>OZ026624.1:35951549-36551549 GCA_964020975.1 Hermodice carunculata | reverse complement strand
CTTGCAATAATATCCTTTCCTCGGAATAATCATTTCGTTCCCTCACAATATTATTTCGAGGGAACGATGTTATTGGGAGGGAACGAAATGATATTGCAAGGGAACGAAACATTATTGCAAGGGGACGAAATAATCATTGTGAGGGAACGCAATAATTCTTCCACAAGAGGGATTTATATAGGGCTAAGCCCTCTTTCCAATTGTTCATTGCCGATGACAATATTGTATTTTTACATTGTTGAAAAAATGAAATACGTTTCAACCAAGCAATAATATTGCGCGGGAACGAACTAATTTTTGTGAGGGAACGCAATATTACTCAGAGGGAACGAAATAAAAAAAATTTTCTTCTTGTCCCCTCTGGAGCTCTATACATTCAGTCAGCCAAGGGACATAAGTATATTTTTTTTCGTGTTGCAAGGTAACGAAATACCATTTCTACTGAACGCAATAAGATTGTAAGGAAACGCAATAATATTGCAAGGGAACGAAATAATTATTTCGAGGGAACGCAATATTTTTGCGAGGGAACTTTTTTTTTCTTTCATGTTTCCTGAGGGGCTACGTACATAGCTATTACGATTTAAAAAAATTTAAATGTTAGGGACCAGCCAAAAATGTCAACATTTTCACATTAGTACACAGAGTACGCTTTTGAGGGGAGGGGGGGGGGGGGAGCTGAGGGCCAGTGTACGTTTTTTTTAAATACATGAAAATGTTGATTTTTTTGCTACCAATAAATGTTTCAAACTTAAATATTTATGGTAATATTTGCATAAGAAGCTTAATAAACATTAGATGCACAGGTTTAAGGGTCTGAACATGTGACCAAACAATATAGCGTTGGATTTTGGTTTGAAAAATAAACATTTTTAAGTACTAATTTCAAGGAGGGAGGGGTCCTATGAAATAGTACCCTGTTCACTAATGTGAAAATGTTGATAATTGTTGCTGGCCCCTTAATATCTGTATTCAAAACTCTTTTGCATAGATGTCTCATTCTGACTTCACATCCAAGGTTTGTCCATCGTCAATTTTGTCCCGAGTAAAGCAGTCAGATGCCACTAAAGCTAGACTCTCTAAACAGTGTGTGGCCCTATCAGTGAAGTTGAAATGATGCAAATTAGGAGCAACAATAGCAGACATACATACATGTATTTGCGAAAGACAAAACACACAGCAGGCCATGATCTGTCATCAGCAGTCAATTACATGTATGTACAACACAAAGATTTGCTGTTTACACTCATGTCAGATGTAACCCTTTTATGCTAACAAATGGTGACCATTTTGTCATTAGTCCATGCTGTCGTATCAACAGTGACTCATAAATGAATCAAAGTTGTAATAAAAAGTGTACCAGAAGTAGCTCCAGTTCCTCGCCACACGGCCAAATCGTGTTTGTTTGCGGATACTTGACATTCTGCTTTATCAAGAATTCTCTCTCTCTCTCTCTCTCTCTCTCTCTCTCTCTCTCTCTCTCTCTCTCTCTCTCTCTCTCTCTCATTTCATGTAGCTTTTCAAAGTTCAATCTGAATGTACAAGACAACAGCTTTTCTTCATAGGCACACGCTTTGCTTTGAAACAAATCTTTTTCATCTTCTTTCTGGCTTCAAAGTTTGGAGAGTTTTAGTAACACTCATATGTGACATGTAAAATAATACAGTCATAAAGTTCATAAATATAGGCCACTTCTCACATAACTTAATTGTTACTCGGACTTTTCTTGGTCAGTCTTGCGCACTGTGGCAGAATCACACAACGACCCATAGCTGCATCTTTCAGTAAGAGTGTGGTTGACAAAGTGAATAGTGTGTCGAGGCGCCGTTCACTGTTTTGATCCCCTGTTTTAGAAGATGTCTGCTTGGGCGCACACAGGTATATATATATATATATATATATATATATATATATATATATATATATATATATATATATATATATATATATATATATATATATAT
Source organism: Hermodice carunculata (assembly GCA_964020975.1). Lineage (NCBI taxonomy): Eukaryota > Metazoa > Annelida > Polychaeta > Eunicida > Amphinomidae > Hermodice > Hermodice carunculata. Next base: position 36,549,585 of record OZ026624.1, on the reverse strand, counting down.
ATATATATATATATATATATTAAATCAGTCAAATTTCGAAACAACTGAAGCATCAAATTGCCATAAAAATATGGATAAATCACGAAGAAAGATTATGATTGAACTCTGTGTTAACTTTTACTTCGTATCATCGCGTACCCTGTGACTTCGCTGCTCATTCTTTCGCGCCATTTTCAGGCTCTCAGTCTCAGTCACGATAAGCGCCACAGGGGCAACCAGCAGAATGGTTGTCATCATATTCTGGCCAATACGAACCCATTCATACTGACCGGCCAAGTCACTGTCCACCGACAACATTGATTAGCGTTAGAAGGGAACAAACAAATATCGGCGCCACCCACACTGTTTTCGTGTTTTAAATACCTGCTGCTGCCGGACGCATACAATCTAGCCTATATACCAAAAGAGTTGTCACAATCCACTCTCTCGATCCCTGCCTAAAAATTGAGTTGTCGGACATATTTTAGCCCACTTAATTCATCGAAACGCGTCTCGATTCCAAATGAGCCACTCTTCGTTGAACGGAAGTGACCCCTGCGTACGGACTCGAATTTCTCCTCCGGTCTGATGGTTGCCCTGTGATAAACGCATGCCTTCACAAGTCTGTGCGTACGCGTGTCTTATGAATGAAGTCCGCTCCCAACATCAACAACAACATTAAAAAACCAAGAAATTCGCACAAATCAATGAGTGTGATTGCTATCATAGTGCTATTTAATATATTTTTGATACGTATTTATCAAGCGACATAGAATTTTACAGCTGCATCATCAATCATGGTGTTATTGACATGCCCAAGAACCCGCTTTGCTTTTGTTTTTTTTGTTATACTTGGTGTAAGCGACTATGGCCTATTGGCTAGTCGAGTTTATTTGAAAATAGGGGTTGATGGATCGTCACCAACCAGAACAGACGGAAACGAAAAACAAAACAAAACAAACCATATTTCAATTTTGACATAAGGCCATATCGCATAAAAGAATTAGCTTAGAAAAGACCTGATAGTTTTTCTGTACGTTCTGCTCAATTGGAGGCACAATTTTCTTGAATGTCGCAATGTCCCACCCCTTCAAAACAACAATAATAGTATGACCCGTAATGTGTGGTGTTCAGTTTCAAGATCCAATTCTGTTTCTCAACTCGGATGCTTCGCAACAACTTGGGTTTTTGACTGGCTCTCTTAAGTCGTTGAACACCCACAGAACTGTTATTTTCCTAAGTTGGTTAGACCGCTTCATCAACGGAGAACAGCTAAATAGCCAAGACCACTGGTAAAGCAATATGGCAGGGAGTCGAGAAAAGCACATGTCGGGAGATTCAGATGCGAGTGGAGGTGGGGACGAAATAAAACTGAAGAAGAAAATCACGCTTCTCAATGGTTGTGCTATCATCATCGGGACCATCATCGGCTCTGGTATCTTCTTGACACCCAAGGGAGTTTTGGAAGAAGCTGGAAGCGTGAGTTTGATTTGAATGTTGTGCACACAATTACAACTCCTGAATTTCCACGTGTGATATGGATCAGCCTCAGTGTTGAGCGGCAGCTTCATCATGTTACAACTGTACGTTCTCGACTACAGTGTTTGTTTCATTTACATTCAGACATCTTGATTAACCATCATTGTTGATTTGTGAGGTTACGCTACATGTAGTTTCTCGAGTTGCATTTAAAAATATTTGGTTGTGTATTCGGGACCTGTTGGTGGGCGACTGTGGTTGGCATGTCCGAAAAACGTGCACATTCTGGTGTCGATAGGGAAATATTTCCTGTGACACCGGCAAACCGCATGGCATTGTGTATTGCATCACCTCAGTTTGTACTATTGTAGCATGTGCGGTGGCACTCGTGAATGTTGTTAGTGTTGTCTCCTGGGTTTCCAGTGGTACTGTGGAGCCATTATTATACGACTATGGTCATAGTGAGGTGAAATGATAATGAGAAAGTATGTGAGTGTGGAGGATTATCATTTTTAATTCAAAGACATAGTGTTACTATGTATTTATTTGGCAGGCTATTTTCAAAGCAAGCATAGCCATGGTGTTCAAAAAAGTCAGTGAAAGTGCCACTCACATCAGCAGATCATGGATGTAAGTTGTAACAGTTATGAAATAAGACCTCCTATTGACCATGTTTCACTAGGAGTTAAGATGACGTTTTCAAAATATACCATATTTTAAATGGTGTAATTCTATTTCATTCTGTTAGAAAAAAAATTACAGAAATGCCCTGTCATTTGTGAAATGTAAAGTCATCACAACAAGGTATGTGTATTGTTATCTGAAAGAGAGGGTATTCTGTTGCAGAACATCCCAATGTGGTAATATGTAGAGACCATTGACATTGTGTGGGTGTCAACTTACTGCCAGTCGCACCATGGTCACAGGAAGCATTTTGGTCCCAGTGGTCACAAACAGGTGGCAACAATATGGCTGACATGCAAAAGTCATTAGATCCCACACTGATATCTACAGCAATATTATTGCGTCCTTTCAGTATCTCAAAATTTATGGTAGAAACATAAACTGGAGTATATTTATTACTAGCTGTATAATAGAATCAATGTGATAAAGTCTGTGAGGTGTGGATAGGGCAAAGGAAACCACATACACAGGATATTACAATGCTCATTGTCGGATGGGTGAGCGATAGTACAGATTTCTATCATTCACTTTGACCACATGTAACTTTCGGGAGTGGCTTCACTTTCACTGGGAAGCTGTTGAGAAACACTCAGAGGTCATCATACTTGCACCATTGACTTTGTTACCTTAGTTTATGCTGAGGAAAGATTTTTTGGATTAGTATTTGTTCCAGTTTTTCCTTCCACCAGTGAACTGCATACTGCAGACACAGGGGCTGATTGTTTGCACAAATTTACTGAAATGGCCGATATTTTACCAGCGCTAGAAATATTCCCTAACCGTGTTTTTCTCAAGTGTTTGTCTTTGGGAAATTTGTAGAAACTAACATTCTTGTCCCTAGCTGAATTGTTAGAGCAGCCTGGAACACAGCAGTAGAATCCAAGCATCTTGATATGCGAGTCGTAATCATATTACCCCATGTATTCCAATACTGTCACTATCATATAAATTAGCTGATCAATGAATGTACTGGGACTGGCATGATTGGCGGCCTGTAAATCCAATGTGGTGACCACGATAGGGCTCAGCAATTCTTTTTCTGTCCACTTGTCCTCAGGGCAAGTGCCCCTGAAATTTCACTTATCCCCCACTCAAAATTACTTGTCCACCTATTGAAATGCTAGCTGTAAAATAAGAAATTCGGGTTGCCCCCAGGACAAGTACTTTGAAATGTTTACTTGTCCTGACTGGGATTTGACTTGCCTGGACAATAGGACATGTAAATTGGTGAACCCTGCATGTCGAGGACGGCACTCACCCAGGAGGCAATCGGTCAGTTACCTTGAAAACTTGTTATGTCACAGCATGTGTACCGCAGTGCATCTTGGGGGATCATGGGGGACAAGGTCAAAGCAGTGCATATGTTACTGTATCACAGTTATTCATGGAAAGTGATTTTTTTTATTATACACGTACTTGAAATATTTTTAACATGTTTTACATGTCTGACACATATATACATGTATAATGCTTTGAGGCAAAACACAATTTTTCCCTGAAGAAAGTTCTTAATGTAGCTTATGATGCATGTGGTGTCCCTTTTACTGTGTCAGATGTTACAGTGTGTTTACATTCATAATGCAGGACTCAAAAATTCCTATGATCCGACATTCCGGGACAAGCTAAAGCTCTTATAGGACAAGTGACTTTCAAATTCAACTTGTCCTGCAGACAAGCTTAAAAAAAATTAAAAATCGACTGAAATTGGGTTTGTTTGCATGCACAGCAACATTGATAATGAGCAGTCAGAGCCTTCGGGACTCTCAATATGCTGGCGATTACTGCGGTTTGTGTGTACAGAAATACACACCCATGAAGGCATGTGCGTGGGGACGCAAATAGGTGATGATAATCCCCTGGCCTAAACTAAACAGTCCAGGTTTAAACAATTACATGGTCAGCAGTTGTATTCAACAAGACTTGACTACCTACTTGATTTCTGCCGAAACAAGCAGGTATTTTGACCATTGCGTACATACAACTACGAGATCAAAGGTACCAGCAGTAATGCATTGGGGTGTATTGGCTTTAGCCCGTTCTTGGAGCAAGGTCACAGCATCTCACCGTCAGTCTAATCTGCCCGAACGATGAGATAGCTCAACATCAAAAAATATTAAAACTTGCACGGCGAATTCTTGTGCAAATAAGCATCAAATGCCATTTACCAGTGGGTTCTAAAAGTGTTTGAAAGATCATGTAAAGGTGCCGCGAGTTGACTTCCTGGCCACACACAACTGCCAGTCACAGGCAAGTAATCTACGGTGAACTGAGCATCATGCGGACTGATCTGTCACACATTCGGCATTTTTCTCTATCCCCGAACCTTCATGTATTTGCCTGTAACCCCAAATAATTGTTGCTATAAACACTGGAATCTTTATTTTCGCATGCTGCAATACAAAAAAAAAAGCTCCCGTTTGTGTGTTCCCCTCTGTAAATTTTGGAAGCCATGCTGAACACACTGTAACACGAGCTGTGATTGGCTCATTTTTGCATGTGACTCGATTGATCAATTAAGTGATATGTTGTCTGTCAGACCACATGGCCAATGCAACTGTTTGTATACAGTGGTAGGAAAAATGGTGACCGCACACTCGATGTGCATTACAAGGAGACCGATTTCGGATTTGAAATTCTTCACTTGAATTTGAATTTAGAACACCATTTATTGCTAGGAACTTGTCGATACTGTATACACAAATTCACAACGACGTACGGGTAGCATTCATGGTAGTACTCAAACAGTGGTGTTGATGTACACCCCATCAGCGGCAACAAGAAAGATGATGCTAAAACCAATACAACTATTAATCTGTATTAAATTTACCTGGAACAGTGACTCCCAGAAATTACACAGTATTTTTCATCGTGAGTCACCTTATGCAAATAGTTAACTTTTCAATTTGTATATTTAATATTTTGCCAGTTTTACTGTCTACCGTCATAGCTAGAATCGTGGTAAAATGGACATATTTTTGCCAATTTGCAAGCGACAATAAGTGCCAAATTAGAGTAAATGGTTTGTCCATGCCTTTATGTATGGATTGATGAAAAAGAATATTACCATGTTTGTTGCACCAGGTTATATTCATACCAGTGGATTTTAAAATTCACTTGCCTTGCCAATGAGTGCTTTTTAAAAAAAATTTCGCGCCCTGGTAATGGTATTGTATGTTAACAAATTTAAATACATAAGTTTATCATTTGAGTTTTTACAAAAATAAACCATGTTGACATTGCAATATTATTGAGGTATGAATCTCATACAACATTAAAACTGGCCCATGTGAAAATGCAGACGAACTTTTCATGTTGGGGTACATGGATTTTGGGCGTGACAGCAGACAGATACTGTTTAGCTTTCAGTCATCTGATTGTGTAAATAGAAGTTGCACCTTGCATACCCAATCACTTTGGTGTCCAGTAGTTCACAACAGTACCATGTCATGATGTTATGCGGGGACAGAAATTTTCATCTTTGTCAGTTTTAAAGATATCTTCACTTTGCCTGTCCTCCAAAATGGATATTTGTCATCAATAACCACACTGTGCAAATGTGTTTCCATACAATTTCTTTATATTCATGGTAAAACATTTTGGTTCTAAGGAACATTGTTTACGTGCTACTTCAGAGGACAGACAAACATCCAACGTGGTCCAATTTGCAAGGTCAGTTTTTAATTAGGAAAGATGATTTTGGCAGCATAGCAAATCTGTGTGTGTGTCTTCAAAGCATATTGGTATGGCAATGTACAACTAGTCCATAATACAGGAGTAGAAGTTCGAATGGCCTCTTTATCTATTATAGCTTTGAAGTTATTTAAGATTTAAAATTTCTAATGGTGCTATTAAGCATAATATTATTTAAATTGCCACAACTTTTATTTTTAATTCAGTAGGTGCACAATGGTCAACAACCCCCTAATAGAAGTTGGAATGACATCTTTATCTATTATAGTGTTGAAGATATATGCAAGATTGAAAATTTCAAATGCTGCTAATTAGCATAATTTAAATGGCTACAACTTTTGTTTTAGATTCATTACATGTGCAATGGTCAATAACCCCCTAGTAGAAGTTAAAATGACATCTCCATCTATAATACTTTTGAAGATATTCAAGTTTTAAAATTTCCAATGCTGCTAATTAGCATAATTTAAATTGCTACAACTTTTGTTTGAAATTCAGTAGATGCACACTGGTCAATACCCCCCTAGTTGAAGTTGGAATGGCATCTCTTTTAAACTTTTGAAGATTTAAAATTTCAAATGCCCCTAATTTGCATAATTTTTATACCTGTGTTTTTTCAATTTTGACAATTATTTTCAATTGTGACAAAAGCAAGACAAAATCAGTCTTCCTTCTTCTGTATCTTTTGTGGTGGTCATTTTAAAATATTATGTACCATATCAAAACTTATTGCACTAAATATGAAAAATTACAAATTGTTAAATAATTGCATGTCTATAATTTAAATGTCAGACACACAAAATTGGGATTTCGCGTTGCACCTTACTGTGAACATGATCTTATATATGAATTACTGTATACATGTATGTACATTCTGACAGTGCTTACTGCATGAGCATGTACAAAAAAATACTCCAAAGTTGGCCACCCCAGTGCGAAAGAGTGCAAAATAGTTTTGTTCAGCATGCATGCAGTCCCAAACTCAAATATCAGCAGAACTTGTCCCAAGTGACAACCACAGAAGGAAGGTCCAATTTGTGATTACTGTGTATGGCATTGTCTGCTGGACCGCTGGACAAAGTAGTTCAGTTCAAATGGGTATTGGCATCTGATTTGTGTTACCAATGTAGGCTCATGTTGATAACGAAATAAAACACACACACATGTATTTTATCAATTATATATATATATATATATATATATATATATATATATATATATATATATATATATATATATATATCTGTACATGTCATTTATTGCCATTATATTCTCACTTTTTCTCACTGTCAGAGTGAGCCTGTCCCATGGTTTCAAATGTTTTATCATTACACAAACACACAAGAATTGTTTATGTCCAAATTCCAGGCGGATGAAATCCCAAGCCCTCAGGGTCACTATTCTGATAAGATGTACACTGTACATGTATTGGTTTATAATGAAACTGAGGCTACATTGGGAAGTTGACTGCAGGTCAACTTCATGCATGTTTCATCTTTCTGTGGTGTGTTTTTTTTTTTTGTTTTTTGTTTTTTTGGCAGATTGGGCACCATCAGCAAGAAAACATATGCATTAACCACTCTTACATTTTAGTTTAAAGAAAATTAACCATGGGGGTTCCAGTTTGTCCGGTTGAGCTATTGGATAGCAGGACCATACGAGGACCGTACTAGATGTACAACAGATTGTAGACATTAGCAACACAAATAAGAAATCCAAGAATTCTAACTATTGATTTTAGAAAAATTCTAAATAGTACAGTAAAACTTGTTTTGAGAGACCACCCCTAGGGCAAGCCAAAAAGTGGTCACATAAGGCAGGTGGTCTTTCAACAAAGGTGCAATAACATGGAAAAGATGGTAGAAGGAACATGGTAAACATGGTCTGAAAAGGCAGGTGGTCTTTCCTCACAGTGGTCTCTCAAAACAGGTTTCATGGTACCAGTGATGACTTGCAATAAACGGCATGACACATGTATTCAGAGTACCTGCAAAGTAATATTCCAGCAAACAAAAGAAATAATCTGAGCAAACTACAAATCAGTGCTCATACGCTGGCACTGTCTATGTAGAAACCACCAGATATACTCAAACGAAAACACTGCTTGCTCAAAGAAAATGTCTTGTGCCGTGTGAGTTGGAAGAGAAAAAACTTTGTATTGCGCTCTAATTCCTACATGTACAATGTACTAGGTTAAGACACAACTTTTTTGAAAAAATGAACAATGTTAACATTATTTTAATCAGATGGAGATTAAGGAATTTAAATTTGTAATTTATCAGAATGGCAATAATTATATGCATACAGTGTATCATTATATTAATGAGATCACAAGTCTGAGGAGCAAACGACTGGACAATAAGGAAGTGTTGTGGCTGGGTGTGTCTGCTGAACTGTTAATGTATGCGTATATAAAATGTCTTGTGTCTGTGTACCTTCTAGAATGTTTTGTTTAGATGACACCTTTAACAGGATATACATACGTCCATACAGTATAAATGTCTGAATCAAGCCAGGAACGTTAACACACACAGGCCAAAGTTCTGCAGGGTGGTCCAGTGGGACCCATTTCCTCTGGATCACATGAGAATCTTAAATGAAGACATGTTCACAATAAGGCTGCCAGAAACATGCAACCCTAATGTTTGGCAATGTGAACCCTTGTCAGCATCTGCAGACTGATGAGTTACAGGGTGGATCTTGGAAGATCTGGATTCAAGTTAACACTCTGCCCACCATACTATAAAGGTATGGTGGGCATAGTGTTAATTTGAGTCCAGACCTTCAAAAGTTTTTAATTTGCTCTGAGTATTACAAAACCCCATGATTCAATCTGTAGGCTGTTTTGACTGACCATGACGTATGTCTACCAGGAAGTAGCATTTGTTCCTGAAGGGAGGTCTGCACTGAACACATTTAACTTTCAGGATTAGATATTGAAACAGGTCATATGAGGCTGTTAAAGTGAATTTTGACCAATCCTGGTGGCAGAAAGTAAGGCAAATGCCAAAGTGTGTTTCCCACGTGCAAAGCCCTTTTTCACAAATTCTTGGAAACTTAATGATAACTGCAGTTCCAGTTTGCTTTTAAATCTGTCACTTTCCCATTAATACTTACCTCTGAATGGCAAGTGATAGGGATTGTAATTTTAATTAATTGTGATTTTATACTAGCGAGTTGGTCGGCTGTCCCAGAGATTATTTTATTTATGTTTGTCTGTCTGTCTGTCTATCTATCTATCTATCTTTGTCTGTGATCAAATTCTCTGAAAAGTGCAAAATATGATCCTTCATTTTTTATATCTTTCTTGGTTCAGATGACCCAGAAATTAAAAAGGTTAAAAAATAAAACTACTTACATGTAGTACGTGTTGTGTATAGGGTTACAAGACTGGTAAACCAGTAACTTTTGAGGACACTGACCACCCAGTTGTGCACATGTATCGGTGAAGTATCATGAAAGTCCAGATATTTTATTGTGTACATGTGTGTGTGTGTTTCTTTTTAACAAATATCGGGTCCAAGGCTTTCTCTTTTTATTGGCCGCTACGGGCAGCCAACACTAGATCAGATGAAGAAAGTTTGGCCATGAGTGGCAGTATTACATCTGCACATGCACATACTGCCAGAAATCCTATTTGACGATGGTAGCATCATTTTTATCTAAATGTGGGGTTCAATAAGAACTTTACATCAGGGTCATTTGGGTTTGTGTAATTAGCTTTTCCTTTATATGTACACATGCATTCACAATGTGAGCTTCAGTGTACAGCTTTCCTCGTGCGTGTAAAGCGTGTCCAATAGTACACATGCGCGGAATCCGAGAAATCCGTTCTGTTTACAGAGCATTCCTTTTTGCGTTTAAGGGTTTCGTGGTTAAAAATTAAGTCCCATAATAATGTCAGATGAATGTCATTTGAATTTACCATATGGTTGTATTTCTTGATGTATGTAAGCATGCATTTGTAAACCCAAGTTCTTTTTACAGCATATTGTCATTTGAGCATGTCCACACTCCTGGGTGTCACAGGTCAAAATGAGTCTCCTTTAAAAAAGAAATTGGCCTTAAAATGAAGATGTATTTCCAAATTCATAGGGAGGTGTGTTTTGACATTTACCAAAGTAATAAAGCCGTACAGTGGGGTTTGTTCATCACCTGTGGGAGATAGCATATAATTGATATATTTTTTTAAGATTACTATTATAAGACATTGTGCAATATACCTCTGAAGGTGGACTGTGTGTTGTGAAAGATTACTATTGAACATGTTGGGGGGGGGGGGGTCCTAAGACAGCAAGACAAAACTGTCCATAACGCTTAAAATCTGGAGGCATTACATCAAAAAAATGAAACAAGAGGCAGATAAAATGTAAAAATTTATTTATTTAATTGCAACATTAGCACTAAATATACACCTCCTTATGAACTTGGAAATTTGTCTTCACCTTGAGGCCAATTTTTTTTTTTAAGGGAGACTTGTTTTGTCATAGTTTCTGCAACATCTGGATGCACTTAAAGCAAGCTGTGTGGATTAAATCTGAATTAGTGTTGTCTTATCAGTTCTTATTGTGCATTGCATAAGAGTGTTTAGGACAGCTTGAAAGTGTGTGAACTTGATATGTACATGTAAACACTAGATAGACAAGATCTGGTTTGTCCGGTTCTCACCTAATGCTTGTGGCAATGTCAAATTTAGGCATGTCTGCTTGGGCCACAAAATGTTTCCCACAACAGCTCACTGGATAGAAGGTTTGTGGAGGGAATTTTTGTTTCTTTAGCCGATTCTCCATGCATCAAAATTTTCAAGACAGATTACAAAACACACATATATTTTTAGCTCATCTGGCATGGTAGTCAGGTGCACCTATCTGCTGCCTGTTGGTATGACATCCAACAATTTATGTTTTCCACTTCTTGCTAGAAACTGGTGGCCAGATTTTCTTCAAGAACGGTCAGGATGTGCCTTGTGATTTGATCAAATTGTCTTGCTTCCATCATGTTTGCCTTTTTTTCATGGATTTTTTTCCTTCTTCATTTTTAGGGGGGGGGGGGTATCTTTGAAAGTCTGAAACCACTTGCCAATTCCTAAAAATTGCATGGGTACACTTCTTGGTAAGGGGGGGGGGCATTATTTTTATTTTTGAAATTTGTACTAAGCTTATTCCCCAGATGCTGCTGCTTGTATTTCCTGAGGTTTGAAGAGGGATATGGAATGAGAATGGGTATACAGTTACATTGACAGTAGTAGTCCACATTGCACTGACTTATTGTGATCACCCTAGAGAAACATGGCAGGGACAGATCTAGGCTTTCAAATTTGTTGCCAAGTCTAGAAACAAAGAGTAGTCACTGCAGATTCGACCTAACTTGTATAATCATGTTAAAATAAATTAGCCACTTGCAAACTCCTTTTGCCAAATGAATGAAACATTAGCATTTGGCTAATTGGATAATGGCAGCAGTGGTCCCTGACATGGTGTAACACCACGACTAGTCTAATCCCGTTCCTTAGTTCTCGTGATGTTAGGTCTTGTTTCGTTATGGCAGTTACACTGTCCACAGCTGCATGAAAACTGGAGGTGAGCAATCAGCCAGTGGGTATAGAATATATACACAAAGTGTGTAACTTCATGTCCACATGCGAAAAGAAAGAAAGAGAAAGATAGAAAGAAAGAAGAAGGTACATTGCAATGAATAAGCACCAGTAAAGTTCATATGCTTCATATAAATATGTTGAAACCTTACATTTTGATGTTCCTGGTTATTTACGCCTTGACGAAGAGCATACCGGGGCCATTCTTATTGCTCTTCTTCTTCTTCTTCTTCTTCTTCTTCTTCTTCTTCTTCTTCTTCTTCTTCTTCTTCTTCTTCTTCTTCTTCTTCTTCTTCTTCTTCTTCTTCTTCTTCTTCTTCTTCTTCTTCTTCTTCTTCTTCTTCTTCTTCTTCTTCTTCTTCTTCTTCTTCTTCTTCTTCTTCTTCTTCTTCTTCTTCTTCTTCTTCTTCTTCTTCTTATTCTTATTCTTATTCTTATTCTTATTCTTCTTATTCTTATTCTTATTCTTATTCTTATTCTTATTCTTCTTATTCTTATTCTTATTCTTATTCTTCTTATTCTTATTCTTAACAGGTTAATACTTACATAACTTCATTAAACTGTTTTTAATCTTGAAAGCAGGTGTACATGGTTTTGTCAATTTTCACCTTCACACAAGATACTAGTAATAACAAACCAGTTACATGTACATCTCCAAAATACTGTCTGTTGGAAATTATGCTGCCGTGTCAGCCAGGGCCAGGAACAAGCCACACGTGGGCATCGCAGGCCTTGGGCCAGTAATACGCATGACAGGTGCAGGTGTGTCAGAAATTTTAGTCACTGCAGTGAATACAGGGCTATTAAGGGTGGACTTAAGAATTAAAGAAAAACCTGTACATTTCTTTGTTACCCTATCCCCATTCATGGGCTGATTGTAATTTTTCTGGCATAGTTGTATTAAATGCATGAATTGTTTTTATAAAATATGGGCTTCTAGAATTTTTTTCCCCATTCAAATGTAATGAAATATTTCAGCAGAACTCTTTTTATTGCCCTCTAAATATTATGTCTGATAGCAAAAAAGCAGAGTAAACTGATGTAATCAACTGGGACCTATAATAAATTGCTTATGAATATATGATGCATGCTTCAAGCACCAGTCCACAAACCTTGTGCATATGAGGGCTAAATCACTCTGGTTCTCAACAAAATGTACAATGCTGGACTTCCATTTACATTATCTCCATAGTAGATCATTGAGTTCAGGCCATATGCTTGTTTTAATTGGCACTTGACTGGACCCTAGGACTCAGCACATTACATGTAATTCTTTAGTGCTACCTTAAGTGAAAAAGTTTTTAGCTCTGCTGACCAAAGGTTGCAAAGCTTATGCAACTGCTGATGTGTGTCCGTGCTTAAGCTTTTGCTCGCTTGTGCAATACCGTCCATAGTTTTCAAGTAAGCGCAATATAACTTTCAGGACTAATGGTGTATGAAAATCTAGGTCCCTTTACGTATATTGGTGGTGCCACCTACAATAGTATGCAATACAGGGGTCAAAATGTAAAAATCTTGTGAATAGTCTGGCATCTCGAGTTTTTGGCAGATCTTCATGAAATTTGGTGGGATTGTAGGGGAGGTCAAAGTCTAAGTTAAAAATGATACTAGTGGCGTCACCTATAATTTGAAGGAAACTATGAGTCAAAATGTGTCCAAGATATAAAATTCCATATCTGTAAAAGTAATTGGATCAGAATTGCCAAATTTATGGACCATGTCCAAAGCTAGAATGTTATGTAATATCAGTGACCTTGATCTATTTTTGTGAGGTCACCATGCCTGTAAAGTTGAAAGAGGTGATTTGTAATGGCAGGGTGGAACTTAGACATCAATGTCAAAGGATGATGGAGTTAACAATGACACTGGGCCTAAAAATATGGGTTCTTCAAACACCATCAGATCATTTTTTACAGGGCATTTACTGTTTATTTCTCTGTTAACTCATTCCATACTATGGTCACAAGCCTTGGTCAGTGGTTCTGGCACTGCCTGGCAAGTCATGCTTCAGCTGCCCTTGCAGCAGCTGCAGCGTGACTTATATAATCCCTAAATTAGTAAAATACAATTGGCATACGACATTTAGATATTAGCGGGAAAAAGCGTCATTAGCGTGAAATGGGCTAAGATATGCACTACATACCCCATAAACATTCTAGGTTAGTGCTAGGATTTTAAAATTAGTTGCCAAATTTCAATTTTGCTGGGAAAGACCCAACACAGACTTGAAATGTGTTAAATTTCTGCATGAAAGTAAAGAATTTGGGAGAAATTTTAGTAGCTGTTTGCTAGCCATTTTGAATTTTTAGTTACAATTGGCAATTTTGGCTACTGCTAGCGCTAACCTAGAAGGCTATGTTGCTTAATCTGTGTAGTACAGACGTTAACACATGGGTGTGTTATATTGTGCATCTGTATGTGCTGATGAAAACCTGAGGCATAAACAGTTAATGAGATAAGTTTGGTCAGGGACATTAAAGGCATTTATTAATTGTTGCTACAAGATTTACACTCAGGTGGTGGCGTTCATGAATGAAAACAGCTTTTCATTTCATTGGCTGACAATTCTAGGTCACTTCAAAATTTGTAGCCAGAATTTGGAAAGAAAGCATGATTAAGGTTGAAGATCATTGTAGCCCTTCAATAATTCATTACCTTTTTATTTTCATTCATACATTTCATTAGCCAAATTAATAAAACATTAGCATTTGGCTAATAGTCTGAGAGATCCATGATTATGCTATGGTAATGATAATTTGAACAATCATTATTGTGTTTCACACTGTCCAGTCGGGCACCATGAGAGTGCAAGTTGCCAGTTCATGAATAAAAGCATTTCTCTCAGGGAGCCAAGCTTTTTGGTTGCATTTGAGGTGGCCTTATTTGGGGGGGGGGGGGGCACTATATTCAGGTTATATCTGCTTATAAATGAGTATATGGATGGGTATATATGCAATCTTATGAATGTTTTTCTAAATGATAGTAGAAAAAAAAAACCTGAATGATTTTTCCTGATGCTTTTACCCCGTGCATATACATTAATCATCAACAATTATTTTCATCCAGTTTGTTTTTTTAGTACAGTTTAATGTACAAAGGATACGCAGCAGTTGTCATGTTTAAGCAAAAAGTAAAGAATATAAATGGAATTGCACATATCCAGTCCATGCTTGGTAGGGGTCTTTGCCAAAAAGACCAGCCCTTTGAGAGGCAAATTTTCATCACTACAATCGGGATCTGCTAGTCGTGAAGCTTGTCTTCTTGCAAAGGCCCTTTCTGAGCATGATTTCCCTGCATGTTTTACTGTTTGCACTGTGCTGAGGGTCCTTGAAGCAATAGCTGACATAGTGGGTTTGGCATGAGAAACTGAAGGTAGTGTGACTTTGGATGGTACAGTTATAGGGGAAGACGAGTCCTGAGTAGGATAAAAAATCCCAACAAGTGACCGTTATGTTATGTGGCAGATGTTTTCAGCTGCAGGTGTGGATTATGATATCACACACTGGCAGGTAACGGCAGCTGCCGTCTGTTTGACATCACTGGCTGTGTTCAGATGTACATCCATTATCCTTCTTGTAGATTGTGGGCTTGGTACTACTTGGACTTGGATCATAAGTTCAGTTTCCCATGCAACGTTCGAAAAATGCTGGCATGGCCCTTTAATAAACTGCTGGATTTTTTTTTTACCTCAACTGACTTGTTTGTCAGCTGAGGTTATAGGATGGTCCATCCTTGGTGTGTCCACAAGTCGCGTTTTGTGACTTCTCCAAAACCATTGGGAACATCCTGCTGAAGATTGATGGAGATCTAACTTGGATAAGTTTCTACCAAGCTTGCAGGTTCAATTAGTCATGGTCCAGTGATTTTAAGATTTCGTTTTAAAGTGCTTTATTTTTGTACATGTGAGAACAGATAAATGACTTAAACTACAGGTCAGTTTGGATTGGGAAGAAATCATGTTACTGGTAAACAGTAATAGCGAAGTACATAAGTGGTTTCTTTTGATGTTAATTTTGACCTTGAGTTACCTTAAAAAGTCAAATTGACCTATTGGCTTCTATTTTCATAATAGAAGATCCTATCACTTTTCATGTGCTGATGAAAACCTGAGGCATAAACAGTTAATGAGATAAGTTTGGTCAGGGACATTAAAGGCATTTATTAATTGTTGCTACAAGATTTACATTCAGGTGGTGGCGTTCATGAATGAAAACAGCTTTTCATTTCATTGGCTGACAATTTTAGGTCACTTCAAAATTTGTAGCCAGAATTTGGAAAGAAAGCATGATTAAGGTTGAAGATCATTGTAGCCCTTCAATAATTCATTACCTTTTTATTTTCATTCATACATTTCGTTAGCCAAATTAATAAAACATTAGCATTTGGCTAATAGTCTGAGAGATCCATGATTATGCTATGGTAATGATAATTTGAACAATCATTATTGTGTTTCACACTGTCCAGTCGGGCACCATGAGAGTGCAAGTTGCCAGTTCATGAATAAAAGCATTTCTCTCAGGGAGCCAAGCTTTTTGGTTGCATTTGAGGTGGCCTTTTTTGGGGGGGGGGGGCACTATATTCAGGGTATATCTGCTTATAAATGAGTATATGGATGGGTATATATGCAATCTTATGAATGTTTTTCTAAATGATAGTAAAAAAAAAAAAACCTGAATGATTTTTCCTGATGCTTTTACCCCGTGCATATACATTAATCATCAACAATTATTTTCATCCAGTTTGTTTTTTTAGTACAGTTTAATGTACAAAGGATACGCAGCAGTTGTCATGTTTAAGCAAAAAGTAAAGAATATAAATGGAATTGCACATATCCAGTCCATGCTTGGTAGGGGTCTTTGCCAAAAAGACCAGCCCTTTGAGAGGCAAATTTTCATCACTACAATCGGGATCTGCTAGTCGTGAAGCTTGTCTTCTTGCAAAGGCCCTTTCTGAGCATGATTTCCCTGCATGTTTTACTGTTTGCACTGTGCTGAGGGTCCTTGAAGCAATAGCTGACATAGTGGGTTTGGCATGAGAAACTGAAGGTAGTGTGACTTTGGATGGTACAGTTATAGGGGAAGACGAGTCCTGAATAGGATAAAAAATCCCAACAAGTGACCGTTATGTTATGTGGCAGATGTTTTCAGCTGAAGGTGTGGATTATGATATCACACACTGGCAGGTAACGGCAGCTGCTGTCTATTTGACATCACTGGCTGGGTTCAGATGTACATCCATTATCCTTCTTGTAGATTGTGGGCTTGGTACTATTTGGACTTGGATCATAAGTTCAGTTTCCCATGCAACGCTTGAAAAATGCTGGCATGGCCCTTTAATAAACTGCTGGATTTTTTTTTTACCTCAACTGACTTGTTTGTCAGCTGAGGTTATAGGATGGTCCATCCTTGGTGTGTCCACAAGTCGCGTTTTGTGACTTCTCCAAAACCATTGGGAACATCCTGCTGAAGATTGATGGGGATCTTACTTGGATAAGTTTCTACCAAGCTTGCAGTTTCAATTAGTCATGCTCCAGTGATTTTAAGATTTCGTTTTAAAGTGCTTTATTTTTGTACATGTGAGAACAGATAAATGACTTAAACTACAGGTCAGTTTGGATTGGGAAGAAATCATGTTACTGGTAAACAGTAATAGCGAAGTACATAAGTGGTTTCTTTTGATGTTGTTAATTTTGACCTTGAGTGACCTTAAAAAGTCAAATTGACCTATTGGCTTCTATTTTCATAATAGAAGATCCTGTCACTTTTCATTGAAAAAAGGTTTGGTCTAAAAGATGCATGACCTAGATATTCTAAAAGCCACAGGACCACTTTAACCTATGCTTCCAAAGTGTACTGAGTGCAGGACAGTCACAGTACTCTTGTTTGTTTGTTTTTTGTACAAGTGTGTCCCTTATACAATGTTAATTTTTTCTGTGAGACTGATTAGCCAATTGCTTTGAAATTATTGTGTCAGGACACCTCTGGCTGTTAGAGCAAGACTCGCACAGAAGACAGGTAACCATGACAACATTCCTAATTTCTTAAGGTCACAAAGCCACTTGCAGAATTTTACTGTTCACTGGATACCTCGAGAACTATTTGAGTTGGGACTTTGATGCTGGTGGTCCTCTGTGGAGGCCAGATATTGGAGTGACAGGGTTTTCCCAATTTGCTTGCCTGGCAGCCTGGGATAAGTCAGATTCCTGTCAGGGCAAGTTAAAATCCCAAGGCCTTAGCCTTGAGGGCAACCATAAATTTTGATTTTCTGACAAACAAGTTTGAGTGCAGGGCTAGTATTATGCCAAAACTACTGCGCCCTAGGGGCAACTAGAAATTTTGGCTTTCCAAAAGGGATTTGTACAGACAGACAAGCAAGTTCGAATGCAGGGCGAGTATAATACCAAAACTGCTGGTCCAGAGGACCACAGGAGACAAAAAGAATTGTAGAACCCCGAGTGACCTTGACTACATTCCCAAGGTCACCAGGGCGACTTAACTGAATTTTAATGTTCACTTGATAACTTGGAAACAATTAATTTAGTAGTCTGACTTGAAACTCTTAATTGTCCTGCCATTGTTGATGATGTCTGTGAACTATAGTCATGTAATTACCTTTTATAACTGTACATTAAAATTAATGGCCAAATTTGTTTTAGGACTGCTTTAAATGAATGTGGATGTTTCCCAAAGTGGGAGGATTGGGATCCCATAAAACTGGTCTAACCTGCTGCCAGTATGTTGGTAACCTGTTCCAAGTCAGTTACAAGATACCCTTATTCATTTAAATTTCATAATTGTTAGTAATGGATCCCTCTGACGATGAACGCAAGCATGTCCTACTATTTGGAAAATGATACTGGATTTGACAAGGTTTAGCTGGTATTTGGTTTGGTCTCATCACTATCATTGAAAACTGTTGTCCACTTCTCTTTTCATGGAACTATTATGTATTTTGCTAACATTTTGAACATTTGGACATTTTCTGCAGTGCAGTAAATGTTCCAAATGTAGTGGGACTGATGTTGTTTTTATAATTGTCTGATGAGTATAGTTTGCTATTGTGAAAATCAAGTCCGGTTGGCTCAAAGTGTTTGATGTGCAGCTGATACATGGTTACTTTCAATAAATGGATAAATTTATACATATTTGACCTTTTTTTTTTCTCTCTCTCTCTCTCTTTAAATAATTAGCATCTAAATCAGCTGACTGACAAGTTGACCTATGTCTGATTGTCAGTGAAAAAATTTAAAACTGCTACATGGAAGACAGCTGCACTCACAGTTACCTTTAGGGATTTCAGCATGATTTCTCTCTCTCTTTCTCTCTCTCTCTCTCTCTCTCTCTCTCTCTCTCTCTCTCTCTCTCTCTCTCTCTCTCTCTCTCTCTCTCTCTCTCTCTCTCTCTCTCTCTCTCTCTCTCTCTCTCTCTCTCTCTCTCTCTCTCTCTCTCTCTCTCTCTCTCTCTCTCTCTCTCTCTCTCTCTCTCTCTCTCTCTCTCTCCCTCCCTCTCTCTCTCTCTCTCTTTTTTTTAAACCTAACTCTTTCTTTGATAAATGTGGTAGACTTTTGCAATAATTGGGATTGTTATAAATTTTCACCTTTTGAACTTTATAGAGGCATGAAGTAGATGTACATTATGCCTAGCTGACTTGTAGATGACTTACAATGGCCTACTACATCTTTTGAATTCTAAATTATTACCTCAATAAATGATTTATTAGATGACTTGTGGCATTCTGTGCTTTCTTGAACATTTAAATTTCCTTTCAGAAATACTTCTGGAAACCATAGTTGAAATTTGACTGTTATGCTTACAATTTTTGTCGATTGTAGAGCAATTTTTGACGGCTGTTTTGCATTCTGAGACCTGATGTTGCAATCGCTCACCCAATTGCTTTGATATCACACAGGAATATTCCTAGGGACTCCCAGTTCTGAATGTGTTCACCAGGTGGTGTTCCAATTTAAAAAAAATTAGGATTTTTTTGTATGTTGCTATTTCCAACTTCTCCAGAACTGTCACTCAGATTAAGCTGAAACTTGGTGGACATGTTCTTTGTGAAAGGGTCAAACAAAGTGGTTCACTTGTGGCAATGCTGTGGATTCCTGATTTTTCACTGTTTGTCAATTCGGTTAGTTACCAGTAAATGTACCTTTCCTATTGATTACTATGCAAGTCAATGGGCATTCTAATACTAATTCAGTTTTGACTTCTCTGAAACCGTCATTCAGATTGACTTTTAACTTGGTGGCAATGGTGGCAATGTACCTTGGGTGGGTCTAGCAGATTTGTTCAAATGGGCATGCTCCATTGATTTGGGTAATTTTTAAGAATTTCTTTGGGGGTTTGGGGACAAATCTTAAAAAAATCCCAAGGGTACATGTAAGCTGAACACAGGAGTCCTAGTCCTCTTGTTTTCTCCCTGGTGTAGTCTTCTAAGCCATTCAAGTCCTGGTTTGTGAAAGCAAAATTTTGTGTCTCTTGTCCTGCAGATTTCAAAACAATTTTTGTTGCCCTGGGTGGTCTATCATAGGAGATACAGACAAGGTGAAAAGTACCTGGCAAAGTTGTCTAAAAGGTGGGTTTTCAAGACTGATCACTGTATATCTTGTTTACTCTTTCAATGCCAACTATGACTAAATTCGAAACTCGGCATGCAAAGAGTTAAACCATACTTCTGTTGTTGCTGCCAGTGTTTTATTCTTCGGTGATTTCAATTACACCGCTGCTTATATTGTTTTGTCTTTGTAACTGGACTTAAGCGCTTAAGGTGTTGTCACTTTTACAAAAATTAAAACCAAATAGATCCAACAGGATATGATCCTGGAAAGCTTTGAACAAGTGTGTTGTTTGAATCACCTGTCTTAACCATTACACCATTGGGTCCATTGGAACTGAATAATCTTTTTCTGGTGAGGAGATGGTGACGCATGCAAGGGGAAGCTACTGAACAAGAAGTACATGGGAGGTTGGAAATTAAAATGTGGCCTTTAAGATGGTAGATCAATATGAAGTTCAAAGTACGAGTGGTGTTACTTTCCAAGGATTGTGCAAACATGGTTTAAAAAGCAGATGCCACTCACAGTCATGTGTCTTTGTGAAAAGAAATTACACTGTGCTCTGTGCATCATGGTTTCTTATTCACTGAGACACAAGAACCCACTCATGTCTCCTTACATTATACTTTGAACTCCTCAGTACCCACATATGTTGCCATCTGCTGTGGTTATTGTTAAACCACCACGGCAGTCAGTCCAAATTGGCAGTCATTTCTGCTTCTGTCCTAGCATACACAACAGCTGCATGTGTATTTTTCCAACAGTATCAGTGTATGGCTTCATAGTATCATGTTTTATTTCATGGTTCTCATTCCTATGATAATATTGACTAAAATTTTATGTAAGAGTTCAATAAAAAAGGTACTATGTTTCTATTTTTCCAATACTGTCATTCACATTGATATGTACACATGTTGTGGACAGCTACCAGTATGCATGCTGATTCACACCATCTGAATTTGCTGTTCTTGTGGCTGTTTTATTTTATTTTATTTTTCATTTATTTTTTATTACCAAAAAAAAAACAAAAACCAAGCTATATATAAGACACTAATGATTTCACCCCTAAGATAGAATCTTTACCACAGCAACCAGCAAATACGTTGCTTGTTACCATGGATGTTAACTGTTTGTACACCAACATTCCAATCAGAGAGGGTTTAAGAGCTGTAGCAAAAATTCTCTTACACTATAGGCCAGATCATGAAAAGCCCGTAGTAATATCATCTCATTACTGTGCTTGGTCCTTAGTTGGAACAATTTTGAATTTAGCAGGGAACATTCATTTTATTGTAGATCAGTGGAGCAGCCATGGTCACTAAGGTAACCGCATCATGTACCAATAAGTTCATGGCTGACCTAAAAAAAAAAAAACAAAAAAAAAACAAAAAAAAAAACTGCTTGCATCACAAGAGTCACTGCCAGAAGTACTGTTGCAATACATTGATGACATTCTCAGCATGTGGCTCTATGGAGTCTAGAACCTCAACAAATTTGTAGAAAAGCTGAATACCAGTCAATCTGCCATCAAATTTTCAGTAGATACAGTGAGGTAGAAATGAACAACCCAGATATTAGTCTCCCTAGGTGAATCTCAGAAAACTCCAAACAACACATAGCAAACCCATTGATATGCATGCATATGATCTACATTTCTGATATTTTGTATCCAAGACATTGTCAATCAGCTGGTGACTTTAGCCAAATATTATGGGTGAAAAGATCTCCAAAACAATTCAATACAAGTTCATGTCACAATATATATTCATATAGGTATTTGCTACATAATGCTTGTCATGACCTTGAGGTCAAAGGTCAAGGTCACAGGGGGCATAGCAATGTAAATCTGTTTCTTTGCAATATCTCCAAAAATATTTGATGGAAGTTCATTATATAGACATTTCATGTATCGAGAAGAGAATTCCCTTTTGACTTGTCACAACCAACTTCCTACGATCTGGTAGATCTATATGCATGCCATCATGTTTAATCTAGGGCTGTACTGAATACACCAGGTGGCAAATATAATGGATATTATGACTTAAGTGTCACAAATAGGAACATAAATATTCACAAATACAGGACTAGCAGGAAAACTATGGACTGGTTGACAGCACACACCATTTTTTGCCTACAATAATGCTTGGTGAATTTAATTCGTCTGTTGACTATAGAATCGTAATAGCCTTTAAAGGTATTTCTAAACAATACACATACTATAGTTCATTGTGGCAAATGCTCGGTTGTGTACAAGGCACAATTGCGATTTGGCCAAATCGTAGCAGGAAAAAGCCATATACTGTACATAACGCACTTGCAAAATACATCAGAACAAATGCCAAGTACATACAAAGCAATGGATCCATTCGCAGGCAATCAGTGCTGGTTTTCCTCAAATTCCAAATATCGGCTCTAAATTACGATCAAAAACACAATTGCACGGGAAACTGAACTTGGCACTGCCTGGGCTCTCGTGAGCCATTCACCTGTTTGCCGGTGGCAAAAAAAAATTGTTGATGTAGCAAAAAATATATATTATATCATCAAAGTAGTGGAAAGAAAACTTTATTGAACTTCAAATGGACTTCAGCAGCAGGAAGCTTATTTTAAACACATAAATGGTTGCATTTCTTTCATAACGTCATGCATAAATGGCTCCTTTCCCCTATCAATGTCACAAAGGCAAATCAACCGGACCAAAAATACCTACTTGTTTTGAGATGGTTTTGTAACTTCAAACTTCCAATTTTGGTCCACATGATAGTTAGTTTGTTGTCACAGTGCTGTATTTATCCATTAAGGTTTAAGACACGGTTTTTATGAAACATTTATGCCCTACAGGGGCAAAATTAAGTGGAATATACGAGTAAAAAAATGAACATGTGATTGGCAGCCATGTTAAATGCACTGCCATCTGGTGGCCAAAAAGAGAAATACGTGTGGAAGCTTGTCTGCTTCAAGCAGCTTGACATAAATAGGCCTACACAGTTAGGAAGCATTTTTCTTAAATTACAACTTTGATGATAAAAATTATGTAAAGAAACACTTAATTTTATGCAGCTGATATTTAAAATGCTATATGGACATCACATAATTATGAATGTATATGCTTGTCCAGGCTATCATTCTACCAGTATAAACATTACATTTTTTTCTTCCACAGTCTGGGTCCATTTACTTTCAATCTGTGTGAAATGTATGCTTGTACATATTTTCAAAACTAAAATTCTCAATTGTATTTTCTTCCAAATGTAGATAACGAAAATTACACTCAAATCAAATATTCAATCACAATATTTTCCAGAGAATTTGACCACTTTATACAAGCAGCCATTTGAAAATGGATCATTAATTGTATTTAGCAATTGATGGAAATGTATTATTTTCACAGTCAAAAAAATATACGATAAGCTCATATCAAGCGTAAAACCTTAAAAAACAGTAAAAGGTACCATTATACATATAATGATATTGAGTTCTGGCAGACATCTTGGACACTGACCTTATGGTCAAGTTTTATCAATTGTAAACTTGCAAAAAAAGTTGTGATGTAATTTTTTGAGGGAGGTCTTTTTTCAAGTATTATCTTATCTTTGATGATGATAATAATAATAATAATAATAATAATAATAATAGTTACTGAACAGGCTCCATCAATTACTTGTAGGCCTTCATGGAGGTGAACTGGGATACACAGGGTTGTTTTCCTGGAAAGGGGGGGGGGGGGGCGCGAAAATCACTGTTCATGTCAGATTTATAGGAGTAAACTTTGGGTAAAGAAGATAAAATTTGGCTCAAAGGTAAAAATTCCTGGCGTTAGCCCAACCTGCAACAGCAAAGTTCGAAGATGGTCATGCTATCAGTCACTATCATTTTCAGTTTCACTTCCAAGTTTCAACACAAGCACATGTCTGCATCAGATCCACCCTCATGATCAACTACCAGAATTTGTTCATGCATTGCTGGTTTGTTCATTTAGATGGACTGTGTCACTCAAAATCCACTATTTTAGTGCCACAACTTCAAGACTTGGCACATAACTAAAAAAGAAAAAAAAAATGTACACATTTTTGCATGCTGGTTTTTGATATGTCGCCATCTGGTGTGCAAAATGTGAACCACAGAAACAAGTTGTCATGGAATGTAATCCGCTGGCCAGATGTTGCATATCTGAAATAAAAAACGATGGAGTAAAGTTGTTTATCTGCTTTGATTTGTTCAAAGAGCATAAGCGAAGTAGGTAAAGGTTTTTTAGACAAAATGTGGCAGCTTGAAGACCGCCTCGATGAATGCGTAATAACGCTCAAGTACCCATTTTTCCAAGCTTGGCGATACTTAAAAACTGGCAGCCATGATACCGGTAGAAATTACTGTGACCGCTGTACCTCTGAAAAATGTGCGTCAAGACTTTATGCAGGTAAATTTAGCTCTAAATCAGCTTAACGTATGCGTTAATTATGGGGAATTAGAGTATTTTTAATGTTGTACTTTGGAAACAAAAAATATTTCCATATGGCTGATTTACATTAGCGAGAGGTGGTGTAAAATGACACTGCGATTACAAAATGATCAAATTATGTTGAACTTTGATCACTTTTTACATAATTTTACCGCTTACCTGCATGGAAACGGTTTGATTTATTGCTGATATAAAGAAGTAAGGTTAGTTTGAAAGCGAATGCAGCCCATATTTGGTTTTGATTGTGGGGAATAATACAATTTGTGACTAAATTTGGCATGCAAAATTTGCAAATGAATTGTTACAGCCCAAGTTTAATCACAAACAGAGCCACACACCCATGATGTAACAATGGGCTACCTGGGCATACATACAGCAAGGTTAACGTCTAGCGCTGCAATCTTTGGTTTGTTTCTGAGAGGTTTGGACAGAACAAAACTGGTCAGGTGGTTTTCCAAAGTCTTATCTGTGTTATCGTGGTAGGAAGCTCCACCGACAGGCACTCTTGTTGTCTTTGGCCCTTTATCATTTTTACATTGTTTTGTTATTTGACACACACACGTCATAATATAATAAGTTAGGTGTTGGGACAAAGCAGGTCATAATTTAACATATCATTAAACGCTAAATACAAAACTGTTGATTTCTTTTCATTAAATCAAAATGAAAGCAAAGTGTGTGCCACTGGACACTGTTGCCAAACCAAAGGCAATCTTTGTGAAATCAACTTACAGAAGGCCCTTGGTAAATGCCACACCAACTGACTTGATGGATTTTGATGGAAGACAATAAAAATGCCACACAGGTGGCCTGGCCCGGTGTACAAAAAAAATGAACCACACCAAAAAGAAAAGTGGTGTTGATTGTATTGTCTGTCATAACCAATGTGCCATTGTGGGATTGCATAGACATGTTTGAGACATGCCTGCTATGTCACATACTATGTATTTACATTCAAAGCAGTTATTCTGCTATTCGCAGGCCTAGGTCAGCCTTGATGACAGGCTGGCATGTTGTTGCACATTTTGAGGCATGGATATGTGTGACTTGCCCTCCAAAAGACAGATTTCCTTCCTGTTATATGTCATACAATATTATCATTTGATATTGTCCAAATAACATTACATTTTCTTTTTTTAAAATTTTGTATGGTACTTTTAGTCTTTTCATGTCTGTGTGCCAACACAGACATGGTGTTTTTCTAGGAAAATTTGTCTGACATGTCATTTTAGAAGTATTATACATAGAAACTCCAAACTTGGTACATTATACTTCTATAGATAGAAGTCTTGCCTTTTTATAATGAGAGGTCATGCTTTTTAAAATCATGCAAATGAGGGCTTATTAAAGTTTTAAATCTTCAGTATCATATAATATAGTAGATATGATTCCGAGTGTATAGGAGTTCGATCATAGCAAGACAAAGGTCATCACTAGGTCAAAGGTCATTTCAAGGTCGAAGGCCACTTTCGCATTACTTGGTCAATTTTTATCCAGTTTTGATCCTATTGGGCAAAAATTGTAGCTATTGTAGCACTGCACATTTTTTAAACTTAAATGTGGTCACTAAAAGTCAGAGGTCAACGTCATTTGGACCTTTGAAATTTTCATCCAGCCCTAACTCGGCCAATTTCCATCCAATTTTAATCATGTTGGACTTAAATTGTAGGTATTGCAACACTGCAAATTTTTGTAAGAACATATGACCTCTAAAGGGCAAAGGTCAAGGTCATCTTGCCCTTTGAAAGTTTCATCTTGCCATAACTTGGTCAATTTTAATCTGATTTGGTTCATGTTGGGCTTAAATTGTGGCTTTTGTAACACTGTACATTTTTGCAATTCATATGTGACCTTCAAAGGTCAAGGTCATTTGTTGTTTGAACTTTTCATCTAGCCATAAGCTTAATGAAATGTGAAGTACCAAAGGATAAAAGTTGTAGCATTTAATATTTACAACTTTTGAAGGCACACAGACAGATTTGCTTTGAAGCAAATCTTTTCTAGTTATGGAGATTGAGTCTTTTGGCAGAGATCGTCCATGTAATCATGTTTCAGAGAGACTGGCCCTAAAGCAGCACCAGAATTGGTCCCATGAAGCAAATGGTCTGTAGAAGTCAAAATGTGGAAGAGCTTACACCAGGGACTGGATAAATGTCACCTTGAAAGCCAGAAGGCCTCATCATCCAAAACCAGAACTGGTCCCATGAAGCAAGTGGTCTATCAGTAGAAGTCAAAATATGGATCAGCTTACTCCAGGGACTCTGATAAATGTAACCTTGAAAGCCAGAAGGTCCCGTGAAGCAAGTTGTGTGTCAGTAGAAGTCAAAATGTGGAACAGCTTACACCAGGGACTAGATTCATGTAAATGTAACTTTGAAAGCCAGAAGGTCTCAGCATCCAAAAGAAGGAATCCTGCTAACATTATACATTGATTTTTTTGCAACTCTTTTCTTGTGATCACGTTCCAGTTAATCTAGAATATTTTTGTGCTGAAAGCATTCAGATGTAAATTGCAGCCATATACATGTATCACCAAAGTATTTTTTTTTTCAGACAGCTGTAAATGTATTTCCTCCTTCACTGCCAACTGTGACTAAAATTGAACGACTTGTGATCATAATAAGGAGGCTAGATTCATATTCTGTGTTAAAAAAAATAATTCCCAAAGTTAAAAAATAACTGATACTGCCGTTAGTCATGCAATGAAGGCATTTAACTCCTAGCACTCTGGGCAGTTTTGTGATCTGGCACAGCCAGCCACTGGGCATTTTTGGTTTTGTTGCGCAACATGCGACATGCTGGCGTAAAATTACCGTAATTTTTTTATTTTTGCAGTTCATGCAAAATGATCAACATGACTTTTGTTGAGTAAGACCTCTACATTTCTGTGTGGTTTCTTTGTGAATTTAAACAAAAACTCGTGCCCTACACCCTTACAAAGTGAATATATCCATCTCAAATCACAAATTGATCAAAACTGTCAAGCCTTTGTGAATACAGTTGCATGGGTACCGGTCCGCACACTTTCCTTGGTTAGCGTCACGAGCAATAGTTCTTCTTTAATTTTTTCTTAAGATCGGTTGTGTTTCGTAACTGTCATTAAATTATAGTGGTAGAATGTGTTTGTTGCTGCAGTAAATATTTGATAAACAGACTTTTATTGCCATCACTGATAAACTGTCAACATGATCAATACATGTGGCAGTGGTATTTTCACCCGAGCCATGTTTACCTGCAGCTGGCGTATTTTACTTTCTTTCCCTGAAAAAATTGGACCCTCAGCTCTATAAAGTCCATAGACCCAAGGGATTATTCTGAAGTGGTCAGCCTGTCCATCTGACTGTCTGTCTGTTTGTCCCCCTGGTCAAGAAAACAGATTTTTGTCATTTTCTCTAAAAGTAATGGTCAGGTTGTCTTCAAACTTGGTGGGAATGTAACCTGTATATATGTCCACAAGATATATATGAGTGGTCATGCTTGATTGTTTTTTGAAATTTTTATGATTTTTTGAAATTCAGAATGATGGTAATAAGAGCACACTTTAACATGGCATATAGTACATGTACTATATACATGATGTATGTGGTACACGCATATAATACTTCTGAACCCGTTAGTTTCAAATTTTATGCAAAGACCTGTGGGGGTTTTCTAGGGTTGTCAGTCTGTCCAACTGACTGACCATCTGTCTGTGCGTCCCCCTAGGCAAGACAACAGTTTTTTTTCTTTTGTTTTTTTGCCCTATGAGTGCTCTTTTGAACCACTCAGGGCAGGTCAAAAAGTGGTCACATGGAGTAGGTGGCTTTGCAGTAGAGATTCAGTAACATGGGAAAGATAGCACTAATACTGTGACAAAAGTTGACCCTTAAAGGTGATTTCTCAATTGGGAGACAGTGCGCCAAGCAGGGGATACATTTGTTGTCGCGCGCAACGACTATCTCTAGTTACAAATGGAAGTAAGTGTATCTGTTCAAATATAATAGTGACACTGGAAGGAAAGAGGGATGCCCAGTCTTATACCCTTGGAACGTAATTTGTGATAATGACATAGGGGTTTCCGCGCATGCCCAGCCACATTGTTTATGATTTTTAAATGTAATGTGCTGAGATTCAACAGCCATAACGAAATCGCAATTAATATGAAATGACAATAAAGTTTGATGAAGAAAGTTATACATGAACATAAAATAAAAAGTGTTTTGAACACATTTACAGAAACAGATGAGTGATAGGGAACACATGCAGTAGTTCAGGTAACACACTGCAATGGCTACACAAAAATGCAGGGTAGCCATTGATATAGGGTCTGGTTTACAGGGTTCGCACAGAGCTTGAAAAGGCTTGAAAAGTATGGAATTTGAATGCCCTCTGTTCCAGGCCTTGAAAAGTATGGAATTTCATAAAGAAGTCTTGAAAAGTATGGAAAATCGATTTTCCGGTTAAAAAAAAAAAACGAAACAGAATGAAAAAATCTGTTTGTGTGACTTTATTTTAATGTTTGTTGCAATACCTGCGATCTTAGTTTGTTTTCATTGCTAAATATAGCATCTATGGGGTTTTCTGCATTGCGCAGCATCATGGGATGCAGCTTTTTCAACTCTCAATGCAACGGGATTCTTTGCAAGATTTGAAAAACAAGCATGCGTCATTTTTATTACGAGTGATGGTCCATCATGATCAGGGCTCGACAATTCGCATGTCCGAAAGCCCAGGGCTTGTTAGAATTGGGCTTGGGCCAGTGGAAATAAAAAAGTGCTATCCCTGCGGGCTAGTTGGAATTTTTTACTAAAATCCGTCAAAAAATAATAATATTTTACATTGCAAATTCATCTGCAAATTAACATCAAATGCCATTTATTAGTGAGTTCAAACAGTGTTGGAAAAAATAGGTGCCGTGAGATGACTTCCCGGGCAAAAACAGCACACAACTGCCAGTCACACGCAAGTGACAGCGTGGACACTGGAGTGGATCTGCGGTGAACTGACGCAGTCTCGCGGACTGATTTGGGACACATGCAGCAATTCCCGCTATCTCATACCTTTGCGTATTTGCCTGTGACTCCAAATAATTGTTGCAATAAACATGGGAATCTTTATTTTTGTATGCTGCAACATAAACAAAGCTGCTGTTTGTGTGTTCCCTCCGTAAATTCACACATGTTCACTGGGCGGAAGCCATGATGAAAACACTGCAACACGAGCCGTGATTGGCTCATTTTTGCATGTGACTCAATTGACCAATCTGGTGATATGTTGTGCGTCAGACCACATGGCCAAAGCAGATGTCTGTGTACAGTTGCAGGAAAGATATTGACGGTGTGCACACTCGATTTCTGATTTTAAATATTAAAATTTTCGTTTGAATTTGATTTAAAAACACTGTTTATTGCGAGGAACTTGCCAATACTGTATACGCAAATTTACTATGATGTACTGATAGCATTCATGGTAGGTACGCAAACGATATGCGTCCCATCAGTGCATCACGGCATCAGAGGCAGAGAGAAAGGATCCTGAAGCCAATGCAAGTTTGCAACTATTTAATCCTTGTTTAAGTTTACCCGGGATACTGACTCCAATAGTCCCAGAAATTACAATGTATTTTTCATCGTTAGTCACCCCATGCAAATAGCTTACTTTCAATTTGTATTTTTGATATATTTGCCAGTTTCACTGTCAAACAGTTGCAGCTAGAATCGTAAAATTTGACATTTTTTTTTTCGATTTTGCAAGCGGCAAATACATGTAAGGGTAAATGGTTTGTGTAGGCCTTAGCATTTTTAGAAAAAAACGATGTTTATAGAAGTTTTATCAGGAGAAGTGGATTTTGAAATCTACTTGCCCTGCGGACAAGTGATTTTTTAAAAATTTTTCGAGCCCTGAATTATGGATGAACGACCTTAAATGTTTGCCGCAGACATAAATTGTGCACCAAGCCACAACAACAATGGGAGACTGTACATATAATGAACTTTGGCTTGAAAACACCAAATACAAGGACTGGGTTTTGCCTGTAAGACAGGACAAATACAGCGCAAGATGCAAGGTGTGTGCAAGTAATGTGCATTTGGGGGAAGCAGCGCTTGCTAGTATCAAACAGTATACATTGGTCCCCCTCATGTAAGCCACCCCCAAAGAGATGCCACTCCCTCTACAAAGGCCACTTTGCTGTGCAGCAAGTATGGCATTTTCATTATATTTCCCCCTGAAGAGAGACCACCTCCATATATATATATATATATATATATATATATATATATATATATATATATATATATATATATATATATATATATATATATATATATACACATGTATATGTATATATAATAAAACCACGGATGATTGAGTTTGGAATTTTGGAAAAAATGGTTTGGAAAGTCCTTGAAAAAGCATGGAATTTTGGCTTTGCTATGCTGTATGAACCCTGGGTTTAATAACTATGGAGAATTCGTACATGTACTTGCGTCATTATTCATTTTATTGCAATTTTATGGTGCAAAAATAAATGTAGATTTTTGTTATTGGTCACGAATAAATGTGTATAGGGCTATACCCAAAAGTACAATCAATACCATTAAAAGGAAAGATTGAGTGGGGGATATCGGACGCCATTGAATGCAACCGATACATTCTTCCCGTGCATATTTTTGTGAAATTTTGTGAGAAAATCAGAAATATGTGTATTCTTGGTTTGTGAAATTCGAGAGGAAGATGTGAAGCAAAAACAGTATTTCGCCAGGTCACTTGAACTGCGGAAATAAAATCTTGAATTGCTGGAGAGTGCGCTACTGTCTTTCTCTCAGTGGGGATCGTTGTTGGTGTGCTAAATCACTGGTGACTTGCGGTTACTCGTGATTTTCCCCACCAACAATGATCCCTCCTGAGAGATAAAAAAGGTAAATCACTCTGACCCATGCAAGATTCTCGATTTCGGGACTCCTAGAGTCTCTTTCTAGGACCATCATTTCAGGACCCCAGAGTCTCTTTATCAACAGATTTTCTTGTATTTTAGGAACACATGCAACACAAGACGACTTTTTGCTACCTGTAAGGCCAGGCTTAAATGGCATTTGTATTGGGATTATGTAGAGTGCATATATCTGACGAGTGCTTGTAATATTATAGGGGTGCAGACACAATTTTAAGTGCAGGAGCCACTGTTTTATGGGCTTTGTCTGATTTTGCTTATGATTGACAGGGCAAACATTTGGTCAGGGTCCCACATGTACTGTTATCTGGGCTACAAGAGGTGAAAGCTGTGTTTGACAACTCAGTAAAATGAGATTCAAAGACATAAAGCTACAGTGGTCCCCTAGCGTTCATGTGGCCACCTCCAGTGCACCAGAAATGGGCCTTATAAGAAGGGCTGTCTCTGTTGGGGGGTGGGGAATCAAAAAATACCATACTTGCTGCCTGGTGAAGTGGCACCTCCTTTGCAATGGGGGGGGGGGGGGGGGGAGAGGGAGGGAGGGTACTGTGTTAAAATTGATGCAAAGTGAATTTAGTCACAGACAAAAACTACGAAATGAAGTTACTTTGGGGAAATAGAAGTACATGTATATAATTGTTATTCTGTGAGACATCAATGTTGTCAAGATTTGTTAAGTGATGATGCACTCCTTTTTAAAGGTCCGACCCACAGGGGGGGACCCTTTCTGTTTTCAGGTTGTCTGTATGTCCAGATGTGCGCATTGTCATTACTATGATATCTACAGAATGCCTCCACGTATTTAACTCAAATTTGCAATATGTTTACCTTACCTGTCAAGATGAACTGATTAGATTTTGGTGTCACCATGACCTAATTTGAGCAAATAGTAGCCTAATTGCATGCTTGTTAGGGCTCGTTATCGCAATTCAGTGGTACCTCTCTTGAGAGACCCCTCTGATGAGAGACCGCATATCTTTTTAAGATCGCTCTCTCAGAACACTGCGCTATCTTTTCCATGTTGTTGTACCTCTAATGAAAGACCACCTGTTTTGAGAGACCGCATTTTGACCCGCCTTAGGGGTGGTCTCTCAAAAGAGGTACCACTGTACAGTGGTACCACTGTACAGTGGTACCTCTTTTGAGAGACCACCCCTACGGCGGGTCAAAATGCGGTCTCTCAAAACAGGTGGTCTTTCATTAGAGGTACAACAACATGGAAAAGATAGCGCAGTGTTCTGAGAGAGCGATCTTAAAAAGATATGCGGTCTCTCATTAGAGGGGTCTCTCAAGAGAGGTACCACTGTATCTCCAGAATAGTCCAATGTATTTTGCTCAAATTTGGCAGTATGCTCATCTAGCATGGCAAGATGGACTGATTAGATTTTGGTGTCACCATGACCTAGTTTGAGCAAATGGCGGACCCTTCAATCAACACTTGCGTTGAAAGTACATGTATGTCTAGTTTCATAAAATTGTCATCAGGTCAGGGTGAGGTGGCAGACCAGGGAAATGGGAGGTTACTGTCAGCGATATGTTTTGCGCAAAATTTTCAATGTGAGGGGTACAAAATTGTGCAGTCTAGGCCATTTTGAAGCTTATGTTTTAGAATTTTAATCAAATGTTTCTTTGAAGAAGCATGTCACATGGGGATGTATTGGAAAAGAGGAAGAAATTTACATGTTTAAGACATGGGAGGCAGAGGGTAACATAAGACAGTGGCTACAGTTTGAAGGCAAATGTCTTTGCTACATTCTTTACAAAGAAAATTAACACATACACACACCATTAAGTGAGTCTTACTTTAACTCATTCCATACTTTAGTGACAGGCATTGGTCAGTGGTTTTGGCACTGACTTAAGACTATAGGCATGTTGGTACTTGAATGAAAGCTCTTTTCATGAAGAATTTAAATATGTAATTATCGTCTTTAATCTAGGTAAATATACGCAAAAATCAGGGACTGGTATGGAATGAGTTAAAGAAAGTACCCAGAAAGAGAACTTGAGTAGCAGTCATGGTGAGCTGAGTGCCCTATCCATGACTGCATCATGAACAATCCCAGTTGAAAATCCTTCCAAGTCCACTGATCAACTTACTCATACAATAAAAATTGTTGAAGGTTTTTTTTGGCCAGGTAATAAGTCTCCACAATGTGATGTACTTGTTTATAATGCAGGGTTTCTGCCAGAGTGAAATGTTAGGGTACTCAGTTACTCATATTTCTAAGTGAAAAGTCTTGACAATGAAGATTTATGGGGTATTGTGGGATCATTTATGCTGAAATTGTACTTTTTTACCAAAATTTTAGGGTAAGCAAAAGTACCCTTGAATGTTTTTAGGGTATGCTATTTTACCTGTTTTACCCTCTGGCGGAAACCATGTAATGTAAACTGTCAGTTTCTTTCTCATTGTGGAAAATTGGGAAATATCTCATCAAGTGTGATTTTTGACTTCTTTGTGTGAACTTCACCACCAAATCAAGCTCAAAGCCTTTTTCTGTGTTTAAAATAAATCCTGTTGTTGTGTTTCAGCACTGACATAGCTATGGGCACTGCATATGCATTGATCACCGGATGATCAATGCCAACAGAGGTCGTGTTGTGAGCAGATAGTGAGGTATCCTTTCCTTGCTTTGAGAATTGTTGTGGACTGATTTATCACACACAGTGGCATGTGGTTTTCAGAAATTGTTCACATTTGTGCATGAAACTTGTAGGAGTGCCTTCTGATGTGATGGGGCGTATAGCCACAGCCTGACTTGACAGTTGGCAGATGCCGACAGGTTGTAAATTCACAAATCCAGGCTTTGGATTTGCATCACTTCGTTTTATTTCAACTTCAAATTGCTACCATATATTATTGATCAGAAAGTTTCAGTGGGATATTGAAACCATTGTTCGGGGAAACTGGCCAGGTGAAAAGAATGGCATCCTGTTCATAATGCTGCACAGATCTGTGATCACTCCTAAACCGTCCATGGTCAGAGGTCAGGCACCAGAAATTAGCCAATTAGCCAAATTTTGATGTTTCATTCATTTAGTGTAACAAATTTGCCAATGGCTGATTTGTTTTTTACACCAATTATATAAAGAGTTAGGTTGATATGTGTAGTTAATACTGTTTTATTTCCTGATTTGGCTACAAATTTTGCAGGTGTATAGATCTGTCCCTGAGAGGAGTGGTCATACAACATAACTGATTCACTGTTGGGGTCTAACTTCAGTGGTAACATTGCAGAGATAAGTTTTCTAAATATTCTACCAGTCTGTTATAACACAAACATGGCCATGCACTTCCTGCTTTAAAAAAATCAATTTTTCTGCTTTAGTCGTAACTGAATTAAATTACCCCCATAAATTGCATAATTTGATGACCAAAACATGCTGACAGTACAAGGCAAGCTATTTTATTGGCATGGTGACCTAAAATGTTGTGGAAATGATAAACAGGAAGTGCTGAAGTAGCATGGAAATGCAGCAAAAAAAGTAACTATAGCCTGAAAAAAGACATCAGAAGTACCAATGATGATTTTGCTGACATAAAAGGAATAGAATGGCTAAATATTCATAGTTTTTAGTATTATTTAATATTTTCAGACTAAGTCAGCAATAAAAAAGGCGATTCTGCAATTCACTTTACCTCAAGCGGGAAGTGCATGGCCCTACACAGTTTCCTCTTTATCATCAAAAGTCAGGGGTTCTCGCAGTCCCCATTTTTGTTTTTGGAGGCTTCCTGCTTTTGTAACAGAAATGAGAATTCTCCCACTTGCAAAATGATCTCCCACTTACAAAACTCCTGTTCAGTGGTTCCCTCCTTGTCAGGCTACCCCCAAATGCCAGAATTGTGGCCTTGTAAGGTGAGATGGGAATGGGGGTGGAGGTAGCCTCTCCCAAGGGGTAAATACAATAAAAATACCATGTCTGCTGCTCAGAGAAGTGATCTCTGTAGTGGGGGGAGTGGCCTTTCTTCAGAGGGGTCTTCTGTGGGGGGGGGGGGCACTATAGTAAAGATAATACAAATTAAAGGACTTTCTGTGTAGATATTATCATGCCCCAGTGTTTCCCATTATAAAAATTCTTCTCACTGACATGATCCCAGGGCAAGACAGGCTATGGACTAAGATCATAATTGTATGTATGCCCACTCTGTACCAGATGACCAGCAAGGCAGACTGCCAAGTTGGACCACATGGCTAATTGAATGGCAAGTTTGCTTTAGTTCACTGAGCACAACTTGTAAACAATGGCATGCTGCACCGAATGTTTGCAAACTCTGCTGTATGTTTTCTTCATTTTTAGTACTTCACAACTCTGATATGAATTCCAAATTTTCAGCAGGGGGTTGATAACAGGTCAAGCTAACTGATGCCGCAAAAATCTAAAGATAAGTCAAACAAGACCAATTAGAGTAACGTGAAAAAAAAATTGGAGACTGGTGTGAAGGTGTTAAGGATTGGTAGCACTGATATACAGTCAAACAGAAAAGTTTATATCTGTGAAATGTTTGATACACAGATATGCTGCTTGATAGAAATCCCTATGATCAAGTGAAAGAATGACGTTCCCCCTAAAAAATAAAAAATGATTATACTTTCAGGTTGGAATGGCCTTGTGTGTATGGACCTTCTGCGGGGTGTTGTCGTTAGTTGGTGCTCTGTGTTATGCTGAATTAGGTACCACCATCACCAGGTCTGGGGGCGACTATGCCTACATTCTGGAATCATTTGGCCCACTACCAGCTTTTTTACAGCTATGGGTAAGTCGCGAACACTTTGAACTATTTTACGTATGTTGCTCATTGCTCAAAAACTGGCCAGTGCCGCATGGTAATCTAACCAGATGTCAAGTTTATGTTATGAGAGTTAATTGAAGTGGATGGTAAACATTACACTGACAGTGATGGACGATATACAAGTTCAGGGTTATGGAAAATTTTGAACAAAGGGTAATCCAAAAAATCCTACAGCACTTGTTGCATTTGATATGTTTATGGAATGGGCGGAGACGTATCATTTTTGCACCCATTGCTTTCACTTCTTCAATCTTGGTTTCCATGTGATGGGTTCACCGTTGTGAAGAATTTAACAGCATTTCATAGGATTATATCTTTGGTGAAAGGCAGGTTGGGATTGTGTTTGAGTGGCCTTGACCTTCAGAATTTTCAAGGTCACAGGGCTGTTAATGTGAATTTTCATTCCATGCCATAACTTCAGTAAATTGAGAAAACTTCATGAAAATTGGTTGAATTGTATAACTAACTTGGTAAAACCTAGTTTGGGATAACATTTCAGTGACCTTGACGGAGTTCTGAAAGCTACATGATCTTATGTACGAATTTCAGTTCCATGCCATAACTTTAAGAATATGAGTAAACTAGATGAATCGTGATAAGATTATGTTTCTGGGCAGAATTTATAAAGTGACTTCGACAAAATTTTAAAAGTTGTAGGGTTACATATGTGCATTTCATTTCCAATAACTCCTCAAAAATTTGATTCAACTTGGTAGGACTGTGTATGTTGTTTAAGACTTTGGATTATGATTGGGTGACGGTGACGTGATTCACACTATTCTGTTCTGCTGGGGAGACATTGGATTTTTTTGTCATGCAAATCTCAGCCAAGTCCAGTTCATGTCTGCAGTTCTGTTCCAAGAAATGGGAAAGCTTATTTAAAACTGAATGCACAGTGAGATAAACAGTCTTGATAAACTGGGTGAATAAAAACAGTCAAGTCAGAATATAACAAACAAAAAAAAAAAAAAAGTAAAAGAAAAGTCATGTCAGCTAAACTTTTATGTTACATTTGATAAGCAAGTATGGATGTACATTTCTTGAATAAATTATTGTTATGGGTGCTTTTGCAGGTAAATCTCATCATAATTCGACCCACTGCTCAGGCCATTGTGGCCTTGACATTTGCAAAGTATGCTCTGAAGCCACTGTTTGACACCTGTGATCCACCAGATCCGGCAGTCCGACTCCTGGCTGCTTTGTGTATATGTAAGTATAGCTATTTACTGCACGTATTGACAAAGTGACATGTTGCTGTGATGTGGCAACATGGACAGCTTGCAAATGAAAAGTTTGGCTATGGAGGCGAATTCACTCGACACTGAGAGCCCTGGTGTCCAGCTGAAATCTTGTGTTACTGTGTTGTCTGTGGACTCCCACAAACAGATCTGCCATATTTGTATTGCTTTCTGGTTGTCGCCAAATACTCTGAACAACCACCTGTGGGGATCACTGAATTACGGTCTCTCAGCAACAGGTGTTTTCTTTGTAAAAAGTATTTAATAATGTATGAAAATAAAAAAACAAACATAGATGTCAAGAGAACTATGAAACCACTTTACAAATTGAAAGCTCATGTAGAAGTGGTCTTTATAGACATGGAGCATTCCCCCCTCCCCCCCCCCCCCCCCGAATGTTGCTTCTGTGTTTATACAGATACTGCAGACTTATATATCTATTACCCTACCCTGACCCATAATACAGAAATACATCTTAACCAATTGTAAACTTTGGTCTGCTGAAGATGTGTGTATAATACATACTTGCTTCATAATAAAAGATGTTTCCTTATTGCTTAGGTCATCTTTGAATTTTTTTTTTTGGGGGGGGGGGGGGGGAAGAAAGAAAGAAGAACAAGTGGACCCCAATCATGATACTGGACCATTTCTGGTAGTTTTTGATGTAAAAAACGTTGCGTGCAGATGCTTTGTAATTCATTTAATGATGGTCTTCATAAAGCCAGATGCAGAGTGTCCAGGGTGGATGGTCTGTGAAATGAGGGAAGTTGGTCATCACAGTGTCCTCATAAGCCAAGGACAGCGGTAACAAATTGTCGGTGAATCCCAATAACAACTTAATTTATAATGAGGTCACATTGATGTGAAGTTCAGTGAAATATTATAAAGCATCCCTCTGAACCATGCTTTACCCACTGCTGGGAAATGATTGTTGTCTCCAGGGATAGGTCTCGAAAATCCTTCCTTCTGGTGTTCATTGTCATTAATGCAAACAAAATGTAGCCAAATGAAATTTTGGTTAAATGCTGCTTTATTCCCATCAATTAGGGTTCACTTGCCCAACATATAACTTTATTCATTTCTTGCACAATAAATGCAAAATGGAATAAAAATTGATCCTCACACAATTGGTTTCAGGAAAGCCACATACATGTGTATGTATGTCTGTGTGATTTTTGTTCCAGGGAGACAGACCTTTAGCAGACATCCCTTTCAGTTTTTGCCCTTATACAAGCACAAGATTCCATTTAGTATTAAAAACGTGTTGCTTGTCTTCACCTATTTTATTGTAGGGATGAGTACAAATGTTTTGCTATCCAGCCATGCAGAAATTATGGATATGATGTAATTTAGCATAGATTTAAATGATTACAGTAGTATCTGGAGTCCATTCAAGATGACCGGAATTAACAGACAAAATGATATGTCAAATGTAGATAAGGTCATCTTTTATTACGTAGATACTGTGCAACAGTGGGTTAAGTCCTTTCCTTGTCAGAATAAAATTTCAAACAGCACTGCCCCCAACCCACACCAGAGAAAGCCAATGGCATGGGATCATGATAGGTCATTTTCTAATTACACAAAACAGACTATGGCAGATGATGAGCTGAATTTGGGTATTTGTTGGGGATTTGAGTGCAAAAATATTATTGCATGGACTAATATTTATCCTCAGGAAGTCTACTATATTATAGTTGGATAAAGGTGACTAATTATGAGCCCTTTGTACCAGAGGAGGGGCATACAGTAAACACTTTCTGTGTGGTGCATGTGCCTGTCCATGACACTTTATGTCTCGGCTGTTTGCAACTCATTTGTCCTTTAAATTAAAATCCTGAAACTTTACACATAGGTGTATCTGGACTTGTGTGTGTGTGTGTGTGTGTGTGTGTGTGTGTTTGATGCACAAAAAGTAGGCCACTAGGTCAAATATCTGGGTCACAGTGATATGGCAAGGGGGCATATGTCTATAGCAATTTCTTATTCCATTTTGATTTAAGCTGAAAGACAAACAGAAGCGATGGCCTGTAAGACAGTAGTAACTTGTTTGGTAGACCCCTCGTAACATTCTACAAATCAGATGACATCTGCTACATTGGATGTTGTTGATGGGTAGTCTTCCTACAGTGTAGGACTACCTAAGACGCACCCTCTAATGCTGGAAGGGTGGCCTCACAAGAGAGGGATAAACTGTTCGCATTCAGCATTCATTCTGGCTCAGTGAAAGGAGTTCAACTGTAACAACCTGGCTGTCGGAGATTAAGAGTCTGTGTGTGGACCAGTTGCGTTTGGTACAGTAGTTCAGATGTGTAGACAGTCGGAAATCATACATTCGCTTCAATACCTCCCACATCAGGAATGTCATGCATATAAAACAGATCTATGATTAGGAACTGCGGCCCATTTCAATGATTCCATGGATGACTTCATGAGCTGTCATCTGCAGCGTGTGAATCTTCCAAATCTCAAAAGGGGAGAGATTGCAAGAGGATTGCACCATTAGTGGTTGATTTGTAAATGGTGCAGCAATTTGTCCATTAAGATTGCTTGTGTTTGTGCTCAGTGACCTCGGCAGAATCCATTAACATTCATGTCTATGTAGTTGAGCATATTTTTAACTGTCCGGGGCATGCACAAGTCCACCAGGTAATTGTCTCTCCCAGGGTGATGTGCCAGCACAAACATGAAAATTATTAACATATTCTGAAACAAGAATTTTTTTTTTTTTTCAGGACAAATGAGTACAGTTGAACTCCCGTCTGGCTGTATTCCTGTTTCTGTTACCATGCAAAACCCTTTCTCCGTTGATTTTGACAAAAAGTAGATCAACCCAATTTGAACTTAACATGTTCAATTTGTACACACAGTGAATTCTAGTCCATATGTTTCCTCCACCAAACAGTTAGGTAGGAAAGTATATGCCAACATCTGTGCCATGGAGACGGATAAATATAAGCTTGGCCTGTTGCGCAATCCATGCAAAAGATATGGCTCTCTACTTTTTTTAAGGGTCTGCCCCATAGGGGGTACTCTTTCTGTTTTGGGGTATTCCATCCCTTATCACCTAGAGATTTTCTCTAGTCTGTCTACAGTCAGAAACCATCATTCATAGTTGGCTCCTCCTATTTCAATCACTTGGGTGAAAAGGTGATTATAGTCAATTACCTTAAACACTCACTTCATGATCACTGTTAGTATATAAGTGTAACATACTAGAGACAACTGGTTATCCGTCCAGATGTGCACATTCTCATTACCGTGATATCTACAGAATGCCTCCATGCATTTTGCTCAAATTTGGCAATATGCTTACCTTACCTGTAGGGTGGGATGATATATCGAAATACTGCGATACTAAAGCCTGTACCCAACCATATCGTGATATGATCCTTGTGTGTCGAATTTTCGTGATACAATAAAAAAAACTTAAATGTTATCATAACATTTGAATTTTGTAGAAGAAATTTGAGAAAATCATCCCTGTATGGAGATGAACAGCCAATAAAATACATTTTCACAGCTTACATTATCAATTCATTGCAGGTTTCATGTAGACACGGCAGAATGATTTATCAAAACACCAGCGCACATGCTGTGATACTGACTGTTGCATGTAAAATCAAAGAGTGTGATCCCTTCATACACTCTCATGATATATTGCCATAGATACATGGCTCTGTAAGGAAAAGTAACATGATACAGAAAATAGTAATGATACCCAACCCTACTTACCTGGCAAGATGAACTGATTAGATTTTGGTGGCATCATGACCTAATTTCTGCAGATGGCAGGCCCTTTAGTCAATGCTTGCATTGAAGGTATGTCTAGTTTTTCTTTAGGCCAAAATCTATTGGGGTTGAAACTGCAGGTAGGATGAAATGAATTTTTTGATGTGTGCTTCATGGTTAATTTGCAAAATTATGATTGAAGCAATACGTATTGCAAATGCTGTCTACAGTTACACGCAGACTGCAGCCTCAGGATTTTCTCTGTTACATGAGTCCAAAGGTAGGGGGCAGCTTGGTGTGCTTCCCAGGCAAGAACTCTATGGTGCCGAGTTTAATTTTTGGATCGTTGTTACAAAGTTAGGAATGTAGGTCAGCATACGCTGTATGCTTTTTGAGGACTCTGAGGTTGAAACATTGATTCTCAGGCTGACCGGGACATAGTTTATTTCAATTTAGCTCAATAGTTTATTTCAGATATGTGCAGTGCTAGTATTCTCAAAGCTTTGTTGCTTCAGGGAAAAGGCAGCCGATTGACTGGGCCCGTTTTGTTGAAAAAGCTTGTGTGCACTTCAGTGACATTATAGCTGTTCTGCACCCACTGACCTGAGGGTGAAAGGGTCACATACAGCTCCCTTGTTGCCCAGGGATGAGGGAGGTTGGGGGGGGGGGGGCAGGTTTTAATATACTGGTATAGGAAACAATTTTGCTTCAGTACAGAACACTGAAATAAAAATGTTCCCAGACGTCGAGTGTGAAGTATAAAAAATAAGATGGCTTCCAATATTCTGGTACAGAAAATAAACTGCCCCAGTATGTCAGTTTAGAAATACCCTTTACCTCCCATCAGGGATGCATGAGGGGTCAGCTAATGTATCCCATTTCGTGGCAAGGAACTGCTTACATGTGTGCTGGAACCTGTTCTCTTTCCCAAATTTTAGCATAAAAAAGCAACCTAAAAAGCAACAGAAGTTAATATCCTATGCATGCATACTATAAGAGTGGGGTTAGTAGTGATGAAAATGGGCCAATGTAGACTACATTT
This sequence comes from Hermodice carunculata, assembly GCA_964020975.1. Taxonomy (NCBI): domain Eukaryota; kingdom Metazoa; phylum Annelida; class Polychaeta; order Eunicida; family Amphinomidae; genus Hermodice; species Hermodice carunculata. The sequence continues at coordinate 36,507,406 of OZ026624.1, read as the reverse complement.
TGTATCCGTGCACCAGAAAAATCAAAACTGTGTCAAGTAAGGTTAAAAGGTGGAAAGGCATGTTGTCAATACCCTCAGAAATGCATAAATCTGAAGTACAAGTTACATGTAGTTACTTCCAGTATTTGGCTTCATGCATAGCCTCATTCCCTGAAAACATAGCAGTTCTATGTTGTAATGCAGAAATAAGTCATCAAAGCAGCAGATTTATTAAACACCTCCGTATGTTGCCTGAAAGCTGACTTTATTGATCCATTCAATACAGAAGTTAAGTTGCACAGAGGTAAAAATAGGCACTACACATGGTATAATAGTTTCATCAACATCTATGAATGAAGGGGGGCCACTTAAAAGCCACTTGCCAATCGCAGACCATCAATCAATATTTCTGTATTTGTGGACACAAACACTTCACCTCGCCAGTAAGTAGTCAAGTGTTCGGCAGTACTGATGGCGTAACGAATTGCCGTCACAGCAAGTGGCATGCTGTTCTGACTTCACAGTGATGTCAGATCGGAATAATCGATGCTTGATGTTTGATGTGGGAGTGGGAGGCTTGCAACCTGTTGAGTATAGCTTGTCTTGCTTCATGTTGTTTGCCCCAATATTTGCATGCACATGCACTTTGTAGCCTGTGGTTCTGTGGTATATTTTCCAGTGTAACCACTGCTGTAGTGGAGACACTCATCTGTCACCAGATAACGTCACGGCACGTCACGTTTAATAAACAATCCTGTCCTTTTTTTCTGTTTACGTCATTCATTCAAGGAATTCCCACCAGGAATTCTTCATGGGATATTAACCCATAATATCTTCATACGAGTGTGATATTCTAAATAAAAGAATGGGGTTTGGCTCCTCCCGCCACTGATGACACCACCACGACACCACCACCACAGGCGTGGACAGGCCAGTTGCAGAGTCGTGCTGCTGATGTCAAGGAGCAACCAAAGCATGTGAACATTTGATGGTCTCTTTCACTTCATACTCAGTCCCTGATGAGCTGTACATATCATCAAATGGTCCAGAGTTGTTTTTTTTTTTTTATTCCGGATTAGAGCTGTCATACCCTTATCTTGTTTCTCTCTCTTTTTTTTTTTTTTTTTTGAATACAGTAGTCCGTCTTTTGAGAGACCACACCATTAAGAGACCACGTGCCTTTTTAAGAACACATTTACTAGGTCTTTAAGCCTATCTAAGAGACTGCCTGCTTTCTGGGACCATGTTTACACCACTGTCTGGGGTGGTCTCTAAAAAAAGAGGGACCGCTGTTGCAGGTTGACTGGCAGTAACAGTAGCAGTGGATAGAAAAGCAGAAAAGCATCTCACGACTATGATGCTGACTAGCTCATTATTTATGACATATACGGCATTGTTTTATGTTTAACTACACTGCGCTGTTATGGCAATTAATGCCTGCAACGTTTTAGTTTTGCGAAGTACATGACAAAAAATAGAAAGGAAGATTTTGCTTAAATTAGCCACTTGCGAATGTCTTTGGGCAAATAAACGAAACATCAGTATTTTGGCTAATTGACTGATAGCACCAGTGATCCTATACATTTTTAAGCTATTCAAGCTTTAAGTTTTGTGTACTTGCCTAATTTGCATAATTAAAATGCAACAACTTTGGTTCATGGTTCCTTGGATGTGGGTATGTCACAAACCTATATGAAGTTGGGTTGGCATCTGTTTTTTCAATATTTATTAAACTCAGGCATGGGAATTGTCAGCTGATTTTCAGAGCTTTTTCCTGTAAATACACCAGTACTTTGTTAAACACCTAGATTTCAGTGTTTTCTTGACTCATTTCATTTGAGAGTTTTTTTGCAAAAAAAGCCCATTCTCATCCCTGCACACTATCAAAGATTTAAATTTTGTATATTTGTCTGATGTGAATAAATTTAAATCCTACAATTTTGGTTCATGATTCATGGGATATGGCTTATGTCACAAGCCTGTAAATTGAAATTGAAATGGCACCGCAGTCTATAATGGTTTTAAAGATATTAAACATTTAAACTTCTCAAATGCTCCTAATTTGCATGAATTAAAATTGAACACCTTTTGGTTGTGGTTCATTGGATGCACCTGTAGCAAGAAATATGAATTAAAGTTGGAATGGTACCTCTACATGTAATAGTTTTGAAGATATTAAATGTTTAAATTCTCATATTAGCCCAATTTGCATAATTTTCAACATTTTGACCCATTTAATTCAGGGTAACAATACACTCACAAAACAAAACAAAACAGTAAAACCTGTTTTGTAGAGACTGTCCCTGGGGCAGGACAAAAGTGGTCACATAAGGCAGGTAGTCTCTCAATGGTGCAATAACATGGGAAAGATGACAAAAGGGACGTGGCAGACATGGTCTGAAAAGGCAGATGGTCTTTCCTCACAGTGGTCTCTCAAACCAGACTTTACTGTATGCTGAAATGTCACTTCAGTTATACCCTGGCGGGTGGTTTAACTAGGATAAGCTGTCCAGCTAGAAAGGGTACATATTGGTTCAGGGGTAAGTCAAATTGTTCTTATCTGAACCTGTACTATACAAATTTAGTAATTATGGTTTGTTTGACAGGTATTCTTCTTTCATAACGAAGCTCTGCATTTATAAGCAAAACTTCACATATTAAGCAAGTTCATCATTTGCCACGTTCATATTTATTCATTATTATGTGGGTTGTCTTTGCTGAATATTTAGCTCAGACAAGGAGCCGCTACGCAGACGTGTACGGGTGTTAGGCCCCGAAACATGTTGAGTAGTTACCCGCTGAAGACCCTTTAATTTATTTGGGCTGATTAGCCTATGTCAAAATTTTACAGAGGAACGTGTGCAATATTGACAATGTAATTCCATATGTATATATGTAAGACAGGGACAGGTTAGCTTATGGAGAGTAAAGAGTTCAGACTGTGGAATAGGGTAATGACTACTAGGAAGTGGTTCTGGGTAAAAAGACACAAATACAATTCCCAGATGGTACCATCATTAGTCTGAAAGTAGTTTGTCTGGGGGGGACCCCTGCTCAATATTTTTTCAAGGTTGGACTTATATTTTGGTGGGGGTTGCTGGTGTGTGCATGGTCTTGTCAAAAGTATTATTTGTGACTGATATCTGATGGGATTTGTCAAATGTTGTGGCTACATGAAGGTCTGTTTCTTGCATCATCAGCATGGAACTGCAAACATTGGGAAACTGTGTGATCATGTCTTGTTTACTTTAGTTTGGGAACAGTTCTGCCAGTTGGTGTGTATGTGTGGTGGTGGTGGTGGTGGGGGGAAAATCTGAAAAATGGTTTTTCTGGGGGAATTGTCAAACCCCTGCGCATTTTTTTTTTTTTTTTTCAAGTTTGGACTTAGTTTTTTTTCGGGGGGGGGGGGGGGATTGCTGGGGCTTGTAAACTAGAATATACAAATGTACATCATGTGTATTTACTGCCATGATTATTGTGGGCTAGGGTCAGCAGCCACTTGTTCATTCTGTTGAACACCCAAGGCTCTAGGTAGGGAGTATATAGTGTTTGATGATGTAAAAAGTAGTTGTCACACACCAGTGATAACACATGTACATCTCAGGTGCGGTCAAATAATCAATGTGGGCTAATTTATCAGCATCAGGTGGAAACATTCCTATATAAAACAGAAGCCTGTTCATTTGTTGTATGGATGAAAATATTTGGCAGCTAAGTCTTCCTGCAGTGTGATGTACTTGTTTCAAGTCATAGGGGTGAACATGAAGTTCTTTTTGACTGTTGTAAAGATAATTTCGTTTTCTCTGTCTGGGTACATTATTGCAGCCTTTGCTGACCATTCACTGAGGCTTTGAACATGTTGGGGTGTATGGTATTCTATTGTCACAAGTCTGGTCATGGGTTGATGCTTCCCTTTTCATCGAGGACATCTGTGACCAAGAGGGCTTCTTGGAGTGGTGGGAGGCATGCACATACAACAAGCCATTGTGTCTATATTGCAATTAAACTTGCCAGTGCAAGCAGAGTTCATGTGACTCAACAGATGGAACAGTCATTTCAGCAAAGAATGCTCTCAGTGAAACCTGCTGAAATCTGATCTTGTTTATCTGTCTTGCAGCCACTTTTTTTGCTTAAATTGCATAGTTTGAAAAAGAAGCAACAGATATTTGTACTTTCATCTTTAAGGCCAAAAGGCAACATTACGACTTCAATATTATTATGTCTTTAGAGTCCACGACCTTGGTGATGGACTGATTTGCAAGTGCACCACAGTGCACTTACAGGTCATTATCCCACATGCTGTTTATTATGTACTTTGCATATTCTGCCACATATTATCATTAAATGGGTCATATCTCCACACGCATAAAAAAGGAATACCATGCATTTTTATGTGTATGAAATCTGTCACAAAATCGCACTTTTTACAGCCCCCTCCCCCCCCCCCCCCAAAAAAAGGGAGCTTCTTCTACATGTGGTAACCTCCAACCACAAAAATCAGTCAAGTGATTCAACATGGTCCCGGCAAAGAGGGAGGATGAAAAACATAATGATAAGACTTCCTGCTTCTTGGTGTTACAAACTGAAACACAAGGTTTTCAAATAGAAGAAAAAAAATATACTGTATATAGAAGAATTTTGAACCATGTCAATTGCTGCACTGTGCACTTTGAAACATTTGAAACAAAAGAAATGCTATTTTATGCAGTTTGCAAAAGTACAAAAAAAAGAATTGCTGTAGATTGCCCTTAGCAAAACTTGACACAAGAGAATGGCAAAAAATACTGTAACCTTTAAGAATCCTGAAACACAAGAATTGCTATATCTTGCGCTTTGGAAAACTTGAAACAAAGAGAATTGCTATGCTGTGACTTTCGGAAAACCCAAAATAAAAAAGAATTGTCATATGGTTTACCATTTGCATGAATTTACTGTTGACGTTTGTGTTTATATTACAAATTAACCGACAAGCATTTGGTCCTAAAGCATAATCCTGGGCTGTAAAACATGACCCTGTAATGGACAACAGACAAATTATCATGCATCCCCCGTACGGGGGTGGGGGTGGGTGGGAAATGCATATGGTGCTTAGTCCCATCATCTGCCGTTTCCACCCCTGCCGCGTATATTATTTGTCTTACATTTCTGTCCCCTCTTGACTTATTGCTTCCTAATTTGGTACAAATAATCTGTGGGTTTGGGAAAATTTTCCCATATAGTAATATATATACTTGAGGTCAAAGGTCAAGGTCAAATCCTTGTATCATTTTTCTGCTGACTCTGCAATTTCCACAAAGTGGCTGATACCTTCATAATGGTGCATCCTAGGCACCAGGTTACCATTAAATGTTAATAGGAAAGCACCTATGGGCTGTCAATTTGTATGTTTTTAAAAAAAAAAAAAAAAACAAACTCTGAGGGACCTTGAAAGGTCAAACTGCATACTTTCCCGTTGATTACTATGTAAGTCAATGGGGATCCAAAACAGTTGGCCAGATTCACTTCAGACTTGGTGGGTGGTGTACATCAGGTAGGTATCTACCAACTGTGTTCAAATGGTCATGCTCCAATGATTTTTGGATTTTTAATGGTTTGTATAGGTTATTTTTTGCATTCCTATAGATTACCATGCAAGTCAATTGGGTCTGCAATGGTATTTAACATTTGACTTCTTCAAAACCATAAGCCAGATTCACTTGAACTTTTTGGTACAGATAATCCATATAATTTGGGAATTTTTCATATAATTTTTGATGACCATAGGTCAAGGTCGCAATGCCTTGCAAAATAAAATGGCTTCCGTGCCACATCTTCAAATGGATATGATTGAAGTCCATCAAACTTGGTCATTATTTCCCCTGGTGAGACTTCCCTTAAATTTGCTCAGAGGTGACCTTGAGGTCAAAGGTCAAGGTCATAGAGCCCTCCTATGAAAATTAATGTGGCAGAAGTGCAGGCACTAGGTTTGAGATGGAACATAGCTGGCACAGCAGCCATCACACACCATTATAATTGAATGGAGTATGAGAGCCATTTGATCATCAACTTGCTTGTCTTTTACTTAGAAAGCCTTGTTTATAAAGATGAAGTACAAACCTCTATTTTTGATAAAAATGATTCAAGAAGCTTGAAACTTACCAACATATAAAAATACTTTTTATCCTTTTGCCAACTGAGAAGCACAGTACTCCTGACCCACTATTTTACGGTGTTAGTGTGTCACACTCATTGTGAAGCCTGGTAAAGGAAGCTGCACTCACAGCCAAAATGGGCACTGTTTTTAAGAATTAGAACCATGCCAGGGGGTTCTTACAGCCTGTTGTCCCAGAACTTTTGGGATTGTCTGACCATGCTTTTTGTAATCCTGGAAATTAAGTTCGGGGCGTGGGGGGTGGATGAAACTTTTTTCAGTTGATCCAATTGACCATCTGTAGCAGTATCCTTGTGAGCAAAATATGTCTTGATTCACAGGCTACATTAAACTCAATTGTATCTTGACACTACTTCTTGACATGATAATATTTTGATGACCATGACCTCATTTTCAAGGTCACAACCCATATGTATGGAAGGTGGGGGGGAGGTATCCAGCCTCTCAGTGATGTCTGTTCTAGTTCATATGTTGACACAATTAAGTTTAATGCACTTTTGTATGCATATTTATTGAGGGTGTGTATGTACTGTCATATTTGTTCAATCTACGTAAAAAAATCCTCACTTAATCAATAAATTGCCCCGAGACTTGTGGCATCATGGTCCAATAAAGTTGAAATGATTTAACCCTTTTGTATGAGCCTGTTTGACCTTTCTAGTGATAGCTATGGATTTACCAAAAACTTCAGTCCTCCGAAACTCATCACTGATATGGCTACGTGGAACTTCTTCCACACACACACCAAAAAAAAAAAAAAAAAACCAACAAAAAATACAAGAAATTGTCAGCTGTGGTAAATGGCATCAGCCACTGTTCTTAGTCAAGAACAACATAGGTGATCAGTGCATTCAGATTGTTGTGAGGAGATCTGCAGACCCCAGAGGGTTAATACTTGAATGGGGTCTACTGTGTGGGCTTCCTGCAGAATGTTTCTGTGTGTTGTACACACCATGCAGGTGCTGACGAGAAAAAGGCTACACCCACTGGCCAGAGACGGCCATTATTTAACAGGAGTCACATGTACATGCAGGTGATAATTCTGAGTGAGCTGTGCTTCGTGTAGCAATAATTGTGCCGAGGTCTCTGCAGGGTATCTCATTGTAAATCTCTGAAATGTGAAGGAGTATTATGTCAAAAACCATAAAAGTAGACTGGCAGGAGTTGCACAAGTGTTAAAACAGCTGTTTCCGAGAGCCTTTGTTAATATACCTTTATTTGCAGAAGGTCAACATGGCTGACACATTTAATGTTTCACCTACATCAGGCTAACTCTTAAACTGTATGGTACATGTGGGTCAACAACTTTTCTTCCAAAGTGGCTGACCTGAGAAATGCTTTCCTCAAAGCTAGGTCTCATCAACAATAATTTTTTATCATCAATATTTTCTATCAAGTAAAAGTATAGAAAAACACAACAATGACTTGGGCCTTTTTTTGGGAAATTTGAGATGGCTGCTACGTACTATTTAAGTCTAGGCCTTGGTCAGTGTCTGGCAAGTCTTGCTGCAGCCGCCATTCAAGCAGCTGGAGCATGACTCACCAGACAGTGCTAAAAGCATAGACTTTTATGGGGTTCCCACATTGAAGATGTGAGTGTTCTGTGGTAAGCAGGTTGCCTGTCTGTCCTGATTTCATTTCCAGATGATAAGGTTTTAATTACTTGTCAGATTTATTCAAAACTTTGTAACATTGTGTATCTAGATGGGAGTCCTTATCCGGGATTGATTATGTGTGACTACGACTTCAAGTCAAAGTCACACATCTGTTTGACCAAAATTGTTTTTTATGCAATAACTCAAGAATGATTTGATAAAAGTTCAAACTTGCTTAGGTTATGTACCTAAGGTAGGACTTCACTTGGGATTCCAGTTACGTTATATTGCCATAAGTTTTTGTACTACATGTATAAATAATGAGTAATACAGGTAGCTTGTTTGTTTTAGCATGCAGTGTCAATCTGTTACTTCAGTCTCTGCCACATGCCAACGCTTTTTATGACCTTTTTGTACCAGCAGCAGGGCCCATAGAAGACTTGGCAATATTGGGACGCTATAACTGAAGAATAGTCTACCCAGTGAAATAGTTAACCCTTTCCCCTTTGAATTAAGACTGAGTCAACAGCTTTCCTCGGCATGGGTTGGGCACTAAGTGCCCAACCCATGTTGAGGAAAGCTGTTGAAATCAGTTGAAAATGCTGAAGCAGACGACATTTGACCACCGGCCGGTTTTGGCTGGTTTGAGGGGGAAAGGGTTAAGTGACAGGGGGGTCAATGAAATCAACTGAGAATAAAGCTGTTGTACAAGGCTTGAATTTCAAGAACTTATCCTGCTGTGCAATGCATGACTGTCTTTCTTGTTCAGCCAAGTCTGGATCACGGCATCAAGGAGGTCTAGTTACAAAGTTAGGGAATCAATAGATGCTGCTGAGATCAATCCCAGAAAGTCGTCCAGGCGTGACTGTGTGTCAGCAGCACAGGGGAAAGCAGCCAGTGTTAAAAAAATTGAATATGTAGCTCAGCAAAATTTTTGACCCCCAAAGATGATGGTAGAAATGTTTGCAGCAGGTAATGATAATCCCGAGATTGCTGCACATGCATGGACATATTTTCACAAAAGTTTATTGGTCTTTGTGTTTTTGTGCATGTAATTTTTACATGTTGACACAAGAATTGATTACTGCATAACGGAGACAGACAATATCAGAAATGGCTGACCTGGTTTCTGCTGTCATGCATTTCTGGACCATTTGGATGAATGACTATATTCACTATGAGCAATTTTAATAAAAGTTTAAAGAAACTATGTTGATTACAGGTAGCTTAATTTGTGGATCAAATGTTCTATCAAGATGGATGAAATGAAAGGTTTCATCTGCTGTTTTATTGGTATTTTGTACTTAATGATTTTTGTCTTGGTTTTTTTTTGTATGAATCATGTCAATTGACTTGGGGGGGGGGGGGGGAGGAGAGAGCAGAGATACACATTTCCAAAAGGCAACTGCCACATATATTAAGCCAACTGGGAACAGAGTGCTAAGCACAATTTCAGTGGTAATTCAGAAAATAGAAGCTGAAAATGTGAACTGGCAGTTTTCAGAGCTAGACTATGCAAAAAGTAATTAGCCGCAAATCTATATAAGAATACAGCTGCCGGCCGGCCATCAGTATATACTTGTACATGTAATGACAGCTGAGACTTGTCTTCTTGGGGGGGGGGGGGGGGGGGGGAAGGAGGTTGTGAGGTACAGAGCAGCTCTTTTCAGCATTGCAATACAGTGTTCCGTCTTATAAATAAGGCCACTCCAAATGCAGTCCAAAAGTGGCCTTGTAAGGGGGCTGGTCTCTATAGAGGGGGACTATATAGTGGAAGTGTTACCTTCTCTTCATAGAAATGGTGGTCTTCAGGAAGGGTGGCTTCTGGTGAGAGGGTCTTACAAGAGGGGTGCCATGGTCCAACCCACCTTTCAAATCCTATCATATTCTGCAATTTTGAATCTGTTGAAAACACCTGGTGTCTGGGACCCATGTGCTTTCACAATTCTGCCAGCCAGAATACAGGTATATGTATCCATGTTTCGTCCAGATAAATGTACATATTGATAGTGCTTATCTGGCATGATACATTGACTGATGATTGACTGTGTACATAATGTACACGTCAACAACTGGCTGTCAAAAGATGCGGCAGGCTAGGCTTTTGTGGTGCTATACCTAGGATACCGAATGCTGAGATGCGTCATAACACAACTTTTTTCTTTAAAAAAAATTAGTGGAGCATCGGATGTTTTAGATGTTGTCAGCTTGTTTTTTTAGTCTTTCAATGCCCCATGTTGACCTGAAGCATTATATTTTATGTAACTATAGGCATGCAGGTACTTGAGTGAAAGGTCTTTTTACAAGGCACATGAATCTAGCAGCCTTATTATAAAAGGCAAGGGCAAGAACAGTAGGTTCATGAACTGCCTAAAAGAGGGTACTGCAGTCAGTGGAGGGCTAGGGTTGTGTATTCCCATTACTTTACATTGTAATTTGGAACTTAATAACTTGAAAACTACTGCACACAAAAACACCAAATTTCAGACAGTAAATCTGAATGCATAACTTAATACCTCACAAAAATCATTTAACCACAGCTACATAAGTGACATAATTTATTCAGGGTTGCTGTAACATACAAATTAATGGGAATACACAGCTTTAGACCTTCTTATGTTTGTGTATTCAGGTGTTTATTGGGGCGAATATACACCTTAGAGCTAATTCTGATCTTTACTGTTGAGTGTAGTTCCCGTTAAGTAGGTCAACTTAAGTTAAGTCGCAGTTGGGGCTGAAAGAGTTAAAAATTGATGAGTCAACAGCTTTTCTGAGTACACTTTACATGTCTTCAACCCAGAGTGTAATTGTGAAAGTTACTGATGCCCAAAGAGTTGAACAAAGCATGTCTTGATGTGCCCATTTTAGTGAATAAGCATCCTTCTTGAAACAATTATCACTAGGGGGGGTCATTTTAGCGTTGCCTGCTCTAGCTACAACTGCATTCAGAAATGCAGGTAACAAACAGTGAAGCTCATGAAATGACACCATCTGTTCCCGGCAACGTGTGTCAGATATCTGACTAGCTGTACATGTATGCCAGATAAATGAATCAAATAGCAGTGGAATTTGACTTCCAAGTCTCTCGACACTCGTGTCATTTGGTGAATATGTTCGATATCTCGAGTCATTATAATGAGGTTTCATTATGCTGTGAAACCTCCCTATATCAAACACCCTTGGGACCAGAAAAAAAGTGTTCAGTATAGGGAGGTTTGATAGCATTGAAAGTATATATTTGGGACCGAGAAATGGTGTTCAGTATAGAGAGGTGTTCGGTATACGAAGGTGTTCGGTTAGAGAGCTTTCATTATACTGCGTATCATCCTGTCTATGTGGTACAACGTAGGCTTAGCAACAAGGAATGGCAGGATGGTACATATTTTTTAATGGATTCTTCATGTTCGATGTAAGACCTAACAGTGTTTGGTGTTCAGTGTGTTCAGAGTATCAACTAGTGGGCCCAGAAACAGATAGTACAGTGAAAACTGTCACCAGGGGTGTACATAAGCGGCGAATGAAGAAGTGTTTTAACAGTTGTCCCACTAGATGGTTGGTCAGGTCTGTCATTGTTAAGGGATTGCTACAGTGGGAGATAGAGCATCCAATGAGGAGGGTAAAGGGTATTTCTGAGCATGCCATATGGGGTCATTTTATTTTCCATACTGGCATACTGGAAGCCTGCTCATTATCTGTACTGCGAACTGCCTTTAATTTTGGAACATTTATTTTTTGTACACCATACTGGGTTGTTTTTTCTGTACACCATGCTGGAGTAGAAATCCTTGTTATACCAGTGTACTCGGACCCCCCCCCCCCCAACCCCCTTGTCTAATACATGTATGCCAGGTAATGCAGTATGACATTAACTGTGGCTTTGAATTCACCTGTTGCTTTGAATTCACCTGTACATGCACATGCATTGGGGAATTGGCCAGCTCCCAAACATATACATTTACATAAATTACAAAAACTTAAAGGAAAAACAAAGTCTAAGATGAAAAAGAACTTTATAAAAATTCCAACCACTTGGGAAAAAGTGGATAGGATTCATAAACTTTAGGCTAACGGCACATGTACTTTTCAGTATCATTAAACTGCATTACTAATGTTACTGGTACCTGCATATGTACCAGCACTGAAGTATGCACATCCGGCCTGTGACAGTGCATTTGTATGTGCACAATTTGATGACATAAAACTTTGTTTTACTTCACAATTTTTTGTCCAACATTAACAAACAGTATGTGTATTACCCTTTATCATACTGCTGAACTTCAGAATGCACTTACTAGTTTGATAAGTTTAAACTATTTTATAGCACCACGGAACCTACACATTATTGACACCCTTCGTTTACATTAATGCCACAAATTTGATGAAAGTGTTGAATATACAAAATATGATGTTTTGTAATAAAGTATGGATGAATTTCCCAAAAATATCTTCTTTCTGGGGGTTAAGTGTTTAGCCTTGACAGGTTAAATGTTGCTTTGGGACCCAAATCAAGTGTTCTGGTGTTCAGAGAAGAGAGGTGTTGGGGGATTGCAGGTTCCAACTTGGCTCTCCTATTAAGTTACATAAAAAAAAGTAAGGACGGGGAGGGGGAAGTGTTTGGGTAACAGAGGTGTTCGGCTGTCGGAATGGTTCAGCTTGGCAGGTTTTACTGTACTTGAATAAAAGCTGGTTTTTGTTTTTTGTTTTTTTTGTTTTTTGTATTTTTGTTTTTCCACAGGGAACATGAATCCAGCACCCTTGTTACAATTCAGAGAAGTTTGTTTGAAGTAGTTTAACATTAATTGCAGTTAGCCCTGAAAGAGTTGAAATCATGCTGAGTTTGAAAGTAAAATGTATATAATTTTGTTTTGTGGAAAACAGAGATCTGCCGGCATGAATATTGTTTGTGCCTCACTTACTTTGAGGCCTTAAAAGCCGAATGACAGGAGCAAAAAATTCCCCTTGCTCAAATCTCCTGTCATCTGGAAGTGGGCTGCTGTCACAGGGAAATACCCTCTTCAGGAGACATGTACCATGAGAAGTACCATGTTGGGCCAGAAAAGAAAACTCGTGATATACATGTATGTATCAGACTTCGAGGTGTGGAATCGTGCTGTGTAATTACATGTACACTGACCCCAGCCTGAAAGCTGTGATCTCTTAGCTTTGAAGTATGGATATTTATGGTAAGAGTTGACAGAACTTTCAGCTAATATGTCATAGTTTATGTTGTGCTTCATTTTCAAGAGACCTGTAGATCAAAGTATGACAAGTTGGTCCCAGACATGAATTCATTGTATGCATGTAGAGTAAACAGCTGAGAACTGAAGGAGCAAGCAGATTATGTGGCAGGAGTGTGAGACTGCAACTTCTGTACCAACAATATCAATTTTATTTTCAAGGGCATTAATTTTCATGGTTTTTTGCATTATGGACTTTCCACTGAAACTTTAAATTCACTATGTTGGTTGTCATTTCTAATCAATGTCTTGTTCAAAAAAAAAAAAAAAGTTTTTTTTTCCTCACAGTTTTGAAGCATCAGTGAAATACGCAAATGCAAGAATACAGTGAAATTAAATGAATTTTGCAGGATTTACGTGTCCAGTATGTGTATATTTCATGTTTCTTGGAAGTTTATTTCAAAATTGTTTTGTCATCTCATAAAAGTGTGTTGCTTGCAGGTTCAGTTGCTGCTCAGGGCAAAGTTTTGTTTGTGATGGCCTGGGATTGTGCTCAAGCAAAATGACTTAATTTCAGTGAATATTTTAACACACTGCTTTCATTTTCATGTCACCAAGAAAAGTGACACACTGTCTGATAACACTACACGACAGCCAGAGCCAATCCTATGTTTACATTCTGATAATAGGTAGTAACTAAGGCAGTAGACTACAGGTATAAATCCTTCTGTTTTACATATTAGAGTTTTCGAGGCTCAAAAATCTTCAAATTAATATTCAAAATTTAGTGAACAGTATCTAATATGTAAAAGGGTCACAAAAACATGGGTGAAATTATTTTATTTAATTCTCAGTTCAACAGTTTTTAGTAGAATTGTGAAACAGTATGTGGATGCTAGCTTCATGCAGGTGTACGAATGATACACTGTGTTCTGACCATGGTCACACCGTTGTACTACCTCAGCATTTTGTTTTCACCTGACCTATCACAGCGTGCACCTATGTGAGGAACAGTGAAGTAACTGTACATCAAGAAACTGGACTCTGCTAACTTTATTTAACCCTTTAGTGCTTGAGTTAAGTCTGAGTCAGCAGCTTTCCGTAGCATGTGATCTTGACAGGTCTCGTCTACAACAGTCGGTCATGTTGTTTTTCGTTACTGTTGAAATTACTTGAAAACACTGAAGCAGATGACATCTGACCCCCAGCCAGGTTTGGCTGGTTTAAGGGGGGAAAGGGTTAAAAAAGAAGCTATATCTGAAAATGCAGCAGTTTGACAATTACACCCTATGTACATTTGCCGTGTGCAACCAGCCCATTTGAATTTGCAACTGTGATGGGCCATCTTATTATTCCACGCCACACTGCTTGTCACTTGAAACGCCAGCTGGTCCAGCAAGGTGCTGGACCCTTTCCACGTTATATTGAGACAAAGGCAGCAGCTTTCTTGGAATGGGTTGTGTGTTTAGCATCCAACCCATGCCAAGGTAAGCTGTTGATCGGGGGGGGGGGGGGTTATCTTAATAGGTCTCATCTACAATTCTCATTCAAGTTGATTTTTACCCTCGTCACATAAAGTGCCAGAGGGTATTGTCGTCCCCTGCGTCGACCATCCGTCCATCTTGTCAACGTTAATGCGCTATCTAAAAAAATATTCACTGTAGCTTTTCCAAATTTTTGTCAGAAAAGCACCTTATAATGGACCAGGCTCCTATCAAAAACCAACTTCCTCTTATTATTTTTAAACTTTAGATGAAACTTTTAAAGTATTTATTTCAAGGCTGTCTAAGTGACCCACAAGGGGGATGACGTTACCATAATATCTCAAAAATACTCACCGTAGCTTTACCAAATTTTTGTCACATAAGAACCTAATGATGGACCAGCTTCCTATTGAATACCAGCTACCTCTGATCATTTTAAACTTTTTATGAAACTTTTAATGTATTTATTTAAAAGCCATTGGAGTGCTGTCAAGCCTGATGATGTTACCGCGATGTCTCAATTAATATTGGCCACAGCTTTACCAAATTTTTGTCAGAGATGCATCTTATGATGGGCCAGGTTCCTATGTAAAACCAGCTTCCATTTTGTATTTGTAAACTTTTTATGAAACTTGAAAGTATTTATTTCAAGGCTGTCTGAGTGGCTCACACGTGGACGATGTTACCATAATATCTCAACAAGAATCCATCACAGCTTCAAATTTTTGTCAGAGATGCATATTATAATGGACCACATTCCTATTGAAAACCAGCTGCCACATATTATTTTGAAACGTTTTGTGAGCCAGCAACACCAGTGCAGCAGCTTCTGCACTGTCTCACTTGTGCCTTCTCAAGAACTCCACATTCTCAGGAGCTGAGACTCAAGTTATTGTTTGTTGGGGACTTCAGTCTAGACATAACAAAATGTTGGACGGACAAAAGAAAACTAAATCACTTCTTTGTAAAGTATGATCTCAAGCAAGTAATACATTAATCCACTGCGGAATTGAACACCACCATTGATCTTATCTATACAAACACTAGAAATCTTCAAAGTGGTGTTCTTGAAATGTACTATTCATATCATAAGGCAATAAGGATGGCCTTCACATAAAAACAGTATGTTTCATTGACGTTAACCCACACAAACTTTACATACACATAACAAAGGTGACTTCTTATCTGCTCGTCATTACTAGAACGTACAATAATTGTTATACATTTATTGACGTCCTACTTCTAGCTGTTCTGCACTAGAACAATAATGTATATGTACAGTTAATTGTTTCTGCTCATCAAACTGTTGTTGATAGGTTTGTACTTGCCAGGGATAATTAATTACCTCATATAAGCAGTGATGAAGCAGCAATTACTGCTACATTCCTGCAAAATATATTTGCAAATTACAGCTGAATGATTTTCTTCAGTTGTTTTTTTACTTGCACTAAGGTCTCTGTTACCAGAACTTACCTCAAGAACACATCCAAAATTCCTCTTTCATTTCATAGACAATGATATGGAAATTGTATGTAAAGTGTTCCACTGTGAAGTCTCAAAGAAAAAAAAATTGCAGGATTGATGAAAAAAAGATTGTGGGCACTGAGGGTAATCTGTTCTCTGAACGCTATTTTTCATTACTTGTAAAATAAGTAAAAAACATTGAAGCAGATGACATTTGACTGCCAGCTGGTTCTAAGGTGGAAATGGTTAAAGTGTAGCTGATGAGAGGATCAGAAAAGCTTACTCCAGGGACCTGACAGGGGAAAAGAAAAAAAAAATTTTTTTTTTTTGTTTCAACCCTGGCAGACTGGGTGTCGCCAGCTCAGACTCCGTGTTGCCAGCAGACAGTAGGAGCACAGACTTTGTGCAAGTAAAGCGTTACATAGATTTCCTTATATTCATTTTTTTTTTCACTGCTGCATAGTCACAGTCATTGTGGGTCAAGGTCCAGATTCCAGCCATGACAATAGCAACAGTGGAAAGCTGGCTGAATTTAAAAATAATAATTATAATAATAATAATTTTAAAAAAGAAGACAAATAGCACGGCAGACAGGATGACATGCCCCCATTGTATCAGAATCACATGGTAGTGTGGGAGTCAACACTTTAGCTGGAAGCTGTGAAGCTAGTGCGCAGTGAGACTGGCAACTTGGATCGATATTACCCATTTATTTTTTTCACAAGTACATCAAACCTATATATTTTCTGATTACTACATATCCATAAATTTGTATCCAGAGGTTTTTTGCGGGATTGGAATTTTTTGAGATTTTATAGCATTCTTTCTGACTTGGCAGAATTTTCAGATTTTTCACCCAGAAGTTGCACAAAATTGTTTTTTTGTTTTTTGTTTTTTTTTTCAAGTTGAAATCAGAAGAAATTTAAAATATATATCCATGTCCAGGATCGAATTCAATGGTTAGTCCTGAAAAAGCATGAATAAAAAGTTATAAAATTTTTAATTTAGTCCTGACAAGTTGTTCCTTTTCTTTCTATAAATTGCTCCAAAAGTCATGGAAGGGATTGTCAGAAACAAAAATCCTGGGAACCGCCCCGGGATATGATATTTTGCTTTTCATGTCCGTTGATTATAATTTGATAGGGCAATTCGTACGTTTGTGAAGTGAGATACAAATTGCAGAGGTTGAGCAAAAATCAGTTCAGAGAAAATCGCTTTGAAAAGAAAAAATTGCCAATTCTTATGCATTTATGGCTGAAATATGATACATACTCATTTCTTCTGTCCTGTGTTTTAATTATTGCGTGAAACAAACTTATAGCTTTACCTCTGTGGTGTTGTCAATTAAAAAAAAAAGGATATTTTGTGGCTTAAATCTTTGACTTTTTTAACATGGGAACGTGCTATAAACACTTGGCTTGTTTTAGTGTGGGTTCACATGCGGCTTTCCATATTTGGGCCCAGTGAGTGGATTGTACTAATTTGCTTTTACATCAATAGAGAATTTTGAAGTAATCAAAACAATGGTAGTGATTAGTCTGATTTGGCCTATTTTTACCCTTCGGCCTTGAGGCCAACGGGTATTGTCGTACCCGGCGCCGTCCATCCATCTGTCCGTCCGCCCATAGTTTTACCACCATAACTTCAGAAATTTTTGAGACAGGACTTTCAAATTGCACATGATATTACACTCCTATATGGCCTACTTTGTGTGCAAGCATAGTTGCCCTTGACATAAATCTCAAGGTCACACAGTGGTCACATATGCTAAGCAACGTTACCGCTCTAACTATTGAAAGCCTGCATCTACCAAAATATAAATCTTACACACAAGAAGCTTCATAGAGTGATCTAGAAGCCTATTGAAAATCGAGGTCATAGCTGTATATTTGACGTACTTTTTGAGGTCAAAGGTCAAGTTTACAATGGTGGTATTGCTATAAGTAAGGAAGTTTTTAAGTCAGTTACATGAAATTTTATACACACATGTATCACAACCAAAGAATGTGTCATGAATCAAAAGTAGGTCACTAGGTGAAGTATCTGGTTCACCGTAACCTATTTATTGAAATTTTGTTTACCACTATAACTTCAGAAGCTTTTGAGTCAGGACGTTTTGTGTGTTTTTGTTACTTGTGACTTCTCCTGAACTGTCCCTGAGATAAAGTTGAAACTTTGTAGATATGTTCCTTGTGAAAGGGTCAAGCAGAGATGTTCACTAGGTAGCACTGATGTGGATTCCTGATTTTAAATGATTTTTTTTTTCTATTCAGGTACTTATCGGTAAATGCACCTTTTCTATTACTTACTCTGGAAGTTAGTGGGCATTATAATGCATTTGAATGGTAATTCACATCTTGGACTTCTCTGAAGAAACTGTCGATCCGATTTACTTCAAACTTGGTGGCAATGTACCTTGGGTGGGTGTCCACCAAGTTTGTTCAAATGGTCATGCTTCAGGGATTTGGGAATTTTTTATGATTTTTTTTCTTAAAATCTTGAAAATAGTTTTAATAGGAAACTTTAACATGGGAATTTCTTGTAATGGTTATAACTTAAATAATTTTGGCTAGATTTGTGCCAAACTTGGTAGGGATGTACCTTTTATAAACTTTGTGCAAATGGTCATGCTCTGGGGATGTTTGGACCTTGACCTCATTCCGAAGGTCACAGGACAATTAACATGAAATTAACTGTTCACTTGGTAACTTGAAATCTGTTTTGAGTTAGGACCTTGATGTTGCACATGTTGATGTTTCTGTATGAAGGTCATGCTTAGACTGTACATGAGTCACCTTGACCTCATTTCTGGAGTCACAGTGCAACATACATGAATTTTACTCTTCACTATAAGTTGAGAACAACTTGAACTGGGACTTTGATGTTGCACATGTTAGTGTTCTTCTATAAAGGTCAGACTTACTCAGTACATGGGTGATCTTGATCATATCCCAAGTTCACAGAGCTGCAAGTGTGATTATTGTCTACGTCAGCCGAGCATAGGCTGTTCACACAGCCCACTTGTTTATGTTGGCACGAGTTAAAAATGCACTTTTCTGTTTTTAAAGTTAGAATTCGTCTGTAGAGTTTATATATGGACAGCTGCTAGATTTTCCTGGGAGGGCATAGTCCCTGTCAAAAAGCATTTTCACAGGGACATGGTGCAGTGGTCTATATCAAGTGTTAAAAATTTAAGTGACTTGACCTTGTGATTTGAAACAATGTGTGGTATATTTCAATATAGAAACTATCATTCAGTGTGTAAAAAAGCCTCATATCCTGCATGGATTTTTACCCTCGGCACAAAATTATCTTAGGGTATTATCGTCCCCTGTATTGTCCGTCTTGTCGAACACATCCAAAAGTGCTCTTTCATTTCATAGACAACAATATGGAAATTGTATGTAGAGTATTCTACTGTGAAGTGTCAAAAAAAAAAAAAAAAAAAAAAGGAAAAAAAGCAGAATAGAGGAAAAAAAGGTTTTGGGCACCGAGAGTAATCCGTTCTCTGAATGCTATTTTCATTTTTGGAATCTGTTCTGTCACATTTTGTGATCAGTGGTAGAAACAACAACAGCAACAACAACAACAACAACCACCACCACCACCACCACCACCACCATCATCATCATCATCATCATCATCATCATCATCATCATCATCATCATCATCATCATCATCATCATCATCATCATCATCATCATCATCATCGGAAGCTGGCTTTAAATGGAACCTGGGGCAACTTTTTATGAAACTTTAGATGTGTTTCTTTGAAGGCTGTCTGAGTGGCCTCAACCCTGACAACATTACTGCAGTATCTCAAAAAATACTGACCAGAGTTTTACGAAATTTTTGTCAGAGATGTATCTTATGATGGACCAAGTTCCTTTTTAAAACCAGCTTGCTCTTTATATTTATGAACTTTTTATGAAACTTTAAAGTATTTATCTTCAAGGCCGTCTGAGTGGCAGACAAGGGGAAGACGTTACCATTATATCTCAACAAGGATCCAACGCAGCTTCACCAAATTTTTTCAGAGACGCATATTATAATGGACCACATTCCTATTGAAAACCAGCTTCCTGTTATTATTTTTAAACTTGGTATGAAACTTCTGAACTATTTATTTGATGGCCGTCTGAGTAATACAGAGTAGAGTAGTCTCTGTCACCAGAGCTTATCCCAAGAACACATCCAAAAGTGCTCTTTCATTTCATAGGCAACAATATGGAGATAACATGTTAAGTATTGTACTGTGAAGTCGCAAAAAATTGCAGAATTGAGGAAAAAGATTGTGGGCACTGAGGGTAATCCGTTCTCTGAACGCTTTTTCTTAGCTCTGCTGACCTAAGATGTATGACTTTGATCTATTTTTCAAGGTCATTAAGTACATAAGAAAAGGAACACTAAACTGACAAAGGTATGGGTAATAATACCAAAAGTAGGGGGGAGGGGAGGGAGATACTCCCATTAGTGACGATACTGGGTATGTGCTCTGAAGGCCCCTCTTTTCAGGGAAATTTCCCTAACAAATGTCCAGTATTTTGCACAAAAAAAAAAAAAAAAAAAAAAAAAAAAAAGATCCTAAAATTTTTTCTGTTTTATGGGGCAAAATTTGGGAACATTTCCTTGACTTAAGTTAAAATTTTCTTTCTGGAGCAGTTTTCACACCAATCTTGGGAACATATTTTCTACTATATCTATTAAATAATTCCTGAACAAAGGTATCATTTGTGTGAAAAAGTGTCCTAACAAAGGGTGTGGGTTTTTGAAAGGTTGAGCCAAATACCCCCACCAAAAATTTGTGGATGTACTCCCCACCCCACCCCACCCCACCCCACCCCACCATCACGCCCCTGGGGCAGGTGCTTTGAGATTTTAACTTGCCGTTATTGGAATTTGACTAGTCCCGGGATAGCAGACATGCAGATTGTAGAGGCCTGTTTTAATGAATTTTCCAAGTAACACCTGGCAAATATTCTAGGTTAACTCCTCGTGGTCACATGTCTACTTTGCATACAACCACTGTTGATCTTCATGAGCAAAATATATATGCAAACGACTCAAAAAAGCAATCAACTCCGGCCATAATTAAATGTTTTGAAGTGCACAGAGTATAAAATTAGCATAAATTTCTCAGGGGAATAGCTTCAAGCTGCATACATGTAAACTCTGAATGAACTTTGAAACAGCTGGGTTAAGATGTTTACAATCTTCCAAGACTGTTGTAGTCATCACATGGTTTTTGAAGACTGGTTAATTGGTACTACAGTAAAACCTCCCTATACTGAACACCCCTGGGACCGAAAAAAGTGTTCGGTATAGGGAGGTTTGATAACATTGAAAGTATATATTTGGGACCGAGAAATGGTGTTCAGTATAGAGAGGTGTTCGGTATACGGAGGTGTTCGGTTAGAGAGGTTTTATTGTATATTAGAAAGTACAGTTTCACAGAAGTGTGGCATGGAAATCGGATGTTGCAAGTTGGACCAGTTTTTCTGCAAGGATAGCATGCAATGGAATAGAGATGCAGACAGACTTTTATGTAGGTATCACAGGGAGACTAAACCATAAACTTAAGGGTGCACACCCATCTGCCAGGTCAGAGATCATGCTTAAGGGTTGTTTGTCCGGAAGGTTTGCAGATGGCAGAATAGAAGGGTAACCTGTCATCTGAAAATACACAGAGTACATGGTTACAGTAACACAGGGCTGCAGGAACACCCTCATCCAGCCATAGAGTATCAGTTCATGCTTATGCTGCACCTACATCCAGTGAAACCTGTCTTTAAAGATCCCCCCCCCCCCCAACCAAGTTGTGGTCTCTAGGCAGATATCATAGAATGTATAATCATATGAGAAGTACAAAACAATGTATTTTGGAAAAAAGGTGGTCTTTGAGACAGGGGCTACTGTACAGTGGTCCCTGTCTTGAGAGACCACCCCTAGGGTAGGTGAACATGTGGCCTCTCAAAACAGATGGTCTTTCATTAGAGGTATAATGAAAAAGCACACTGTAATGAGAGAATGGTCTTAAAGAGATATGCGGTGTCTCATTGGAGGGGTCTCTCAAGACAGGTACCACTGTACACCAAACATGAAGCAGGACACCAGGCTGTCAGTTGTAATTTTGACTGTGTCACCATGATCTGGTACCAACCACCTTGCCTTGTTCCCTTCTCATGCAGGGTCCAACCTGCTGTAACATGACTACTTGTTAGTTGTTTCTCACTAAATAACACGATATGTTCCCAAATTTCATGAATTAAATTTGGCAAAATTACAATTCCCAATATGACCTGATGTATTCTGATCAAGAAATCCATGGCCTTCTGGGTAAATCAGCCCCCTTCCACCAATGGGTCAATGCATTTCCATCAGTATCTAACAATATTACTGCTGACTGTTATGGGCACAAGAAGTATCTGGACGCATTTGTAGGCAGCACCATATGTAGCCTTTCTGATCTCTCAGTCTGTGATAGTTAATAGGAGAGGTTGCAATTAACCATTGTATGTGTATTTGACTGAATACACAACCCAATACACAAAATTCTTGCAGGCTAAAGGTGTGTATTCCTGTAAGATTCCATGTTAAAATAACTTTCAATACATTGAATAGTTTTGCAGTAAAAGTTACCAAATTTACAAGGGTATTTCAACTCTATGCAACCATGTATCACAAGACATTTGGTGTTTCTAGGCAGAGCGATTTTAAAGTTACATAGGTGCAGATTACAACGGAAACTAGTGGAAATATGCATGCCTAGCCCGCCTGCCCACAGAGCCCTTTACTGAGAACCCACATGAACCAGTTGATATTGAACATACGTATTATAAACATGTAGACTGTTACATTAGTCTCCTGCATAATGTAGCTGGTTTCTTTTATCATACGGAATTTTTTTTATCTTTTAGTTACTGTAAATTGCTTTAATTTCACTGTGTTTTTATTTCATAGATATTTTGTACATGGCACAAAACTGTGAAAATAAAAGCTCTGTGAAATAGTGTTTTAACATTGTTTGAATGGGAATTATGCCTTAAGTAATGGTCAAAGCTACAGTGAAATGTTAAAAATTCAAAACTGGGAAAATTTAAACTCATGAAAATAAAGTAATTTGTAATTAGTAGTGCTTTTTTAGCATAGACAGTTGCAGTCTAATGACCAAGGACATTCACTTACATGTAAAGCCTTGTTTCCAGTAACAGATAGAATTGCTTCCAAGACATTGATAATTGTCTACTAATTTAGGAGATTCATAAAGATGGATTTACAGCGAGCCATTACCAGGGAAATACTGAAGAAAACCAGGTGGGATATAACCCTTTGCCCCTTAAACTGGCCGAAACCAGGTTGTTGTCATATGTCATCTGCTTAAGCATTTGGAACTAATTTCAACAATAATGAAGAACAATTTGACTGAGAATTGTAGATCAGTGTTCCCGGTTAGGAGTTTTTCCAGGGGGTCCCAAGAAGGGAAATTCAGGGGAGAAGACTTGATTTTTACCAGTTTTACGTGTAAATAAACAAGACTTGTGACCCTTTAGAATTTTCTCAGAGGGTATTTGAGGTTTTGGAAGGGTAATATACCCTCATTTGGGGGTTAATGGAAACACTGGTAGATGAGACATATCTGGATCTCATACCCCAGGTCAACAGCTTTTCTTGGCCTGGGTTAGACACTTAGTGCCTTACCAATCCAAGGAATGATGTTCACTCAGGTTTTATTCAAGGGGGAGAGTACTAAGTGCCCAACCCATGCCAAGGAAAGCTGTTCACTCAGTCTTTATTGATGGGGGGGGGGGGGGGGGCAGGGTTAAAAGAAAATTGCACACGTGTGGTTTCAGCTGAACTTGATATCGGAAAGTCTCCTTTGATGCTGCATTTGCCTGCTGGGGTGTTTCAGTGGTTTTACTTGAGCTCCACTGAGTGACAACCCTAGCCAGATGGTGAAGAAAAGGGAGAAAAAGTTGGTATGCCGAGCAGGTTATATGTATGTGGACAGAAGGGGGCTCTACATTATGAATAGGCCTGCAGCACACTAGTTTGTATGTTTTTTGTAGCAGGTGTCACATTTTCAGAGGCAGACAGCGGCATCTGGTGGCAGAAAGCAGCAACTAGGTTGTTGAACGAGTTGGATGCAGCTGTGCCAAGGAAAGCTATTGACTCAAGTCTTATTGTGACGTGGAAGGAGCTGAGGCTCTCCTGCTGTCAACAAAAAGTCTCCTGTTGCGGATGGTGTTAAAATACAGGAAACCTTATTAGAGAAGTAGACTGGTCATAGTGTAATGAAAGGGTGGTCTTGAAAACACGTGTGGCCTCAGTGGAAAGATTTTCCAGTGTATCTGGAATGTGAAATCTCCATATTTCAGAGTGAGAAACATTGGTTTGTTCAGCAGGCAAGGTTTATAACCACATGTGGACATGGTAGAGCTCGGTGCAAATTTAGAAAGCATCGAGTCTCATCCGCTGAGCAGGAAAGGTTTAAATTGCATACAGGAAGACCTGAACATAGTAGATACCACTGACAGCATGAGGAAGAGCCCATTGCAGACAGGTTCTACCCATGTGGGTAGTGTCATTGTAGATGATTCTTAACTGGAAAACTGTTGATAATATTGAGGGATCATGTCACAGTACACTGTAACTCAATGAGTTATACTCACCAGCATATAAAATGTGACAAAAACAGTGGTTTTGACATGATTGCCAGATAGACCTCTGAAAATGATTGGGATTGCCGTGGAATTTGTAAAATGACAAACTTTAGCTGCCTGCTGTGGTAAATGGAGGTACAGAAATGCTCATTTTAGGGTGCTCACTGCCAAAAGTAGATAGGTGGCCACTATGCACAGAAAAATTACCATGCAAGGTATAGTGAAAGTCAAACGGGTCCAACTAAAGTGTCTGTTTTGACAGGAGTTCTTTCTGAGCAGGTTTGACTGTCGTCTGCGATGTCAAAGTTTTTCCCCTTCTCCCAGTTCCACCCTTGATCTTGTTGATGGAGTCTCGAGTGGGGTAATGTGAAACTGTAAAGGGACAAGTAAAACAACAGTGCGTCAATCAGTACCAAATGTTGTCATATTATTTCTGCCTGGGAGTTGAGCATGGCAGAGCATGGGAAAGTGAGCAACTCTGACATGTGCCAGTCAAGCAGCTTGCACTTGCGGAGGCCATTGAGTGCAGTTTGTAAATTCTGCGTGAATGCTCTCAGCTTAGAGTAGGTGGCTTATATGGAGCTCAACAGAGTGGTCACAATGAAGACTTCTGTGTACCTCATAGGTTATAATATGCCGTGAAACCTGTCTTCAAAGACCACAACTTTGTGGTGCCCCAAGAGCGGTAGTCTTTGCCAGGAGATATAAATGAGATGAAAAAGTAATAAAATATCCTGGAAAGGTGATCTTTCAAGACGTACACGGGCTGATCTGTCATCGGGGTTGACCTCTGTAGACAGGGACCACAGTGTATATCAATGCATATGTACACATCTTGTTGGTGCCAATGTAGATCCAAACCTCTAGTTTACAGAAAAAAAAAGCCCCCCCCCCCAACACACACCACACACAAACACAGCAGAAAAGATAGGATGTTAAAAAAAATTGCTTTTTGTATATACATGTGTGTTTGAAGGCTTTCCTGGGTCAGCAGAACATTACCACATTCAGTATAGCAGAGACCACAAGTTACTGTTTTATCATTTGTGGTCTCAAAAGGCTATTATGATAAAAATAATTATTGCCAGGGATCCCTGCACAAGTTAATTTATTACATAATCCAGTGAGAACATTATCTGTGTCAAGTGGTGGCCTCTGTGCTGGATGTGTAAGAGATCACATTTTGATAACATGCAGAAGATTGAAACTTCACTGAATTTTCAGTGAAATCTTGGTTGAGTTCACCCTCATAATTTGGTTCAATTTCCGGCCTGTTAATCCTTTACCCTTGAACTAAGATTGAGTCAACAGCTTTCCTTGACATGGGTGGGGCACTAAGTACCCAACAGATGCCAAGGATTGGTTTCACCTACAATTCTCATTCCAGCTGATTTTCATCACTGTTGAAATTCAAATGAAAACATTGAAGCAGACGACATTTCACCAGCTGGTTCGGGCTGGCTTGAGGGGGGAGGGGGGGGGGGTTGTGTGGTTTGCGTTCATTCCATACTCAATATTTCATGTGCAGCATACACAATGTACGGGTTGAAGTACCTTCGAGTGAAACAGACTGAGACCAGGCAGGGGAATAGTCTTGTTCCCTCTCAGGGTTAACCAAATTTGAGTGGCTTTTGGGTCCAGTTTGTCACTGTCACTTTACATGGGTGTCAACCCCTGTAGGTTTTTAATCGGGATTAAAGTAAAAAGTGCATGAAGACAGAAAATGGACTTGCCATTTTCCCGCAAAATTCCTTCATTTTAACAACTTAGCCATCTTCAGATTGGGCGACACCTGGTAAAATCCAGAGAGTTGACAGGTGTGGCTGTACGATGTGAATACTAGATGACAATTTTTTTTTTTTTTACCGCCGTCTCATCATAAACCTGTTCCCAACATTGGGAGCATGACAATATAGATAGCTCTATGGAAAAAATTCAAAGCAACAATATGTCCTCAGTTTGATCAGATCTGCATTGCAGGTCAAATATGAACATTTCAGACTATGCATGTACAAAAGGAAGATGGTTCCAAAACTGCGACCCCAGGTCAGTCATTTTGGTATGATCTCAGCTGTTCGAGTGTGAATAAAAACGAGTAGGCACATACTGAATGACTCCCTGTGAAATAAGTGTGAAGCACATGTTACCACAAATGTCTGGATGACAGTCTTTGTTGGTGGAGTTCGTCCAGGTGATCATCAGGTCAGCATGATTTCACATATTTTTGTGGGAAAGCATTTGTGAACTTTTTTTGAAACCTACTTTGGGTCCTTTTTTTTTAAGGAGAGTGCAGAGTGATCACTGGCCCACACTTGCCTGAAACTCGATTGAGGGGAACTATTTTTCAATCTCCATATGTAGCTATGAAAACAAAAGCATTGTAGAGGAGAAGTAGCTTTCCTAATGGCTTGCATTGCTTGAATTATTTTTGGAGAGTCATTCACACCTCACTCCTAATTTCCAAATGCAAAGGCTTGTATCTTATGTGGAAGGAAAAAAGAATAGCATTTATCCCCAGAATGTTCTTCCTAATTTAATGTTACATTTGCAATTTTTATTACCCTCAGCACAAAAAGTGGAGGAGGATATTGTCATCCCCTGTGTTGTCCATCCATCTTGTCGATGTTACCGTAATATTAAGAAAAATATTCACTGTAGCTGTACCAAATTTTTATCGGAGGTGCACCTTACAATGTACCAGGTTTCTATTGAAAACCAGCTTCCTCTTAATATATTAAAACTTTTTATGAAACTTTTCAAGTATATATTTCAAGGCTGTCTGTGTGGCGCACAAGGGGATGACATTACCATAATCTCTCAAAAAATATTCACCTTAGCTTTACCAAATTTTTGTCATAGAAGTATCGTATGATGGACCAAGTTCCTATTGAAAACCAGCTTCCTCTGATTATTTTTTAACGTTTTATGAAACTTTTAATATATTTATTTGTAGGTCGTCTGAGTTGCGCCAACCCTGACAAAATAAACTGATATATAAAAAAATATTGACTACAGCAAATTGTTGTCAGAGATGCATCTTATGATGGGTCAGGTTCTTATTTAAAACCAGCTTCCTCTTTGTATTTGTAAACTTTTCATGAAACTTTAAAATATTTATTTCAAGGCCGTCTCAGTGGCACACAAGTGGACAATGTTACCATAATACAGTGAAACCTGTTTTGAGAGACCATCCTTAGGGCAGGCCAAAAAGTGGTCACATAAGGCAGGTGGTCTCACAATGGAGGTGCAATAACATGGGAAAGATAGAAAAAATGACTGAAAATTTTGTCTTAAAAGGCAGGTGGTCTTTCATTACAGTGGTCTGTCAAAACAGGTTCCACTGTATTTCAAAAAATATTCACCTTAGCTTTACGAAATTTTTGTCACAGAAGTACCTTATGATGGACCAAGTTTCTATCGAAAACCAGCTTCCTCTGATTATTTTTTAAACTTATTATGAAACTTTTAATATATTTATTTGAAGGTTGTCTGAGTGGCGTCAACCCCGACAACATTAACCGTGATATCTAAAAAAATATTGACTGCAGCAAATTGTTGTCAGAGATGCATCTTATGATGGACCAGGTTCCTATTTAAAACTAGCTTCCACATTGTATTGTTAAGTTTTTATGAAACTTTAAAATATTTATTTCAAGGCCGTCTCAGTGGCACAGGATTGGACAATGTTACAATATTATCCTGAAGTACTCATCACAGCTTCATCAAATTTTAGGTGCAGTTTCACCATATTATGGCACATGTGAAGTCTCCGAAAAAGAAAAAGAAAAAAAGCAGAATCAAGGAAAAAAAGATTGTGGGCGTCGAGGTTAAGCTGTTCTCTGAATGCTATTTTACCATGTAAAAGTAAGATATATGAACATGTATGAAACTGACATGTATTTCTGTCTGTTCACATGAATAAATTCCCATCATGTAAATATATATATTATATGGCAGGTGTACCAGTATGATGTATGCTATAAGCATGGAACTATTAACACTTTACCACCAAAAACTGCCCAAAAAACCAAAAAAAGCCATCAACTTCAATGTTTCTGCATAGGTCTGTCCTCATTTGAAGACAGATGAAATGAGAATTATACAGGAACTGTGTCATGCCCAAGGTCAATAGCTTGCCTTGATGTCACAGCCTACATCAATATCTTTCCTTTTCTTCATGCCCGTGGTCATTGGCTTTCTGTTGTATCAAGTCATAGGTCAATAGCTTTCCTTGTCATCATGCCCTGCATCAGTAGCTTCCCTTTGCATCGTGCCCTGGGTCAATAGCTTTCGTTGGCATCAACCCCTACGTCAGTACCTTTCCTTCGCATCGTGCCCTAGTTCAGTAGCTTTTCTTGGCATTGTTTGGGTGCTTGATGATAATGTAGTTCTCATCAGGCATATTTTCATTGTAACACATGTATGCTGTTCTAATTTTACATATGTCACGCAATATGTTAAGTTCAGACTGGGGTATGCCAGCTTTTAAAAAAATTGTGCTGGCTTCATTTTGTTTCAGTCAAAGGCTACATTATAATTCTATTTTATTTGTAATCCGGAGGACCTACACAAGGAAAACAAGAACCATCTTCATGTAGAAATGGTGACAAACTGAGTATGTCTACAGTACATGTACATACATACATACATACATACATACATACATACATACATACATACATACAAATATATATATATATATATATATATATATATATATATATATATATATATATATATATATATATATATATATATATATGACTTAAAACTGCACATAGGTACTGATATTGGGGATCATCTGGAACATGTACACATGATCCTGAGATGTAATTATTGCCTGTCATAATGGAGACCAGGGGTTTATATTTAGCTGGAATGTACAATTTGAAAGTGAAATTTGAAAATTTTACTTAGAAGAACAACATGTGGACCCCAGAGTCCGTGGGATCAGTGACATGTGGTGGGTGTGTTCATGTTGATAGGAGAATTTAAATTTTATGACATGCCAACTCAAATTAAAGGACACAGGTGTATGAAATGGGGCCGTGGGCATTTATACACAAGTCAATGAAGTATTTTCCTGCCAAAAGTGTCTGGCCATTGTTATATGGTGGTGAATGTTGCAGTTGCATGTGAAAAACATTTTCAAGAAAGTGGAGATACTGGAAGATGAGGGAGTAGGGAGTAAATTTCTCTCCTGGAATCTTGTGATTTTATTTTATGGTTAGAAAGTTCTTATTTTTCTGGTACACCGCCTCTTAGAGATTAAACAGATGTTTTTATAGTTTGTAATTTATTCAGATGCCAGGTCATGTTTGTGAACATGATCTGTCATCGTGTATGATAAATAATTATATTTTAACCCTTTCCAGCTCAAATCATCCAAAAGAGCCCACATGTAAATGGTCTGCTTTGAAAGTTTCCTTTTGAAAGTGGTCATTTTTGTGACACTTGAAGGTAAGGCCTATTGTGATGGTATACCCCAGGTCAATAGTTTTCCTGAAGACAAGATGGTGCCCCCAACCTGCACCAATGACAGCTATTGACTCAGTGTTGTGCAGACCAGGAAAGGGTTAATAGTGAAATTCGCTGTTATGTCATACAGTTCTCACTGATATCATGAAACATATGGTATGCCCTTCTATTCAAGTCAGGCATGGAAACCAAAAGTGTTGTGCAAGTCAGGCACAGAAGCCAAAAGTGTTATGCAAGTCAGGCACGGAAACCAAAAGTGTTGTACAAGAAAATAGCAAACTTGATTTATGCTTTTCAGTGCAATACATACATAGGTATGACCTTTGCTCACATAGTTTTCATACAGGAGGATTAAGTGCACTTGCTTTGGGTTTTGTCCGTTAACTCTTTTCCATTCTAACCTCCCAAAAGTGCTTCAGTGTTAGTACCATATGCTAAAAATAAATATTTTTGCTTAAATTGGTCGGTAACCCGTAATGTGCTGATTTAAGATTGAGTCCACAGCTTTCCTCGAGGAAAGCTCTCAACTAAGGCTGCTTCTTGCTTTAGACTAGGCTTGCTGGTATTTGAATGAAAGGTATCTTCATGAGGAATTTGAATGTTTAAACCATTATATGTTTAAGGGCAATGAGAAAATGACTATGGTCATGATTAGCACTTTAAGGGTTAATAGAAATATTCTGAATATGAATTGCAGGTGAGACCTGTAAGATACAAATTGCTGCAGGTCTTTGACATCTTTTGGTACTGGTTGGGCACTAAAAAGCCGTTGATTCAATTCTGATTTAGCCCTTTCCCACTCAGAGTGCCCAGGTATAAACGTTCATCTGTCTTAATGTTTTTACTTAAATTTCTCCTTACCCTAAAATATTTTTACTGAGATATGTATGTAAGACCATTCATGATGACACACTCTAGGTCAATAGCTTTCCTTGGCATGGTTTGGGTGAAATATGTCCAATCCATGCCAAGTGAAAGCTGCTGACTCAGTTGTACTCTGGCCAGAAATGGGTTAAGCAGGAAAGGGGTTAAATACCTTGCATGCTTCCATACTTTAACTGAAATGGTGGAAAAGAGTGTGATAGTGGACTCAAAATCTGACAAACAGATGTAACACAATGAATTTAAGAATTCAAATGGAGTTGAATCTGTCCCTTTGTTTGTGTAAAATACGACAAAGTTTCATGGTTTTTGGGTGAAGTGCATGGCTAAGGAGGTTAGTATTTGCCCAATGGATTTGTTAAGGGGCTTTAGTTAAGCTGGCTGCTTGATGAATTCCAGACGTTGCGAGTCCTTTATTCACCTGCAACAGGTGGTCCCAGACTGTAGAGTTATTGTGCCTCAGTGCCATGTTCTGAAGACTGTAATACATACAACCAGTGGTGTCATTGTGTTTTTGGAGCATTTGAACATAGAATGAAAGTAGATAATTGTTTCTGAGGAGGTGCATATGTCAATAGACTGGTGAGAATTTTCTCCAGGGATTTACTTTTCATTCAGTGTAAATTGTAATACAGTTTGTAACAGGCCAGTTCTTCACTACAGTGCCACCTCTTCAATAAGAACCCCAGCGTAATGCTAACCCAAGCTATGTAACATTGCAATCCACATGTGGTGAACAGGTGATACAACCATTTTTTTTTTTATATTTCATTGATATCAAGTCAAGTTCTCATCACCTGATCAATCAACTGAGAACCAGTGATATGTTCATGAATGAGACACTGGGTTCATTCATTCATTTGTGCCTCACATGTCCCATTGGAGTGAACTCATTTCCTATTGTACACCAAGTGTGGGGAACCTGATGGATCTATTTAAAAATTCTGTCTGTCTCTCACAGGCCTGTCACACAGCGTGTGGTTTCTTGCATCAGACAAGCACTTGAGGATTTTTGTTAATATGTACTATAAATCGATGTATTTTCCCCGCAGGTGGTCGCAGTGCTTTTGTTGTGCTTTACTCATGTGTGGACAAGTGTAGTATGATCACATGACCTGGAGAATAGCATGACCTTGTGGCATTGTTAGTGGTATGAATGGTTAAGTTCCTTGTGGCCAGGTGATTTTGTGTTTTCTTTGAGAATAGAAAGATTAAGTTTGTTCATTCAGCCAGTCTTCTCCGTGGTTGCCAAGAGCAACACTCAGAGGTTTTTTTTTTGAAAGGCAATCTTGACCAACTGAAATTCTGTTTTGGGGATTTTAGATAATACTTATTATTTTAACTAGAACAATAAATAAAATTTCTGCAAGATGTCAATGAGTCACAACGATCACTGTCCAACTAACATTTTGTCTGTTTGTTCATGATTTTCATCAGTATTACACAAAAATTATCTTGACTTCAGTCCCTTTTAACTTAAATCATGAGGTATGTCACATTTTGAAGAGGCACTGCATCCCTTTTGTGGGTAAAGGGAAACACTAAATGACATGCAAGTGGACAGAACTGACAGTTTATATGATGGATGTTTTCCAGTGTACCAGTACCACAGTTATAATTTACAAAAATGAGGCTTTGGATAGTTTATTAAAATATGAAAAGCTGGTCATCACCAAACTGCAGATACATTGTATCACAATGCCAAAATGTTGTGTTCGAAGTATATTTTATATTCATATGTCTGAGGTTTGGCCTTTTAACCTTTAAATATTACTATGATAGAATTTGGAGTTGTTGATTGGTAAATTAAGGCAATTAAGGCAATCCAGTAATTGTTACTTGTCAAATTTATGATGACCATTATGGATAATTTCATGCCTCTGTTGTAATTCTGTGTTCATAAAATCTGGAGGCCTTATTGCTTACAGAACTCTTGGAACTCTTGCATCATGCCTTATTATGTCTGTCTTCTAGGAATTGACAACGGTACATGATCCTAACTGAATCACCACCTGGTGAGGAATCGGCAAATTAAAGTAGATCTCATTGTTTCAAGACACACGTTCAGATTGCGTCAGCCACCCAGACAAGAAAGGATGGTACTACCTGAAATTAGACCGCTTACATTACCATTTTAGGTTCCCATGTCTGGGAATGCTCATTAAGCATAAAAAAAGCTTCTGGCAAAATGCATTATAGCCTGTTCGTATTTGCCTTTGTGATGTTGGTCACACAGTACAGTGAATAAGAGAGTAACCCTGGTGGCCTTGCTGTTGGTTGCATCAGCGCTGACCGTAGTGCACTTCTTGTCTAGACAGTGCCCACAATTGAGGCATTTTCATTTTGATGTGTATGCAAATGTGTCATCAAAACATACCAAACTGCCCTTAAAGCTTGTGTACATATTTAATATTTATAACAAGAAAAATGCCAACCAAATATAATTTAGCATAAAGTCATAGATGTATGTTTACAGCCCTAAGCTTCAAAGTCATAATTCTAAGAAAAACGTAGTTGTTAAATTGACAAATATAATCAAAATTGTAGCCTGATGGTCTTTGCTGTGGCTTGATTCTAGTGTAATCATGACGAGAAACACATTTCAAATCCTAGAACTGCTCATGGCTGTAGAGTTCTCAGGAAGTTGTAATTGGTATATATACTGAATGCACAGGTTATACCAACCTTCCTTTACAGAGGACAGAACAAAGTTCATATACACATAATGAAGTCTGTTGTATGTATGAAGTATTGATAAGAAACAGCCTGTATGCTATTACCTCATGCAAGTAAATATATTCATTGGATTTTATGCTGATAAACAGAGTTATTATGTTAGGTTTTACAATGGAGTAGGCCTACCTAACCATTAAAGTCTTCATGTGGTAAGCAAAAGCACGAATTCTAAGATCATAGTTACTGGTTTGTTGAACATGTCTATCCTGGTTGTCAGTGTGGCCTGCCAGTGATCAACTTAATGTATCTTATCCCAGTCTCTAGATCTTCTCCCATCTAGTGCCTTGTTTTGTTTCCAAGTCTAAATGCAGTTACTACACCATGCATAAGCATCACCTGTTTCCAGCATCTGTCAATACTCTTCAACCAAGGATTCAGAGAGAGAAGCCTCCAGGTGGCACCTCTTGCAACAGTCCTAACGTAATGTGGCGCCATCTATAACGTGACAAGAAGATGCAAGATAAACATGGCATATCAGAATTGAAATTAGAGAAGATCTATAAATCCTTTTGTTTTTCTGTCTGCTTGCAGGTATTTTAACATTTGTGAATGTGTACAATGTACGGTGGGCCACAAGGATCCAGGACATCTTCACCATCGCCAAACTTCTGGCTCTTGCTATTATTATTATAACTGGCTGTGTGATGATTGGCATGGGTAAGGATATATGACAAATGTCTTAATATGATTGTTGTAATTTTAGCACTTTTCTGCTCAAAGCGGCCTAAAATCTTTAAGCATTAAATATGGTCAGTTTCAATGTGCTTAGTAAAATTTCTTGTTAAAAGAAGTAAAAGAAATGACTTAAGGGAGAATATCAATGAGGCGTATTGAGACATACATAAGTCAAATTGTTCTTATCTGAACCTGTACTATACAAATTTAGTAATTATGGATTGTTTGACAGGTATTCTTTCATAATGAAGCTCTGCATTTATAAGCAAAACTTCATGTATTTAGCTAATTCATCATTTGCCACGTTCATATTTATTTTTGTTATGTGGGTTGTCTTTGCTGAATATTTAACCTAGACAAGGAGTCGCTACTCAGAGAGACATGTATGGGTAATAGGCTCTGAAACATGTTGAGTAGTTACCCGCTGAAGACCCTTTAATTTATTTGGGCTGATACAGCCTATGTCAAAATTTTACAGAGGAACGTGTGCGATATGGACAACAGTAATTCCATATGTATATAAGTTAGACAGGGACAGGTTAGCATATGGAGGATAAACAGTTCGGACTGCGGAATAGGGTAATGACTATTAGAAAGTGGTTCTGGGCAAAAAGACACAAATACAATACATATGCCGGTTTGGTGCTTTGCCACTTACCATCAACTTGACAGAAGTAAAGTTCTTCAATCAAATTTCAACTCTGAAAAAATGATTCTTAATTACTTAATTTGGGTGGAAAAATGTAAAGTGTTGGTCTTTAAAGGTATATTGATTATTTATGCTGTGGGACCATTAAAACTGAACCCATTTGACTAGGGCTTGAGCGAAACAAGTGGGTCCTGTAAGTTGAGTTTCAAAGTATTCATATTTCCTTTACTTAAAGATAATGTCCAACTGGGCACAGTGAACTCACTTCCAGACCACATGTGACAAATCTGTCTGTATTTCACAAAGGTCATACAAAAATAGGGAAATATGTCTGGTTTTTGTTTTTGTTTTTGTTTTTTTGTTTTTTACCCCTCGGCCTTCTCGGCTGGAGGGGTAAACCCAAACAGAAGTAACCTTGACCTACCCAAGGGTATTGTTGTCACCAATGCATCTGTCTGTCGGTCCATCTTGGCCGAGGGGTTTGCGGTCACTGATTGGCTTCTAGTTTAAATTGTAAAGTTTGCAGAACTCTTCTTTTTTGACACACATTTTAAAAAAATTACAATTTCTTGGAAAATCCCTAATACCCTGGTGCCCTCAAAGGTGTACTGTGTAAATTTGTTTTTATTTGATTAAAATATGAAAGGTCGCAGTTAACAATTTTATGTGCATTTGGCTAATACACAGCCCAACACACAAAATTCTTGGAGTGTAGAGGACTGTAAAGCACAAGATTCTATGTTAACCCTTTCCCCCTTATATTAAGACTGAGTCAACAGCTTTCCTCGGCATGGGTTGGGCACGAATGGGAACCCACAGGTACCAGTTGATCTTGACCTTACCTATTAGAGAATCAGTTTGAGAAATACATCCCTGTGCGATAACCATTTTAGTGTATATGTCTATTGTCTGTTATCAAAATGGAAAGGTTAATTAATTCAGACAGTCCACTGACTATCCAGTTAACATTTAAAGTATTTTGTTCATTTCTTCAGATTTTGTTCTGTCTAGAACTTGCAGGTTTTGACATGTAACAGATAACATATGTCTACCAAAAGATATCAAGAATAAACAAAATAATCCAAAACATTATTTTAGGTTTAATATGACCTGGGCAAGCCAACATATTTGTCGTTCATAAAAACAAGAGTATTATCCTTTTAGCTGCCCCCCCCCCCCCTTTTTCTGGTACAAAAACTGAAATGTCGGAATATTGTATGTTTTTTATGAAAATTTACCTGTTGTTACAGCTAGAATGGTCCAAATTTACATCTACATGTACATTGAAACTCACTTCAATTGAATTTCTAAAGTGCACCCCCCTCCCCCCCAACTCTGGTGATTAAAAAGGATGATGTGGTATGCAAGATTTGTGGCATGTAAGATGGGTGTGTGTTGCTGAGAAGTATGTTGGAAGGATTCTGGTGCCCTGAAATTTGATAAAAAGTAGACTGTACTGTGTGACTTTGCATGCAGGTCCCACTGAGCAGATGTGTTCATTGTGGAGAACGAGACTTTCACAGCTATGAAAGCATAAACTCACTGTCAGGCAGTGCACAGTGCTGAGTGTTAGGTGACAAATGTTTTTGATCACAAGGTCAGATTTTATGGCCCCTGTGTTGCTGGGTAAAAGGGTAAAAGGACGGCTGTCTGCCCTCACGGAGGCAAATGGCAAGCCCCTAAATGTATAGTTGCACCTGCTGTATGTGGCCACCCTTTGTGCCACAAAAAAGTGACCACATACAGCAGGTGACCTCTCTCACTGTCAGTCAATTCATGAAGAATCTGACTCTTGTTGCCAAGAAAATGTTTGCACAAACAGCCGGTGCTGTTAGGGAAGAGGCTGCGTACAGCAGGTACCTCTGTACCTGAAATGTGGCTCCACACATCTTGTTCATTTTGACGGGCTTCTGTTTCAAAGGGGCCTGAGATTGAATTTAAAAGCACTTGAGTTGTTAATTGAATTGGCTACTTGAAATACTGATACTAAAACTGAATGAAAACCATTGTCACAATTAAAATCAGAAAGTATATGATAAAA
The DNA here is from genome assembly GCA_964020975.1 of Hermodice carunculata. NCBI lineage: Eukaryota > Metazoa > Annelida > Polychaeta > Eunicida > Amphinomidae > Hermodice > Hermodice carunculata. Next base: position 36,470,435 of record OZ026624.1, on the reverse strand, counting down.
AAACTTCAACATGTTTAAAGCGTATTTAGATTGTTTAATCAGAATTTTATATTGGCTAGTGCACAGAGGAGAGACCAGCGAAATGTAAGGCAACTAAAGTGTGCCTGCAACATTTCACTGAAAGCCCCATTTTTTTTTCTTTTTCTTTTGTAACTCATACCTGGAAAAGAGGAAAAGAGCGGACATCATAAAGATTAAGATTGACAGTTTGAATTGATTCCAGATCTTTTGAACCGCCGTGAAATCTAAAATCTAATCTAAAATCTAACGATAATGGATTGAATGATTAATGGTCAAGCGAGTACACAAGCACAGAAAACCGTGGACGTTTTATGGCTGCCCTGCAGTGAGTTTAGAGAATACAACCTTTGTTACGAGATGAGGTAGTAAAATTTTCCCATTGCATGTGGTAGTTTGGAGATCTGGATGACCAATTATCACAAAAATGCAGTTCAAAATCATTATAATTGGACATGCTTGTGCCCGATCTTTCTTTGCTGCTGTACAAAGATGACCGGTTCACTTGCCCGTTTACTTGCCCGGTACCCAGACTGTAATTGGCTACATTGGAATTAAAGTGTTAATAATTGGTGTAGTCTCCACTTTTGACTTAATAGAAGTCCAGACAAAGCAGTGTACTCTTACTATGACTTTATGTAAGTCTAGACAAATTTTGAGGTATTACATATACATGTATGCTAACTGAGAGCCTGATGCATCTATCCAGACTCGTGCACCTGCCGAGTCCTCTGTGGGGTGTTTCAAATGGGCCTGAAGGCTCCTTTTTTTAAATGCCAATTTGCAATCTCCCATCTAGCTGGAAAGGCACGTCGCATTTTTGAGGCATCCTGCTCCTTGTTAGATGTGATAATGCTCAGGTGAGCGTTTCCACCTATGTGAAAACACATGGCTTTTTACACTGCCCAGCAAGTTGGCGACAGGTGCCCTTTGGGAAGTCGCAATGTCACTCAGTGGTGCAAAGATCAAAATGAAATGCAGGTTTACCCACATGTTTTGTTGGCTTCATGTGGTTGATGGCTCTGATTTTGAATGTGCAAACTTGATTTTAAACTGCTTTAATAGACGGGAGAAGCATTGCTGCCATGGAGAAATTGAAAAGCTGCCTTTCAATTTATCATTACTAGCATGGAGTAATAAAGTAACCCTCCCCCCTCCCCACCCAAAAAAGACTCCCTTTTAATGATGGCCTGACATCAAAGATATGCCTGCTTTATAGTACATTTCATCAGATCATCAGTATTTCTATCCTGATTTTTGTTTCCCAGTGATAACTTTTGAATATACTTGTCCAGTTTTCTGCAAGTTTGGTCGCAATGTGTGTCTAGATATTGAGAGCCTTGGCAGGGATTGATTATTGGTCAATTGGTGGCTTCAACATCCAGACCATGAAAGGTAAAGGTGACATTGGTATGTTTTGGGAACCACGATGACCATGTCATTAGTCCTGTTCATTATGCCATGATTATTAATAGTCATGGGTTAGTTTAAAATCTGCTTTCCAAGACTGCATCATTACTGGCATGGGGGAAGTTTTGCAAAAACAAAACAAAAGACAAAAAAAAAAAAAAAAAAAAAAAAAAAAAAAAAGCAACTGCCTCCTCCTTTACTCCTTCCTGGCAAGGGGGATTTGCTTCAAAGCAAATCTGCATGTGTGCCTTCAAAAGTTGTAAATATGGCTAGATGAAAATTTCAAATGCCAAATGACCTTAACCTTTGGCCTTTGGAGGTTACATGTAAATTACAAAAAGAATGTGCAGTGTTGTGAACACATTCCAGGAGGGTCCATGATTCTTACAAATTATGCTTGTGACTTTCAGGCATAGTATTTGATGTGGCATCGTGGTTCCCTCTCATAAAAGAAGCTCTCACTCTAGTCAGGCAACCTCTTTGTGCAGCATTGATGGCATTTTTCAGTATATATTCTCTTTAATAAATGTTGAATCATTTTATACCTTTACAGGAAAAGTGCACTTCCTAAAGCCAGAAAAAGCTTTTGAGGACACAACAGGAGATGTGGGGAAAATCTCCTTGTCTATATACTCTGGTCTCTTTGCATATGCTGGTTGGTAAGTAGTAGAATTTTGTCCCAATTATTTTGTTTGAAATATGGAAAAAAGGAACTTAAAGTGAATAATCAAACAAAGAAATAAACAAACAAATGAGCAAGCATACAAACAAACAGACAAACATTTTGTATTTCAGTTGGTGTACAGTCAGCAGGTTGCTGGGGTTGAGGGGGTTAAACTGGCTGTCACAAACAGCGGGGTTAAACCTTTGCCTTGCAAATAGATCAAAACTGGCTGGAAGTAAAATGTCATCTAATTAGCGTCAGTGAATTTATCATTAATTATAGTCTTTCAACTGAAAAGAATTGTATACAAGCCCTGGGCTTGTGAAGGGAATGGTTGACACACATTTTTATCCCCATTTGCTGAAATTACAAAAATGCATGAGCTAAATTTTTATTTCACTATCATTAGAAAACCTCTGTGCCTTTTTTTCCTTTAATGAATGTATCTATGTTCAGGGTTGGATCTTGTATTTCAAGCCAGTACTTCAAGAGTAGATTATTTCTTAGCTACCAGTCACTAACTAGCAAAGAAGATTTGCTTCAAAGCAAATCTGTATGTGTGCCTTTAAAAGTTGTAAATATGGCTAGATGAAAATTTCGAACGCCAAATGACCTTAACCTTTGGCCTTTGGAGGTAACATGTAACTTACAAAAAGAATGTGCAGTGTTGCAATACTTACAATTTCAGCTAGACATAACTGAAATTGGATGAAGATTGACCAAGTTATGGCTTGATAAAAATATCAAAGGACCAAATGACCTTGACCTTTGACCTTTAGTGGTCACATGTAAATTACAAAAATATACAGTGTTACAATCCCTACATTTTAAGCCCAATATGAACCAAATTAGATGAAAATGAACAGAGTTATGGCTTGATAAAAGTTTCAAAGGACCAAATGACGTTGATATTTGACCTTTAGAGGCCACATATAAATTATAAAATATGCAGTGTTGCAAAACCTACAATTGAGTCAAAGATGTTCAAAATTGAATGAAAATTGCCAGAATTATGGCTGGGATAAGAATTCCAAAGGTCCAAATGACCTTGACTTCTGACTTTTAGAGGTCACATATAAATGACAAAAATGTGCAGTGTTACAAACTTTTAAATGAAGTTGGATTGGTTACCTGCACCTATTATAGTTTTGTAGATTTTCAAGATTTGAAATTTCAAATGCTTCTAATTTGCATAATCTTCAGCATATTTTGTCCTCTGTATTAAAAGGAACAAATATATGCATAGACCTATAATCATGCCAAGTTTGAAGTTTCTGAGTGTAATAGTATTTGAGAAAACTGGCAAACAAAATTTGGTAGTAAAGACAGAAATAAAGAACTCTAGGAAAAATAGAATGTGTGTGTTGGCACACAGACATAAATAAAGGTGAAAACCTTCAACCAAACCGGTCCACCAGCAGCCTATGGCTGATGATAGCTTATGACCCAGTCTTAATAATATTCCAGGGGAGAAAGTTAACATATATCGAGTACTTGTTCCTGGGTATGATGTAGCCACTTGCGTAGGACCACTTTTATATTATGGACAGGTGTTTTCAAAGGATGAAGATGAATGCTGCAAAGGTTGCCCATGCTGTTTTAAGTGTCATTTTGAAGGGAGAGAGAAACTAAAATGCTTTATTGGTGTATCAGCATTGTCGCATCATCAGGAAAGTGCTGATGTGATGGGAGCTTCTTTAGGGGCAGTGAAGGATAACAGAAAATGGCCTGTTTAGCAACAGCCAGTTAATGTGATGTTCTACTTTTGAATTCAACTTGTGTATGCTGGACTTTTGAATTGGATTCATATCAGATGCCAGTGTTTTGTATCAGTTCAAAAGAAAAAAAAAAGTGTTCATCATGTTGGTATCCAGCTTTTTAACATATTCCATACCAGTCCCTGATTTTTCTGTATATTTACCTAGATTTAAGACGACAATTGCATGTTTAAATTCTTCATAAAAAGAGGTTTCATTCAAGTACCAACATGCCTTTAGTCTCAAGTCAGTGGTTCTGGCACTGCCTGGCAAGTCCTGCTGCAGCTGCTGCAAGGGCAGCTGCAGCATGACCTGCCAGGCAGTGCCAGAACCACTGACCAATGCCTGTCACAATAGGATGGAATGAGTTAATCCACTGAAACATCTTATGGTTATCCCACAATCTTAGAAAATGTCTGAGTCACTTGGAAGTAGACATGGGAATAAGCACATGAGGAAGACGTGAATCTCCAGAAAATGTGCTTATTGGTAAGGAAATGGTCTATCTTGGCTGCAGGGCATGGTTTACTTGTTCACTGGGTTTATAGTCCAACAGGCACGGAGCAAAAAGCAGTCCATCCTCCACTTTCTATTGTCCCGGGTCATGATGAGCAAGTCAGCTGTGATCAACTGTGATGTGCCTTTAAATCATACATCTCCTTTCTCCTGCTGTAACTGGGTGACATTACTCTTCACGGGTCACATTTCCAATACGTCGAAGATTACACGCTTTCATTGTGGAAGTTGGGCCACCAGAATTCAGTGTCAGTATAATGCTGAAGGTCTTAAGTATTCAAAAAGCTGCAGAATAAAGCCATGGTGTGGTCATATGTTGCAGAAAGCATATCATCTTGTATCATCAGCATAATCCTCCACGGGACCCCCTTGCAAGTTTGGCCGGCTCACACAGTCATTTTTGGATGTGTGCAGCATGAGGCGAGATTCCTTTGTCAAGAACCACAAAAGAAAATGACAAAGTTGCTTCAATGCATAGTTTTTCGCATCTTGCATAATGTGTTTCTTGAAGGTCACTTGAGCATTGTTGAGGGATCCGTGTTCAACAGCGCTTGTTCCAAGATGCTGACAAATTGACATCTCTGTTAAATGCACCTGTACTTGAGGATCACCTGCACATGCAAGAGTGGCTCTGTCAGGGATTTTCTCTCAAAGGAATTGACTATGATGCATCCAAAGCAACAGTTTTGTTCCGGTACAATACAGGACTTGCATATTGTGATTTCCCACCAAAGTTTTTGTGACCCTATCGCTAGGCAATGGTGACACTCACTCACCATGATACAAACTTACTGATAGAAAACCCACAGTGTCACTCACTAACATTTGTAGGAATAAAAAGACTTATTCCAAATGTGGGTGGGGGTTAAAGGTTTTCCATACTGCGGTACTGGCAAGTTTTATTTACAGTACTCACATACTGGGATCCTTTTTAATTTCCCCACTTCGCACCAACCATTATTTGTACCTTTTCTAATTTTTCATGCCTTGTGCTGGGGCAAAATGATTACTTGGACCAGTGCACTAGGGCCCCCTCCTCCTGTGTATGTTTTGTGACCACCATATCTGAGGATCTTTTTTTTCTGTGACTGTGACTGAAAACAATTAATTTTATCCACGTTGCTAGTTTGGCAAGAGGAACCTTTTTTACCATGTTTTTGTACAAGGATGTGCCTGTTTTTAAGGTACTTCCTTGTTGAATGATATGGGCCTATTCGCATATTTATTATGTGTTTATCAGTTATATGGATTCCATGTGCATATTCAGATATGAAGTCCATCCTGATTACCATGGATAAACATACAGAACAGTTGGATTAAGTAGATTGAAGGGGTGGTAAAATGCATCGCAATATGCTTCAGGTCCATTCATTAATTGGTTATTGCATAGTCTAGAACAGTTCGGAATCTGAGCACATTGTGCATGGAATTAATTTAACTAGAAGCATTGCACAGGAACAAAGGTGACTTCACAGGGCACCTAGACTCCAGATCGGTCCCTGCATTATCATCCACCAGTTAGTACATATGTACATGAAGAGTTTAGCCTCAACTTGGTGCATGACCAAATTAATGACAGGCTTCCTTCTGTTTATAATAGATATTTCATGACAAAGAGCCAAGTACATCAATATTGAACCAAAAGACCAAACTTGTAATTATACTTCAGTCAAAGAACATGGCCACAACATGACCATGTACATGGAATAAACTTCCAAGCAAGTTAAAACAGAGAATAACACAGCATCAAAAATAACTGGGGAGGGAGGGAGGGAGGGAGGGAGGGAGAGAGAGAGAGAGAGAGAGAGAGAGAGAGAGAGAGAGAGAGAGATTTTCTTCGTACTTTTAATATCTCTCTCTATCTTTTCTTTTCCAGCATACATACACCTGTTTTTGTATTAGTAGAATAAACTTTTGATGCAGGACTTGCTGCTGCAATTAAAACTTATCTGAAGCATGCATAACCACAGTAAAATGTGTGCATGTATCTGTTCCTCCCACTGCTTCCTTCTCTCTCTCTCTCTCTCTCTCTCTCTCTCTCTCTCTCTCTCTCTCTCTCTCTCTCTCTCTCTCTCTCTCTCTCTCTCTCTCTCTCTCTCTCTCTCTCTCTCTCTCTCTCCCTCTCCCCCCCCCCCCCCCCCCATGTGTGTGTGTCTGGTGACCAGAGTACCATACATCAGGTACCCAGCTTGATGAGTATCCCGGTCCTCTGGGAAAAGTCACTTGTCTATTGATGTATGTATTGTGAAAATAAATCAAGTTTCAAGTTCCATAACAAGAAGGATGAGGCAAGAAGTGGTACTCTTCAGAGTGAAAATTGAGGACAACATGCCACCCAGGCATTAAGTATCCCATCCAGGGCAACCAAATTCTGGATTTTTTCATCAAAAAGGTGACCTGGTTGATAATATTTACTGAGAAAACCAAGCAAGAGAATCTCTTTGGACTCTTTCCATACTGTGATGATAATTTTGAAAGGGATCATAACATCTTCTTATTTGGTCCAAAACTTTTTTTTTATAAATGTCTCTATGTGCAAAGTGGGGGAAGTTAAAGAATGCAGACAAGTTCATAGGAAGCTTAATTTCAGCCAAACAAGGGTTAATTTTATATTTTTCCCATGAATTAAGCTTTAGTTTCTAAGAGTGAGGAAAGCTGTTGAAATGGCCAGTTATAACAACATAGCAGATCACAGGTGATGATGACAAATTACGGGAACAACAACTTTTGTGGTTCTATCTGTTTGTAGAAATAGAAAAAAAAAAGTGGGTGAAAGTGTTTATTTTGTGAAAACTTTTGTTTACCGAGATACATAGTCTCTTGCACATTTTGTTTGCAGGAACATAAATATTGACCATGTTTATTTTGGCCTAAAAAGTCCCAAAGATGGCCAGATCTAATCGTTATCTTGGCAGACATTCCAAAGATACATTTCTGTTGGCAGTGTTGAACTGATGAGGTCATATTGAGGGACAGCTTTATTATGCATGCAGGGATTACAGATGGTCCATTCCTTTATTAGTTTTGAATTTGTACCAAGGGTACTTCACAAAATTTTGTCATCTCACTGTCTGCCCTCAGATGAGTGCATTGAAAATTATCTGTCCTAAAATCTTGTCAAATGCCACTAAATTTGGGTCACAATATCCCATTTTCTTATCATTATAGGTTAATGTACAGAACTGTTCACTTCTGTCTCACCACAGAAAATGCTGCAAGAAAATGACTGATTGCTTATGAGATTGCACAGAAACTTAATCTAAAAGAGAATTGGTAAAATGTGACAAAAATATGTCAGACAATGACAAACTTTTGTTGAAAAATATACAAGTTGATGGTGACATTGATGCATGCTTACGGTGTTTCCAAGGCTGATAAAATCGTGTAGGGTTATGGGATATTAGTGGCCCAAACAGAAAAAAAATCCATACCATGTCATAGTGGTTGGAATATGGATGGCATTTAATGTGTGTTTTGAAAATAAAAGAAGGAAATGAAAAAAAAATGGAAATAAAAACACATTTAATGATCATATTCTAAAGTGTGCTCAAGGAAAAAAGGCAAAAGTCACTTGGCTTTGGTTTCTTGTGCTGTAAAACTCCCCCCCCCCCCCCCCCTTGTGGACAGATATGTACATAATATGCAAGCCAGGCTCTGTAGTCTAGTTGTGCTGATAAAGTCACATCCTGACAATGTACCAAGGCAAACAACTGGTATCCTTCAAGATGTCAAACTGTTTAGGTATCTAAATTGAAGAACATAAACTGATTGCGTAATGAGGGGAGGGCAGCGCCAGGCACCGGAGTCTTTAGGGGTGGGTGGTGTTGATCATCTACTTATCTTATAATGATTTAGGCATGTGGCAGAAACCATTGAGCAAAAATTGAAGACTGGTTGCCCTTTGATTAGGTTTTTTTTTTTCTCTATCAGATCTGTGAACACATTTTTATGGTGTCCCAGTACTTCAGTTTTTAAAAATGATTTCATAAAGAGCACAGTATGTGTGTTTTGGGGGGGAAAAAATGAGGCCCAGTGGGGGCAAAAAGTTTTCAGTGCAGGTGAAAATGACACCTGGCGGCACCTTACCAGAAGGTATTAGATATAATGTTTTGCAAATGTTAATATCACCTGTAAAAAATAACTTCCTGTCTCAGACATCAAGCAAAGTCTGATCTATGCTTTTCACCGGCTGTCACTGATAAAGACCTGTTGAGGCAGATTTTTTTTTTTTTTTTTTGGTGAGTGAAAAGTTTATGACGAGTTAATTTGAGTCCCTGACTTGCATTAGTTCCTGGTTAGAAAGTTTGCAACTTTTCCATCTGTAAATTTTTGAGTCCTGCTTCAAAGGAGAAAAATTGGGAGCAGATTTGTAGAAGACTGAATGTTAGAGAGCTTTGAGTGCACAAGATTTTGTTTTTACCTGCCTGCATTTCTATGGCTGATGATGACAATGATAAGTAAACTATCAACTAAATAGATAGACACATTTTTAAAAGCTTTTGGGTTTTTCTCATCAAGTTCTTCATCGACAAAGCCAGGGAAAAGATAGCTCATTGTGAACCCATGGCCTTGATACAGTACAAATTTCATTGAAGTAATTTAAATTCCTTTCGATTGGCCATTGCAACAGGCTTGAAGTGCTGCACACTGCTCCAGTGGGTGGAGACTGTGGTCTGGGTTTTATATTCAACTGCTGCAAGGCCTTGTCTGGCATTGCCAAATATACCAGGCCTGTTGGCACTTTAACTCTTTCACTGACACACTTTGGACTGAGTCAACAGCTTTCCTCAGTGGGCCAAGCAGAGCTATTGAGCTGGGCTATTTTATTCTATTTAACTCATTCCATACCAGTCCCTGATATTTCTGTATATTTACCTAGATTTAAGACGACAATTGCACATTTATATTCTTCATGAAGAGCATTTGTTCCAAGTACCAACATGCCTATAGTCTTAAGTCAGTGGTTATGGCACTGCCTGGCAAGTCATGCTGCAGCTGCCGCATGATTTGCCAGGCAGTGCCAGAACCACTGACCAATGCCTGTCACCATAGTATGGAATGAGTTAATTATAGGCAAGCTGCTACTGGAATGAAAGGTCTTCTTTACAAGGAATAAGAATCTGGCATCCTTATCATAACTTGCAGCACTTAATCTTAATTAGTTCAACTTAAGTCACAGTTGTTATTGAAGGAGTTAATGAAGGGGCCTGTCACAAGCTGAAGTCTGCAGTTCCAGTTATGATTCCAGAGGAGTATGAAGTCAGACGCCTCACCCCACCAATCCACCCCTCAAAGCTGTAAGATCATCCCCACTTCAGTGTGCATTCATAACTTCCCAGATATAGGGTTCACAGGCCCTTGACTCATTCAGTGTAAAGTTCTGAACTGACTTAGCAGCGTACCTCAGTGCAATATGGACACATTGCACCCAAAGTGTGCTGAGGAAAGCTGTTTACTCTGAACCATTATTTCTGTGGAATTAGAGGCAATGCTGGTACTTGAATGAAAAGTTTTTTTTTTGTTTTTTGTTTTTTTGTTTTTGTTTTTTTTTTCACAAGGAACATGAGTCTAGCATCCTCATGATGGAGAGCAGTCCACATGTTAAGCAATTTGACTTTGGTCACAGTTGGCACTATAAAAGTTAGTTTGGAGTGCTAGAGGTTTTCATCTTGCAACGAGTGCATTCAAGTGAATTGTACTCAATCAGTGCAGTAGATTTATGGTCAGAAAGAGACATGGATGATTCTTTCTGATCCATGTTGTTTCAGGGACGAAGCAGGCCTTCTCATGCTGGTGGTGTCTCTTTGAAACTCAGACCAAGAACTCTGTTTTCAGCTCTGCTGACCAAAGGTCACAGAGCTTATAAAATCGTGTGTCTGTCCGTCTTTCCTTCCATCTGTAAGCATTTTGCTTGTGAGCCCATTATAGTCACAGTTTTAAAGATAGCCCCATATAACTTTCAGGACTTATCAAGTGTGTGAAAATCCAGGTCAAATTTGATATTGTTGGCACCACCTGCAGTATTATGTAATACATGGGTCAAAATGTGAAAATCTTGTGATTGCTGTAGCATCTTTAATTTGTGATAGATCTTCATGAAATGTAGGGGGATTGTGGAGGAGGTCAAGGTCTCACTTGCTTTTGATACTAGTGGTGCCACCTATAATTTTACAGAAATTGTGAGCCAAAATGTGTTTAAAGATATAAAATTCCATATCATAAAAAATGTTTGAATGAGACATGCCAAATTTATGGAATATACAGATCATGTCCAATGCTAATATGTTATGTAATATCAGTGACCTTGACCTATTCTGTGAGGTCACCAGAGCTGTTAATTTGGAAGAGGTGATTTTGTAATGGGATTTAGCAGTTAGGACATCAGTGGCGAAGAGAGTTGAGCCTTGAGATCAAAATTGCACTTGAGTACATTCTATATAAAACTCTTGTAGGTGACCTACTATTCAAGTCACCAAGATCCAATGACTGTGACACTTGACCTATTTTGAAGGTCATTAAGCACTTAAGAAAAGACTTTTAGTTCAATATCTTGATGAAGAATGAAGCGAATGATACCATATGTACCACAAATATGTAGTGTGGAAGGTTGTTATTGCACAATGTGGGTGATCTTGATCAATTCTTCAAGATCATGGAGGCAGTGAAGCACTGAAAATTAATATACTTCAAAATACATTAACCCTTTTCCATTTGAATTAAGATTAAGTCAACAGCTGTGGTGTGGGATGGGTGCTCTGTACCCAACCCGCACCAAGGAAAATTGTTGACCTGGGGCATGTTATGTTGATAGGTCTCATCTACAATTCTGATTTGTATCATTTTTCATCACTGTCAAAATTAGCGAAAAATCTTGAAGCAGACCACATTTGACTACCGGCCAGTTCTTGCCAGTTTTGGAGCAAAGGGGTTAATTCACGGCACCTGTAACTTGCAAGAAGGAAGTAATTCCATTCATCTTTTTCCTGCTGGAGTATTCAAAAGCCTTTTGAAACATATCTTTCCTAACAATGAGTGATTTAGGTCACAGTCTAGGACCAAAAATATCCAAAATAGGTTGTTGAAATGGAATTTATGATGCTTGAGGTGAAAATTTACAATATTTTGTTCAACTTTTGAAACAAATTTAACTCTGCTGTGGTAGATTCTATGGGGAATCATAAGCAAAACATGTTAAAAACAGATATTGAGAAAAATGGTTTAAACTCTTTTGCAACCACTGCACAGGGGTGTTAAGCTATCCTGAATAACAGCATAATTTTCTGACTTAATTCCTAATAAAATCAGTGTCCAATATTCATATCTATGTGGCTGCAGAAACAGACCATTATGAGCAAATGGGAATTCAAAAAACAGTTTATTGAATGTTCACAGATCATTGGCTAAAGTCAGAGTTTTCTGTAGATTACAGTTTCATTTTGTCTTGTGCTTGTAGGAATTTCCTGAATTTTGTCACTGAGGAAATGAAGGACCCATACAGGTAACACTTGTTTACTGGTGCTTTATGCTTTCAAATTAATGAAAGAAAATGAATTTGAAAGTCACACCATTTATGTTTCAGCACTGTCTATAGGGGGCAGCACTTGCTTGTTGGTCTTGGCTTGCTGAACATGCCGTTATGGCAGTTTCATTGATCCAGCTGTTATGAGTGACTGTGAACAGTTTAAACATGGATTTTTTATTTGAAGCTAAGAACCAATTGAAAAATAAATCTTTGCATACACGAAAACATATTTTTACCTCAGTTGACGTACTTATCAGTCAGCTGAGGTTATAGTATGGTCCATTGTCTGTCTAGCTGGCTGTCCCTCTGTCCACAATTCACATTTTCAAATTTGTACAAATGGTCATGATCCAATGATTTTTGGTAAAAAAAGATTATTTTTTTTGGGTTAAATTTTTGGGAAAAATCTGAAAAAAACCTCATAACCACCATATTATGGCACCTGCCATGTCTCGCAAAAAAAAAAAAAAAAAAAGAAAGAAAGAAAATTGCAGAATTGAGGAATAAAAGATTGAGGCTGCTGAGGGTAATGCTTTCTCTGAACACTATGTTAAATTTTTTTTCAGTCTTGTCACCTGTCAGCTAATGCATGCATTCCTATTAATTACAATGCAAGTCAATTAAGATTTCACTGAACACTCCAATTTTTTTATTTCCTCTACCGAAATCATCATCCCCTAGACTAGAGTAAAACTTAGTATGGGTTGAATGTCAAGGTCAGCTGGGGATGGGCTGTTCACTCAGCCCTGTTGTTAGCATGTCAAGAGCTCAGATGCTATCATCCATATAAAACCCGTTCTTGCTGCCCCAAATGTAACTGATTTAATTTCTCCATGCAAGTTAGTTACTTTTGATTTAAAATGGGATTCCGGGCCAGGTATACATGTGATTCTCCTTTGTAAACACTCAAAACCTGTAAGTTCAAGGTGGAGTTTGTTTAACAACGTAAGTTTTTCTTTTTTTTGTATGTCAATTTCAGAGACATGCCGCGTGCTATCTACATCTCCATCCCACTTGTGACTGTCGTGTACATTTTGGCCAATGTTGCCTACTTCACGATCATCTCTCCCCAGGAGATGTTGGCCTCTGATGCAGTTGCAGTGGTGAGTGGGTATTGACATATTCTCATGAGGTCATAAGTAGCAGTACTCTGGGTGTTGCCATCCTGTTTGATAATCAGAAACTACACTTGATCAAAGGCAGCTTCACGTGGTTAATATTCAAAGTCTGTATGATATTTGTAAATTAAGCTAGTAAGAATATTTTTGATAACTGAACCATTGTTACAGCACTCGTCACATGACATTGAAAGTTACCAATTTTAAATTTGCTTTCAGACTTTCGGAAACAGGCTGTTTGGAGTCATGTCATGGATAATCCCCGTCTTTGTAGCACTCTCGACATTTGGAGGAGTGAATGGTCTACTCTTTACTTCTGGAAGGTGAGCTGATGTAGTGGTCATACATGAATGATGTTTATGTTTCCTTTCAGTGAAAAATTACAAGAGAAAGTGAAACAGGATTAAAAAGAGCATATACATATACAGTAAAACCTGTTTTGAGAAACCACTCTGTGGAAAGACCACTTGCCTTTTCAGACCATGTTTACCATGTCCCTTTTGCCATCTTTCCCATGTTATTGCACCTCTATTGAGAGACCACTTGGCTCATGTGACCACTTTGTGGCCTGCCATGGGATGGTCTCTCAAAACAAGTTTTACTGTATGCATGCACATGATTTAACTATATGTAAATCACTTGTCTAAGCTTTTATGATTTCAACTTAACCTGATACCTGATTTTTTTTGTATCACAGAAATGTGTGACAAAATGAAGAAGTCATTCTGCAACTTGAGAAGTAGAGTAATCTGAATGATTTTGAAGATTTATTTCACACTTGGTTCACCAGAAAAATCTCACAGTGCCCCAGCTTTTTCATTTTTTTGGGGGGTGGGGGGGGTGGGGTGGGGGGTGGGGTGGAACTTGTTACAGAAAGGAAAATTGACATGCACTTCACTGACATCTACAAATTAATGCCATGCGTTTAACAGTTGGGATTTTCAATGCAGTTTGCAAAACTAAATTTATTGATAATGTACGATAAATTTTGAACAGTGCCTTGTGGACCAGAAAGGATGTGACATTTCTTCACTTGACTTCTGTAGGTTGTTCTTTGTTGGAGCCCGCGAGGGGCAGCTTCCAGACATGTTGGCCATGATTCATGTTAGCCGATTCACACCTATGCCTGCCATGTTGTTCACAGTAAGATAACACTTCTGCTGTACATCTTAGTCAGCTTTTCCATAAGACTCATGTCTAATCTTTGATTGCAGTGTGTACACCTTTTTTCATTATTTCTTGTCATGATATAGTCAACATTTTGGACCCTCAGTGGATGGCCAAAACTGCTACATGCTAGTAAAGTCCAAGGAGAAACTTAACATTCTAGGTTTAATTCTCGTGAGTTTGAACACACACCCCCTCATGATTACCACTATTCATCTCTGCTCCCTCCCCCCCCCCAAAAAAAAAATCAACACAAATAAACGTGTTCATTGGTTGTATACATGTTGATTGACATTAAGCCAGACATTAATATAGTTTATGTGAGCATAATGGTTTCAAAATGAAATAAGAATAGTGTACACTGAAGAAAACACGTATAAAAATGTTACATATGGTTAAGCTTGCCCGTCTGTTCTACACCGGCTAGTTTTGAGTGTTAAATGTTGTAGTTTGAGTGTTATATGCCATTTGGTTCCCAGTCGGAGTCTGACCAGTTTTGCTTTCAGTTAATCTCTTTAAAGACTTAACTTTGATGGAAGTTGCAGCTGCAAATTATGCCTCTGGTAACACATAGGCTTAGTAATATTGCTTACTTATTTGGCATAACGCTGAAGGTGGACCTGCACATTCAAATAGCCATCATGATTGACACATAAACTGGAATACCCAGACTCGCATGCTACTTCAGGGCCGTAGCCTTGGGGTCCGATTGGTCAGGCTGGTCAGACCAACATTTAGGTCTAGTATCACCAAAACCATGTTAATATACAGAAATTTGCTTATAAATTTGAAATTTCTGAATCTGGCCTGACTATCTTTAAACTGAAGGCCACAGTACTGTACTTGTAAGTGTCAAAGAGTGATGTTTTCTTCACACTGATTTTTTGTGTATGTGTATTCCAGGGTGCCATGTCACTGCTGATGTTGGTATCAAGTGATGTGTGGGCACTCATCAACTACATGAGCTTTGTCCAGTGGCTGTCAGTGGGCATGTCTATACTGGGTATGCTGTATCTACGATACAAACGACCAGAGATGCCCCGTCCAATCAAGGTATGATACATATATGTACAGTAAAACCTCTCTGACCTAACACCTCTAGATACCGAACACCTCTCCATACTGAACACCATTTCTCGGTCCCAAATATATACTTTCAATGCTATCACACCTCCCTATACCGAACACCTCACTATACTGAACACTTTTTTCTGCTCCCAAGGGTGTTTGGTGTACGGAGGTTTTACTGTATAGTGTATGGTAGAATTCAAGCATTTTGCTGACCTAACAACTCATAATACATTCATGTATATTGGCTTGTATCTTGGTAATATTATCGAACGTAGGCCCATGGTTACTGTTAAACATTAATAGGAAATTACCTATGGGTTTTTATTTTGGTGTTGTTAATTTTGACCTTGAGTGACCTTGAAAAGTGAAACTGACATGTTGGCTTATATCTTGGTAATGTTAAAATTTTGGTCACTTGTTGGTAAGCACTAATACCCTAAGTGTGTTAGAGAAGTAAAGTCTGCACTTGCAGAGCCAGCCCATTCCAGTCGGTAGAGCACAGGATCACCATGATCCTCTTGTTATGAACTAATCCTTTCACAAAGTATAGAAGAATATATTCAAATGTTTTTATTATTAATACACATGGTACCTGGTGAGACATGGTGATTTGAAAATAATAAATAGTGATAGCAGAGCACAGGATCACCATGATCCTCTTGTTATGAACTAATCCTTTCACAAAGTATCGAAGAATATATTCAAATGTTTTTATTATTAATACACATGGTACCTGGTGAGACATGGTGATTTGGAAATAATAAATAGTGATAGCAGAACACAGAATCACCATGATCCTCTTGTTATGAACAAGTCCTTTCACAAATTATACAAGAATATATTAAAATGTTTTTATTATTAATATACATGATATCTGGTAAGACATGGTGATTTGAAAATAATAAATGGTGATTCAGGGCTAACATTATGTTTGTTATCCTTTACTCAAATTGAATATTCTGTCTGGCCACTTGTGTGCCTTACATTAGGATCCCGGGAGTCCACCCTCTCTCTCCCTTAGTGGGCACATTTTGCAAAGTGGGCATTGTTGCCTGGTTCCCAAGGTGCCAGCTTAACACAGGTTTTACTGTAGTTATATCTAACAGTTTCAACAAGCAGCCAAGACTTTTTTGCTCGTTTTGTTTCAAAATTGTTTTCCCAAACAGAAATGCAATCCATGACACACTGTAACACTATTTCCTTGTGTGTTAAAAATAATTTTTTGAATAATTATGAACAGAGTTGTAATATATATGACTGCTATGTTTGTCAAAATAATTAACAATTATATTTTCCCACCCATGTAGTGTGTGTAAACTGTATTATATCTTGAAGTTTATTTCGACATTTATTGTTTAAGTAACTGCGATCTATATTTGTTTCAAATATTTCAGACTTAAAGGTGGCTCCTATATGAGCGACATGTATTTGTCTTAATAGGAGTCCGCCTAGCCACATCAATTTTTTATCCTTATGTACATATATCTCAATATTGAAATCGTCATTGTATTGATTGGCTAAAATAAATGAGTTTTGAGTTTTGAGTTTGAGATGCCTGGTGTTGTGCTTTACCATTGCCATTGTCCGCATACTTTTGTGGGCTTTGCTTTCTTTCTTTTTTTTTTTTTTGACATGATGATGGAAAGTTCAGCGTGCTTTTAAATGTGGGCCCCCAGCCAGTTAACTTGTCAGTTCCTGACGAGTACATCAGTACGAAACTGGTCGAACTATAGCCTCTACCATTGTGGCCACTCACCCTTGTCATTAGCTCATTTATTTTTGTGTTTGTTTCAAGAAGACAAACCATTCAAGGAATATAAATGTTTTTATCAGAAATGAATGAAATCAGTGGCACTATTTGCAATATCAGCATGTCTATTAGTCTTTTGAGTGTTATGCTTTGAATATTAACACAAGACAAGACATTGCCTGCATTAAGGTCAATGCACAGGTGGTACAAAGAAGTGTGATAACTGCTATACAGTGACACCTCTCACTACCGAACACTCTGGGGCTGAGTGGAAGTGTTCGGTAGTGAGAGGTGTTCAGTAGTTGGAGGTTGGGGGTTCAGCTGCTGGGTTATAAATTTGACATAATTTACGTGTGTCTAGCCATTTCAGAAAAACTATCCATTCATTCTTCACACAAATGACACCACATGCACATGATGTTTGTCTGCATGGCAGACCTAATTTGTTTGTTTCTGAATTTTACATTAGATTATCTTGGTAGGGGGACCAAGGCCACTCTGCAGGCAAACATGATGTATGCTAGTAACACAAATTACATCTGTACTGTCCCACTTCTTGCTATCAAAACATCAAATTGTTTCAGTCACAATCAGTATCACTCAAACATGTCAACTTATTAAGACAACGTGTAACTGTTGGTAAGATCACATACATTCAAGAGCAAGGTGGAATATCACACCAAAATGCTATGAAAACAATGCAGTTTCCACTGTATTTGGAGACAATTCTGGCATTCAGGGTTCTAAATTGCCTGCTTAGCTTACTCAGTGGGCTGTTGGTTTTGGTGGTTGATGGGTCAGCAGAGATACCAACCAAAGTCAGTTCTGAGCTAAGACATTCTTTCACAGAAGATTAGACAACAATCTTGATGAATTGTACCAACCAAGGTGTAATCTCTTAACCTCAGAGACAGGGTGGGAAGCAGAGAATAACAAAGGCATGTTTTATCAGCCTTCCTGCTGTGTTGGCCCAGCATGCATGCAATGTGCCAGCTTTTATCCTTAGTGACAAACAACCAGCTACTGACCTTGGGCCTGGTTATGGCTCACAGAGAAAGCACATGTTCGGTAGTGGGAGGTTCATTTGTGTTTTGGGACTGGAAAAAGTGGTTTGGTGTTCAGAAGTGAGAGGTGTTCGGCAGTGAGAAGTTACGAACATCCAGAAACACCCAGGTACCTATTAAGTGACATTTAAACACTTGGGACTAAAAAAAAAAGTGTTTAGAAGTGAGAGGTGTTCACTAGTGGGAGGTGTTCACTAGTCGGAGGTGTTCGGTAGTGGAAGTTTCACTGTATTACTTTCATTCTCACAAAGGCATACAATATGGTAGAGCAATAACTCTGCGTTCTCTCATTGACCGCCATGTGGCGCTGCGGACAGCTTTCATCCGGGTATTCGATAGCGGGTCAACCTGAGTAGCATCGCATACTATGATGTGTTAACGCATGGTGCAAACTGAGCGTTTTTCTTGGCGAATGAAATAACCAAGTGTAACTCATAATCATGATAATGTTGTCACTAATAAATACTTTTTGTAGAAAGTAATGCAATTAAGGAATCAACCCAATACACATTTGATTTTAATTTTAATTTAACTTTTAACGCTACCTGCCGACCCCCCCCCCACACACACATACAGTAACACTGTAAAACTTGGGAATTCATCTACAATAACATATTCTGACGAGGTTGTCTACTTGTCTTTATTTTTGACACAATGACAACACAACCGGCAAATAAAATACAATCCTTATCTTAAAACGCGATGACCAATGTTGTTTCATCCTGCTCGATCCGGCATTATCGCCCGCGATGAACCGGGTCACATTAAATCCTTGCAACAGGAGTCTTACGAAATCCTCATGCTGTTGAGTCCACATTATGTGCTATGTCAATAATTTGTTATATGTGATCATTGCATTATCTTAATAACTGTCTAAGAATATTCTTTATTATTGCATTTCTTTCGACCATTCACATAGTCGAGTGGCGCTACGCAGGAATGTTACAAGCAAAATGCGGTTCCCGGTCACCGCAGTTCAAATGGATTTTTCACTTTTTTAACACAACATACGAACAAATGAATTCATGCTCTGCTATAATACAATCTTATCTTTCGTGTGTGTAAAATTTATTAGCAGATATTACGTGAAAAGGAACATTTTTGGCACTTTGATTGCCGATACGTACAATGTTATCACAGTGTTTGCAAATCCGCCGAGACCAATGTTCACCCGCAGGCGAGTACCCGGATGAAAGCGATGACTCGCGCCGTGTAGTGGAGGTTTCTGGAAACTTAAGAAACTGCCCTTCCCTATTGACTAAAAAAATATTCTGATAGTGGTCAGCCAAAAATATTAACATTTTCAGAAGTGTGCACAGAGTACTCGTTTTGTAAACTCCTCCTTCCCCCAGAAAGAGTACTCTAAAATATTGATTAACATTCTTAAAATTAGTTTAAAATGTACATTGACCTTGACCCCCTACCCCTGCTTACTCTATGAACTAATGAGAAAATGTTGATAAAAATTGGTGACCCCTTAGTGGGTATGTTCCTGCTATGTTCTTCAAAACAAGTAGTTTAAAGTGTGTCCCACAGGGGGCAGCAGGTTGTTGGTCCTTGATGGTAGAAGACTTGTAATTTACTTGATGTACATTGCATATTAAAAGCTCAAATGTTAAGAGGAAAGAATGTCAGTTTCATGCATGGGGTTATTCATAATTTATTTTAATGTATTCATAATTGATGTCAAGATGTGGACCTTTGTTCACGCCACAACATCGTGCATTTTCAAATGCTCATTTTGACCATTGGCACATTAATCCTCGTAAAAACACAGACAATTTGATGAATAATTATGACATATTGGATGTAATAAAATATAAGACTGCCCTAGCTTTCTGACTGAAGGACCCACAGGTTTTCTGTCTGGCTATATGTGCTGACAAAAGCTGTACAAAGGACAGCTGCTCAGATTACAAAGTCATCTCTTGTGTAACTCTATGCTGAGCAGTGTTTCGGTTGGGAATTTTTTCGTGGGCGGGGGGGCACAGAAAGAGAGATTCAGGAGAGAAGACTAGATTTTTACCAGTTTGACATATAAATAAACAAGACTTGTGACCCTTTAGAATCTTCTCAGAGGGTATTTGATGTTTTGAAAGGGTAACATACCCTGATTTGGGGGTAAACGGAAACACTGCTGAGTTGTCACAATGGTGTTAAAATATCGAACCTGTATGGTGTGTTGGCACAGATATTTGAATTTCATGTGAAGCCCTATTGTCAGGAACTTGCACACACCTGGTTGTCATGGCCAGTCAGGGGTGAGGCTGGTGGGGATGACTAGTATTCAGTGATTTTTGTGTAAATTTTTCTTGTTGTCATTCTGTTAATACACGCAGCAAAGTATATCTTTTACATTGCAAGTTTGTTTTTCAGATGGAAAAGGAATGAGTAAAAAGCATGTCAGGATTATATATTGCATGTGTGTTATTTCTGTTGCAGTTTAACATCGCCATCCCCATCACCTTCCTCATATGCTGTCTGTTCCTCTTGATTGTACCGCTGTTCGCTGCCCCCAAGGACACAGGCATGGGAGTCATCATAGTGTGTACGGGTGTTCCAGTCTACCTCATAGGGGTGGCCTGGAAAAGTAAACCTAAAGTATTCCAGAATTTTGTCAGTGAGTATAGGTTTTTTTTCTTTTTTTTTTCATTCATTTCATGTGTCAAAGTACATGTGCACGTAGTGAGACTAGATTTGAAGCACTGCAGTTGGATCTGCTTTAACCCTTTCCCCCTTCAACTGGCCAAAACCGGCTGGTGGTCAAATGTCGTCTGCTTCAGTGTTTTCAACTGATTTCAACAGCAATGAAAAACAATTTGACTGAGAATTGAAGATGAGACTTGTCAAGACAACATGACCCAGGTCAACAGCTTTCCTCGGCATGGGTTGGGCACTTAGTGCCCAACCAATGTCGAGGAAAGCTGTTGACTCAGTCTTAACTCCAGGGGGAAAGGGTTAACAGTTTGTCTCAGAAAGTTGCTTTTACCCTGCACAAATTTTCTTTACAGAAAAAAAACACCCACCATGGGAAAAGCATAAGAAATATTTTGTATTTTTTAAAAGTTTGACTCTGTCAAAAATTGTGGCCATCAAAAAGTTGCAACACTGAAACAAAACCCAACCCATATATTTCATGACAGTGATAGGTTTGTGCATTTTTGTGATAGCGATCTTCGAAGCGACTATGTGTTCTTTATGGTTTGTTACTGGAAATGAAAACTTTTCTACTGCACATTAAATTCAGAGATAGTATTGGATAGAAACAGAGTAAAGACTGGTTCAGGCAATATGTGTGAAAGGAAATATATATCTACATATGAAGCTTTATTGTGCATGTTATGAAGGAAGCTTGCGGATGAAAACCAGTCCTGTCCCTGTCCAACGAGCCAAAACTGGCTGGTGGTTGTGAAATGTCTGTGTCAATGTTTTTGACTAATTTCAACAGCAAAGAGAAAACGTGAAAGAGAACTGTAGATGAGATCTTTCAATGTAATATGCCCCCCAGGTCAACAGCTTGTCTTTGCATGGGTTGGGCACTTAGTGTTGTTGACTTAGGAAAGCTGCTGACCCAGTCTTTATGCAAGGGGCAAAGGGTCAAGTATAGAACAAAAAATCCAGTAATGAACCCCTCCCCCTTTTTGCTCCCCTTGCTATTTGTATTATCCTTGACATTTTCATAGGGAAGTAACACCAAGAGTCCAACAAAACAAATCAATTGTATTGCATCATTATGGAAATATGATTTTCTTGTGCCTCTGAATTATTAGTGTTGGCCTCATGGCTGATAGCTTAAAATCTAAAAAAAAATCCACAAATACCTTGACTTGGCTTTATGCTGTTTCCATTTTGTAGTCTCTTTATGCAAAAGAAAATGTTTTCAAACTACATGTACTTCCTGAATCCCACTCATTTTTTGCATGCAAATGCTACACAATTCCAGTCTTCTTGGTCTAAGTGTTATTTCCTTTGTTTCAGGGAGCATGACAAGTTTTGTACAGAAGATAACAGTTGTAGCACCACAGGAAGGATAAGGAATGCTCCCCAGCAAAAGGACTGTATCATCAACCATTGGACTAAACCACTCCATGCCTTGTCATTTAATGTCCATGATGAGCTATCATGTATTTTATTTCATTGGGCACACATCTTCCATGTGTTGTGTCTTTGGGAGTGAGTGAAATTAGAGAAGTCCTGGGGAAAAAATATCACTTTTGTTCAAATGTGAAAGACAAAGGTACGAGTCTGCAATTGATGATTTCTGTGGCAGTTGGAAGGAACAACAGCTTTTTAAATTCAGTTTTCCCTTAAAATTTGGTAGCGTGCCTTTGAAAAACTGTGCACAAAGTGTTATGGAAACACCCAGATAGTTTGTCATTCAAAAGAAACAAAAAACAAAGAAGCGGAACCTAAGGGAAATTTCGTACTCTTAAACTGTGTTTCATGTTGTATGATAACATAAAAAAGAACAAAAACTACACAGGAATATATAGTGGTTTGAGGTGAGACAAGACAAAAGAAAAACAACAGAAAACTTGTGAATTATGTACATGTGTGGTTCAAGTTTAAAAAAAAAAAGTTTACACATATCTGTGAAAAACAGGATGAGTGAAGTTACCAGGCATTTAAAAATGGTGCAGAGAAAATGAACAACATTGTAAGCTGGATGTGTCGATCTGGCCAGAGTAGAATCTCGTGTCTTTTCATTGAAAAGTGCTAAACACAAAACAAAACACACAGAAAAAAAGAAATTGTATTGAATGTAAATATATAAATGACGTCATATATGTGTGTGAACAAGTAACAAAACCAAAAAGATAAACAAAAATTAAGCATTATAAAGAAGCAGATTTGTATCTACATGATCTGAAACATGTATCTAACAGACCTAAAATATAGGAAGAAATAATGAAAAAAAAAACAAAACTGTGGCCTGGGTGCAGGTTGAAGACATTAAGAACCTTTGGTGAAACCTTGTAAAATGTTTAGTATAATCTATGCACGCTGCACATGGAAGTTTCAGTTTCTGTTTTACAAACAAGTCTTCTTTTCATGTATCCAGTACACAAAAGCATTTAAAATTGTGATATTATAGGATGCTGGGCCTAAAGTTTTAGGCTGGAAGCTGCCAAAGATGTAGAGCTTTTGGATTAGTGCCAAGATAGGTGACCCATTGATTTCAAACTTGTCTGGGCAATGGATCTCATATTTTTTTTATTATGCTTTGATGCTAGAGTGGTGGCCTGTGAGTTGGCTACGTTGGTTGCATGTGGCTTTGGGACAAGGACTTGGATAAAATTATTTCCATACAGTGTTCAAACACTGGCCTCATAGACTGGCAGCTAAAACAACAGCTATAATGCCCCCTGGTGTCAAATTTTGGTACTGCACTAATGGGCTTGAACCATGTAGTATTTAAACTGTTACTAAGAAGGGTGATCACCGGAATGAAAAAAGTGCCATTTTGAAAGTACACTGAGCAAACTTAAATCTTCAGTTTGTTGTAGCTGAGACTGAAAATTTGGGACATCAGACTTTTAAATGTTATATTAACACATGCAGAACATGATGCCTAAGGGATCAGCATTGAATCACTTGTTGGATAAAATTCATATTTTACTTAAATGAAGGAAACAGCAGAGCCATGTGGCTGGGTAATTGTTTGAGCTGCCAAAAGCTCCCCTAAATGGATCACATGTGGCCAGGTTTAAAGTTAAAGGTGTGAGCTGTGAGCTGCTCATAGCTCCCCAAAATGGATCCCATAGGAACACGGGGGTGGGTGGGTGTGTGTGTGTGTTTGTGAAGCTGCATATCAGAAGTCTCTGCAAAATGTGCTGGAGAATTATCAGCTCAGTGCATAGATCAGGACAAGGACCACAAAACATTCATAAGTGATAGTCTTAACTCATTCCATACCAGTCCCTGATTTTTTCTGTATATTTACCTAGATTTAAGAGGACAATTGCAGATTTAAATTTTTGATAAAAAAAGAGCTTTCTTTCAAGTACCAACATGCCTATAGTCTTAAGTCAGTGCCAGAACCACTGACCATGGCCTGTCACCATAGTATGGAATGAGTTAAATGAAGAGAACACACTCATGGAGCATTTTGCTTCAAAACACTACACGTTTGACACTGATTGACCTCCTACATGACAATCAGTGACTACGCATAATGTTTTATTTTTGCATAGTAGATGTTGAAATGACCTGCTTGGAGGTTAGTTGTACAGATATAGTTTTAGATGGGTTAGTCATTCATGCAGCTGTGTTTTGATTGGTTGCTCAATGCACATTATGGACACTGCTTTCAGTCACGTGGGTAGAAGTTATTTAACATACATATTGTATAACAGGATTCTGATTTTCTGGAGAAGATCATTGGAATTCTGAATTTTCCTTGCACAACACAGTGTCACAATAGTTGACGAAACTACTGTAAATGCACGATGGAAAGTGACACAACATGATTGAAAGGGTAGTGGTGCCCTCTGGAGGATGGATATTACACAGACGCTACTTGTTATAAAGTGTGTGTAACCTGTTGTTGTCCATGTACAGTTTTGAAATGAGGTGAATGAAGAAGTTCATTGTAAGCCCTCAACATCCATGTAATAATTACAGTGCTGCCCCCTCCTAAGCCTTCATAAGGTGATTTCTGATAGGGTGTTGTTGGTTCCTGTGGCTTCTGCTGACCTACTTCTATTACTGCTGCATAAGTGCCTGTGGTATGGGGTGATTTTGCTGGTACAGGGTCTGTTTTGTGTACCCCGCCCTCAGCATTATAAAGAGGGAGCATTGTAGCTATTTCTGGTCAAATGAGCATGCTTCTGTATTTTGCCCTATTAGTGCCCAAATACTGTAAAAATATGTCTGAAAATAGAAAATTTAACATCATTTTACTCTTTTTTTATTTTATTTTTTAAAAAAATTTTTAATCCTAGTGAGCCAGGGGAGGGGCACTTGGAGCATGGTTGCTTATCAGTAGGAATTGTTGGCATAACATGAGAAGTAAGGACCTAAGTTGTCAGATAAATCTGAGAAATTCTCAACTTGTTATGGCTGGTAATGCTGTTGATTACATGAGAAGAGAAAGGCAAAGCATGTCGTTCTCTTAAAAAAAAAAGAAAAAGAAAAAGAAAAAAAGTAGGGTGGGGGATGTAAAATCTGAGTAGATTCACTAAACTGACATTATATAGTGGCATTTTAAAATGTAATATGATCTGGTCCTGGATTCATGTATTACGGTATTCTAGTCTTGTGATATTCACCCCTATGATCCCAGGTGTGACAGGCGAATAGAGTGAGTTGCAGTTATTTATGGGCAAATAGGATCAAAGGGTTTGAGACCTCTGTTGAAGATTTGAACAGTAACCGGGACCATATCGATGTGACTTTTGTCTGAATGGTTTTTCAGTATGAGCAAGGGGGATTTGATAGCATGACAACATGTGATTTGTGATAAACAGTCATAAACATGAAGAGTTGCTGAAATCTTGTGGTGACTATCAAGCAGATCAAGGTCTGTTCGATCTGTCAGTAATTGTGCCACTTTCTGACAAACAAAACTTATACGTGTATGACATAGCAGAAGTAAAGATTGAAGTCGATCTGTTTAGCAGGCAACTGATGTATGGTTAATGTTACAGGCTACAGCTTTTTTTTTTTTTTTCCAAACAGTTAGCTTTTCAGTCAGTTTCATCAGACTTGCTACTTTCTAGAATGGTAGATGAATTTTGTGAACATAATTTGCCTTTACATTGTACTTTAATTTCATTGACTCGTACACTTCTTTTAAATTTTCAAAGCTTCAAAATGTACTTCACTTTAAGCTGCTGAAATAAAAGAAAAATGAAAATAATTAAAAAGAAAAATCCGAGAAATTCTGTTCCACCTATATTGGCATGAGAATGAGGATGGTGGTGGACTTAGAGGCCCAAAAGTAGTGCCTGATTGTGAGGAACTGTGCACACATTTTCTGGTAACAGACAGTCCAATCTCCCAGTTTTATGCAGCAATTTCCTAGTCTGTTGAGGAAGAACACATGTTGGACGCAAGTTGTTGCGATGGTTGTGTTTTTGTCGGGTAAAGTTAATGCATTTTCCTCTTTTTTTGGGGGTGGGGGGTGGGGGGATTCCTTGGCTGTTGAGGAAGAACACATGTTGGACACAAGTTGTTGTGACAGTTGTGTTTTTGTCGGGTAAAGTTAATGCATTTTACTCTTTTTTTTGGGGGGGGGGGAATTCCTTCCCTGTTGAGGAAGAAGACATGTTGGACACAAGTTGTTGTGACGGTTGTGTTTTGGTCGGGTAAAGTTAATGCATTTTACTCTTTTTTTTGGGGGGGGGGGGGGGATTCCTTGGCTGTTGAGGAAGAACACATGTTGGACACAAGTTGTTGTGACGGTTGTGTTTTGGTCGGGTAAAGTTAATGCGTTTTATTCTTTTTTTCTTGCGGGGGGGGGGGGGATTTCTTGTCTCTTTTCTCAGTGGTACGTATGTTCAATTTCCTTCTGATGAATCTTGCATGAAACGATTTCATACTCTGTGGCTCAGTTGTCTGTAGTGACGTCATAGCTACACAAAGTAGCCAATAAGCAATATATTTATCTCATAATACTCGGCGGTGATGCGTTTCAAGTGAAGTCAGCTCTACTTCTGACAGTCCTCTGCTTTTTCTTCGATCACTGAACAAAGAGTGATCAATTGTAAACCACAAAACATTACAAAATATTTTCAGAAGCTTCATACATTGTATAATTATACCCCCGCAAAGGAAAGTTTGTGTGAATGTACTGGCAGTGATGTGATGACAAGCTGAAGTTTTAACCATTTCCTAGAGTGTCCATAAGCACAATGAATGGTTTCAGTTTGAAGAACGGATAATAATTTCTGAAAAAAATTTTTTTAAGATATGCGGATCTCTTTTGAAAAGAGACCTAAAAATGAAGTATTAAAAGGTCATCTTTCACCATTTTTGGATGGATTGGTTAAAATTTGTGCATGATTTTGTGAAGCACAGATCTGATTTGTGTAAGTGATATTGTGCACTGTGAAACTGTTGTAAAAAGTGCATCAATCTTACCCTTGACGTAAGAGACGATTGTCACTGGTCTGGAGGACATGATCTAAATGATGCCACATAATCTGCTGTGGTCATGTGCTATGCTGCTACTAATATACATGTATGGGATATACTTGTGACCTTTACCTCTCTGTCTCGAAGAAAAAATTATGTGGAAACCAGAATGAAGTTTTTGTTTGCATTATGACCATGAGGGACAAGTAATTTGCTATGAGAGTCGGATGTGGAAAAGATCAAAATTTAATTGCTATTCATTAAAATGTTTTTGAATTTTTGAAGTGGGGGTAGGAAAGGGGAAGGAATGGAAACCAGGTGGAGCTGAAATAAAATCTGTTGGAGGAACATGTGTGCGTGAGAATTTAACAATTATCATCCTGCAAAAACATTTCATGCTATTGTGAAGTATGAATATTTAACAGCTGTATAAATCCACAACATGCATATCAAGTGTGCTCAGCTCGATGTCATTGTATATATCATAATATGTAAATTGAAACATGGTTTTAAGAGAAATCACAAGGAAACGGACATCATCATCATTGTTTAAGCATCCCCAGGGATCACAGTCAAAATGAAAATTGTTACTTGTGCTCTTGTGGAAATTGTTTTTTTTTTCTTTGACTTTCTGAAATGTTCTAAACTTTGTGTAGTTTCATTTTCTGATATTTTGTATGGACTTTATTTAGTGAGGGAATGACCTGTATATTTTCTACAAAAGGATCTTTGGAAGATAATACACCTTCTAGCTTTACATAGGGAGACAGACAAATTGAATGTTGATGCTTTGTGACAAATGAGAGAACTTGCTACATGGATGGATGGATGACATGCAGTACCACCTGGTGACAAGTCTGAGAACCTGCTACATGGATGGATGACATTTATGCAGTGATACCTAGTTACAAGTGTTATAACCTGCTCCATGGGTAGGTGATTTTTTCGGGGTGCGGGGTGGGGGTGGGGGGGAGTGGAGTACCATAACATATTTCGTGTTGACACAAATGTGATCAAAATATGATGCTGGCACAAACTGTTGTATAAGAGACTTCAAGGTATGAAGGGCTGGGTACAGAATACTCAGGTTTGATTTCTTAACATAGAGATTCTGGATGCTCAGATGTGTTTCGTGACTCAACACATGAAAGCAGGTTCAGCCTGAGAATGTACCAGAACTCCAGCATAAAGGTGCACACATCAGAATGTTAACATAACGCTCAAAAATTAGTTTTGAAAATATTGCATATTTGTATTTTATGGTATTGGTGCCCAGTCACAAGATACAAATGTGTTCATCTGTTTTAAAACTCCAGTATGAAGGTATTACGATCTGAATGCAAGAATGGGTCAGGAGTTCGAGTATAAAGGTAGCATTTAAGCTCTGACAGCTCAAGTGTGTTCTACACAGCACCCAGTATGAAGAAATGATTTGCACTCAGGATTCATTATTGTGGCTCTTGCTATCTCCTGCACCACACAACGCTTATGCTAGTTGAATAGTAACAAGGGGGTTTTATGTGAAAATCATTGTGCGAGTTGAGTTGTACAATGCTTTGAGTGTTACAGGGTGTTCCATATGTTAAATGTGAAGACCAATAGATCTGAATGAATTTCCGTTGGCTGCATTTATGCAGCTTCCAGAAGGCTAAATGGTTTCAGCTTCCTTTGCCTGCCAGGTTAAGGAAGCGAAATAAATCAAGGTCTGCTATGCAGGCAAATGAAAACGGCACCATTAATATTGGTAACTGTATTCGATGTGGATACTTTATATCTGTGAATATCCTTTGCCCCATTCCATTAAGTGTGATAAAAATCCTGCATGTTTAAAAAAAATGTGAACATGTACATGTATTGTTTTTGTTAAAAGCACCACCTATTGTAGAAACTAGTGTGTGTGGTCAGGTAAACAGGGACTAGTTATTTGTTGTCCGAATAGCAGTTTTTTACCTGAAATTATAGACCACTCTTCTTGGCATACTGTGACACAAATGTGTCGTCAATGAAGGATCCCAGACCGGAAGGGTACTCTGTGGCCTTTAAAGTGACATTTTTACGTGCAGAGCATGTTTTAGTTTTGACCACAGATTGTCAGATATGATTGAATATAAGAAGTCTAGGCAAGTGTTGATTAGAAAGATAAGATTGGCAAGCTTTGCATTGAAGTAGGAGCATTAGATTTTAGCACAAGAAGGGAGTAACCTTCTTGTCCCCCAGAATTTGGTGAAATTAAGATATTGTGTGAAGCATACAACTTGTGAGTTAGTCATGAGGCACAACTAGATTTTCAAACAAAAAAAATGGTTATAATATAATTTAAAGTGTGAAGATCAATTGAAGTAAAAAGTTACTGTTTTAGTCAATAAAATTAAGGTGGTAATTCAACAAAGACAATACAATGTACCTCGATCCACCGCCTGCTCTCCAGCTGATAAGACAGATCATGTACAGTGGTCCCCTGCTTATAAGGACATCCCAAATGCACCAGAAATGTGGCCTAAAAGAGGGGTGACCTGTCCTGAGGGGGTAAAATATGATAAAAAGGCCATCCTTGCTGCATGGAAAAGTAGCCTTTGCAGAGGGGGTGGCCTTTGTTCAGGGGGCTTTATAACGGGGACCACTGTAGAAATACTGATAGGTATATACTTCTATGGCTTTTCGTCATGCATTCCTGATTGAATCTGATTGAAACCCTACCTGCAAAGTTGCATCCATTGAAGGATGCATTTCTAACCTGTACAGTGAAGTTCGCATCTGTTGAAAGGACTGCGAAAGCGTTGTCTGTTAGGAAAGTAAATGTACATTGTTGCGTGAAAAGTGTTGTCAAATGTTTTTTTTTTTTTTTTTTTTTTTTGTTTTTTGTTTTTTTGTTTTTTTTGTTATATGGAGTGCAAAAAAGACACTGTACGCTGGCTCAAAACCATTTGTGTCTTCTTTTTGTGGCCCAACAACTCGTGGAGTGGGTATTTAAGAATTGAAAAGCAGACTGAATGTCATATGTGGTAATGTTCTGCATGAAATGGTTCTAAATAAAGATGTTGCTGCATTTTCTATACTCAACAATAGGATGCATGATCTAGGCAGTTAATTAGTTCATTTGCATAGGGTTAAAAATGAAGTGGGTTTACACTGAGAAGACGTGGACTCTATTGTCTCTAAATAGTGCCCCGGAGCACCAAGACAAAATGAAATTAACCACAGCTGTAAACTTGTATTTTATTTACAGATTAGACATGGCGATACATTGTACCACAAAAAGTATGTGTGGAATATACAGCATTTATCATTTTAGCTTGTTATGTAAGGTAGAATGGAAGAGGTGGTGCTTAAAAGGTGCAGGGGCACTAATCAGAGATGATACGGTACCATTTTGATTTGTACTTTTAAATGTGACTGGGAATTCAGATTTGAAAATACTGGAACTTACAATGATGTATAATGGAAAAAAAATGGGGAAGTATATGAAATAATTACTTCACACAAGTTTGCTTGAAATGACAGATGTCAGCCAGACAATATGGTTGCTATACAGGAGGAGAGGGTTTTAGCTGTATTGTATCCCACAAATACACTAGTCTTTAAAACAGACAAGAAGATTGAGAGATAAAAAGGGGAGGGGGAGGGGGAGGGGTGCTTTGGTTAGTCAATGTTTAATTGTATGTATAATGTGCCTTGTCAGTAGTAAATCTGTTTTTGTGAGTGTTGGATGTAAACTGGAGAAGAAAAAAATAAAAGATGTGACTTCACAGTGTGCAGAATGGGTTTGTGTATAGTCTTACACCCCCAATACATTTATTGCATTCCAAAAACCCAACTTTGTGAAAAGCGTAGATCACCACAAATTGTTGATCTTGAGCTTTTGAGTATTAAACCTCAGATTTTGCTACCTGTCTGGGTTAGGTTAGTCTTATCTTGGAGGCCGTGGTCTCATTGAAAATATGAAAAAACTCTCAACCACTGCACTGGGATTTGGGGGTGGGGAGGGGGGGGGGTATTGGTCTCCAAGTCTATTGGTATCGCATTGAATGGGGCAGTGCTGTGTGGGTGTCGCGGAGATTTGGCAAAATCTAAGGTCCATATAATTTTTCATGAGGTGTACCGAGCAATATGACTTGTGCCATTCAGAATTTATTAAAATGCCAGTGTAAGTGTGAAAATACCCCAGTTGCCAATGATCATGCAAGTGCAAGCAGTCTATCTCCATGACAACTTCCACAGTAGGTCTTACTTTTATATCTTTGTCAACAGCATCATGAAAACGTGCGAGTTTGAGAAATTTATAGCCAACTGGGCGGACAGTTTTATGCTGTCTTCATCCCACAGCATTTGGGGCCAATACAGTATGCACTTTCAACCATTTTTTTGCAACCAAATTTCAAGTACTTTTTATTTTGTAACCACACCGTTAATGAATTTGGCATAATACCAATTACAGGGTATGAGGAGAAATCAGGGGAAAAAAATTGCACAAATGAAAATTATGCACGTTTTCAGTGGAGCTAAAGGTCTCTTTCAGATGACTTTTGTCAGTCAGCTAAAAAGAGACTTTAGACTTTCTTATCATCTTTCGTTCCAATTATCTCTTCATGATCTGTCCATTCCCATTTAATATTGAGGACTCCTCAAAATCTGACAGCTGGAACCTCCTCAAACTTTGTGAGGTGGTACATAGTGTGGATCTCCACCTTACCTACCTAGTTGCTTGGAATTGTCATGCTTCAGATATTTTTTCTGTTCAACTCCTCAGGTTTGTATGGTTGACTGGGGTCAGTAATTCACATTTACAACACCTAAAAAACAAGTTGCTCGTCATTTGCCTGACTTGGCTGGAAAGTACCTAGTGGGACCTGTACCGAGTTGGTTCAAAGGGTCACACCGATGCAGAAAAAAAATGTCTTAATTTTTTTTTTAGGACAATGTATACAAATAGCCTTGCAATAGAAATTTCACCTCTATATTCCTGACTTTAATTTGTTCAATAGATAGGCAATGCAGTTTTAGGAGACCAATCTGCGTATTGTCCGTCCACAATTCACATACTCGTTATCATCTCTGTATCCATCAGCTGCATTCTCTTCAGACTTGGTGGAGCTTGTTCAAATGGTTGTGCTCCAGTGTAATTTTTAGCTCAGCTGACTTGTCACTCAGCTGAGCTTATCTTATGGTCCTCCGTCCGTCTGTCCGTCCGTCATCAACAATATATATTTTCGACTTCTCGAAAACTACTGGTCAGATCCACTTCAAACGTGGTGGGGATGTGCCTTGGGTGGGTCTCTACCAAGTTTGTACAAATGGTCACGGTCCAGTGATTTTTGGATTTTTTATGAATTTTTTTGTTCATTTTTGGGGCTAATCTTAAAAATCTTCTCCAAAACCGCTCAGCCAATTGCTTCAAATTTCCATAGGAAGACTTCTGGGGACCCCTAGACCCTAATTTGTTATAGAGGTGGTGCTGCAATTTTTTTGTGAATTTTTGTGTGTTTTTGCATTTTCGACCTCTTCTCTAGAACCGTCACACAGATTAAGCTGAAAATTGGTGGATATGTTCCTTGTGAAAGGGTCAAACAAAGTTGTTCACTAGGTGGCACTGCTGTGGATTCCTGATTTTTAACGATCTTTTCAATTCGGGTACTTATCGGTAAATGCACCTTTCCTATTGATTACTATGGAAGTCAATGGGCATTCTAATGCTAATTCACATTTTCGACTTCTTCGAAACCGCCTGCCAGATTCATGTCAAACTTGGTGGCAGTGTACCTTTGGTGGGTCTCTACCTAGTTTGTACAAATGGTCATGGTCCAGTGATTTTTAATTTTTACCTCAGCTGACTTGTCATTCAGCTGAGGTAAAAATTAAAAATCACTGGCACATCTCCACCAAGTTTGAAGTGAATCTGGCTGACGGTTTTTGAGAAGTCGAAAATGTGAATTGTGGAAGACGGACGACTGACCCTCAAAAAACCTCAGCTGAGTGACAAGTCAGCTGAGGTTTTTTGAGGGTCAGTCGTCGGTCTTCCACAATTCACATTTTCGACTTCTCAAAAACCGTCAGCCAGATCCACTTCAAACTTGGTGGAGATGTGCCTTGGGTGGGTCTCTACCAAGTTTGTTCAAATGGTCACTGTCCAGTGATGTTTGGATTTTTAATGAATTTTTTTGTTCTTTTTTGGGTAAATCTTAAAAAATCTTCTACGAAACAGCTCAGCCAATTGCTTTGATATCACACAGGAACACTCCCTGGGAATCCTATTTCTTAATTTGTTCACCTGGTGGCGCTGCAATTTTCTCCTAATTTTTATGAATTTTTGTGTGTTATAGCTATTTTCGACTTCTTCTCCAGAACCGTCACTCAGATAAAGCTGAAACATGGTGGATATGTTCCTTGTAGAAGGGGGGCAAGCAAAGTTCTTCACTATGTGGGAATGCTGCAGATTCCTGATTTATAACGATTTTTTCAATTCTGGTACTTACCGGTCAATGCAGCTTTCCCATTGATTACTATGGAAGTCAATGAGCATTCTAATGCTAATTCACATTTTCGACTTCTCCAAAACCGTCATCCAGATTAACTTCAAACCTGGTGGCAATGTAAGTTGGGTGGGTTTCTACCAATTTTGTTCAAATGTACATGCTCCAGTGATTTTTGGATTTTTAGTGAATTTTTTTGTTCTTTTTTTTGGACAAATCTTAAAAAATCTTCTTCTCCGAAACTGCTTACCCAATTGCTTTGATATCACACAGGAAGACATCTAGGGACTCCTTGTTGTTAATTTGTTCACCAGAAGGTGCTGCAGTTTTTTTCTAATTTTTTGTGAATTTTTGTGTGTTATATAGGTATTTTCGACTTCTCCAGAACCGTCACTCAGATTGAGCTTACATGTGGTGTATATGTTCCTTATGGAAGGACCAAACAAAGTTGTTCACTGTGTGGGAATGCTGTGGATTCCTGATTTTTAATGATTTTTTCAATTTGGCTCCTTTGGGGTAAATGCACCTTTCCCATTGATTAGCATGTAAGTCAAAGGGCATTCTAATGCTAATTTACATTTTCGACTTCTTCTCCAAAACCATCATCCAGATTTACTTCAAACTTGGTGGCAATATACCTTGGCTGGGTGTCTACCAGGTTTGTTCCAATGGTCATGTTCCAATGAATTTGGATTTTTTATGATTTTTTTTCAAAAATCTCTACAAAAGTTTTAATAGGAAAGTTTAACATGGGGATTTATTGTAATGGTCATAACTTTAATAATATTGACCAGATTTACTTCAAACTTGGTGGGGATGTGCCTTATAATACTTTTCAAATGAAATGTCAGACAAATTTGCCTGTAAAGAAAGAAAGAAAGAAAGAAAGAGAGAAAGAAAGAAAGAAAGAAAGAAAGTAAGAAAGAAAGAAATAAAGAACTAAAAAAGAAGATTTGCTTTAAGGCAAATCTGTCTGTGTGCCTTCAAAAGTTGTAAATATTTAATGCTACAACTTTTATCCTTTGGTATTTCACATTACATCAAGCTTATAGCTGGAAGCGAATTTCAAAGTTCATAATACCTTGACCTTTGGCCTTTGACCTTGACAGGTCACATGTAAATTGTGCAGTGTCACAATACCCACAATTTGAGCCCAACATGAGCCAAATCGGACGAAAATGGACCAAGTTATGGCAAGATGAAACGTTCAAAGGGCCAAATGACCTCGACCTTTGACCTTTTGAGGTTACATGTTCTTATGAAAATGTGCAGTGTTGTAATACCTACAATCGGAGTCCAACATGATTAGAATTGGATGGAAATTTGCCAAGTTATGACTGGACGAAACTTTAGACGTCGCATGTTAGTTTTAAAAAAGTGTTACAATAGCTACAATTTGGGCCCAACATGGTCAAAATTGTATAAATATTGACCAGTTATGGCTAGAAGAAAGCCACCATGGAAAGTGGCCTTTGACCTTGAGATGACCTCTACCTGACGCAAGTCTTGACCTCAAAATGACAGTTTGGCCTAAATTGTCCTCTGACCTTGACATGACCTTTGACCTTGACGTTTGAGATGACCTTTTCCTTGCTATGATTGAACTCCTGTACACTCGGAACCACATCTACTATAGTATATAAGATATTGAATATTTAAAACTTAAATTAGCCCTCATTTGCATAATTTTGAAAAGCATGACCTGTCATTATAAAAAGGCGAGACTTCATCTACAGAAGTATAATTGTGCCAAGTTTGGAGTTTCTACGTATATTACTTTTCAAATGAAATGTCTTACAAATTTGCCTGGAAAGAAAGAAAGAAAGAAAGAATTCCTAGCAAAACAATATGTCTGTGTGCCAATATGTCTGTGTTGGCACACATACATAATAAAGTAGTATCTTTAACTTATGGTGGCTCATTATGAAATTTCCTAGAATTACAGAGGAGGCTAAAATATTGACTTAATGCAATGCAACATACAAATTTATATCTCAAAAACAAAACAAAAAACAAAAAAAACAAAAAACAAAACAAAAATGAAAAAAAAAAAGTAATAATAATAGATAGGATATATAGTATATACCCATATCTTTTACATAGATTGCGGAACAGACCAAGACTATATTAATCATGGCACAGATGGTGGATGAAACTGAAGGACTCGGGAGAAATCCACCATGCAGTCAGAGTGGTAGGAACTCTTTCCACTTGCTTCCCAAGCATATAGGATATATACATATAAATCAAATCAGGCACTTATGTGTTTTATCATAAGGTTGACCTTAAACAATTTTTGCAGGTCACTGATGCTGTACAGTTGAAATAGGTGACTTGCCAATGATATCCACAGTTTCAAGTTAGCTCCATAAAACTTACAAGGCTTGTCAGGGAGCATAAAAATCTAGGCTGAATTCAACATTGGTGGTCACCCATATATAACACATAGCCCAACATGTGAAAATTTCTGAACACTCTAACATCTTTAATTTTTAGCAGATTTTCTTGAAATTCAGTAGAATGTATCTGGGATGATAAAATCATGACAGCTTATGATATTAGCAAGGTCCCATTAACCAGATGGTCATTGCCAGATGCACCTAAATCCATTTGTTTACACGATAGCAGAGCACTGTGGGCCTCTTGTTTATCTGTTATTTATTTACTTATTTCATTTTGAAGATGTGTGGAGAATCTTAAACAATTAAATTACTGCTGGGCCAATTGCTTCAAAATTGCACAGATGCACTTTTAGGTACCCTTAGACCTTGATTTGTTCAACAGTTGGTGCTACTATTTTTTTCTTCAGCAGACGTGTCAGTCAGGTAAGGTTATAAGATTGTCTCTTGTTCATTATGTGTTGCACTTCCTTTTTGGCCCACTTCTCAAAACTTTTTGTAAGTTTCTCTTTGAGGCTTGGTGGAGACATGTCAAGATGGAGCTTGAAATGACAAAGTGTAATTCTCAAAGTGTTTAGAGTGGTAAGGGGGAGAGTACTGGGGGTAAAGTATACTTATTAAACCTAGAGAATTTTCTCTAGTCTGTCGTAAGTCGGAAAACTTCTCACTTTTTGCAGGATTTCTTTCCTTTCAATCTTCATCCAGTATAGTGGAAGAGGTGGCTTCCAGCTATTACCTTAGTACACTTTACCTCATAACACCTCTAGTCAACTTTATGGTGCTAAAATTTTTTTACTATTTACTTGTTTATACCAGTGTCGGTATGGTTGAATAGTGCATGAGGCTTTTAAGTTTCAAAGGAGACGTCCGTCCACAATTCACATTTTCGACTTCTTCTCCAAAACCGTTAGGCAGATTTACTTAAAGCGTGGTGGCAATGCACCTTGGGTGGGTCTCTACTAAATTTGTTCAAATGGTCATGCTCCACTGATTTTGTGATTCTTTATGATTTTTTTTGGGTTCTCTTTTGGGGGCAAATCTTAAAAAACACACTCACCTAATTGCTTTGATATGACACAGGAACACACCTGGGGACTCCAAGTGCTGAGTTTGTTCCCCAGGTGGCACTGTGATTTTTTTCTATTTTTTTATGATTTTTTGGGTGTGTTTTTTCGACTTTTTCCTCCGGAACCGTTACTCAGATTAAGCTAAAACTTGGTGGATATGTTCCTTGTGAGAGGGTCAAACAAAATCATGTATTAGGTGGCAATGCTATGGATCCTAATTTTTTAGAAAAAAATTTCAATTCGTTT
Organism: Hermodice carunculata; assembly: GCA_964020975.1. Classification (NCBI taxonomy): domain Eukaryota; kingdom Metazoa; phylum Annelida; class Polychaeta; order Eunicida; family Amphinomidae; genus Hermodice; species Hermodice carunculata. The sequence continues at coordinate 36,433,121 of OZ026624.1, read as the reverse complement.
ACTCATGGGTAAATGCACCTTTCCTATTGATTACTTTGTAAGTCAATGGACATTCTAATGCTAATTCACATTTTTGACATCTTCTCTGAAACCGTCAACCAGATTAACTTTAAACTTAGTGCCAATGTACCTTGGGTGGGTCTCTACCAAATTGTTAAAATGGTCATGTTCCAGTGATTTTTGGATTTTAAATGAGATTTTCTTGGTTCTTTTTTGGATAAATCTTTAAAAATCTTCTCCGAAACCGCTCACCCAATTGCCTTGATATTAAACAGGAACACTCCTAGGGACTCCTAGTTCTTAATTTGTTCACCAGGTGGTGCTGCAATTTATTTATAGTTTTTTCATGATTTATTTGTGTTATTGCTATTTTTAACTTCTATAGAACCGTCACTTAAACGTGATGGATATATTCCTTGTGAAAGGGTCAAACAAAGGTGTTAACTAGGCGGCACTGCTGTAGATTCCTGATTTCTAATAATTTTTCAGTTTGGGTACTTGTCGGTAAATGCATCTTTTCTATTGATTACTATGCAAGTCAATGGGTATTCTACTGCTAATTCACATTTTGGAATTCTCTGAAGAAACTGTCAGTCAGATTGACTTAAAACATGGTTGTAATGTACCTTGGGTAGGTCTCTACCAAGTTTGTTTGAATGGTCATGCTCCAGTGATTTTGGGATTTTTTAAATGCTTTTTTTGGTGAAAATCGTGTAAAAAGTTTTAATAGGAAAGTTTAACATGGCAATTTCTTATAACATAAAATTTTTTCCCCATGTTATTTTCAAACTTGGTAGGGATGTACCTCCGATAAGCAGTGTGGGATCATATATCATGATTTTAAGTCCCGTGGGATTTTGATGAAGATTTTATGCCACCTATTCAGAAATGTTATTTATACCATAAGGAACATAAAAAAGCATGTTGGCACTTTGCCAACCTGTTAGATTCAAAATGGCCGCCATTTTCCAAAATGGCCACCAAACTCCAAACATAATGATATTTTATGTTACATAATGTGTCGGAAATGTTCAATTTAATAGATTTAAGAATCAAATGTTAACCTTTTGTCATCCAGGAACATTATTCATGTATTTTACCTTAAACCTTAATATTATTAGACACCAAAATTTAAAATATCTGAAAAATATTATCTATATTTTCCTTGTTTCTTATAAATGTTTAGTGTTAAAATAGTTGATTTAAATTTGGCCTTTATTTTGGTTGTTACTGGCATCAATGAGGGCATGTATAGCACTGTAGTTATCACAATTCAAGATAGCCACAATTTCCTCAAAATGGCTGCCCCACCGCCACTCCCCCCCCCCCCCCCACAAGCTGCTATGTCATTTTACATAAAGAACCAATATTCTCCGACTAACATTACCTAAGAGTTATATATCATACTCCAACCATGTAACAACATTGTGTCATGATTTTCAATCTTTAAACTTAACACCAGTTGTTACCAACCAAATTTCAAGATGGCTGATATGCTAAAAAAATGCATGCATATAATCTATGCATCAAAACTTGTTGATATTAAACTATATCTCTCATTACCCTTTTAGTCTAGATCAATACTTTTTCCTCATCAAATCCAAGATCATCAGTTAAAATTATTGTTCCCTATTATAACTTAACCGTTGTTTGAATGTATTTTGCAGGTCTGTATGGTAGTATTGGTGTGTTGGCAGAATGATCCCCTGTATAGTAACTAAAGTGGTGGACTAATGCATGGTGGTGGCATGCTGATGCGTGGATCTGCATTAGGTAACTGCTTGGAAAAATAGTGTCTCACGTGCTTTTAGATTACGTGCTGAGTCTTCATTTATATTGAAAGACTGAACACATTCTTGCCATAATCCAAACACATTTTTTTGCAAAGACTTTTTTTGCACAATGACTGTAGCAAGGCCTCTAGATATTCTTGATTAACCCCATTAATTCTGGGGTTTAGTCCTCTAATTGCCCTAAAAGTGGCCAACTATATAGAAATTTCATCTCCTTTCATGTCTTAAATTAACTTTTGTCCACAAAAAACATTTTGAACAACAATTATAGATGAGAGCTTAACAGAGATTACATCCCCCATGGATTTACAGCTTTTCAAAGCATGGAATAGGTGTTTAGTGCCCACCTCATAATAAGAAAATAGCGTTCAGATAAGAATTACCCTCGGCGCCCACAATATTTTTTCCCCAATTCTGCATTTATTTATTTTTTTTGTTGAGACTTTGCAGGTGTCATAATACGGTGTAACTGCACCAAAAAATTTGATGAAGCTGTGATGAATCCTTCTCTCTCTCTCTCTCTCTCTCTTCCCCCCCCCCCCCATGTGTGTGTCTGTGTCTGTGTGTCTGGTGACCAGACTACCATACATCAGGTACCCAGCTTGATGAGTATCCCGGTCCTCTGGGAAAAGTCACTTGTCTATTGATGTATGTATTGTGAAAATAAATCAAGTTTCAAGTTCCATAACAAGAAGGATGAGGCAAGAAGTGGTACTCTTCAGAGTGAAAATTGAGGACAACATGCCACCCAGGCATTAAGTATCCCATCCAGGGCAACCAAATTCTGGATTTTTTCATCACAAAGGTGACCTGGTTGATAATATTTACTGAGAAAGCCAAGCAGGAGAATCTCTCTCTCTCTCTCTCTCTCTCTCTCTCTCTCTCTCTCTCTCTCTCTCTCTCTCTCTCTCTCTCTCTCTCTCTCTCTCTCTCTCTCTCTCTCTCTCTCTCTCTCTCTCTCTCTCTCTCTCTCTCTCTCTCTCTCAATATGTTAAAAGACTCTACACAGACCAATACTCTGAAACCTGTACTATTCCAAATTGCTTTGTTTGTAATGAGGATTCATAAAGTATATTTGTATGTAATTATGTTATCTTTGTCTCAGTTAGTCCAACTGTCCTAACACACATGTGGTGCTTTGCTCTGAAGCAAGGTGTTACCTTACCAAGTAAATTTATTTAGGTGGCCCATGCGAGAGCGGATGTTTTGATCCTTAGCTGGGTCATCCTGACCATCTGTTCTCTGTGGTAATAATGTACTATTTCTCCTATTTTTTGTTTTGCATTTGTTTATATATATTTCTGTCATTATTACCTAACAATTGAAGTGTATCGAATTTATTGTCGAATAAAAGAATCTGAATCTGAATTGTGATCAGAGAGCGTCAAATAAATACTTCAAAAGTTATATAACAAGTTTCAAATAATGAGAGGAAGCTGGTTTTCAATAGGAACATAGTCCTTTATAATGTGCATCTCTAATGGAATTTGCTTTTTTAATTTTTTTTTTTATTGACAACAGAAAATTATAATGTTCATAAATGCACTGGTTTTGTACATTATCTGAATCTGCCTTGATTCATTTCACGCTCTTGGTCAATGATTGAAAAATTCAACCATAGAACTAAACATACATTAATTTTATTCTCTCCCCAAATCTATCACCATCAATTTTTTCTGTGAATATTCAATTTATCATTATTTTTAGCAATCTCTGATGAAAATTTGATGATGCTGCGATAGATCCTTGTTGAGATATTAAGGTAACATTGTATCCTTGTGCGCAACTCAGACGGCCTTGAAATAAATACTTTAAAGTTTTATACAAAGTTTATAAATACCAAGAGGATGCTAGTTTTTAAAAGGAACCTGGTCCATCAAAAGATGCACCTCTCACAAAAATTTGGTAAAGGTGCCATCAAAATTGTTTGAGATATGGCGGTAGCATCATCAGGGTTGACGCCACTCAGACGGCCTTCAAATAAATACTTTAAAAGTTTCATAAAAAGTTAAGAAATAATCAGAGGAAGCCTGTTTTCGATAGTAACTTGGTCCATCATAAGGTTCTTCTGTAACAAATGTTTAGTAAAGCTATCATAATATATGGTAACTATTTTTGGAGATAATATGGTAACATCGTCCCATTGTGCGCCACTCAGATGGCCTTGAAATAAATTCTTAAAAAGTTTGATTTAAAGTTTAAAAATTATTAGAGGATGCTAGATTTCAATAGCAAACTGGTCCATTACAAGTTGCATCTCCGATAAAAATTCGGTACAACTATAGTGAATATTTTTGAAATATCAAGGTAACATTGACAAGACGGATGAACAGACGGACTGACGATGTAGGGGAAGACAATACCCTCCAGCACTTTATGTGCCGAATGTAAAAACATACCAACTCTATTAGCCTATTTTCAGCCAGAGTGGGTTAAACACCCAGGTAACCACTAGAAAAATATCAAATCTGGGCAGTATCTAACAGAATTGAAACTTTTGTAGTCAGAATTTATGTGTTTAGAAGATGAAATTTACTAAATTTGGTCGTAAGGTTTCTCCCCACCCTCAGCCAAATTCATTCATCCCACCTAATAATAATGCAAGGTGCATCTCAGCTTATCCTACAAGCTGGTCATTGCCATGTACAGTACATGTAAAACAGTTCACATATCACTTGTGTACTACAGTTTGATCTTGGTGAACTTCTTGCCTGTGGCTCAACTGGCATAAATGATAGATTTTGGATGAAGTACCAAAAGTAGATCCAACATATTGATGACTCTGGAATTATGATGAACTGCTTTCATCTTCATCGTCCAACTGAACAAGCCAACTGCTATGGCAGACTGCCACTGTATATGGCAATCACCAGATACGGCCAGCTTCCTCTGTGTAGGACAGTCACCAGCTGCACGCCACAACTCACAATATGAGAGTGACAATAATGAAGATGAGAACGATGATAGTTAAAATAGCTATCTTAATCACACAAGTATGAACTTGGTAATGGCGATGACGATGACGATGTCATTTAATGTAGCAATACACTTTAATGTGTCATAATGTTGTTTACTCACAATACGAGAGTGTGACAATGATAAAGATGAGAACGATGATAGTTATAATAGTTATCCTAATCATACAAATATGAAGTGGTTAATGGAGGTGATGATGTCATTTATTGTAGCAATACACTTTAATGTGTCATACATAATATCGTTTCAATGTTAACTCACAATATGAGAGTGACAATGATGAAGATGAGAATGATGATAGTTAAAATAATTGTCCTAATGATACAAATATGAACTATATTATGGAGGTGATGATGCCATTTATTGTAGCAATACACTTGTTTCATAATACTGTTCCAATCTAAACTCACAATATGAGAGTGACAATGATGAAGGTGAGATTGATTATAATTTAAAATAGGTCCCCCAGTCATACAGGTATGAACTTGGTAAGGGAGGTGATGATGCCTTTTACTGTAGTAATACACTGGTGTCATAATATTGTTTCAAAATAAAGTCATTTATCTTGGTTCGGTGTACATTCTTTTGATCCAATGATTTGATACTTTTAAGACAAATATGAGCCTAAATTGACTAAGATTCAATTTGAAGATAAAAATCCAACTTTATAGCCGGGAGTTATGAAAATAAATACCCAAATAAGGCGCTTTATACTGCAAGGACCTTTAAGGGACCTGTAATTGGACCAAAATTGGAAATTTGGCAGCCATTTTGAAAAAAAGGCCATTTTAAATCTAACTGGTTGGCGAACTGCCAACATGTTTTTTTCCGTTATTTTAGATGTATTTAACATTTCTGAGTAGGTTTTATAAAATCTTCATCAAAAGCCCACGGGACTCCATATGCCCCCACACTAAAGTGTCTACCTATTTCGTGCAAATGGTCATGCGCCGGTGATTTTTGGACCTTGACCTCATTCCCAAGGTCTCAGAACAACTGACATGAATTTACTGTTCATTTGTTTGAGTTAAGACCTTGATGTTGCACATGTCAATGTTTCACTGTGAAGATCACGCTTAGACAGTACATGAGTGATTTTTGACCTCATTTGTGGGATCACAGTGCACCATACATGAATTTTACTCTTCACTATAGCTTGACAACTACTTGAACTGTGCCCTTGATGTTGCACATGTTAGTGTTCTTCCATAAATGTCAGACTTACTCAGTACATGGGTGACCTCTTTCCTATCCCAAGTTCACAGAGCCACACGTGTGATGAATCGCTACGTCAGCTTAGCATGAGTTGTTCACACAGCCCTCTTGTCTTAATTTGGGTTCTTGTCGGTAAATGGGCCTTTCGTATTGATTACTGTAGTTCTAGATATTTTCGTGCGTGCTTTATTTAGCGCAAATGCATTTTTTCCTTGAATTAGAAAAATTGGCACATTTTAAATTGGTGCATCGATGGTTGCCACTACACAATTTCTTCAACAGGTAGAAATTTTCGTGCCTTTTATTTGGGTGTGTGCAATGAGTGCGTAAATAGCGCAAAATTTTAGAAGAGGGCGAAATTTGTTAGAACTATAGTACCACGTGAGTCAATGGGCATTCTAATGCTAAATCACATTTTCCACTTCTTCTCTGAAATGGTCTGCCAGATTCACTTCAAACTTGGTGACAATGTGCCTTGGGTGGGTCTCTACCAAGTTTGTTCAATTTATTATGCTCCAGTGATTTTTTGGATATTTTATTGTTCTTTTTTGGGGGCATGATCTCCTAAATCGCTCACCCAGCTTTGATATCACACAGAGACAATCCTAGAGACTTTTAGTTCTTAATTTGTTCACCCGGTGGTGCTGCAATTCTATTCGATTGAATTTTGTTATGATTCTTTGTGTGTGTTAGCTATTTTTGTCTTCTCCAGAACAATCACCCAAATTAAGGCGGGAGATCTGAGACTGGCACCTTTGGATAACCTCTAATCACTTTTTCATATTTTTGGATAGTCTGATACTTAAACTACATGCTCCCAAAATCTCAGACGTGTGAACAGAAAATTTGTATGAGATAATTGATCTCAAACCTTTTTTTTTACACTGAAAAGTTCAAGCAGTGCCTGGCACAAGGGCTTGTTTGCATGGGCATGATAGTGATAGTTCAGACTAATCACTACCATTGTTCTGATTACTTTGAAATTCTCTATTGATGTAAAAATAAATTAGCACAATCCACTTACTGGTCCCCAAACATGGAAAGCCGCATGTAAACCCACACCCGAACAAGCAAAGTGTGGTGTCCCAAAGTTAAAAAAAGTCGAGATTTAAGCCACAAAATGTACTTTTGTTTAATGACATCACAGAGGTAAAGCTACACGTTTATTTCACACAATAATTAAAACACAGGGCAGCAGAAATGAGTATGTGTCATATTACAGCCATAAATGCGTAAGAATTGGCAACTTTTTCTTTCAATGCGATTTTCTCTGAACTTTTTTTTCTCAACCTCTGCAATTTGTACCTCGCCTCACAAACGTACGAATTGCCCTATCACATTTAAATCAACGGACATTAAAAGAAAAATATCGTATCCCGGAACAGTTCCCAGGATTTTTTTTCTGACAACCACTTCCGTAACTTTTGGAGCAATTTATAAAAGGAAAATGAACAACCTGTCAGGACTAAATAAAAAATTTAATAACTTTTTATTTATGCTATTTCAGGACTAACCATTGAATTTGATCCTGGGCATGGATTTATATTTTAAATATCTTCTGACTTCAACTAGAAAGAAAAATTGTGTGACTACTGCGCGAAAAATGTGAAAATCCTACCAAGTCAGAAAGAATGCTATAAAATCTCAAAAAAATCCAATCTTGCAAAAAAAAAAAAAAAACTCTATGGATACAAACCTATGGACATGTAATAATCAGAAAATATATAGGTTTAATGTGCTTGTGAAAAAATTAAATGGGTAATTGCGATTCAAAGTTGCCAGTCTGCGCACTAGCTTCACAGCTTCCACCTTAAACTGAAACTTCGTTGTTATATATGTATACATATGTGTGTGTGTGTGTGTGTGTGTGTGTGTGTGTGTGTGTGTGTGTGTGTGTGTGTGTGTGTGTGTGTGTGTGTGTGTGTGTGTGTGTGTGTAACCAAGCTCTTCACTAGGTGGCACTGCTTTGGATTCGACTCTTCACTATAACTTGCAAACAACTTGAACTGGGACCTTGATGTTGCACATGTTAGTGTTCTTCCATAGAGGTAAGACTTACTCAGCACATGGGTAACCTTGATCCTCTCTCAAGATCACAGAACCACAAGTCTGATGAATCTCTAGGTTAGCTGTAGATGGGCTGTTTACACAGCCCTCTTGTTTTGTTCTTTTTTTGGGGAAAATCTTAAAAAAGTCTTCGAACCGCTCACCCAATTGCTTTGATATCACAAAGGCACACCCCAAGGGACTCCTATCCTAATTTCACCAGGTAGCATCACATTTTATGTAACTCAGCTGACTTGTCAGTAGGTGAGCTTATCTGACGGTCCTTCGTCAGTCGTCATCTGTCATCAACAATCGACTTCTTTTCCAAAACCTTTAGCCAGATTTACGTCAAATTTGGTGGCAATGTGCCTTGGGTGGGTCTCTACTGAGTTTGTTCAAATGATCATGCTCCAATGATTTTTTTGAGTTTTTGATTTTTTGATTTTTTATGACCTTTTTTTTGTTCAATTTTTGGGGCAAATCTTATTTAACCTTTTTCTCTGTAACAACTCACCCGATTGATTTGATGTCACATAGGGGCACTCTTAGGGACTCCTGGTTCTTAATTTGTTCACCAGCTGGCGCTGTGTTCTTTTTTCTAATTTTTTATGATTTTGTGTGTGTATGTGTTTTCATTTTTTTGCTTCTGTTCTAGAACCATTACTCAGATTAAGCTGAAACTTGTGGATATGTTCCTTGTGGAAAGGTCAAACAAGGTTGTTCACTAGGAGGTGATGCTGTGAATTCCTGATTTTCAGCGATTTTTTCAATCTGGGTAATAATCTGTTGATATACCTTTCCAATTGATTACTGTGTAAGGCAATGGACATTGTAATGCAAATTCGCAGTTTTGACTTCTCCGAAACTGTCAGCCATGTTGACTTCAAACTTGCTAGCAATGTACCTTGGGTGGGCCTCTTCCAGATTTGTTGAAATGGACATGCTTCATTGATTTTTGGATTTCCTCTGATTTGGTGGGGGGGGGGGTGTTGTTTGGTTTTGTTTTGTTTGTTTGTTTGTTTTTTTTTTGGGGGGGGGATCTTTATAGATCTTCTCCGAAACTGCTCGAGCAATTGCTTTGATATCACACAGAGACACACCTAGGGGCTTCTAGTTGTTCACCAGGTGGCGTTCCATTTTAATTTTATTTTTTAGCTCAGCTGATAATTCAGCTGACCTTTTAGGAGGATGAGGCATCGGTCGTCCGTCTATCATCCATCCTACGTCTTCTGTCGTCCGTTGTCTGTCCACAATTCACATTTTTGACTTATCCACAACTGCCGGCCAGATCCACTTCAAACTTGGTGGGGATGTGCCTTGGGTGGGTCTTTACCAAGTTTGTTCATATGGTCACTGGCCAGTCATTTTTTTATTTTTTGATGATTTTTCTTGTATAATTTTGGTCGGAAATCTTAAAAAAATTTCTTATCCGAAACCGCTTGGCCAATTACTTCATAGGGACACTTCTCGGGACCCCCAGACCTTTGTGCGTTTAACATTTTTAGCATTGGTAGTTTACATTTTCAACCTCATCTTAAAATCTTAAAACATCTTCTTCTCCGAAATCGCTTGGTCAATTACTTTGAAATTGCACAGGGACACTTCTGGGAACCCCCAGCCTTTAAGTTGTTCAACAGGTGGCGCTGCGATTTTAACTTTTTATGAATTTTTGTGCATTTGTGCTATTTTCGACTTCTTCTCCAAAACCATCTCTCAGATTGTGCTGAAACTTGGTGGAAATGTTCCTTGTTGAAGGGTCACACAAGGTTGTTCACCAGGTGGTGTTGCCGTGGATCCCTGATTTTTAACGACTTATTTAATTCGGGTACTCGTTGGTCATTGCATACATTCCTATTGTTTACTATGGAAGTCAATGAGAATTGCAATGGTAGTTTACATCTTCAACCTCATCTAAAACCCGTCAGGGTGTCTTGTGTCTTGGGTGGGTATCTACCAAATTTATTCAAATGGTTACGGTCCAGTGATTTTTTTTTTATGAATTTTTCTTGTTGATTTTACATGCCTATTGATTACCATGCAGGTCAATGGGGATGGCAAAGTCATTAGGGTTTGCAATGCTAATTCACAGTTATTGACTTCTTCTGTAAAACTATCAGCTAGATTTACTTGAAACTTGGTGGGAGTGTTCTTTGGGTGGGTATCCACCAAGTTTGTTCAAATGGTCACAGTCCAATGATTTTTGGATTTTTTTATGATTCTTTTTGTTCATTTTTTGGCCAAATCTTCAAAAGTCTCTATCCATGTATATACTCAATTGCTTTGAAATTGCATAAGGACTCTTCTGGGAATGAGGGTGATACATGATCAGTAGGTGAGTGACATTGACCTCATTTCCAATGTCACAGGGCGAGCTGCATGAAGTTCACTGTTTATATGGTAATTTGAGAACTATTTGGCTAGGACATTTGTATTGCAAATGTTAGTTGTCCCTAATGAGACCAGACATAGACAATAGATGAGTGACTTTGATCTCATTCCCAAGGTCATAGGGCCACTAGCTCAAATTTTACTGTTCACCTGACAAGTTGAGACCTATTTGAACTTGGACCTTAATGTTGAAGATGATGTTGTCCTGAGCAAAGGCCAGACTTAGACAGGAAATGGATGACCTTAAGTTCATTCCCAAGGTCACTGGGACCCAGACACTCACATGAATTTTACTTTTCACATTGTAACTTGAGAACTGTGGAAGGTAGGACTTTGATGTTGAACTTGTTGGTGGTCCTCTATTTAGGAAAGATTGAGACCGTACATTAGTGACCTTGACCTCATTCTCAAGGTCACTTGGCTACTGATATAAATTTTACTGATTCGTGTGATAACCTGAAAACTATTTGTACTGTGAACTTTGATCTTGCACATGGGGATGGCCCTCTATGAGAGTTAGATTCCGAATAGGTCAGTGACCTTGACCTCATTTCCAAGGTCATAGGGCGACTTAGTCAGCTGAGCACAGGACCTTTACAGTCCTCTTCTGTTTTTGTGTGTGTTTTTGCTGTTTTCGACTTCTCCAGAACCATCACTCAGATTAAGCTGAAACTTTGTGGATATGTTCCATATGGAAGGGTCAAACAAAGATATTCACCAGGAGACACTGCTGTGGATTCCTGATTTTTTCAGAATTTTTCAATTCAAGTACTTATTGGTGAATGCACTTTTCCTTTTGATTACTATGTAAGTCAATGGGCATTCTAGTGTAATTCCATATTTTCAAATTCTTCTCCCAAACCCTCAGTCAGATTGACTTCAAACTTGGTGGCAATTTAATCGGGGTGGGTCTCTATCAGATTTTTTCAAGTGGTCTTGCTTGAGTGATTTTTGGATTTTTATGATTTTTTTGGTTCTTTTACGGGCAAATCTTCAGAAATATTCTTCTCCAAAACCACTCACCAGATTGCTTTGATATCACTCAGGAACACATATAGAAAGTCCTAGTTCGTAATTTGTTCACCAGATGGTGCTGCATTTTTTTTTTTTTTTTTAGCTCAGCTAACTTTTTAGTCAGGCGGAGCTTTTAGGATACTAAGTCGTCCGTTCGTCCTCGGTCCTCCGTCCATTCACAATTATATTTTTGACTTCTCCAAAACCGTCAGCCAGATTGACTTCAAACTTGGTGGCAATGTACCTCGGGTAGGTCTATACCAAGGTTGTTCAAGTGGTCAGGCTCCAGTGTTTTAATGACTTTTTATGATTTTTTTTTGTTCCTTTTTGGAAGCAAATCATAAAAAAAATCTTCTTCTCCGAAACCGCTCACCCAATTGCTTTGATATCACACAGGCACACTCTTAGGGACACTTAGTTCTTAATTTGCTCACCAGGAAGCTCTGCAATTTTTCTGTAATTTTTTTTAATGATTTTTTTATGTGCAATGCTATTTTGGACTTCTCCAGAACTGTCACTCACATTGAGCTGAAGCTTGGTGGATATGTTCCTTGTAGAAGGGTCAAACAAAGTTGTTCACTGCTGTGGATTCCTTATTTTTATCGATTTTTTTTTTTCAATTCAGGTATTTATTGGTAAACACACCTTTCTTATTGATTATTATGTAAGTCACTTGGCATTCCAATGCTAATTCACATTTTCGATTTCTTTTCCAAAAATGTTTACCATATTGACTTCAACCTTGGTAGCAATATACCTTGGGTGGGTCTTTACCAAGCTGGTTCAAGTGGTCACGCTCCATTGATTTTTGGAGTTTTGATGATTTTTTGGGGGTTCCTTTTTGGGGCGAATCTTAAAAAATCCTCTTTTTCCAAATCGCTCACCCAATTGTTTTGATAGCACACAGGAATACTCCTAGAGGATTCGTAGTTCTTAATTTCAACACCAGGTGGTGCTGCAATTAAAAAAATGATCTTGTGTGCGTTTTTGCTATTTCCGACGTCTTCTCCAGAACCGTCACTCAGATCAAGCTGAAACTTTGTGGATAGATTCCCTGTGAAAGGTAAAAACAAAATTGTTTACTAGGTAGTACTGCTGTGGATGCCTGATTTTTAACGATTTTTTTAAAATCCGGTACTTATCAGTAAATGCACCTTTCCTATTGATTACTATGTAGCTCAGTGGGCATTCATATGCTAATTCATATTTTTTACTTCTTCTCCGAGACCGTTATCCCGATTGACTTCCAACTTGGTAGCAATGTATCTTGGTGGGTCTCTACCAAATTTGTTCTAATGGTCACGCGTCAGTGAGTTTTGAATTTCTTATGATTTTTTTTTGGGGGGGGGGCAAATCTTAAAAAAATCTTCTTCTCTGAAACCACTGACCCAATCTTTTTAATATCCCACAGGAACACTGTGAAGGTCTCCTAGTTCTTAATATGTTCACCAGGTGGCGCTGCAATTTTTAGCTCGGCTGAAGTGCAAGTCAGGCTCCACTTTAGGAGGGTCAGTCGTCTGTCTCAGAATACTTCAAATTGTCATATGGACTCAGCTAAACCTAAACCCAGGCCTATTCAGTTGCAACCTTGAATTTGTGGGACAAGCGTAGATCAGCTGAGCATGGACTTTTCACGCAGCCCTCTCGTTTATGATTTTTGTGTGTTTTTTGCTGTTTTCGACTTCTTTTCCAGAACCGCCACGCAAATAAAGCTGAACCTTGGTGGATATGTTCCTTGCGGAAGAATTAAACAAAAATCTTCACGAGGTGACATTCCTGTGGATTCCTGATTTTTAACGAATTTTTTAATTTATGTGCTTATCGGTACATGCACCTCTCCTATTGATGTGAGTCAATGGGCATTCGAATGCTAATTTACATTTTTGACATCGCCGAACGTGTCAGCCAGATTGACTGAAAACTTGGTGGCAATGTACCTTGGGTCGATCTCTACCAGGTTTGTTCAAGTGGTCAGGCATTTTTGGATTTTTGGATTTTTGGTGATTTTTGGTGATTTTTTTTTGTTTTGTTTTCGCAAGTCTTAAAAAATCTTCTCCACAACCGCTCACCCAATTTCTTTGATATCACACAGGGACACTCTTAGAGAGACTCCTATTTCTTAATTCTTCATCGGTTGGCGCTGCAACTTTTTTCTATTGTTTATGATTTTTTTTTGTGTTTTTGCTTTTTTCGATTCTCCCCCAGAACCATCACTCAGATTAAGCTGAAACGTGGTGGATATGTTTCTTGTAAAAGGGTCAAACAAAGTTGTTCACTAAGTGGCGCTGGTGTAGAGTCCTGAGTTAGTGATTTTTTTTTTTTTTTTTCAATTTGGGTACTTATCGCTCAATGCACCTTTCCCATTGAATACAATGTAAGTCAATGGGCATTCTAATGCTAATTCACATTTTGGACCTTGGCTGGGTCTCTGCCTCTTTGCTCAAGTGGTCACACACCAGTGATTTTTGTATTCATGATTTGTTTTGGAGGGGGAGGGGGGAGGATCTTTAAAAAAGTTTTAGGAGGAAAATTTAACATTGGAATTTCATGTAATGGTTATAACTTACATAATTTTGGCAAGATTCGTGTCAAACTTGCTAGGGATGTACCTTATATAAGTAACTACCTATTTTGTCCCATCTCAAGTTTGCAGAACCACAAGTGTGATGAATCTCTAGGTCAGCTGAACATGGGCTGTTCACATAGCCTTCTTTTTGTAAAGGTCACCAATCACTGCTAGTATTCTCACCTAAGCCACCCACCAAATTTAGCTGCATAGTCATGTAAAAAAAAAATTCCGTCCACTGCCTAATGCATAGCCATGTGACTAAAGTTGAGTGTTTTTTCATTGAAAAGATCATTTGATTTGTATTGTTTTGATGCATTTAAAAACTGTAGTAGCACCCGTATTCAGTATGCCCTGTGTTTTCATTCTTTTCTACATATGCTGTAGCTTCGCCCATGTTTGTTGGCAAGGTGATAGCGCAATTTTACTTCTGAAAACAGAAGGGGATAATTTGATGTTTTTTATGGCAATAGAGTAGTTCTTGGTGTTGAAGCTGTCTTAGCAACAAAAAAGTTTGAATGTAAAGTTTTTAAGAAATGTTGTTGATGATGAGGTAGTTTTTAATGGAACTAAAGTAACACTTGATTTTTTCAAAGAGATGCTGCTATGGAATGTGTGTTAGGGATGCAAGGTGTCACATTAAGTTTCATCGCGTGTGAACACTTTTCTTGAAATATGTACCTGCTGCTTAATGTAACGTGACAAAAGTAACGAAATGATCTGCCTGTGGTCAGGGGAAAACAGCAGCATAGATGCACTTGCAGCATGATATCGTGGAGATGAGGTCTGGTGTATATCCGCTGGTGTGTGTTGGTTTTGTTATCAATTGATGCAGATCAAATTTATTGATGATTATAATAATATTAGGATCATCTGAAGTGAAGTTATTGATAGATCCTTTTTTTACCTCCACACAGTTCCCCTCTTTGGCACAGTTCAGCGAGGCCTTTAAAATAGGTCAAGGTCTTCCCAAATATCTTACACTTGCCATTTTCCAACTTAAACCGTTTGTTGCAAATATCGAAGGCAAAGCTTCAGCAATACATGCAGAGGATATAGAAATCATAATGTCCAAAAATGGATATATTCTTGGGCCTTGTGACCTTAAATATAGGGCAATATCATCCAAAATAACTTACACTCAACATCCTTCTACTTTGGTTGTTTGCTAAAACTCAAAGGCATATGTTTTATGGCACTGGACATTTTAATCAAAATGTCCAAAAAATAGGCAAGTCCTCAGGCCATGTGACCTGAAATATAGGTCCAAGTAAAATACAATACACAGTGCACATGTCCTTGGTGAAATATATCTCTGGTATCAATTTAATTATTCCATCTTATAAGGTTCTTAAGATATGCAGTCAGTCGGCTGGCCAGCCAGTCAGAGAAATGGAACAACAGACACACTCCTATCCTGATTATAACTCTATGCCCCCCATCCCACCTTCAGTGGTGGGGGACAATAAGCCATTATTGGTGACTTCAAAGTTCTCTGAATAACAAATTAACTGCGTGAATTATTTTTTTTTATTCACACTGTTGGAATGAAATGTGCCTTAACATAAAAATGAATAAGATTTTATTTGTGGTATGCCAACACTGTAAGAAAATTCTGTAAAATATACAGATTTAATCTGTGTTTAGATACAGACATTTCCTGTACATCCTGTATTACAGGAAATATCTGTAAGTGCCACCATTTTACAGAATAAATATGTACTTCCATATAATACAGAAATTATCTGTACTTTTTACAAAGAAAGTCTGTAAAACCATATATATCAGAAAGGTCACGTGAAACCAGTTGGCGGTAGACTTGCAACTCTTCGGTGCAGCAGCAACATCATCTCTAAGTACGAAGACGGAAAATTTAAGTTTTATCCAACCAGAAGGTGGTAAGTTATATCATATTTTATATTTCATCAATCAGTTATTGGTAGAGAATTCTTACAATATCTTTCCAGGAACCCTCAATGAAGAAAAGTTGAGAAATTTTGTATCTCTACTGAGCACATGGATATCATCTATAGCGGCATCCATTTTGAAACAAAGAAGCATGGATTCAAATGTAGGCCTAACACAGATGATCAGATCATCATGAGCTATAAACAGTGAAAGATATGACTATCTAAATAAGCACTAGGCCTATAGTATGAAGTGATGTGTTTCCTAGACTCACACCAAACAGAAATAAATTAAGTATACCAGAATTCCATATCATTTTTACAAAATTTTTAACTATATCACTAGGCCTATGACAGAAAGGTTCCTGCAGTTTACATGAGAAGAAAGAAAACAATATAATATAATCTGACGAGAAAAGAAAAAAAATCTCTCGAAAGAGTTTTAACATATATATATATATATATATATATATATATATATATATATATATATATATATATATATATATATATATATATATAATGAAAATGCAGAAATTGGATGCAAAAAGACACAGCACTGGCAGTCTTGCACAAGTTTAGTCCGTGCATGCCAGGTTATAAAAAAAATGCTTTTTAAAAAATGTCAAAATAGCAGAAAATAGCAAAAACTACAGATGAGCAATAACAAAAAACCTAGAGATTAAGGAGAGAGATGGTTACCAAACAAAACTTCTTATTTTCAGGATTCAGTCAACACAGTTTTCAATGGTGAGAAAGTGCAAGGCATGAAGGCACGCATTGTTGAATTAGGGTTTCTACCATAGGGTAAAAAAGGTAAAATTTTGTATCCTAAGATTTTCTGAGGGCATACATGTACATGTGACAAAAAACTTCTTGTAAAGTAGAATTATGTATTCATGTGTAAAGGTTGGTGATGCAAGCAAAATTCGCACAAATAACTGTATAATAACTTGGATATCGACAAAAAAATTGGGGGGGGGGATTCCATTTGAATTAAGTGAATTTATTTCAGTCATAGGGGCTGTTCATAATTGTCAATTTTATAAAATTTGGAATGTTTTTCCTATTAGTGGGAGGGTGGGTTAAGAAAAATATGATATTTCAATTTTTTCCCAATTCTGAGGCCTGTCTTTTTACAATCCTCCTCAAGCCGAAAATCACCAAACCAAAAGGGGCCGGAATACAAAAGCAAAAAAACCCAAAAGTATTTCTAGCAATTATAATACATTCAGTTTGTACATGTGTATACTGGAAAGCTGCGAAACATCCATCAAACCATTATGTGAGTGACCTATTATGTATAAAACTTCTCATGTATACATTTCTGTATTAATAAAAACACTCAACTCCAATAGTTGAGTTGTGGTTTTTTTATTTTTAATGAACAGGTTCTCAGAATATCCATTGAAGTATAACAAAATGGTCAAGAGTTGGATTTTGGCTCAGGGAGATCAGTTTTTTAAATTCCCAATTTTGGGTGGGTGGATGGGTATGGTCAATTTGAAAAGTTATTCCAAATTGAAAAAAAAAAAAGAAAATTATGAATGGTCCCACGCTGACTCATGAAATAAGTACAATTAATTCAAATGGTGTGAAAGAAAGACAATAATGAATTGCATATAGACATTTCAGCTGAGACTACCACCCTAGGGTGGCTGTACACATTTTGTCTCATCAGCAAATCAAAGTTTAGCCCACATAAATTTACAAACACTGCACTGATACTGCTTCTTATCAGCATTTTGAGTAGCCTGTGAAACACATAGTTGTATCATGTATATGTAACATTCAGGGTATGCAGTTGCATAATAACACAATTAAAGAACAAGCAGATATTTTGGGAATGAGAGCATTTGCTATGGCATTTTCGTCCCTAGATTGTCTGGAAATGTGCTGCACTGCTGGAAAGGGTGGTATTGGCCCAATACGCACACATGTATTAAGAACTTTGTAACAGGTTGATCATGGTATATATTGTTGCAGAGAATATACTTAATTAGTCTACCATAGATAAATTTTATGGTAACTTATAATTAAAATAGAGCAGATCGATTTTTTATTGTCCAACTGATGTTTTCTTTCTACAGGAGACCATCTCTGTTGCAGAGATTGGGGAAATTGCTTCACCTGAAACTCCCTGCATCATAGTTCAAGGTATGTGAAAAAATCAGCATAATAGGGACATTCTGTGGTATTTTTTCAGCCACAGATGAGATATATTGCAGAGTTTGAAAGCTGATTAATGTGATGTCTTTTGTGAACTGATATATTTGTTCTGTGAAAAACTGAAATTTTATGAGGAATAAATGGGATATGAAGTTGCAAACTTCAAATAAGTATCAAAGTAATGTTAATATGCATGTACACAATGATAATGAATGCCTGATGGTTATATCATTTTTAAAATGCTTGTCAATTATTTAAAATGTCCTGTCTGCAATATTTTATGCTGCAAACATGGTGAAGTTCTTGTTTAAATAGTCACTGAAGGTAATTTGCAGATGTAGAATTCCTCCAACTGGGCTATCTTATATTTCATGTCAATTAGAAAACATTTTTCTCAGTACTTTCAGTTCTGACATCTACTGAAATTGTGATTGCAGGGACAAGTTTCATTGAGGCAACCAACTTTGCCATCACAATAAACCACCAACTTTGCCATCACAATAGACCAATCACCTGTGATGACACATATCAACAGTCCGTTTTTGGCCTTACAAGTTGTGTTTGCATCATACTATATCCTGAACATTGCCTACCCAGTGGAAGCAGCTGCCACTCTCGAGTTCACACATAGGTACTAAAAACATCAATACCAAGAACTATATTGATATTTTGCGGTAATTTTTGTGTGCCATAATTCATTTATCTAGGCTAAACACCTATTAATCATTTGTATACTTTACAGAAGGCTACATAAGAATGGGACATTTGCAGATCTCTAGTCATTGTTCTTGGGCCAATGATGTAACAGATAAATTCATATACACTGTAGGGAAGAGTGGCTGCCAAAGCAAGATATCAGGGTCTCACCATATAAATGTAATATGTATGAATAAAAATGTTTCCTCTAGACACGATGTCTTCAAGTGTAGGATGATCTAATACTATAAAATACCACTATTTGATTCTAAAGGCAATATACACATTTACAGCTACGTACCCTTCTTTTGTTTTTGATGCTTTACTCAGGTTTGCTATTTTTTCATTCAATTTTGCAGTAAAAATATAATGTAAATTAATATCTCCATTTTTTTGCAGGTGTTTTGCACAAATCAATCCAACTGGTGGCACAAAGATTGCTAAAAAAAAGGACAAGAAGCAACGCACAGGTGTTCACCCCAAAGTGCTATCATTGGTCAATGAGCTGTCCCTTTTTGAATGGACTAAGTGAATGGACAAGTCAAAGTACATATGTATGTACTTCACTAACATTTTAACAATCATGGCAGTCCATACGTCATTTTGTTCCCTCAGAACTTCAGTAAATTTCATTCGGGGCATACATTTATATTGATCAGATAGCGTATCATTCATTGGCAAAATCAAAATATCAACTCCTGCTTCCATCTCATGAGTTTGCACCCTGCTTACAGATCTCACAACAGAATTGGCATCCTCCTCTTTTCATCCCACTCATGAATCTGTATTTTATCTGAAACCTATTAGTTTCAGGGGCATGGAGAGGGAAAGATAATGATTGTAAGTATTGGTTCAACATTAAAACTGTCATTCAAGAGAATAAATACAAGTTCAGAATTTGAATTAAATGTTTGTTTTCATGTATACAGCTATCACATACATATATGTATTTGATCAAAGTGTACATACCTACAAAATATCAATAATGTTTGTCCCCCATAGAGTTATCACTGTACCTGCAAGTATTTTAAGGCAACATTTGCTCTTTGAATCATAGTTTCACTGTATATATAGTATACAATACATATGGTATGTGTAATCATTGCTGGTATTATGTTTGACCACACACACACATATGCATGCATGTATTTGTGAGGTCCACTGAGTTAGCATTTTTAACATTTTGCAGCTTCATATATGTATGCCTGTAAGGTGACATCCCAATTTCTATAGATTTTGATTATGATTTGGTCTCAGTTCACGGATCGTTTCTGTAAAATGGCTAATTTTTACAGATTTTAACTGTAAAATTAAAGTTGCATCACATATCTTTTCCATACATGGCACATTTATACAGGCTTTGACTGTAATTTGGTCTCACTCCACAGACCTTTTCCATAAAGTGTCCAGTTTTTACAGATTTTGACTGTGAAATTCATCTTGCTGTACGGGCATTTTCCGTAAAACAGCTGATTTTTACGGATTTTGTCTGTAGCAAATACGGAACAGCATTTGTATGTATTACAGAGGATTTCTGTTACATTTACGGATTTCTGTAAAAAAATACAGAAATTGGGAATTACGGAAACTGTAAATTTTACGGAAATTATCTGGTTACTCTGCTGCCAGATATTTTCCGTAAAATTTACAGACTTTTTTTAACAGTGAATATTATAAAAAGTTTTAACCCAAGAAAACATTCCAGTAATTCCACGACGAAAAGGGTGTGTCTGCAGTGTTTACAGGTCACGTAGAAGTATTTGATGGCACAACCACATATTGTGATCATCTTTAAACTTACAACACCTTGGCACCCTGTAGAGTCTCTTGAAATGTAAGGGATAGCTCTCTGTTTTTTCAAGAAATCAGATCATATCATGCCCCGGATCTGGAGTGACATGACACAGGTGGCACATTATTACATATAATCATGTGCTACTGATTAGATTCAAATTCAAATGCACTTGACTATATCTACAGGAACCTTTGTCCCATCAACTGTATGAACATGCCGCAATTGAGACTTCTCATTGTTTAATTTTACATGTACAGGCAAGTTATTATAAAAACATTTACTGATAGCACAAATCTCATCCCCACTAGGTAACCAAACAACGCACATATTGACTACCAATTTTGACCTGAACAAAATTATCCAGCAATAAAGGAATAATGCTGTGAGCTACGCATGGGGTTTCCCATGCAACCTTTGGCCCACTTACAATGCAGGCTCGTCACTATGTGTGTGTGTGTGTGTGTGTGTGTGTGTTGGGGGGGCGAACCCCTCGACCCCCCCCTTGTCTAAAAAAACAAAAACAAAAACAAAAACAACCCCCGCAGCCCCCAAAAAACACACACACAAAACAAACAAACAAATCCGGCCTCAGTGATATATATCTCTCATTTTACCACTTTAGTAGACTTCGAAACGAGTCAGTATCTGTGAATCGTCCGCTCTTTTTACAACACTTCCAGTGATATATAGGCTCTCTACCTGTCCATGAACTGCGCTTAAGGTATGTATTAGCATGTTAATTTAAAAAAAAAAAACATTTTCACAAAGAATTTTGCGATACATATAGATACATGTAAATCATGTAAATTCGTGTGCCAATACTAAAATGAAGTTATGTCGAATATATATATATTATATATATATACATATATATATATATATATATATATATTTATATATATATATATATATATTATATATATATATATATATATATATATATATATATATTATATATTCAAGCCCTATTTTACACTTTGTTGGGCATGATCCTGGCCAAGGGGCCTGCCTAATATCACCAAACTACCGGCACTATTAATGCAGTACTTATTGATTCGTATTAGTGATTTTAAAGGTGACTGACTTTCTCAACTAATGGGTAGTTTGTCCTTTATGTTTATTTCTTTAGATCTTCAAATGATAAAATCTTAGATAAAACTCAAAAATAATACTATTTCGTCTAAAAGCTTATTCTTGGAGACTATGCAGAACTCAAATACCTAGAAACTGATGTTAAGTGCACACTCATGATGAAATATATCATTGGCAAGCTTGATAATTAATGCCATGTCGGATTAACCCTTTCAGTGCCAACTTCTACCAAACTCGAACTACTGAACTGATCTCCTCTTGTTTATCACGAGGATACTAGATTCATATTTTTTATACAAGGACATATCATTCAAATAGCAGCATGCCTATAGTTCTATAGAACGTCATGGTTTAGATCAAAAGCTTTCTTCGGTGCACCCGAAGTGCCGAGGAAATCTTTTGACTCAGTCCAAACTTGGTACTGAAAAAGTTAACATGTGTGTTCGGATTTTGCTGAACGTCGTCATCCCGTCATTAAGGTGAAATGGCCATGCCCCGGCAAAATTAGCCTACTATCCCCTTTCCCGTCAAGTAAAGCAAAAAGTATTCATGTAAACATATGCAAAGTATACATTTTTGAAAAGGTTAGGTCCAGCAAATTGTGAATAAACAAACAGCATGACCATTTGGTGCTAAGTGTTGTATAAACAACCGTTTCTTTTATCTTGAATTTCAATGAAACATTTTTATACATATGTGGAAAAAACTTCTTGCTGGTTTAACCAAACTTTAATCTGTTTTCACTGGATTACTACCAACATTTGTGGCTAAAAAAGTGTCCCATAATTTTGTTAACACAGTGTTTCATTTGGAATTATGGAGAGCTAAACCTTAGGAACCAATTATGTCTGGTGGCAGGAAGTTGGAGGCCCCATAACTGCAAAACAAACAGAGTGTTAAAAAATCGATGGGACGATTTTGTAGCCACATATGTGGCCAGTAACTCTGTGTAAACAATTTGCAGTTTAAGAAAACCATTAAGTAGTTATTTCCACATTTGTATGCCCATGGTACATTGTGTTTTATAGATCAAAGAAATCGTTGTTTATACAACAATTTATATGACAGGGTCATGATTTTAGGTTTCTTGTAATCTTTACATCATGATCTTTCCAAAAATGTATACTTTGCATATGTTTACATGAATCATTTTTACTTTATTTGGCCAGATAGGGGATAGTAGGCTGATTTTACCAGGGCGTGGCCATTTCATGAAAACTTAGACACCCGCACATGCCACGAGAAATAGGATTACTTTTCATTTGTCTTTAATTTTGTGATTAACATAGGCCTGGTATGTATGTATGTATGTATGTATGTATGTATGTATGTATGTGTGTATGTATGCATGTATGCATGCGTGTGTGTGTGTATGTATGTATGTATGTATGTATGTATGCATGCATGCATGTATGTATGTATGTATGTATGTATGTATGTATGTATGTATGTATGTATGTATGTATGTATGTGCGTGCGTGCGTATGTATTGTAGTTGTGTCTTTTTGTCCAGAACCACTTCCTAGTAGTCATTAACCTATTCCGACATCCGAACTCTTTACTCTCCATAAGCTAACCAGTATACATATGGAAGCCCTATTGTCCATGTTGCACGTTCCTCTGTAGAATTTTGACATGGGCTGTATTAGCCCCAAATAAATGAAAGGGTTTTCTGCGGTTTATCACTCAGAACATGTTTCACAGCCTGTACCTACACATGTCTCTCTGAGTAGCGGCTCCTTGTCTTAGCTAAATATTCAGCAAAGACAACCCACGTAATAATTAATAAATATGAACTTGGCAAATGATGAATTACCTAAATAAATGAAGTTTTGCTTATAAATACAGAGCTTTAATATGAATGCAGAATACCTATCAAACCAAAGATAATTACTAAATAGTATAGAGTGTATGTATATATGTATGTATGTATGTATGTATGTATGTATGTATGTATGTGTGTGTGTGTGTATGTATGTATGTATGTATGTATGTATGTATGTATGTATGTATGTATGTATGTTTTATTTCAGACACATCATACAGGAACAGTGTAATGTCCATAGTGAAAAAAGTGAACATAACGTGGAACGTAATGCTTATGTTGAAATTTCCTAATATTCAAAATGCTGACTAGGGTATTTGTTTTGGCATATTGCACCCGCTCGTCTCTGATCAAACCTCCCCATGTATCACACTTAAGGATGGTATCCAACACTTGCTCTACCTCGCTGTCAAATGCTCACAGTGTTTATTTTTCCTAATATATGTGGTCATAACATAGAATATGAAAATTTACCGGTACGTTACGAATATCTCCAAAACTATTATAGAAAGCCGTTTTTAATTTGAAATTATGGGTTTGTGGCAAAGCTCTTTCCGATGAACCATGAACCAAAGTTTTAGGCTTTCAATTTATGCAAATAAGGTGATGCAAAATTTATATCTTGAATAGCTTCAAATCTATTATAGATAGAGGTGTTATTCAAACTTCAATTTATGGGTTTATGACATAGCCGCATCCATTCACTGAACCAAAATAGTAAAATTGTAATTTATGCGAAGTTGGTGAATACACAAAATTTAAATTTTGCATAACTTCAAAATTTTTATACATAGAAGTGCTATTCCAACTTCAATTTATAGGTTTGTGACAGCCGCATCTGATGAGCCGAGCCATGGAATTAAGTTGTAGCATTTTAATGTGTGCATTCGAGGTGAATACACAAAATTAAGATCTTGAATTACTTAAAAACTATTATAAATAGATGTGCCATTTCCACTTTACTCTACAAGTTTTTCACACAGGTACATACAATGAACCATGACCCAAATTTGTAGGATTTTAATCTCTGCAAATAAGGAGAATACACAAAATATAAATCTGAATACCTTCAAAACTATTCTACATAAAGGTACAATTCCACCTTCAATTTGGGGGTTTGTGTGGTACTCGGATCCAGTGGACCATGAACCAAAGTAGCAGGCTTTAGTTTTTGAAAATTAGACAAATGCACAAAATTAGGATCTTGACGGACTTAAAACCTATTATAGATAGTGCTGTCATTCAAACTTTAGTTTATACGTTTGTGACATGGCCATGTCCAATGAACCAAGGACCAAAGTTGTAGCATTTTAATTTATGAAAATTAGGCCAATGCACAAAATTTAGATTATGTTGAACAATAGCAAAGTGTAGCATTTCAATTTGTTCTCATTTTGAAGGGACCCAGATTTGCAGTGAAGCAAATCTTCTTTTCTAGTTATGTCTGGGTGCGAACCCAGACATTTTGGCTCCCCAAGATTCTTTCTTTCTTTCTTTCTTTCTTTCTTTCTTTCTTTCTTTCTTTCTTTCTTTCTTTCTTTCTTTCTTTCTTTCTTTCTTTCTTTCTTTCTTTCTTTCTTTCTTTCTTTCTTCCTTTCTTTCTTTCTTTCTTTCTTTCTTTCTTTCTTTCTTTCTGCCTTTCTTTTACAACCGAATTTGTCCGGAGTTTTTCTCCGACCCTATTTTTTCGAAAACCACCAATTTTGCCATGGTGACCAACCTACCAGTGAAATTATGCATGTCGTTTGGAATAGCCTTGGTTAAAATTATGCAAATTAGGGGCAATTTAAATTGTAAAAGCTCCATATCTTCCCAACTATTGCATATAATAATAGACAAAAAATGTCAATGTGCATGTATAGGTTTGTGACCCCTACCAATATAATGAGCAGCAAATGAAAGTTGTAGAATTGTAAATGATGCTAATCAGGGGTATTGAAAATTTGAAAAGTTGAATATGTCCAAAACTATTATAGATAGAGATGCCATTCCAACTTAAAATTATGGGTTTGGGACAAAGCCGCAACCAATGAACCATGATGAATCAAAGTTGTAGGATTTTAATTTATGCAAATTAAGTGAATATGCAAAATATAGCCACATCCGATGAACCATAAAGCAAAGTGTAGGATTTCAATTGATGCAAAATTAAGTGAATATGCAATTTTTTAAATCTTTAATATCTTCGAAACTGTTATAGATTGTGGTGTCATTTCAACTTGACTTTAAAGGTTTGTGACATGGCCGCACCCAATGACTCAATGTTAAAGGCTTTAAGTTCATGCAAATTAGAAATATACGCGAAATTAAAATTTTGAATACCTTTAAAACTATTATAGATTGTGGTGTCATTCAAACTTCAGTTAATAGGTTTGTCACATGGCCATATCCAATGAACCAAGAGCAAAAGTTTTAGGCTTTTAATTTATGCCAGTTGGGCTGACAGTTTTTGACAATTAAGATTATGTTGAACAATGACAAAATGTAGCATTTCTAACTGTTGAAGTTGAAGTCGGTTAACAGTCAACATATAGATCAGCGGCCATGCACGCGTAGCCTATACGGTAAATAAAATTAGTATAGGTATTGACAACAAGGAAATAAGTAATCCCACAACGCACGATTCTTTCTGTAGTGCGCGTACGTACAGTTAAAACTATGATAGCTGGATGGGTGATGGGGACAGGAGTACAATTACGTGCAGAATATGGAGAACTCTATTGACATACACAATACATAGTATGGTCCAGTTACATAAAGAAAACACTACTATTAGAATGCATTTACATACAACACGGTATCCTTAAAGACAACAAAGCAACTGTTGACTCCAAACCTGTCACAACACATGATAACAATAAATTGAAATTAAAATGAATTTAGTGGGTGCTCCATTTAAAAATACATTTTGCAAGTTTTCTGGTCTGGGAAGTCTAATGGTGACCCGCATATTCGTGACGTGTCTTATAACCACAATTAACAAAAATTAAGTACTGGGAGGCATACAGATTTATTACCATTTCCGATTGTCATAACATAATTAAATTTACTTGTCCTGTTGAGTTCCTTAAAAATGGGTGTCATACCCTGATAATTCTTTAAAAAGCTGACTTCTAAGTCCTCATTATATTTACAATCTGAGATAAAATGTTTGTATTCAACTGAATCTGTTTGACAAAATTTGCATTTTCTAAGTTGTAAAGGTGTGTTTGGCCTGGTGTATCTACCAAGTTCGATTTCAAGGGTGTAAGCACTACATCAACATGTAGTTCTCATTCACATGACTGATTGAGAACACGTTTCAGGCCGCGGTGGTTCTGGAGTCCATTAGCTGACTCCGGTTTTATCAAAAGATCTGCAGCATACATAATTTGTCACAAAGCAAATCAGTTTCATTTCATAAAGCGCACCAGGGTCAAAATTTTAAAGGCATACATCATCAAATATATTCGGTTAATCCGAGAACTAGAAGCTGAAAGGTGTCGGCCTTAGTTGCACTGCACACCCACACAAAGTAGGACTGAAGCAAAAGTAGAATAGTCACACCACTTTCAGCTGAACAAAAAATGTGAAGAATAATAACCTCCCTGATAATACAGATTTTCTGGAAAACGAAATTCGACAATATAGACATTATTTGGCTGAAAGAGCTACAGTGCGTTTGGCACCTCGCCTTTAATTTTTACAAAGGATAATTTTGCAGGCCTATGATATTGTGGGACCATGTAATTTATGAATTTCTTTTTGGCTACCCTTATACCGCAAACAAAATATGCAAATGATCATGTGTCCCCTTCTTAATTTTTTCTTTCATAAAAACTGCTAAAACTAATAAAGAAGATTTGCTTCACAGCAAAACAATAGAATTCAAGTTAGTCATGTTTCTAATAGACAAAATTTGACAATGCGCAAGTCATGCATGGATAGGGGGATTATGGATAAACTCGGACAGCGCCTTAACTCGGACACTTATACTTACTGTTTTCTGTTGCTAAAATATGATTTACTTGGAAACTTTTGTACCACTAATTTTTCCCACTAGATTCAAGTTTTTTATTGGCCGGTTATCACTTACCCGCGTAGCCTCGTTTTCATATTCTTTTGGAAGCAGACAAGCGAGCAGATGCGCGGCAGCAACACATTGCAAGCGGTTCTTCGCACGTGTAAGTTTTATTTGCTAAGCTTGTGAAAATACACCTAATAGGCTTTAACCCTAAGACACCAAGAGTTACGATGTTTAGTAGTTACGCTTTTAAATTGTTGAGAACACTCCCTCAGAAAACATATTTTTTACACCTCCGGCGATGTTCTGTCTGTGTCCGAACTTATCCGATTTTTCATTTTAACTCGGACACCCGCTTTCAGATAAAACCGGACATGTCCGAGTTAATCTGACAAACAAGGTTTTTTATGTAGGCCTATAGACGCATTCGCTTACATTAATAAGCAATGTTTACATGCTGTTAAAAGTTAAACTTACTTGACATTAAAGGAGGCATATATGATTGTCACCAGGGATTGATAGTTTAAATCTGTCAATGTGTAGACCTATTTTAATAGGCCTATTTGTAATCTGGATCTTGCAGGCTTTTGGTGTTACGGTTATTTAATAATAATAAAAAAAAGACTACATTTGCCTATGTTGGCTTACACAAGTAAAGTAAAAGATCTCCCCTCGTCTCACAATTGACTGGAATTATATGTCATTTGTGAAATGAGCAAGTAATTTACTTTTTACAATAAGTAATATTCTAGAAAACGGGATAACTAGGCCCTCTAATTAATGCAGGCATATTTATGCCCAGGCGCACTTTACATTGACAAAAACATACAACTGTGTTCTTTCACTGGGAAGACGTTTTCAGATGCAACAATGCCGTAGGTGTGCAAAGCCTCTGTGTCATATAATAACATATACCAAGTAAAGTTTTAATCGGGAAAGTACCTGTAAAAATAGTGAATTACTATGTATACAGCTCACTGTAAACCTTGAATTTAGAATTACAACAAGTTACTGGCTTCTAATTGCAAGGCAATAGCTGTAGATTCTGCAGTAAATTACCGTAGAATTATACACTTACAGTAGGCTACTGCATATTGACAGTTATTAACTCTAACCTTACCCGCATTTTAAGGTATACGTTAACGTGTACCTTAGATTTCCATGATTTTGGCCACCCAGCAGATTGTAGGCCTACAATTGTATAAATTTTAGAATTACTTTCCTTTTACAGTTATCCTGAATCTACATTGACACTTTGTAGTCTGAGTAACAGCTTTCCTCGGCGTGTTCTGGGCTCTTGTGACAGTGATAGTTAGCGTAATTTACAAATACTTCATCGTTGAATCTCGGAGTTTAATACGTACAATGTATATTGCACTTGGCAATCATTAACGACTTGCGAAATTCACTTCAATGAGCTCGAGAATAAACATTTTTACTGTTGTTAAATTTACATTATTCTCTCATTAATGGTTACATTGTGTTCCTTGTGCAATTTAATGCACAAAAGAATTGTTCCATACCGTGAGAGTTGAAATTGGAAGTTAATTACCCAAATGTGTGCAGCCAAAAGTCTAAAGGCTGGTATATGACCAATGATATTTGGCCTTTGTTGAGTACGTGTGTCGACTTCCCTGGTGGGTAAGTGTCAGTATACCTTAGCCTAATGGCTTTGAGGCTTGATTACAAAACTGATGAAATTTTTCATAGTGCTAATATTCCATCATGCGCATTTCATATTTCTGAACTCTTCCTTTTTTCTTTTCTTCTTTTTTTCTTTCTTTTTTCTTTTCGTTTTCTTTTTTTTTTTTTTTCTTTTTTTTTTTACAAAACAAGTGCCTTGTCAAAAATAAAATGTCATATTATATGTTTGTGTTTTTATAATTGTATAAAATACTTGACGTCTTCAGAGTGCATTTTGGTACCAGGTAGCCATACTAAGCAATACTTCTGTCAATATCAGTACCAACACCTGGTAAAGTAGTGATAGATTTAACCTGCAAACGATATGGCACTTGGACAAGAAATATATATTAATATATACACTGTAATACAAATTTAAATTTCCTCAGACTCAGAGTCAGGTAATAACATACCTTTGTTGTTTATACGCTGACAATTATCACTTTGCAGTCTAAGTCCGAATATATACGGAGCCACTTCAAATGAGATAACATCAATATAACGATAATATATTTGAATTCCTCATGAAAAGATATTTCCAAGAAATACCGACATGTCATATCTGCCTTTAGCGGTTAGTCAACAGCTTTCCTCGGCGCGCTGAGGAAAGCTGTTGATTCAGACTGCAAAGTGTTATTTGAGACTACTTCCCAACAAAATACATACTGGAGACAATTAGCCAGATTTTAGTCATCTCTGACTTTTTCTCTCATATTTGAAAGCAGTCTGATAAGCTAATTTTAAAGTCCCTTAATGCACAATGATATATATTAAGAAGGAAATAAGGCAGTAATTCCTGCTGACCCTGAGAAATGCAGGAATAAGAAAGAATACTATTTTTCCCGATAAGAAATTATTGTGTTCTACTTAAGATGGAATGTTGTCCGTGTTTATCTGACTTTGTCTCTAAACCCGGACACCAGACTTTTCTTTCTGTCTGTATATAATTTGAGAACTTGCATTTCAAAAAGATTATCTCAGATTTTGATGTAAATATAGTTGCAAACTATTTCACACCAAAAAGACATACAGGTTCTTGTTGTTGTATAAATTTACGATTAAAGCCTTAAATGTCCGGGTGTACCCTAACTGCCCCTATATATACCATAATTAGGAAACCCAGGAAGTTGAAAGTTTAGTTAATGCCTTTTCCACTACGTAGCTGAACCTCCTGATACTCCTTCTTATCCATCAGATAGGTCTTTCTGACAAACCTATAGCTGACATTGAGAATTATTTCTTTATCTATGTCAGTTTTGAAGATACTAATTATGATCTAAATTTTCAAATGTCCCTAATTTGCATAATTACAATTGCTACAAATCTGAAAACATTACCATTGATAGCCCATCCTCAGAAACCATTAGCTAGCATTTAAAATCATGTCTCTATGTTCAATTGTTTTGAAGATATCAAAGATTTAAAGGGCAGGTCTCAAAATAACTTTAAAGTTTCAGTTTTGTCAATCATCGTACTCCGACACAACGCGTATATTTTTTCGCGCCAAATGTCACTGGGTGGTGGTTCTCTAGTGGGCGAAAGAGGCAGGTTCACGGAAACGGCCGATGATTGGGTTGCACACTCGTGACGTCACGGGTGTGACACTTTTGGAAGATGGAAACCGAAATAACATGTCTGACAGTGGCAGCAATTCCGAGTTCTGAGACTCCCTTGTGTCTGGAGAGGATCTGGGCCTGTAAGGCTGTATGTTGGTGCGAGGGAAACAGATTCGGAGGAATCTGTCAACCTGCCACTAGTTGAGTGGCGGTATGGGGTATGAGCCAGTGGCGAGGGCTGCCGATCCAGAAGCCATGCCCATGGAAGTTGGGGGTGAAGCACCACCGCGACGCGTGGGGAACACAGATTGGTAAACGTAAAACAAAACAGTTTCATATCATACGACTGTAAATGTACAAGTCAATGTCATTGTTTAAAAGTGATTATATGAATTATACTATGGCTACCAGAGACCAGCACTCGAAATTGAGACTTTTGTGCGGTTGTTGCTATTTAAATAAGAAACCCCGAACAGAATGAGTGACAGGTCTAACAGGTGCTGCATTGCAATTGCTGGTCTTGGTCGTGGGTGTCGTGGATAACCTGACAGCTCAATTGAGCTTGGAAAGGATCCCTGCTAAATAAATCCACGAAGTAAAAGAGTAGATGAATGAGACGATCGGAGAGGATTTGGGCAGTCAGACTCAATGAAGAAGTACACTAGTCCAAGATGTCTATTTTGCTGCAGTCGGCAGTTGTAGGCTGAGTAGGCCCAGGCCCTGTAACTTAGTGTAAGTGTGACGTTAAGCCGGTTCAATTGTTGGCCATTGTCCCTGGCTCCTGGCTCAGAATTGATATCCTACCAATTCAATTTTATTAGCTCAGCTGACTTGTCAGTCAGCTGAGCTTATCTTATGGTCCTCCGTCCGTCCGTCCGCCGTCCGTCGTCCGTCAACAATTTACATTTTCAACTTCTTCTCCAAAACCGTCAGCCAGATCCACTTCAAACTTGGTGGGGATGTGCCTTGGGTGGGTCTCTACCAAGTTTGTTCAAATGGTCACGGTCCATTGATTTTTGGATTTTTAATGAATTTTTTTGTTCTTTTTTGGGCAAATCTTAAAAAATCTTCTTCTCTGAAACCGCTCACCCAATTACTTTGATATCACACAGAAACACTCCCTGGGACACCTGGTTCTTAATTTGTACACCAGGTGGCGCTGCAATTTTTTCTATTTTTTTTATGAATTTTTGGGTGTTATAGCTATTTTCGACTTCTTCTCCAGAACCGTCACTCAGATTAAGCTGAAACATGGTGGATATGTTCCTTGTAGAAGGGTCAAACAAAGTTGTTCACTATGTGAGAATGCTGCAGATTCCTGATTTTTAACGATTTTTTCCATTCGGGTACTTATCGGTCAATGCAGCTTTCCTATTGATTACTATGGAAGTCAATGAGCATTCTAATGCTAATTCACATTTTCAACTTCTTCTCCAAAACCGTCATCCAGATTAACTTCAAACTTGGTGGGCATGTACCTTGGGTGGGTGTCTACCAGGTTTGTTCAAATGGTCATGCTCCAGTGATTTTTGGATTTTTAATGAATTTTGTTGTTCTTTTTTTGGACAAATCTTAAAAAATCTTTTTCTCCAAAACCGCTTACTCAATCACTCTGATATCACACGAGAAGACACCTAGGGACTCTGTGTTCTTAATTTGTTGACCAGGTGGCGCTGCAATTTTTTACTAATTTTTTATGAATTTTTGTGTGTTCTAGCTATTTTCGACTTCTTCTCCAGAACCGTTACTCAGATTAAGCTGAAACGTGGTGGATATGTTCCTCGTAGAAGGGTCAAACAAAGTTGTTCACTATGTGGGAATGCTGCAGATTCCTGATTTTTAACAATTTTTTCCATTCGGGTACTTATCGGTTAATGCAGCTTTCCTATTGATTACTATGGACGTCAATGAGTATTCTAATGCTAATTCACATTTGCGACTTCTTCTCCAAAACCGTCATGCAGATTAACTTCAAACTTGGTGGGGATGTACCTTGGGTGGGTGTCTACCAAGTTTGTTCCAATGGTCATGTTCCAATGAATTTTGTTTTTTTTATGATTTTTTTTTTCAAAAATCTCTTCACAAAAGTTTTAACATGGGAATTTCTTGTAATGGTTATAACTTAAATAATTTTGACCAGATTTACTTCAAACTAGGTAGGGATGTGCCTTGGGTGGATCTCTACCAAGTTTGTTCAAATGGTCACGCTCTATTGATTTTTGGAATTTTTATGATTTTTTTTTCGTTTTTTGGGGGCAAACCTTAAAAACTCTTCACCTGTGAAACTGCTCACCCAGTTGTTTTGATATCATTCATAGACACTCCCAGGGACACATAGTTCCCAATTTGTTCACCAGGTGGCTCTGCAATTTTTTCTAATTTTTTTTTTATGAATTTTTTATATGGTTTTGTTATTTTTCACTTGTTCTCAGAACTGTCACTCAGATTAAAGTGAAATGTGATGGATATGTTCTTGTGGAAGGGTCAAACAAAGTTGTTTACTAGGTGGCACTGCTTTAGATTCCTGATTTTTAAGTATTTTCAACTCGGGTACTTATCGATCAATGGAGCTTTCCTATTGATTACTATGTAAGTCAATGGGCATTCTAGTGCTAATTCACAGGACAACTGACACAAAATTTACTGTTGACTTGATAACTTGAGATCTGTTTTGAGTTAGTACTGTGATGTTGCACATGTTAATGTTTTTGTATGAAGGTCATGCTCAGACAGTACATGAATGACTTTGACCTCATTTCTGGGGTCACAGTGCAACATACATGAATTTTACTCTTCATTATAACTTGAGAACTACTTGAACCTTGATGTTGCACATGTTAGTGTTCTTTTATAATGGTCAGACTTACTCAGGACATGGGTGACCTTGATCCTTTCCCAAGTTCATAGATCTGCAAGTGTGATGAATGTCAAGATCAGCTGAGCATGGGCTGTTCACACAGCCCTCTTGTTGTTTACATTTCTCGACAGGTTTGGGATTCCCGATGACCTGATGATCGAATGTTAATGCCTATTTCTGAACTAGTGTGAGTACAATTACAACCTACTGCATGTATGGAGTAGTGGTAGTAGTGTGCTGTAGTCGCATCCAGATGTATTCTTCGCCTAAAGGCTAAACATTTTACAGCATTTTAGGCTTCCTAGTAATATCTTAGATTCACTGTGCATCAAAAACACTGACCTACACTACTAATCTCTGCTTGGTGAATATGTATGTATGCAGCTCAAATTTTGATGGATTCACCATTGCAATTTCAAATAAGATGTGTTCTGAATTTTAAATCAACTACTTTAAAACAACAATACCGTCTAAACCAACAAGGAGCCTAGATTCCTTTATACCATTTCAATTTTAAATTATATCTGGTATTACAATAAGTCTGTGGTAACTGGTATCACTTTTTAAAAATGAACATTTTTTTTTGATTCAGACATAATTGATGCAATCACATTTTGTCATCTCCATTCTTGTCAGATAGTAATGCAATGCTGTCATTTACTTTTTTGTACATTTGAAATACAAACTATTTACAAAAAAAGTCAATGTTTTGTATAACAACCCTTCAATTCTTTGATAAACTTATTCTGAAAAAAAAAAGAAAAAAGAAAATTATTCATTCAGGCCCATCCTGAGTATAAACACCAGATACGTGATGTTGTATCATAATAACAGGAAATTGTGAGCAATTAACTTCACACAGTTTTTTCATATGTATACATATCTATACAATACAACAGGAGTCAAAATAATGATTATGGCAGGCCTTCAGCCTAGAATGGCAAGATTGTTTATATGATCTGCCAGCCCAGTGGACTAATGAAACTTATTGAGAAACATTTTATTTTTGTGAAAGGTTGAATCTGACGATGGGCTTAAATAGTAAAGCTTTCATCAGGATTTATATAGCTTAGAGCTTAGTGAATGGGCACATGTGAAAAGTGCAGGCAACATCTTCCGCTTTTAATTGGCAACAGGTTGTATGCAAAATAAGGAATAAAACCACAAGCAACATGGGTAATAAGCCATGATGTCCATGGGGGGTACTGCAATGCCAGTTAACAGAAATATACACTGGTGGTAGCATCTTGAGGCTGAAGGAAATACGGATGCCATCGATCTGTACCCAAGGCAGAGTTACTGAAAACATATACATGCACTAATACACTCTGTAATTTTTTTTAGCTCAGCTGACTTGTCAGTAAGCTGAGCTTGTATGATGGTTAGGCATCTGTCGTCCGTTGTCCGTCGTCCACAATTCACATTTTCGACTTCTTCTCTAAAACCAGAAGCCAGATTCACTTCAAACATGTTGGGGATGTGCCTTGGGTGGGTCGCTACCAAGATTGTTCAAAAATGGTCACGGTGTAGTGATTTTTGGATTTTTTATGAAATTTTTTGTTCATTTTGGGGGGAAATTTTAAAAACTTTTCTTCTCCGAAACCACTCGGCCAATAGCTTCGAAATTGCACAGGGACACTTCTGGGAACTCCTAGACCTTAAACTCTTCAACAGGTGGCGCTGCAATTTTTTTCTATTTTTTTATGAATTTTTTGTGGTTTTTTTGCCATTTTCGACTTCTTCTCCAAAAGCATCCCTCAGATTATGCTGAAACTTGGTGTAAATGTTCCTTCCAGAAGGGTCACACAAGTTTGTTCCCTAGGTGGCGTTGCTGTGGATCCCTGATTTTTAACGATTTTTTCAATTCGGGTACTTATCGGCCAATGCATACATTCCTATTGATTATATATAATTACTATGTAAGTGAATGTGGACTGCTGTGGTAATTCATGTTTTCGACTTCTTCTCCAAAACCATCTGTCAGATTCACTTTAAACTTGGTGGGGATATACCTTGGGTGGGTCTCTACCAAGTTTGTACAAGTGGTCATGGTCCAGCGATTTTTGGATTTTTAATGAATTTTTTTGTTCATTTTGGGGGGAAATCTTAAAAAATCTTCTTCTCCGAAACCACTAGGCCAATTGCTTCAAAATTGCATAGGGACACTTCTCGAGACCCCTAGACCTTAAATTCGTCAACAGGTTGCACTGCAATTTTTTTCTATTTTTTCATGAAGTTTTGGTGTTTTTGCCATTTTCGACTTCTTCTCCAAAACCATCACTCAGATAATGCTGAAACATGGTGTACATGTCCCTTCCAGAAGGGTCACAGAAGTTTGTATCCTAGGTGGCGTTGCTTTGGATCCCTGATTTTTAACGATGTTTTTCAATTCGGGTACTTAGTGGCCAATGCATACATTTGTATTGATTACTATTTGTACTAAGTGAATGGGGATTGCTGTCGTAATTCATGTTTTTGACTTCTTCTCCAAAACCGTCTGTCAAATTCACTTGAAACTTGGTGGGGATGTGTCTTGGGTGGGTCTGTACCAAGTTTGTTCAAATGGTCACGGTCCAGTGATTTTTAGATTTTTTATGAATTTTTTTGTTCATTTTTGGGGGAAATCTTAAAAAATCTTCTTCTCTGAAACCAGTTGGCCAATTACTTCGAAATTGTATATACTGGCTGGGATATCATCAATGTCAGGGAAGGGCAAAGTCAAAGGTTCAATTACATACCAACATGTTGACTCTGTGTGGTATTAACATTCACACTCAAATGCTGAAGGACAGTTAATTGACATAACTGGCTCCACTATGGATGACCTTGAACTTCTTCCCAATACCACATTGCCACTAGTGTCATCAATTTCTAAGTCAGCTGAGCATGGCCTGTTCACACAGGCCTCTTGTTTAAATTATGCTTCTGACTTGAGCTCTTTTTTCATTATTACAGTTTTCAGATAAACTCGGTGCTGTCTTGGGTTACAAAACGTAGCACAACACAATCTTGTGTGTGTTTGTGTGTACAAGAGTTATAGGCCTAGTGGTCCAGATATTTACCTCTTTGAGACATGTTAATTGAAAACATATGGGTTGTTCAATATTTTTAAATGCATGTGTGTACAAATATGTATGATCAGCTGCCAGATGTGGCCATTTCAAGGCAGGAGGGTTGGTTATAATCAAGAGTTTGTAACTGCTGTAGGCCTACTGCAGATACAAGTCTGACAGTTGTAACTTTGTTAAAGATGCGGACAACATCTAGGACCCAAAAGATGATTCATTCACGTACCAAAAGAAATAAGGAACACAAAGTTACAGGGAAACCTCTCAAGCCCTGAGGAAGGGCCCAGATGGCCCGAAACGTTGGCGAGGGGTTTCCCATATTAAAACATATACTTTTGGAGTTGTGTTCCTTATTTCTTTTGGTACGTGAATGAATCATCTTTTGGGTCCTAGATGTTGTCCGCATCTTTAACTTCGTTATATCGGACTAGTCCCATGTTGCGCGACCCTGCATCTCCCCTGTGAGATCCATCTAGACACCCATTAACTTTTAATAGCTGGTTCAGTGTTGGTTTCTCACCTTAACAACACAGTTGTAACTTTGGGTGATTAGTACTTCTCTTCCTTGATGGCACCCCAATATTTTCTCCCTACATTTGCCCTTTTTGTAAATGATGTGCCATCTGGTCATATGGCATGTTTACTGCACTAATGAAAGCAAATTTAATGGGTACAGTGCATAATATGTTTATAACTATTTATTGTTTAGAATTCTGGCGCTGAGTTGATTTTGGTTTTCCCAGGCAAACAGACATGCAAATTTGTGGGAAATGTAGCCAGAACACACTATACATGTATGTGTATTTTGGGCTAGCGCTAGGAATTTTTACCCCTTAGCCAATTTGTCTAAAACTACAAATTTCTTTTAGCCAAATGGAATCTTCTTTAGGCAAATTTTAGTCTAATAAATCTGACACATATGAAGTCAAAACTCACCCCCCCCCCAGCCCGCCCTCCAAAAATGCCTCAAAAATGTTTTGTCAAACACACAACCATACATACTTACATTGTTATCAAAATAAGTAAATTTTCTTTTCTTTTCATTTACTTTGTTTTTCTAGAATAAAGTTTTAAGTTATGAAACTTGGACATATGATAAGGTTAGTGACCAAGACATGTCAGAACTTAATTATATTACGATTTTAATTTATAATCCTAGTTTTGAAAAAATTGTACTTTTTGAGCTAATTTTATGAAAATTTGTTCAGATAATGGTTATGATACTTTGATTATCATCAGTAATTAAATCAACAGAAAGATATTTAAATCACTGCTGGTATATTTATCATAACTAAGTTTAGAGATAAAATATTAAAAGGAAACATTAATTTTCAAGATAACTTTTAATAATTTTCTTTTGGAAGAAACATATCAGCTCATTCCGGAATAGTTTTGTCTTTTCTTTTTCTTTCCTTTTTTTCTTTCTTTTTTTAAATAACTGGAGTTGACAGTGGTAACTAATGCTTGTAGTAAAGAGTTATTAAAATATGAACAAAGTTAAAACATTAGATATAAGAAAGTAAGAAAATATGTGTATATTGCATTATGTTCACCTTGACAACAGACAAAATACTGTGTAGGTGTACTAAACCATTACACAGGCCTGTCAATGGGTAGGCCTAATATCTATTGAAAATCTGCAGATATTACAGTTTTAAAAATCTTGGCTGCTTGAATCAATATTATTACTTCCTTTAAGTCAATGTTAACAGAAATAAACTTCAAGTATCAAACTTCTGATAAAAAAAAAAAAAACAAAAACAAACAAATGCTTGTTAATTAAAAATCTGGAAAAGATAAAAATACATGTACCAAATTTGCTGCCCATATCTAAAGGAACACACAAGTTTTTACATTTTCATCAATAGCTGGCAGGACTACAGTAGTCCTTCCTTTGAGACACCGCCCCTTGTGCCACCCAAAAGGTGGTCACATAAAGCAGGTGGTCCCTCAAAGGAGGTATAAATAACATGAAAAGTATTACAGAGAGACCTGACCATTGTGGTCTCTCAAAGGAGGTGGTCTCCCAAAGGAGTGGTCTTTCAAAGGAGAGACTAGTGTACTACACATGTGCCAATGTCAAGGTCAGTCAAAAAGAGCATGGCACCCGCGAATTTTTCACTTGTTTATTTCAATGAATTTCGTCACTACAAGGCATTTATGAATCATGACAACTCTGTCTGTGGTCATTACTGGATAGATACAATGTTTTGACAAGGAATCCTATAATCTGAAGATCTAAACTGAGAGCTGGAAGTCACGATATGACCTTGATCAAGTAGGTATTTTGGACACCTTGTTCATGCGTGCTGAGTCCAAAAGCCATTTTGAGATTGACAGAGAAGAACATCGATTCATTTATGCCTGAGCAAAGCAAATAGACGTAAT
The DNA here is from genome assembly GCA_964020975.1 of Hermodice carunculata. Classification (NCBI taxonomy): domain Eukaryota; kingdom Metazoa; phylum Annelida; class Polychaeta; order Eunicida; family Amphinomidae; genus Hermodice; species Hermodice carunculata. The sequence continues at coordinate 36,394,084 of OZ026624.1, read as the reverse complement.
ATTATATGTCTCTGAATGTATTTTCTTATTCTCTGAAGTCCACTTTGAAGTTGAATACAGTTTTCTTTCCGTTATTTCCATAATGCACTTCCCTTTTTAGTCCCCCGCCCACTTGGTGGGGGACTATAGGTTTGCACCTCGTCCGTCCGTCCTTCCGTCCGTCCTTCCGTCCGTCCTTCCGTCCGTCCGTCCGAAGCTTCTCCGGGCCATATTTCCAACACCATAACACCCACAGCTACCAAATTTAATGTGTTTGTACTTCCCAGGATAGAGGTGTATGGTGTGCCAAAAGTAGGTCACTAGGTCAAATATCTGGGTCACAGAATACATATGTATGAAAAATCTTGTCCGGGCCATAACTTTTTTGTCCTTTTACTTAGAGTCTTGAAATGTTACACAAATGTGAAGCTTAGTCTAAGAAAGTGTCATAAAGCAAAACTAGGTCACTAGGTCAAATATTTGGGTGACTGATCGACATGTAAATATACAGAAACAAATTTTGTCCGGCACATATCTTCCCTATATTAATGCTACCTCTTCAATCTTTTTATGGTGGGTAGACCTTAGGTAGTAGCTGTGCATAGGCATTGTTTTGTGTGGCTAATTACTTGCATTAATTAATTATTTAACAAAGTTCGTTAAGGAAGACAAATTTTGTCCGGGCCATATCTTCTAAACTATTAATGCTAGCCCTTTGAATTTTTTGTGGTGGATAGACCACAGGTAGTAGGTGTGCATAGGCATTGTTTTGTGTGGCTAATTACTTGCATTAATTAATTATTTAACAAAGTTCGTTAAGCAAGACAAATTTTGTCCGGGCCATATCTTCTAAACTATTAATGCTAGCCCTTTGAATTTTTTATGGTGTGTAGACCTTAGGTGGTAGGTGTGCATACGCATTGTTTTCTGTGGCTAATTACTTCCATTAATTAATAAACGAAGTTCATTAAGCAAGCTCAAGATACAATACTTCTAAACTATTAATGCTAGCCCTTTGAATTTTTTTGTGGTGGATAGACCATAGGTAGTAGGTGTGCATAGGCATTGTTTTGTGTGGCTAATTACTTGCATTAATTAATTATTTAACAAAGTTCGTTAAGCAAGACAAATTTTGTCCGGGCCATAGCTTCTAAACTATTAATGCTAGCCCTTTGAATTTTTTATGGTGTGTAGACCTTAGGTAGTAGGTGTGCATACGCATTGTTTTCTGTGGCTAATTACTTCCATTAATTAATTAATTAATTAACGAAGTTCATTAAGCAAACTCAAGATACAATACAAATTTTGTCCGGGCCATATCTTCTAAATTATTGATGCCAGCCCTTTGATTTTTTTTATGGTGGGTAGACCTTAGAGGGGATATGATAATGGGCACCATCCGTGTGTCCGTCCGTCCGTCAAATATTTGGGTCACAGTAATACATAAATGTACAGTATTTTCATGTCCTTACTGTAATTCTTAAAAAATTTTGACTTCTTGTTATAAAATTTTACTGATAATGTATTGTGACCTAAAAGTGTGTCACGACGCAAAACTAGGTCACTAGGTCAAATATCTAGGTCACAGTGTAAACTCCATGTAAAACCTTGTCCATGCCATATTTCCCCTACTATAATACCTACAGCTACCAAATTTATTATTTTAATACTACCTGGGGAGTTGGTGTGTCACATGGCAAAAGTAGGTCATTAGGTCAAATATCTAGGTCACTGAAATCCATTCAAAATCTTGTCTGGGCCATAACTTTTTTGTCCTTTTACTTAGATTAATGAAATTTTACACAAATGTGAAGCTTAATCTAAGAAAGTGCCATAAAGCAAAACTAGGTCACCAGGTCAAATATGTGGGTCACAGTGATTTGTAAATGTTCAGTATTTTCACGTCCTGACTTCTTGTAATGAAATTTTACCTGTTAATTCATTGTGACTTGAAAATGTGTTATGAGCAAAAATAATTCACTAGGTCAGATATGTAGGTCAGTATAAACTCCGTGTAAATCCTTGTCCAGGCCATATTTCAAATACCATAACACCTACAGCTACCAAAATGTTGCTTGCATAGTTCCTGGGGCATTGCTGTCGTCACATGGCAAAAGTAGGTCACTAGGTTAGAAGAAAAGTAGTTGTGATAATATATTAGAATGCATTGATTAATTTTCATGTCACCTGTATCATCTTGGTTGCAAAACTGAACAGCTTCTGTGGCACCAAACCAAAGTAGAGGTTACTTGGAAATGAGGGATGTGAACTTGACACTAGTCCATTCATTTCAACCCTTTTTGTCTTGCTTTTAATGAATTTTGAACAGTTTCAAATGATGATGTCATTTTTTACCAAGGAACCGCTATCATATCCATGATTATAGTAACCTCTATTTATATTTATTGTGATGAAACCTGATGTTGCCAGGGCCCAGTCTCCCACTTTTTGGAAAAAAAGTCATTTTCACCATTTGCTAATTACTTGGAAAAAAATTACATAAATTATGTACATGTATTAATACATGTACTGTAAATACTCCTGTATTTGATAATATGTATATTGTATTTGCATATGTCTGTTCATATTTGCATTGCTTTAACCATTGTAAGTCAGGTTTCATCCATGCATGGCCAGCCTCCCCGTGGTGGTGCTGGTAACACTCACCACTACTATGCATGTATGTAGCAGTAGAGCTTATCCTTCCTCAAAAATCCTTGCATCTTAGTGCATGTCTTGGTAGATGTAGTTTTGGGCTAAACTCTGGTTCTTTGCACGCTTCATGACAATTACCTCCGTACACTGTACTTGTGATGTGCCAAAACATTTAGTGAAAACCAGATTGCATATCTTGGTGAGTGGCAAAATGGCCATGAATTTTACTTAAGAATGTAAACAAGTGTAAAAAAGCTACAGCAGTCTTCTTCTGCATAAATATCATAACAGAAGAAGGTTGAAGGGTTTGGCAACCCTTGCCACTGCAGCTAGCCGCGGACTTTCGCTATAGAAACAGTCCAAACCGGTTACAGCAGTCTTCTTCTGCATAAAGATCATAACATTCACTTTCTGTCTTTTGAAAATTTTCTGCTAACAGTCATTTGAAAATTTTCTGCTAACAGTCATGAAGATCATAGAAACAGAAGAAGGTTGAAGGGTTTGGCAACCCTTGCCACTGCAGCTAGCGGCGGACTTCCGCTATAGAAACAGTCCAAACAGGTTCCATCAGTCTGCATAAAAGCAGAAGAAGGGTCAAACACTTTCACAACCCTTACCACTGGAGATGAAACTAATACACGTAAAACAATTGAGTTCAGGCTTAAATCTCTGAAAGATAATGTACTGACTAGAATACTAATTTTTGTATAATTATGTAGCAAATGTCTTAAAATGGAAGTCTTTATATTGATGAGTGGAAAAATGGCAAGGTTACTATGTTATGATGTTTTTATATGCAGACAGGATAAAGCAGTTTCCTTTTGCATGCAAGTCTGTTAAAGACAGCTGAAGAAGGTTGCTTTTCCAGCATGTAGAGGTATCATATGACTATAACTGTACATGTACAGTGGCACCTGTCTTCAGAGACTGCACAAACAAATGACACACCCCTTATCTTTAAGAAAAAAATCCTTCTTAGTTCCTCTTTTCCCCATGCTTGTCAAATGTGTTTAGCTCTATTGAAAGATCTACTGTCCTGTTTTTCTTCTTTTTATTTTTCTTTTTTCCACGTTAAACTTTGTATCTATACCAAAAAACATCTTTTGTCAGAAACTGTTTTTAGTCTTGCACTGCAGGTGGTTGTTAAGACAGGAACCACTGTCATAAATAGTCCACAAAGCCAGAGACAGTCTTCTTACGAGAAGACTGCCATTATAAAGAACTGTATACAAAGGTTGGACATGATGGCTTCTTTTACTTATGGACATAGTACATATTGCCATATATAAGTTTAGTTTATATATATTATTTTTCACTACAGAATTATAGGAAATGGATGCTCTAGACAAAATAAAAGATACAGCGCAGAAGATAGCAGATGAAAACCTGAAATTGATGGGACTCGTCGGTAAAATGTCTGCTAGAGGTGTTGTCCAAAAGGAATTGCTACAAAAGTGTGATGAAATAAATGATACAGTAGCAAAATACAGTGAAACAATCAAGGTAGAATGCCGTAAAGTTGAAGCATCACTAAAATCTTTAGATGCCAAACTGAGCTGGAGTAGAAAACGGGAAGGCGATTTGCAAGTGGAGGTAACAGCCAAGAAACAAGCACTTGAAAAAACCAAAGCTCAAATCAAAGAAACAGAACAAAAGTTAAGTGCAAACGAAGCTCAAATGAAAGAAACAGAAAAAAAATCAAGTGACAGCCAAGAGGCATACTGTGCCCTCATGTTTGCAGATACGGTTACAGAGGATATGATTTCTTGTCCATCTTTATCTCAATCACAAGAGTTGTACAGTCCAACAACTTCAAAACCAAGCTCTCCAAAGACCCAGTGAAAACTCACAGAAAACTCTTTACATGCCTAGTTAAGTATTTCAAGTTCAAATGTTATATTGTTGTGTTAAAATTTACTTTATATTTCAACTATAGTGACGACAACAGTGACTCTTGTAGGGGATTTCTACTGAGGCACTACAACAGAGTGAGGAAAAAGTGACACACTCACAAAATACACTGAAATAATGAAGATCAAAATGCCAAAAAGTCGAAGCATCTCAAAAGTCTGTGGATGCCAAATTGAGCTGTAGTACTTAAAACAGGACAGAATTTCCAGGTGAAGCTTACAAGCAATAAAAAACCAGCACTTGAAAAAACACATAGCTCAGATTAAGTACTTCAAGTTCAAGTTCAACTGTTGTGTTATATTTACTTATATTCAAGTAGTGACAAGAGTAGTGACTCTTCTACCAGCATTGTACAAAAGGAACTCCTAGAACAGAGAGAACATTAAGTGGATGTGATGTTTAATCCATCTTTATCTCAGTTATAGGAAGGGGACAATGCAGCAACTTTAAAGGCAACATCCAAAGAGCTTCTGAAAAGTTGAAGAAAACCTCGTTATATCAATAGTTAATTACTTCTAGTTGAACTGTTCTGTTATTGTATTCATATTTCAAGGTATATTTCATGTATATAGAAAGGAATGCTGACTGTTTCATAAAGTACAATTTCAATATTTGTAGAAGTGACACAAGTTTTATACATTTACTAGAGTTACAGTTGTCCATTCTCATAATCATCAGAGTGGCACAAATAAAGTAAACGCAATATTCAGATCTGTGCTCCCTGGTAATTAGTCAAGAACCATATCAAGTCATGGATCGCAGGAAACAGGAAAAGGAGCGTGATAGGAAAAGACTGTCACGTGCTATGAACTCCCAGGATGCTGCAATGCTTCCTGAAAGTTGCACCACATGCACTGATATGAGCATGGACTCTATAATTAACTACTTTAAATACCAAACCAAAAAACAAAGTGAATTCAAGAAAATGCAAGTTCCAAGAAAAGAAAGAGAGAGAAAACAAGAAGGTAGAAAAAATGCTTCAAAAACAGAAAAAACAATCATGAAAGAAAAAGACAATGACAGAAAAAGAACAAAACGCCAAACAATGACACAGAAAGAGAAACAACAGTGTCTTCTTCAGGATAGAACTAGAAAAGCGACAAAACGCCAAACTTTGACACAGAAAGAGAAACAACAGTGCCTTCTCGAGGATAGAACTAGAAAAGAGGAGAGAAGAAAAACTGTTTCACTCTCAGAAAGACGGAAATGGCAGGAACAAGATAATAGCAGAAAACTGAAAAAAAGGAAAAGTATGGCAGTTATTGACCTAGAAGAAATACGAGAAAGGGAAAAAGTTCACAAAATAAACCAAAGGAAAGCTTTGACACAGAAAGAGAAACAACAGTGCCTGCTCGAGGATAGAACTAGAAAAGAGGAGAGAAGAAAAACTGCTTCACTCTCAGAAAGACGGAAATGGCAGGAACAAAATAATAGCAGAAAACTGAAAAAAAGGAAAAGTATGGCAGTTATTGACCTTGAAGAAATACGAGAAAGGGAAAAAGTTCACAAAATAAACCAAAGGAAAGCTTTGACACAGAAAGAGAAACAACAGTGCCTTCTCGAGGATAGAACTAGAAAAGAGGAGAGAAGAAAAACTGCTTCACTCTCAGAAAGACGGAAATGGCAGGAACAAGATAATAGCAGAAAACTGAAAAAAAGGAAAAGTATGGCAGTTATTGACCTAGAAGAAATACGAGAAAGGGAAAAAGTTCACAAAATAAACCAAAGGAAAGCTTTGACACAGAAAGAGAAACAACAGTGCCTTCTCGAGGATAGAACTAGAAAAGAGGAGAGAAGAAAAACTGCTTCACTCTCAGAAAGACGGAAATGGCCGGAACAAGATAATAGCAGAAAACTGAAAAAAAGGAAAAGTATGGCAGTTATTGACCTAGAAGAAATACGAGAAAGGGAAAAAGTTCACAAAATAAACCAAAGGAAAGCTTTGACACAGAAAGAGAAACAACAGTGCCTTCTCGAGGATAGAACTAGAAAAGAGGAGAGAAGAAAAACTGCTTCACTCTCAGAAATACGGAAATGGCCGGAACAAGATAATAGTAGAAAACTGAAAAAAAGGAAAAGTATGGCAGTTATTGACCTAGAAGAAATACGAGAAAGGGAAAAAGTTCACAAAATAAACCAAAGGAAAGCTTTGACACAGAAAGAAAAACAACAGTGCCTTCTCGAGGATAGAACTAGAAAAGAGGAGAGAAGAAAAACTGCTTCACTCTCAGAAATACGGAAATGGCCGGAACAAGATAATAGCAGAAAACTGAAAAAAAGGAAAAGTATGGCAGTTATTGACCTAGAAGAAATACGAGAAAGGGAAAAAGTTCACAAAATAAACCAAAGGAAAGCTTTGACACAGAAAGAGAAACAACAGTGCCTTCTCGAGGATAGAACTAGAAAAGAGGAGAGAAGAAAAACTGCTTCACTCTCAGAAATACGGAAATGGCCGGAACAAGATAATAGCAGAAAACTGAAAAAAAGGAAAAGTATGGCAGTTATTGACCTAGAAGAAATACGAGAAAGGGAAAAAGCTCACAAAATAAACCAAAGGAAAGCTTTCACTCAAACACAGAGAGAAAAATTGAAACAAAAAGATACACATAGAAAATGACAGAAAAGAAAAGCATGACACCAGATGAGAAAGAAAGATTGAAACAAAGAAATACATTCAGCAGAATGACAAAAAGGAAAAGCATGGCACCAGATGAGAACGAAAAATTGAATAAAAAAAATACATGTAGGAGAATGACAAAAAGGAAAAGCATGGCACCAGATGAGAAAGAAAAATTGAATACAAAAAATTCATGTAGGAGAATGACAAAAAGGAAAAGCATGACACCAGAGGAGAAAGAACGAACACAACACATTAATTCTGTCAGGAAAGCAAAAAGAAGAAAATTGTTACATGACACAGAACCAACAGTATCAGATGTGTTACAAACATTTTTCAAATCCATATCAGAGGGTCCAACCTTTGAGTGTTTATGTTGCCATCGACTACTTTACAGAACATCAGTGCAAAAAAGGGAAAACTTGTGGATTTGTCTAACATGCAAAAACTCTTTGGACAAAGGAAAGATTTCTGCACAAGCCTATGATAATCTACAACCAGATGATATTCCAGCACAATTACAGACACTTTGTCATTTGGAAGCACAGCTAGTTTCCAAAATAATTCCTTTTATGAAAATTGTATCACTTCCAAAAGGCTCTTAGCGTGGGCTAAAAGGACAAGTGGTATTGGTACCTTCAAATGTAGATAAAACAGTATCTGCTCTACCTCGGCAAACAACTGAAGAACAAATAATTGCGCTTAATCTGAAAAGAAGACTGTCCGATCAGGCTTCTTTCTCAAAACAATACATATGACCATTTCATGTCAACAAAGCTGTTGAGTATCTTAAACAAAACAACCCACACTATGCTACAATACAACAAAATCAAGCATGGGAAAGTGACAGTCATCATAATGATGAAGAATTCTGGAATGCTGTATCAGAGCAACAACAGCCAAACCCAGCAGGAACAGTTCCAGATGCAGGAAGTAAAAATACTCATGACAGAGAAGACACTTCCTCACAGCCATCTCACACAGTGTCAAACTACAGACTTGGAAACTACTGTGACATTACCAATAAAATTGATGACCAAAATAAATCTCAGACATCATCTGAAATCATAGATTCTGAAGATGAAGTGGATGAAGATAATTCACCTGATTTTGTTGAAGAGCAAAATCTGAAGCAATCATTGAACTCAATAACCTGCATGTACTCGGAAAATGGACCATCGGTAAAGTGTAACCAAGTTTTAAACATTGCACCAGGTGAAGGAAAAATACCAACATCCATATTTTATCAAGATCACTGGGAAACACTTGCATTCCCACCATTATTCCCTTCAGGTAGAAACACTTTCCATGAAAAGAGGCCAATTGCTATAACTCCCAAAAAGTATGTGAATGCCAGACTACTGTCTGCCGATGGAAGATTTGCAGAAAATGCAGAATATCAATTTCAGTGTCTTCACTGGCTTGAATCGGTGTCAGTGAAAAATACTATTTCAATGTCTTTCAAGAAAAACAGACAAGCAGATATGTCAGTTGGTCAGCTACAGAATCCTGAGAGAATCCATACATTAATGAAGGATGAAGAGATTTTTACCTCCTTCAAGAAAATTTGTGGTTCACCACAGTACTGGAAAGAAATGCAGCAAGACATGCTGGCCAAAATACGCCAATTTGGACCTTACACATTTTTCCTCACTGGCTCAGCAGCGGATTTCCATTGGCCTGAGTTGATCCAAATTGTTGCAAGGCAGTATGGTGAAATTTTCAGTCTTTCATACATAGAAAACCAGATGGAGAAGAAAACGAAGCGTCAGTGGCTTGCAAGGAACCCTGTGACAGTAGCTAGACATATAGACTTTATTTTTCGCAAAGTCTGGGGAGATGTTATTTTGTCCGGACTTCACCCGATAGGACAAGTTTTGAACTATGATATTAGAAAAGAAATGCAGAATAGAGGAACAGCCCACTTTCACTCTGCACTTCATATTAAAGATGCTCCTGTCATGGATCGTGACCCAGATGAGCAAGTTACTCAATTTATTGACCAGTACATCAGCTGTGAGGTCCCAGCTGATGACGAACTTGCATCCTTGATCTCATCAAGGCAATCACATCATCACACCAGAACATGCATGAAGAAAAAGGGGATTACTTGCCGTTTTCACTTTCCAAAACCTCCTTCTCCTAAAACTGTCATAGCTAGAGTACCAAATGATGACAAGGCAAGTGAAAGTATTACTTCAGCTCAAAAGGTTATCGCACACGTCATGGACACAATGTCACAGACAGGGACAAATATCACATTAAATGAACTCTTGAAAGTAGCAGACATTACACCAGAATTATATGACCAAGTTCTTCATACAGCACTGAACAAGACTACTATTATTTTGAAGAGACAGCCAAGTGAAACTTCCATCAATCCTTATAATGCTGTTATACTGAAAGCACTGAGAGCAAATATGGATATCCAATACATCACCAATGTTTGGGCATGTATAGCCTATATTACCTCATACATGTGTAAACCAGAAAGAACTATGTCAGAATTCATGAGAAAAGCCTGTAAAGAAGCAACAGATGTCAAACAGAAACTCAAAAGCATTGGAAATGTATTCCTGAAAAGTCGTGAAGTTTCACAACATGAAGCTGTTGCTAGACTTCTCGGGCTACCACTTAGAGAATCAAATATACCTGTCAGATTCATTCCCACTGGATACCCAGAAGAGCGTACACGGATGTTGAAGCCAACATCAGTTCTTCAAACTATGAAAGAAGATGAAAAGGACATTTTCTTGCCAAATATCATTGACAAGTACATGGCCAGGCCTTCATCTTTGGAACATTTGTGCTTGGCAGAATTTGCATCGACTTATGAAACGTCCTCCAGGTACTCAGATGTAGAAACAGAGCAAGAGGAACCCACTGATGATGAGCCCTCTTCATCACCAACTGCTACAATATCCCTCAGGGATTATCTTGGTATTATGGTCAAGAGAAAGAATCCTCTTGTTCTACGGTATTACTTTGTATCACACAACAAAGATAAAGAAAAATACTACTTCCGTTTGTTGCTGCTCTATTAGCCATGGAGAAATGAAAGTCAACTACAAGATGCTAAAACATATGAGGACAAGTTTCACTCAGTCAAAGAACTCATTGTTGGAAATATTGAAAAACATGAGCCATTTGTAACAGAAGTCCAAGAGGCACAGGAATCATTAGAAAATGTAGACGAATTAGGAGACGAAATATGGGATGGTCTTGCTCCACAAGCGGAACAACACAGAGCAGATGAAGCAGCTGATGACCCTGAAAATCAATTAAATACAGATCTTTTAAGTGAAAACCACATGCAAGAAGATCTGGAAGAACAAGGACAATCTGCTAATACATGGAAAAGTCATCCTTTCATCACCACAAATGACTTGATAGCTGATGAAAGCAAGTACTACTCAATGGTCAGAAGTCTCAATGCCAAACAAAGACAAGTACATGATCTGATTTTTCAGTGGTGCAGAGATATGACTTTAGTTTCATCACCTGAAGAAGAACCCATGCCATTCCACATTTTCCTCAGTGGAGGGGCAGGTGTAGGCAAAAGTCACACCATACACACAGTTTACCAAACTGCAGTCAAAGAATTGCGACAGGCAGGTCATAGTCCAGATATACCATGTGTTATCTTGACTGCTCCAACAGGCAAAGCAGCTGTAAATATTGGAGGCAACACTCTCCATAGTGCTTTCCATCTTCCTGTCAAAGAAAAAAGAAAGCCCTTTAGATATAGCAGACCAGCTAATGCTTCAATGGACAGCATGACAGCAACATACTCGCAATTAAAGATTCTTATTATCGATGAAATATCGATGGTAGGAGCTCAAACTTTCTCAAACTTGGATCTAACACTACAGGATATATTTGACAATCACAAACCTTTTGGTGGAATATCTGTGCTGGCTGTTGGTGACTTAATGCAGCTGAATCCAGTTGGAGAAACACCCGTGTTCAAAGGGAACAGTACAGGATACAGTGCTCTTGCACCCAATATATGGCAACTTTTTGCACTTCATGAACTAGTAGACATTGTTAGACAAAAAGAGGATCTTGAATTTGCTGAAATTCTTTCCAGAATACGCATAGGAGCTCATACAGCCAATGATATCCAACATATCAAAACATTGGAATCCAACAACAGTGTCCCACATGATAGTGTATCATTGTTTCTCACAAATGCTTTAAAAGACAAATACAATGCTGAACAGTTGACACGACTTCAAAATGACATATACACAATAAAAGCCAAAGACTCCTCAAGAGATTTTCAAACAAGACAGGTAGCTGTGTCTTCAACATCAACTAATCCACATGAGACTGGCGGCCTAGCAGCAGAAATCCCAAGTAGCTGTGAGTGCAAAGTACATGCATACGAAAAATACAGACATAGCAGATGGATTTGTCAATGGTACAACTGGAACTGTTTGCAAGTTAGACATCAATCCATCAAACCCTCTCCAGGGCACAATATATGTGCAGTTTGATGACGTGAAGGCTGGACGTCAAGCAAAGGCCTCAAGCAAATTCAAGGATCTTGTTTCTATCAAAGCAGTTACTGCACCATTTAGAGTTACGGAGAAAGCAAAGTCTATTCAAATGGAAAGAACACAATTTCCTGGAACTCTAGCATGGGGAATCACAGTCCACAAAGCCCAGGGATCTACCTTTGCAACTATGGTAGCTGATATGGAAACCAGAGGTGAACAGTCAAAAACAATGCCTGGACAAATATACACCATGTTAAGTCGTGCCACATGTAGAACAGGCTTGAAAGTGAAAGCATTCCATCCAGCAAAAATATCAGTCAATTCTGCAGCATTACAAGAAATGGCAAGGCTACAAACCTCAAACTGCCTATCATTCAACGAGATCAGCCAAACCACATTTAACATTGCATACCTCAATATCCGATCACTTCATGCCCATTATGAAGACTTCTTGACTGAAGCCACCATATCTAATGCAGTACTTAGTGTTCTGTGTCTTGTAGAGACAAATGTTCAATCATACCACAACTATCCACTTCACAGCATGGTATGTGTGTCTCAACCTACAGCACATGGCTGTGCTATATACTGTACTAAATCACATCCCATTCAGAAAGTACTAAACTGGAATTTACCAATCATTGAAATTGTTGGCATAATAGTTAATGCAACATTGATTCTTTGTGTATATGTTCCGCCATCCTCCCGCTGGACCCAGTTGAAACCTACATTCTGTGACCTTGTACAAAAGTGCAAAAATGAGGCAAATCTGCATAGCTGTCGCAACATTCTGATTGGAGGAGATTTCAGTTTGGATTTTCAGAAGATGAACCATCTCCAGACTCTTTGCAATACTGAACTTGTACAGTTAGTAAAGAACCCAACTCATCATCTGGAAGCAATCCTTGACCTTATCTTTTCATCAAAGTTGCTGCCCTTGCACAACATTCCACTCTACTTTACAGATCATCACCTTCTCATTGTTGAGGCTGACTAAAATTGGTAAGTAATGCATCTGTAAAAACAAACAGCTAAATTACCATTCAAGAAACTAGTGAATTTGCATCAGGTTCCTTTCAACTCCAAACAACATTGTTATCCCAAACTTCATGCATCTTTACTACATTTACTTGCTGTCTGGTAAGGAACTACACATAGCTATGCAATACTTGATCCTCTTGGGATTAAAGGGCCTTTTAATTTTTTTTTTTCATCTAGGTCACACCCCTATATAGTAGTCCATTCAACCTCGTGGGCGACGAGCGGGGGACTATGTATTGCTCTGCAATACTCATTAACTTGTTTACCAGAATATCCCAGAACAAAACCTGTCCTGGAAAATTTTATCTTCGCCAAATTGGCGAACTTATATGAATTTTCTTTCGTCTGATCAACTATTTTTTCGCCAATGGCGAATTGGGGAATTGCTAGCGCGAGCCCAGGTATTATCCTGATTATGATAATTACATTATCCTGTCAGCATTTTACATGTATGCAGATCAGTTATGTTTGCAGGAAAGCGGACATGCAAGTTTATGGCATGTGCACACGTGATTTCTTTCATGCATGTTGTATCTGTGAGAAAAAAAAAAAAACATTCACGCCCTTTCTATCTTGTGGCACATGTATCCATTTTATGAAATGAACTTCCATGCATATATAATGCAGACCAGGTATAATGAATCAGTTTCTTTCTTATATCTCTTGTCTCTGAGAAAAAATAAAGAGACCATTTGTATCTCCTGGTACATGTAGGAGTTGGATGACTTAAACTTTCATACATGTATATATGTATGCAGATGCCTGTGTGAGGTTTGTCAACCTATGCCCACTGAGGACGAATCCTCTTGTTGCCATGAGTGAACGAATTGGACCAAAAAAACTGTGCCTCTCCATGTACATGCCTTTAGGTTGGACAGGCATTCAGCATAACCTTGGAACAGATTCCCAATTATTTGCAGTGCATATTCTAAAAAAAAAAAAAAAAAAAAAAAAATAAAGCCAAATTTGTAGATCATGATTAACCCTTCCCCCTTAAAGTGGCCAAAACTGGCCTGAAGTAAAGATGTGGCCTGTTTTCATAATTTTTACCCTGTGGCCTGAACAGGCCAACATGGTATAGTTGATTGTGTTCATGTTTGTGTGTCATCTCCTGCATGTGTTCCTTTATCCATTCTTCTTGGATGCAGTAACTTTTGAAAAAGAAAAAAATTAAGCTGTGATCATGAAAGTTATATACTGTGGAAGCAACTTGTGGGAAGTTAAGTATACTTCAACATTCAGCAACTTTGGCCTTTTTTCAATGTCATGGGGGGGGGGGGTACATTTGTGATGATTGGGTTTTAAAGGTACTGGCTGTCAAGTGTTTATTTGCATTGTTAATGAAAAACATTTAATATGCGTGCATATTTTTTTCAATCTTAATGGGAGGGGGGAGGGGTAATTATACAAGTATAGCGACATTTTGTGTACATACTAAAAGTGCACTGAGATGAGCAAGTTCTACAAGATGCTGACCTTAGTTTTAATGAGCTATTTGAAGTGGGATTTTTTTTATACATGTGTAGATAAATACCACATGTAGCTGTGATCAATACATGTAATCTGAGGCATCTTGACTTGGCTAACCACACAGCCATTTGTTATGATAATACTTGTTATGATAATACAAAGCAGTATGAAAGTTTGTAAATGAGAAAGCCCCATGGATGCTAACCATATGTTGGCTTTGTTTTTTTCCATGCGCAGTGCAGCTCCCCCTTCCTTCGCTTTTGGGAAGCTCAGGGTGTAGCATGGTCTCCCATCTTTTGTGGTTGCTTGCATTCCGTCTGCATTCTAGTTGAAATGCAGGGCAGATATGAACAATCTAAAATTTAGAGTCCTGAGCAAAGGGTTACAGTCTGGTCATGGACAGGGAGGATATTTTAGAGCAATCCCTATTTAATGTACTTGCAGTAAGTTGTACCAAGGACTGTGATGCAGAAAAAAAGCAATGCACAAGTGGCATGACAGCAAGAACATGTTGTGGATGGTGCTATCAAATGTCTCTGACGTTCAACAAAATTAAGTAACTTTTTGGTAGTAATGAGCTTCTGCTGCCTACCACTTCTCGGGCTTATCAGAGACTGACCAGTGATTTCAACCCATACAAATGGTGCATTTTTGTATTCATTTCATTCATTCAGTACATTTTCAAAAGCTGACATAGTTCATATAACTAATATTTTGTTTATCATGTGTTGGGCTGAAAGTTGCCTTCAGTGGCTACAGAGCAGCTAGCTCCTAGAGTTAATGCACCTTGAAACATTTTGATGCTGAATCAAAATATATTTGGCTTTTTGAGTCAATTTAAGTGGAAGTATTTATCAGCATTTGTTCAAATTTTGTCAGTATTTTGCTCCTAAATGATGGCAACATTCAGGGCTTGTGTGTGAATTGAAGCATTGTTTATGATCGCCACAAGTGTACATGAATTTTCATAACAAACTGGGTACTTTTGTGATTGGCATGGGATATGGTATTTAACTTTCATCCCAGAGAAGCATATGTATAAGTGCTTAAATAGATGTAAACATAGAAGAAAAGTCTCTTGTGATCTCACCTCACATACATCCCCCAGTAAGAGAATGCAACATTCTTAGGTACAAATTGTATATCAAAGCTGTGCTTTGCTTCAAGGATGGAAGTCTGGTACACTGGTGAAAGCTTGCCAGTGTCCTTCAACAGTTTGGGTTTCAGCAAAGACTCTTCCAGGAGCACAGCTCCTTTAGATCCTGATATAAGATATAGTTTGATTAAAACAAAAAAAAATGTGTTGTATATTAGTATTTCTCTGTCAATATAACTTTGGACAGAGACATCTTTACCAGGTTTTAAAATTGATTAAATCCAAGTCGTGCTCCTGGTAGGATCAGTATGAGTGAGTGTAAGCACATGTTCACTGATACAGCCATGAACAAGCATGTTTCTCTCCGTATCCTTTATGTGGTTGTTTTCTTTTTAAAGCTCAAGTGACCTTGAAATAATAGGTCAAAATCAGTCACTGTAAGGCAAAAAAAAAAATGGTTTGTTTCCCCTAACTGGAACGACCTTTCTCTAAAAAAATTTAAAAACTTCTACCTACCCAAAATTGTGGCACATTTAACAAAAAAACATACCGACCCACCCAAATTATCTGTCTACCTGCCCCCCCCCCCCCCAAAAAAAAATTCGGTCCATGAGGGGAAGCACACTTAATGTTTTTTTTTTAAAGCCTCAACAAGATTTTATACTCTGAAATGGACTTCATTCTATATGAATTTGGCAAGCTTAGGTCTATTATATCTGGTTTTCAAAATTTGGGTGCGTTGCTTTATTCTGTATGTGGTGTTGTGTGGCCTCCCTTTTGCTTAGATTACTTCTGCTTGTCCTTGTATATATGCATATGCTGCACACCAGTATAGGTGTAGTGAAATGGCCTTTTTCCAGTGGCCAACATCACCACACTCTGATTGCTTGCTAATATTGACAGCCTTTTTTGATACACCTGCACAGCACAGAAAACAAAGGATAATTTTCCCTTCTTTTTGCTCTGCTAACCAAAGGTCGCTGAGCGTATATGATCACTCGTGTTTGTCAGTGCATCGCCATGCAGTCTACAGTTTTCAAGTTAACTCCATTTAACTTTCAGGACATAAAAAGGGTATAAAAATCAAGGTCAAGTAGGTGGCACCTGTTGAAATTTGATGGTGCCACCTGCAGTATAATTGAAGATATAGACCAAAATATGTTAAAAATACATTAAATTCAAAATGTCTAGAAACAGTTGGAGGTCTCCTATTGCATGACATAGATGATCTTGACCCACTTTCTCAAGGTTATGGAGGGCATGCATTTCAGGAAATTCAAAATCAAGATGTAACTGCAATATTTAGCCTTGGTGGCAGCAAAGTATGAGGCCCATGGACCTCTTGTTGCTATTCTTACCCTCATTGCTCTTTAGAATAAACATGATAAAGAAAGGGTTGAGAAATATTATAAACTCTTGCATATACAATATATATATATACAATATATATATATATATATATATACATATATATATATATATATATATATATATATATATATATATATATATATATATATATATATATATATATATATATATATATATATATATAAAAGCTAAAAGCCCAGAAAACATCTTAAAGCAAAATTTCTTCTTTAATTTAGTCTTATGGTATCTTATTTAAGACTCTTGAGATGGTGTAAGATCTTTTTCCTGCCCAGTCAGAAAAAGAGAAAGTGAGTAAGACCCAGTAAGAGGAAATCAAGTCACGCTATGACCAGGCGGGAAAGGAGCAGAGGCAGTCAGTCAATTTTCAGACCAGGTAAGACCTTCAGTGGGTGCCTCATTAGCATAATGAGATGATAAGAGTATATTCAGACTTGGAAAGACATTTGGTACCTGGCTCATTACCATAAGAGAAAGGCCTGGGGGTGACAAAACTATTATAAGATCTGGTAAGATGTTTTGGGGTTAGGGTAATTAACACAAGTAACACGATCAGATATACCAAGACCTTGTAATATGTAGGCACTAGGATATCCACAGTGTCACAAAACAGTATACTCTATGTATGCACTATCTTACTGAGCAGCATGTCCACTGATTTTCCATCCTCTGTCCTCCTTTTCAAAATCAACTCAGAGTCCAGACCATGATATATCGACCTAGCTAGAGATACACATGTACAGTACATACTCCCACTCATGTATGTTGTACCCACAAACTTTATATAATAACTTCACCTGGTCACTATAGTGGACAGCACATTGACAAGCTTATCACTGATGATATATCTACCTAGCTAGATGCACATGTACTGTACATACTCCCACTCATGCAGTGTATTCACAAGGCCATCACTGATGGATGGTAATAATGGGAATGTGTTGAAAGTTAAAACAAACAATACTGTGGTCCAGAACTGTGAAGACACATGTATATATGCAGTCATCCATTACAGTCTAACAGTTACATTATACAATAATGGGCAGGCCTGTACCTGAGATACATGTACCTAAGTTTTAAGCTTAGCTGACTTGTAAGTCAGCTAAGCTTATAGTATGGGGTTCTGTTGGAGTCTGCGTTCCATGGTATCAACAATTCACATTTTGCAACTTCTCTGAAATCCGCTAGGCAGAATCACTTCAAACTGGTCGTCATGTGGTATGAGTGGGTGTCAATCACGTTTGTTCAAATAGTGATGCTTCAGTGGTTTGGGGATGTTTTAGGAATGGTTTTGTGCATTTGTGGGTACATGTGGTAACATTTCTGTGGCTATCTGCTTTACTATCTACCACACTGTCCTATGTTGCCATGGAGACACAGATCTCATAGGCACCCTTCTATCCATGCATGCTAGGGGGGATGGTTTGGAAGGCTTGGGATTTGTAGCAAATGGGATGGGGGGGGGGACCACTCCCAGCAACTGTGTAATGAGGTTTTCAATAAAATACAGGGAATCTCTTTCTGTTCATGCAAAAACAGACCTGCTCCATGCTGCAATATGTACTGGGCAGGATATAGTTCCCACTAGTGGTAGACAGAGCTTTTAGCGCACCATTCTTGAGACTGGTGTCTTAGCTGGTCCCCTGTTTTTGCCTGAGGCTATGAGTCTGCTGGCTTATCAGTCCCAAGGGAGCACAGGCATTGGACTTCCAGGCAGAACAAGCCTGAGTGTACCCCACAGTTGAAAATCGACTACCTGCTGAGTTGGCTAGACCCATCGAAGTATGGTCTTCCAGTCCTCAATGACTGTTCACACAACTTTGTGAATTTTGAAACTGTGTGGATTTGTGTCATCTCAGTGTGGACACTTTTATTCATTTTCTTATAACCAGTGAGATGAAGCCTGTTCTTCATAGCCAGTACTGAGAAAGAATAGTGCTTGTGTGTGTTCACAGGTACGTGTACATGTAGTTACATGACAGTATCTGTTAAAAATTTGTTTAGGTGATAAAGGAACAAAGACAGTTTTGTATTGCATGTATCTTCCCCTTGAATTACAATATGTATACACTGAGCATGTATATGTGCATGTATGAATAATATGTATTTATATGTACATGAATACATTTATTTTCACGAGCATTAAAGACGTTCGGTACACTGGTCAAAAGAATTTAGAAATCTCTGGTTTTTGGTGTGAACAAAGATATTGGCATTTGAAACAAAATGCAAGCAAAAAATTGGCATGTCACGGTGCTACTTTTGTCGCTAGGTGGCGATACATGTGAGGACTACAGAAATTTGATAGCAGCCATTATATATGTGGGTAAAAGCAAAAAACAAATTAAGGATGCATAACTATGCATAAATTACCTCGATATGAGTGTTTGCAATGTATATCAAGCCTTTTAATAACAAATATGTAGACAAAACATGCTGGAATGTGACTTTAAATTCATCTGGTCTTGCAAAAATGTATAAGTGCTCACAGTATTTTGTAAATTTGAAATAGAAAAAATATTTACAAATCCCTGAAAAATTGTAGGGGGTTTCCAAAATATGTACTGATTTCATTGATTAACAAAAAAAGGTATCATACGGTGCTATTTTTTCTGCAATTGTACAAAGAATTCATGCATGTTGACTTAATTTGTTCTAAGTTCATAGGTAAAGGTATCCATTCATTGTCTCACTTCGATACCATATCAATATACATGTATGTAGCTCAAATGAACGGCAGTACGTCGTTAATTTTATATTTCAGTCATAATATATACTTTCATAGTTTTACTTAGAAGAGGCAAACATTTTAAGATTCTCTCCATAGTGCAATACAGCAATGTGGAGAAAAGAGGTAAACATAAGAATATCAAAATTATAGTTGCCTTAATACAGTGTCGAATGGTAGCACAGGTAGCACATTATCAAATATGCCTGTGCCACCTTTTGACGCTGGGGTATTACTCTGTTGTTGTTTTTTTTTTCCAGTTGGGACAGCGTTTATCGTACCACATTCACAAGAAATGGACAGTACACTGACCAAGCCATATCGTTTTTCTGATTCTGTGTTTTTTAGGGACAATGTTTTTTTTTTTTTTTACATTCCTCGCATACAAGATTATCGGCTAGTACACTTAGTTCCTCTATTTTGCGACCTTCGTCCCTGTCAGTGTTTACATGTACATGTGGCATTTGGGGGGTGGGCGTGGCACTTTCGACGGTGGCTTGGTCAGCGTTCGCTGATTGTGTACATGCGTTTTGGTCTACCACTGTCGTGTTTCGACGTATTCTGCCTTGTTTTCAAGTATTTAGTCCTTTGTTTTGGCATTTGTTAACAAACCGCCCATTCTTTTTCCTTTCACTCTTCGTAAACAATCCATGTTTCTCAAACGGAACTGTGCAAAATAGGAAAAGCGAACAGCAGCTAGTGCAGGTATCGACAAATACCAGCTCTAACTGCATAGAGGCATTGGACCATAAATGGTTGCGCATAACGCGGTGTACCGAACGTCTTTAATTTTCACAGTTTTTGAACTTTGGACCTTTCACTGAAACTTTAAATTCAATATTTTTGTTATAATTCCTGTCAATGCCATCTTAAAAATATATTTCACTGAGTTCTAATTTTCACGGTTTTGAAGCAATTCAGTGAAATAAGCGAAGAACACCGCAAAATTAAATGAATTCACAGTGTTCTCATCCATACTGGCCAGAAGGGCTGAACCTCTGAGCAGTGGGCACTTTTGTCTGGTCCCAAGGGTGCCAACTGTAGAGAGGTTTCACTGTATGAGTAAGCACTCTCTCTGTCTCTCCCCCAAGTTGGTCAGAGGTTTTTCTCCAACCCAATTTTTGCGAAAACCACCAAACTTGGCATGGTGACTGACCTAACCAGTGAAATTGTGCATCTCATTTGGAATTGTCATGATGTTTAAAATTATGCAAATTAGGGGGAAGTAAAATTTTAAAAGCTCCATGTCTTCCAAACCATTGCAGACTGACTCTAAATTCCAATGTGCACATATAGGTTTGTGACACCTGCCAATATAATGGACAGTATATTGGTTGTAGAATTTCAAATTGTGCCAATAAGGGGCATTGAAAAATGTAAAAGTCCAATATCACCAAAACTATTATAAATAGACATGTGTCATTCCAACTTTAATTTATACATTTGTGGAAAAGCCATATCCAACAAACCATGAATATGTAAAATATAAATCTTGAAAAGCTTTAAAACTATTATAAAGGTGCCATTCCTACTTTGTGGCATAGTCCCATCCAAGGGGAACATAAACCAAAGTTGTAGGCTTTTAATTTATGCAAAATAGGCAAATAAACAAAATTAAGATGTTGAATGACTTCAAAAATATTATAGAAAGTAGTTTAATTCAAACTTTACTTTCTAAGTTTGTGACATGGCCACATTCAATGAACCAAGAACCAAAGCTGTAGCATTTTAAATTATAAAAGTTAGGCTAATGCACGAAATTTAGATTATGTTAAACTATGGCAAAGTGCAGCATTTCAAACTGTTTTCATTTTGAGACATCCAGACAGAGTTGCTGTGAAGCAAATCTTTTCTAGTTGAATTCTGTCAGCCTACTCTAACCCCCCCCCCCCCCCCCCCCCCCCACACACAGCTGTGCAAACATGCTTGTCCAGTGCTGAGGCCCACACACAGCTGTGCAAACATGCTTGTCCAGTGCTGAGGCAGTGATCCCATGGAGTTGTCTACCTCTGCACCACTCCATTCCACCAGCCTCAGTTCAGCACATTTTGAGACAGACTTGCACATTCAGTGGACCCTGTCTCACTAAAATTAAGATCTCCAGCCGGTTAGCTGTGGCAGAACTATTTTGTAACCACACTGAACCCACTCATGCATTTCCCTTAACAGGGTTTGTTTGCATGGTGATTATTAGCTTTTTTACATCAAAAATTATTGAATGATGAATGTTCTATAAAATATTTCAACATGTGAATTTGACTTGATATCATATATAATACATGATTAGTCTAAATCATTTTGTGTCAATATAACAGATCATTTTACATTCAACACAATGTGCCTTCATTGTATAAGAATATATTCAGACTATTTACATGGCAAAAAAGCTTTAAACTTGCCACATGAAGTTGCACAAGTTTGCCAGAAATACTGTCCGTAAATGCTGAGACCATAGTTTTGTTACATATGATGTGACTAAACTTGGTTAAATTTCCTTGCATGAAAAAATGTATCTCTTTGTTGATAGTGAAAGGATCTCATACAAATATGAGTGGAAAGGCTGAACAAACCCTCTTCTTTTTTAAAAAACTTATGAAAAAGCAACATTTTTTTTTTGCAGTGGCAGATTAAACATCATAATAGCTTTCTTCACACCATATACAATGATGTACTTTGTGGATGTCTAAAAGTATTGCAGTTTTTAAATTTGCATTTGTGTGGCCCAAACTACCACTCTATTGAATGTGGAGGTGGTCACGACAGCCTGCAAAAATGCTGATTTTGATCAAAAAATTTATCAATATTTTCAATAATAAGTGAAAATGTTCATTGGTCTTGACCCCCCCCCCCCCCCCCCCGCATACTTTGTGTACTAATGTTAAAATGCTGATAAGGTTGAATAGCCCCTATGTATGTACATGTACTTTTTTTTTTTGTTGATTCAAAGTTACTAAAGATACTTAAAATACCTTTCTTCAGCCAATCCAGAAAAAAAAAATCACCAATATACAAAATTATTAATATTGATATCGCTTAGGAGACTCTCATTAAGACACAGTCATGTCACTATCATGGGAGCCACCCAGAATAACAAGTAACATAAGCAGTAGAAGATCCAGATCAAGTTGTGAAATGAGTGACCTTGAGTCAATTCCCAAGGTCACAAAGCCACATTACTGAATTTGGTTTCTGCTTAATTACTGCAGAATTTTTGAGCCAGAGCGTTTCTTTTGTACAAGTTTATTGTTTTCTATTAGGGTTAGATCAGCTTCAAAGAAGGGTAACCTTGACATAATTTCCAAGGTCCCAAGGCCACTTTAGTGAATTTGGTTTCTACATCCACTTCCCAAGGTCATGAGTGCCTCATTTAGTACTATCAACAGAGTAATGAGGGCGAACATAATTATGGGGGGGGGGGGGGGGGGGAGGAGGATCTATGCTTTACAAACTTGTCTTGTAAGATGTTGCTTTTGTTCTGTCACCCCAGACCTGTAAAATATGCTTTTCTTTGACGTGGGATCCTTCGTGTGGTGATGTAATGCTACATTTATTTCTGTTGAAACATCCAGAATCCTAATATGTAAAACTTCTGCTATGCTGCTCTGATCTCTCCCAATCAGACACTTTTTTCAGTGTGTACATGTATTTTGGTGTAGGTGGCACAGGTTCAACCATGACATCATGGGCTGCTTTCCAGTGGTGGTTGATCTCTTTGTCACTGACCAGCAAATTGTTAAGTTGCTGCCACACCCAGATGTAACCAGGTGTAGTTATATTACATTATATTACATTCCCCAGTGTGTTGTTGTTGAAACAGCACAACTTAAAATAAACAAAGACATGTTGCAGAAGGTACACTGTAGGGGGGGGGGGGGCTAGTATATATGCTGGTACTAGTAATAACTTTGCCCTGGTACAAGGTACAGAAAGTAAGAAGTGTACAAATAATGGTTGGTACACAGTACAGAAAATAAAAAAGGCTTCCAGTACATAAGTACATCCAATAAAAATGCCCAGTATGCCATTATGGAAAACCCCTTACCCCCCCCCCCCCCCCCCCCCCCCCCCCCGACTGTTTTCACTATGGAGACACCGACAAACAGATAGAGAGAAAGCGAGGTGACTGCTGTGTGGAAAAGTCTGGCAGACCAATTAATGTATGTAAGGTGCTGTCACACTGCTACATGTAATTTTAGTAGCCTAGTGAACTGCTGACTGCATGTAATTAAGCCAGTATTAGTTTAGCATAGCATACATGCTTAATTGCTTTTACTTTGAAGTTCTCCATCTTTTAAACAGCCATACACATAGTATTGCATGTTGTACATACGAATGCAATATAAAGCACAGAATTGGACCAGCTCATATCTAGAGTCAGATGCAAATTACAACATGTAAGCACTACAACTTTCAAGAGCATCATATAAAGGAAAGGTTTTGTGATGAATAAAAGCAGTAATAGAAATTATTTGTATTTTTCCATGCATTTGTCTTTCAGTCTGGATTTCTTTTTGTACCTCAGTTGGTGTATTAGAAGTGAGACAGCTATGCTGGCAATAAAAATGTGAATGTTTAAAACCATGGTTGTTTCTTCATTTTCTCTTACTCTCCATCTGTCTGTATATATACATGCATTGTAGATGGGTCCCCTTTATTGTCCTGGGTTAAGGGCAGGTGAAACTCGCATAGCAATCCTCAACCTCAATTGATAAAAGCAGTCTACTTTATGTACAAGGTGCATATTTAAAAAGAACAAACACTTTGATATCTTAGGTTTATAGACCTGCCCATCAGAGTACAATGTAACTGTTAGACTGTAATGGATGGCTGCATATATACATGTGCAGTCACAGTTCTTGGACCACAAGTATTGTTTGTTTAAACTTTCAACACATTGCCCTGCATCAGTGATGGCCTTGTGAATACACTGTCCACTATAGTGGCCAGGTGAGGTAAAGTTTGTGGGTACAACATACATGAGTGGGAGTATGTACAGTACATGTGTATCTAGCTAGGTAGATATATCATCAGTGATAAGCTTGTCAATGTGCTGTCCACTATAGTGGCCAGGTGAAGTTATTATATAAAGTTCGTTGGTACAACATACATGAGTGGGAGTATGTACTGTACATGTGTATCTCTAGCTAGGTCGATATATCATGGTCTGGACTCTGAGTTGATTTTGAAAAGGAGGACAGAGGATGGAAAATCAGTGGACATGCTACTCAGTAAGATAGTGCATACATAGAGTATACTGTTTTGTGACACTGTGGATATCCTAGTGCCTACATATTACAAGGTCTTGTTGTATCTGATCATGTTACTTGTGTTAATTACCCTAACCCCAAAACATCTTACCAGATCTTATAATAGTTTTGTCACCCCCAGGCCTTTCTCTTATGGTAATGCGCCAGGTACCAAATGTCTTTCCAAGTCTGAATATACTCTTATCATCTCATTATGCTGAAGGTCTTACCTGGTCTGAAAATTGACTGACTGCCTCTGCTCCATTCCCGCCTGGTCATAGCGTGACTTGATTTCCTCTTACTGGGTCTTACTCACTTTCTCTTTTTCTGACTGGGCACGAAAAAGATCTTAGACAATCTTAAGAGTCTTAAATAAGATACCATAAGACTAAATTAAAGAAGAAAGTGTGCTTTAAGATGTTTTCTGGGCTTTTAGTATATATATATATATATATATAGATATATATATATATATATATATAATGTGCAGTTCCTTCTCTTTTTTTTTAATGCCCCCAGCAAGGGGTGATATAGATTTGTTCTTATCGATTTGAATGTCTCCCTTGTAACATGAAACTTATATTGTGTGTACATCCAAAATTATTGGACCCACAGTCATGAAACTTCACAAGATTATTAATTGGTATATATGTGCACATGTGGTTTGTTTGGATGTTTAATTGTACATACATATCAGTGCAACATTACAGGTGTATTACCGAGATGAAAGGTGATAAGAATGTGAAATACTAGTGGCACCACCTATAGTATGTGATGGATAATTTATTGAAGAGGAAGAAAATATATTCATTATCTTCACAATAAATTATATTTACAGCACCAACAAATGTCAAATGTTCAATTTTTTTCCTGAGTGGTGGTATTCTGGAATATTTGACAGGGGTGGGGGTAGGGGTGGGAGGATGAATGTAATATCTATGTTGAAAATTCAGCAAGTAAAACAGAGAAAGTGCTGATTTGGGTTTATTTAAAAAAAATTGCCCTGGAAAATAATGATAATTCAGTTGATTGAATTTCAAATTTGCCCAAAAACTGTGATCAATTAAAAAACTTGTGTACATTTATAAGAAATAAATTCTTGAGAAGAGTAACCATTCAATTTACATTGGTTTTCCCCCTTCTAATGCCACTGCCACTGCAGCTCAAAAGTGCTCTCCACCTTATAAGAAGGATGCGCTTAATTTCGACATACAGACAATGTAATTGTAATGCAACACTTTTTTTTCACAAGAATGGCCTTTTAAGAGGGATGGACACATTATTGACAGAGGCCTTACAAGTGGAGGACCACTGTGCTTGTTGCCAATACTATGATTTCTTGACTTCAATAAATCTGTTCTGCAGGTTTTGCTGCTGTTGTTGTTTTTTATGCCCCCCTTCGAAGAAGGTGGGGCATATAGCGTTGCACATGTTGGTCGGTCTGTCGGTTGGTCGGTCTGTCGGTCGGTAGACTGTGGTAGACTTTGATACTGTATAGGTGTATCATTCTAGTCAAAAGCTAGGCGAAGTTTGAAGATGGGTGACCGTGACCTAATTTCCAAGGTCACAGTGGTACCTGAGTTAACTTAATTTGGTTTCCGCACAATAACCGAAGAGGTTTTTAAGCTAGGACTTTTATATTGCACAGGATTATAGTCCATATTTGGGGCTAGGCGAAGTTTGAAGATGGATGACCTTTACCTCATTTTAAAGGTCACAGAGCCACTATACTGAAAATGGGTTGGTACCTGAGTTAACTTTGGTTTCCACATGATAACTGAAGAGGATTTTAAACTAGGACTTATATTCCACTGGATAATTGTCCGTATTCAGGTCTAGGTCAAGTTTGAAGATGGGTGACCTTGACCTTGTTTCAAAGTCCACAGAGCCATTTGGTTGAATACTGTACGTTTCTGCATGATAACTTGCATTTTAGAGGTAGCACTTTTATATTGCACAGCTTTATGGTTGCCTATAAGGGCTAGTTTGAGTTTGTAGATGGGTGACCTTGACCCAGTTTTGAGGGTCACACACAGACAGTAGACTTCCTTTTTTTGCACAATAACTGAAGGTCAAGTGAAAGTGAGTGACCTTGCCATAATTTCCAAGGTCATAAAGCCACTTTGCTGAATATGGTTTCTAAATGATGACTAATTTTTCGGCTATAACTTTTATATTGCCCAGGTTTTTAGTCGTTTTTTAAGGGCTAGGTTAAAGTATAAAGATATGGGACATTGTCATTGCTGTATGATCAACCTTCACTAATTTTGTAAGGTCACGAGTGCCCCATGTACCACTGTCAATAGGGTAGCAAGGGCAAGGGTAATGAGGGAGGGGAGCATCTATGTTTTACAAGCATATCTTGTTTTTTAAGGGTCCGTCCCATGGGGGAATATATTCCCAGACCCAGGCATCCAGTTATCACTTCGTTTGCATTTGACCATGGAGGTAATACATTCATAATTTGACAAACTTGACCCATTGTTTCCACAAAGTATCATCCCTTGGGAAACTGAACAGGGAAACGCGGTGCAAGTTTGTCTTGCTGCAGAATTTCACGCAGCACTGTTGACTGGCCCGCTTCGGGCGTGCCGCCATTTTGCATTGGACAACTCTAGGTCACATGATCTATTTTTGATGAATATTCATTACGCTTCCCGGAAAAGCACGATCTGCGCTTCTTGTTGTGCAAGAAGCAGTTTAAAACCGCAATAAGTTTGAATACAGAGCCGAAAATCGAGGTAATTTTCCTGTCATCGTATAGAGGGGAGTCAAATTAGGCGAAATATGTCTGGTCTTTTTGAGACCTGTCCTTTAAGCTTTTAAATGCCCCTAATTTGCATAGAGTTGAATATCTTGACTACACAATGCAATGCGCACAATTCAATAGACCTGTTCATAGCGACTTGTACCGGACCCTAAATAATTATGCATGCCATCGTTGGCCTGATTGTCCAATAAGCAAGTGGCCGAGTCGGGCCCACGCTTTCCAGTTTCATATATTCAGAACGGATGCCACTCCTAACGCTAGTGATTACAGCATGGATTGTGCTGTACAGTGCAAATCTTTCGCATAAAATGTCACATCAGGGGTGAAATGTGCATGTTTAGTTTGCTGACGGTCTGATTTTTCATTAAAGCAGAGCAAATCCTGTGTTTTACTTTCTGTTCCTTCCACGTTGAATCCGGCCAGCTTGGTCGAGCACAAAATGTAAACAAAGCAGGGTGTACCACGCGAACTCGGGCCGAAGTGAACAGAATAAATCCGAGTCCTATGAACAGGTCTATTGCCAGGTAAGTCATCATGGCAAATTTCGCATATGTAGGTATCACGGTGTGGGACAAAATCAGGGTGAAATGAAAGGATGAATGAAGAAAGAAAGCAGAAAGAAAAAAGGAGGAAAGACAGAAAGAATCCCAGGGAAAAAGAATATCTGTGTTGGCACACAGACATAAATATCGTGTCTTCAGGACGCGGAAATACAGCCAACAGTGAGGTCAAATAATCATGTGCCTTTTTGTTATTTTTTTTCCTTCATAAAAATTGCTTAAAAATGGTGTCTTTGTGGTGCAGCCAACATAGGTGAGGTCAAATGATCATGTGTCTCCTTGTTAATTTTTTCCGTCATAAAAATTGCTCTGAAATGGTGTCGTCGTGGTGCAGAAAAACAAGCAACGTAGGTGAGGTCATATGAAACCGAAACTTTACTAACATCTTCATTACAAGATATGGTCACACACAGACATGCAAAGTACATAAACATACGTAAACAGCGATAAAGAGACATCAAAAAAAAAAAAAAAAAAAAAAAAAAAAAAAATTACACAGTTAAGATACAGACAGGTGCAACCGGTACAAAATATCTAGATAATGAATATAACATGAGGTACGGTTCTGGTCGGTTTAATACCCCAAATGCTGGTACCTGGCATCGAATATTTTATTTACACATTGTAAAACATACATATCGTGACCCGAACTCGTTTCTAAATTTGTCAATATCACTTTCAAAACAGAACATGGGGTTGACAACACCCAGATATAACCGAAGAAGTAATTTCTTACAGAAGATTAAAAGTACAAAATTGTGTCAATATTCAACGTTATTGGAGTTACTGAGAGAACATATTCTCTGCTCCAGTAGGCTTTTATGGTTAGAAAAGCGATCCGTTTCTTTAGCAAAACTATGGGTACTTAATTTACTAATAAATCTGCCTTATCGAAGAGAAAGTTTGTACGGTACGTCTGATTCATGTTGGAACCTGCTTTTAAACTTTCTGCCTTATCAACGAGGAAAGTTTGCACGTCTGATTCATGTTCGAACCTGCTCTTAAACTTTCTGCCTTATCAAAGAGGAAAGTTTGCACGTCTGATTCATGTTCGAACCTGCTCTTAAACTTTTAGTACCGTCAACCGGGGCTACTTTGAACATTTTTTTTTCTTCTTTTAAGTACCTTATGAATATCACTCCGAATGAAATACCGGGTCAATGATTGTAATGGGGGATCAATAAGAGCTAGAGTATCACAAGCAAGATTTCTTCTATTGTGGGGTCTTTGGTGATTGAGGAAAAGAAATATAGGTGTTCAAAGTAGCCCTGCCTTTGGGGTTACTTTGAACATGATAGGGCTACTTTGAACATGTGTATAATTCAGCATGCAATATGGTCACTTCTCATGGGGCTACTTTGAACATGTACAGTGTTTTAACCTAAAAAAAAAAACTCTCCTACAAATAATCAAAGGCAACATTCTTCATTTTAATTTCTATTGACTTAAAACATCAAAACTACATAAGGGTTACTTTGAACATTCACTTTTCTTGAAGAACAGTTTTATATTTAAAAAGTCTGCCTGGACAAAACCCAAGGGGGGGGGGAGAGAGAGAGAGAGAGAGAGAGAGAGAGAGAGAGAGAGAGAGAGAGAGAGAGAGAGAGAGAGAGAGAGAGAGAGAGAGAGAGAGAGAGAGAGAGAGAGAGAGAGAGAGAGAGAGAGAGAGAGAGAGAGAGAGAGAGAGAGAGAGAGAGAGAGAGAGAGAGAGAGAGAGAGAGAGAACCCATGCCCTTCAGGTAAGGTACTTGTACATGTTATACCATCATTTTTAATACAAGTTCCACGTTCATCAAAATGTAATCAGATCAAAAAATCGTCAGTCATAAGGTAAAGACCCAAATTATGTTACATAGAGCTCAATTTGGCTGTTGCTTTAGGAGATATGTTGTTCGTATACCTTAGAACATAACTAAACGTTGCGACCTTGAAAACAAGGTCATGGTTACCAAAATCTAATCAGTTGCAAAAATGGTTACAAGATATAACGTAAGTTGCAATGGAGTTCTCTGTGGCCACTAGTTCAGAAAATATGTTGTTCACAAACATCCAGACTATTTTAAACTGTAATCTTCAAAAGTAGGTCAAGGCCACACAAAATTAATGAGGTCAAGAAAAGTAGTCTTATGTAATAAGTAGAGCAACTCTGGCATACCAGTAATCAATGGTCCATGAAATATCTTTTCAACAAGAAATGAAAGTAAAGTCTAGGTCACAAAAATCTCATCTATTTTTTTCCGCCCTAAAAAGGTGCATTACCAATTAAATTCTATTGTCTATTTCATTAATATTATTTTAATGATTTGTTTACTGCGGTTTCTTTTATACCTTTCGTTTTAGATCTTTTTACATTTTTGCATGAAATTAAACTGTTCACTGCATTTTCATATGATATAAACCTGTCTTATAACAGGTCAATATGACAACATTTCTATCAATTCACATAACGTTCCATATGAGGTTCATTTGGCTATCAGGTGATGACGACAGATTGGGTATAGGGCTTTGTCATTAAGTGAAACTCCAAGCGATATCAGGGTAACCAAAGTTATTTCGATGCCCCAGATTTAGACATCAGTGATCTGGGTCTAGCTTTACTTACTTATTAATCAATACAGCAGATAATGCCAAAATTAAAAAC
Organism: Hermodice carunculata; assembly: GCA_964020975.1. Lineage (NCBI taxonomy): Eukaryota > Metazoa > Annelida > Polychaeta > Eunicida > Amphinomidae > Hermodice > Hermodice carunculata. The sequence goes on along the minus strand of OZ026624.1, from coordinate 36,363,479 downwards.
CATGATTTGGTAACAATAAAGAAAGCCCAAATGCCACAAATAGTGGCGTGATACCGATTGTCGTCAAAAGTATATAGATCTTAAACGAAGGTTCACTCTCCTACATAGTCAATCTTTAAATATATCTTTCATGAATTTCGACACAAAATGTATAAATAAGTATCTTTTAAATTATAGACAAAGTCGTTGTAGTGCACAGATGAATAAATGTATGTCGTACATCGTGATTGTAAGAGTACTGCGATTTTAATGTCTTGGAAACAGAATGCAGCTGAAGCTTGAAAATGGGCGGATATATATATATATATATATATATATATATATATATATATATATATATATATATATATATATATATATATATATATATATATATATATATATATATATATATATATATATATATATATATATATATTCAAATTGTGGACAAAGTCAGAGACATCCAGTGCAAAGAAACAGACGCGCATTGATTTCTGAACTTCAGTTCTTGTCTTCCGAGACAGATTGATACCAATATTCTATACGGCCAAGCTCCACGAATTTGTTCAATAGCGGAAGATCCCGAAACAAAGAAAAAGCGACTACATGTGTTAATGAATTTTCTGACAGACATTCGATATCCTGATTACCTCATCACAAGTGGGATGCAAAGAGCACTAAAAAAGAAAATTTGCTTTACAGCAAATCTGTCTGGGTGCCTTCAAAATGAGAACAGTTTGAAATGCTATACTTTGCCATTGTTAAGCATAATCTGAATTTTGTGTATTATGCTAATTTGCATAAATTAGAATGCTATAACTTTGGTTCATTGGATGTGGCCATCTCACAAACCTATAAAGTAAAGTTTGACACTACTATCTGTAATAGTTTTGAAGCTATTCAAAGATTTTAATTTTGTGTATTTGCCTAATTTGCATAAATTAAATGCTTACAACTTTAGTTTATGGTTCATTGGATGCGGCTTTGTCACATACCTACAAATTGAGGTCCGAATGGCACTTCTATGTATAATAGTTTTGAAGTTATTCAAGATTTAAATTTTGTGTATTTATTTTATTTGCATGAATTAAAATTGTACAATTTTGGATTATGGTTCATTGGATGCAGCTATGTCACAAACCAAAAAAATGAAGTTGGAATGGCACCTCTATCTATAATAGTTTTGGAAGTATTCAAGATTTAAAATTTTGCATATCGACCTAATTTGCATAGATTAAAAATCCTGTATTTTTGGTTCATGGTTCACTGGACGTGGCTTTGCCACAAAATGATAAATTGAAGTTGGAATTACATCTCCATCTATAATAGTTTTGGAGATATTCAACTTTTAAATTTTACAATGCCCTTATTAGCATAAGTTGAAATTCTACAACTTTCATTTACTGTCCATTATCTTGGCAGGTGTAACAAACTTAGATATGCCCATTAAAATTTTGTGTCTATCTGCAGTATTTTGGAAGATATGGAGCCTTGAAAGTTTAGAAAAGCCCTAATTTGCATAATTTTAAACATGTCGATTATTCCAAAATTAGATAGTCAACTTTCTTACCAGCTTTGTTACCATGCCAAGTTTAATCATTGTAGCTTACACAGTGTCTGAGAAAAGATGCGAACAAATTATGTGGGGGGAAATAAGAAGAAAGAATGAAAGAAAGAAAAAAAAGAGAAAACAGTATGTCCGAGAGAGAGCCCAGTCACCACCTCTTACAAATTTTTACAGCAGAATAATTTATCACATGTAGGTACCTGTTCACCGTGATGCTACCTTTCTGTTATCTGTTATCCAAGCAGAAAAGTGCTGTTGTGAACAACCTGCCTCCCATCTTCCCACACACACAGCGGTGCTAACATACAACATGGCCAGTGTTGAGGCAGACCCCATGGGGCTCAGTCAAGAGCACCGTAGGCCGACTTGCATATTCAGTGGACCCTGTCTAAAACCTGATCCTCAGCCAATCAGCAGTGAGCAGAACTATTTTGTAGCCACACTGGATCCAAACATGCATTTCCCTTAACAGGGTTTGCATGGTGGTTATGAGCTTTTTTACACAAAAAGTATTGAGTGATGAGTGTTCCATTAAATACTTCAACATGTGAATCTGACTTGACATCATATATAATTCATGATTACAGTCTGAATTATTTTGTGTCAAATGTAACAAATCATTTTATATCTAACACATTGTGCCCCCCCCCCTTCCACAAGAATATATTCAGATAATTAACATGGCAAAAAAGCTTCAAACTTGCCACATTTAGTTGCACTTCTAGAACTTTTTTTCACTGTTCATCGACAGATGTCTCAAACCTACATGTGTAAGTTAGAACTTTGTGTCTATCTGCAATAGTTGGGAAGATATGGGGCTTTTAAAATTTTAATTGTCCCTAATTTGCATAATTTTAAACATGATGACTACTCCAAGTCAGGTGCCTTATTTCGCTGGTAGGTCAGTCACCATGGCAAGTTTGGTGGTTTTTCGGAATAGGAGGGTCCGAGAAAAACTCCGGACAAATCTGGTCGTAAAGAAAGAAAGAAAGAAAGAAAGAAAGAAAGAAAAAAGAATTCTTGGAAAAAAAGAAATGTTTGGGTTGGCACCCAGACATAGACCACACCCAAAGTGAATTGAGACAGAGCAAAGATGCTAAAGCAAAGTGTACTGACGCATTATTCGTGGTATCTACATACAATGTCAAGAATCCAGCCACACCAGCAAAATTACGCGAAACCATCAAATCTTTGCAGGTGGATGATCATATGAAAAATATCATGTGCCCAGCATAAATAAAGAAGTTTGCATTCATTTGTGTTTCTTTGCTTAGCTCAGCTCAATTTTCATAATTTTGTACTATTCCTTAATCTCAACAGAAAATATATTTTAATTTTTCCATCATTCATACATTTCTTTCATTTCCGTTTGAGTTAGAATCTTTTGTTCTTTTCAAGTTTCTTCTTATAACTGTTCAACGCCATTCAGTGCGGACGTTTCAGAAATATTAATTTCTAGTTTCTACTGTTGAAGTATTTCCGTGCACATAATTTGGAACAAACAAAGGAATCCCCTATGTTTTTTAATATATCTAATTTTTCTCCCAAACATTTATTTCCACAATTAACGTATAATTTCGGACTAGTAAATTAATCTACTGGTAATAACCTTTTTCCAATGTTTATGATTATATATTCTTCTAACATTGAATTAAATTAAATTAAATTTTACGAAAGGGAGTAGCTGAGACTGAAAGTTGACTATGTGGTAACAGACTGAAAGCAAACACAAAGAAATCCCGTTCAATCTTATTGTCTGGAGGTCATAATAAAAATAAGGCTTATACGGCGTAAGAATCGACCAGGCAGATTACTTGCATGTGAAGTACTTAGGTGTTACTATTGACGATCAGCTGACCTGGTATCAACACTTAGTGGATGTGTGCAAAAGTGGTGCATGGTACACCAGCTGTACTCCGTCGTTTAAGCACCTCACTCCCAAGTAGTTTGCTTCAAACAATTTATTTCTCTTGTATCCAGCCAAATTGAGATCATGCAGACACTGTGTGGATCACTTGTGGAGCTGGTGGGTCTCATAGACTTCAAAATCAGACCACCAGTATGATATGTAAAAAGTTCGATTTTAGAAATACAAGGGGACTTAATCTTGTTTTTAATCTTGGATGGCAAACATCGGAGCAACGTAGGAAATTTCATACTGCTACCATGATGTAAAAGTATTTTAATGTCCTTGCACCAGACTATCTTACAGTAAGTACCCACTCTATGGATGCTTTAGTCTCCGGTGTCAAGAAAAGTTCTTTTAAAAAGTCTTTTGCTTACAGTGGTGCTACAGTCAGGAACTCCGTCGACGATTTCACCCGCAGTTCGCACGATTTACCTTCATTTAAACGCAACTATAAGGCTCATTACTTTACATGATATCCATGTTTTAATTTTGAATTGCCTGTCGCTCAATTTAACTGTCATATACCTTTAACATTAGTATAGATATTGTATATATGTTTACTGGTCCCCAGGGAAGAACAGAGGTAACTCTGAATGGGTGTACCAGAGTAAAGATATGCAATTATCATCATCATCATCATCATCATCATCATCATCATCATCATCATCATCATCATCATCATCATCATTATTACTAAATTGACGTTTTTATAATTTCTTTTCTCTTGTCTATCCAAATAAATAATGACAAACTCTATCTTTTATATCTTAATTCAATTTATAATTTTTTCCAAATTACAAAGAGCCCTTTTATAAAAAAAAAATCCAAGCAAGTATGACTGACCTTTCTTTTTCAATTGTACTGCAAGAAATGCCAGTTTCGCTTTTCTAATAGGCAAAAGGTCCCCGTCGTTTCTCCTTAACGTTCCGAAAATATTTCTCAAAAAGTTTCTCTGGCAGGAAGGTAAATAAACACACGAAATGCATGCTCTCCTGTCTGTTCTGCCATTTTATAATGAACAAGTCATAAGATATATAATATGCATCCAGTCCTCTTTCTATTTTACAATTTTGCTATGGTTCAATCTGTTGCTTTCCAGGGTATATCTAGGATTTTTAATACTTTTACTGCGTAAAAAAGTTTTCCTTAAACTTTCCCTTGAACGTCACTTTGACTGAATTCATCCTTATCCTCTAAGCTTTTCTTATCTTTTAATTAATTTGGGATCTTCATCATTTTGTATACAATACGTTCGTCAAACAACAACTTTTTATTACCATGCAACAAGTGTCAATACAATAATATATCAATATCAATATAATACCCTAATATGAATATTACGCCTTCTGTATCATCAACATCTTCTGCATCATCAACGTCGTCTTTTGTTGTCTTCTTCTTGAAGATTGTCGATCATCTACTTCCTCTGTCCTCTTGAGATATTTTCTATTATCTCCCATACAACAAAAGTTAAATTAAAGATCATGTGAAAAATAACTGTCAAAAAGCCAACTCAGGTTCAGATTCATATTATTAAAGTGCAACAGGGTCGCAATATCTAGAGGTTGAAGAGTCTCAAGGTTAAGCGGTACTGTGCAGAGGCTTAAATTCACGTACAACTCCCGCCAGAAGATCAATAACTTCACTGATATAACTCAACTGATAACTATAAAAAAAATGATAAAAAAGAGAGATCTTGATTATAGAAACAAATTTATGGGGAAAGAAATTCAGCAATAATCAATGTCAGTACTTGGTACAGGGTATATGTTTACGGGTCCAACAAATTAAAATTCAACGTCAATACTTTTCATGTGATACTTCTCACCAAACGTGTATTCACTGGATCTTGGTAAGACATTGTGTGACGTCATGGTGCGCGCCCATTATATATTCAATTGACGGGCGCACTCCGCATCCTGTCAGTTTCAGAATCATGGCGGGTAAACATAAAGCAGAAGACTCGGCCACAAGACCTCATCGACGAAACAGTGCCGACGAAAACCAGTCAAGTGCACGCCAGTGTTCCCTAAAAGAGGAGGCTCGTGATTGGGATATCCAGCAAGTTGCCAATTTTTTAGAACAAGAAAACTTAGAGGAATTTGTGCCTATTTTCAAAGGTGAGTCGATTGTTTCTTCAGCCTGGTAACGTGTGGCTGCTGATGGTTATATACTGTTGTGCGAACGGCTGTCACATGTGAAATGTGCTGATAAGAACATATAATTATGTTTTTTCCCAGGATTTTATCTCTCCTTCTTGTTTAGGACCAAATTGTCCGAAGTCTTTCTCAAGCACTATTCTTCCGAAAACCACCAAACTTGCCATGGCGACTGACCTACCAATGAAATTGTGCATATAGTTTGGAATATGATGCTTGAAATTATGCAAATTGAAATTTCATAAGCTCCATATCTTTCAAACTACTGCAGATAGATACAAAAAGTTTTTGATATGGCTACATCCCATGTACCCAGAACCAAAGCATTTTACTTTATGCAAATTAGGCTAGTGCACAAATTAAGATTATGCTAAACAATGGCAAAGTGTAGCATTTCAAACTGTTCTCACCTTAAAGACACCCAGGCAGATTTGCTGTGAAGCAAATCTTTTCTAATTCATCGTTCAAAAACCAGGGTAAAAAACTGAACCTATCGTTTTGAGTGGTGTGGTGAAGACTTTTTGACTCACTTTGCACTGACGACCCCGAAATTCGGATTCTATGGGTAATCATGGCCACACCTCCTCTAATTCCGTTCTCTATCATCTGATGCATGTCTATGCCTGACAGTAGATCAAGTGACACTCCAGACATCCTCAGAGTGGCTTCACAAGGGAGCCCTTGAGCTGGATCTCAGCCATATTCCCTCCATGATAGGGTGCAGAAATTTTCGTACAGGTTATATACCAAATGGACATTTGTGAGCAAATGTAGACCGATTTATTGTCCCAATGTTTTCCAGTCAAACGTTGTCCATACTCTCTGTGCATGGGCATTAGCCTCTTCAGTGAAGCTTTACCAGTGAGTCTACTGTAAAATGCTTCAATAGGTGGGAGGCAGGTCTCTTGGAAATGTGTCATCGAGTCCATGTACCCATGGGGATAGACTCCCTTCCTTGTCAACAGTTCTTTCAGAAGTCCTTTGAAATATTGCCCCACCTGTTTAAAGTCCTACACTCCCCTAGCTAGTTCATCTTATGATTCAGAAACTGCAATGAATCTGTAAAGCGAGCATTTCCCAACGAAAAGATAAAAACTTTTTTTAACTAATTTGTGGAATGCATTTCACCTCTGAAATGTCAATTTTTGAGACATCTTTCATTATTGTGTCAGAATCGTATCCTTTCAAGTTTTGAATCATCACAGAAATGATAAATTGGGAGTGAAAAGCATCTGTGTGGTCGTGAGCTGCATCGGCCTCTGATTTGTATTCTCTTTTCCCCTTAAACGGGTGGTCCAACATGTGTCTTCTCATCTTACCTTAGAAGTAATTTTAAGTATATTTTCACACATGCACAAAGGCGTATAGCTTTTGTTGCATCTGTTTTTAAAATTAAGTATGCTGTTGGTGTTGTGCAGACAACTTTCATTAAAAACATGCAAGATAAAAAGGCGAGCCTACAGATAGACGCAAAAGTTCTGTCATTGTTTATCTGTCAGAACCAGAAATCACGTGCACCCAGCACGGCTTGGCAGCAGAACGTACCTATGTATGAATATATTATTCGCCCTCTGTTTATAAAATTCATCATGGAAAAAATATCTGCCAAACGAAACAACACAAACAAGCTGATGAATTCATGTAATAGTCTTGCTGAAATAGTAGGCTAGTTGCAGGTAAATAGCTCCCAAAGGTGTGAGCACAAGATACCGCTGCAGATAGTAGTGATGACAGCAAGAGCTCAGACACTGATGCAAATGAAGATTAAAGGCTTCAATCCAATACTCAGGCCCTTTTCAGGGCCACCAAATCCTCCTAAAAGAGTAGTTAAACGGTTGGCATATAAAAAAAGAATGCACACATGACATACAATCTATTGTCCCTCCTCAAATTTCTTATTTAATCACTTCAACAGTTTTGATAATTCAGGTCAATTTCCGTATGAAAATGTTTGTTATGTCGCACTTTGTATTTAATAAATAAAGGATTCATTTACAAGAATGTTCTTTGACCATTGCCCTCACTCTCCGTATCCTTCTCTCTGGCTTCCCTCCTCCCTCGCTCCATCTGATATTCAAATTATAGGAAACCTTAATTAAATTGGCAAGACATTCTTAAATGTATACAACTTCTAAGATATATATACATATATACATACATATATACATGTATATATATGTATATATATATATATACATATATATATATATATATATATATATATATATATATATATATATATATATATATATATATATATATATATATATATATATATCACGTTCCGGAAAAAAATTGTCAAATATAATATTGCTGCCCAATTTAAAAACAAAGTAAAAGTTCAGTAATTCCTATTTCCCAATTTTAAATGTTGAAACGATCGTTTCATGTTTTTTCGATTCTCCGTCTTCACAAAACTATATATTATGTGGAACTTGGAATTTTATTTCATTTTATTTCATTTTTTTTAATTATTAGCGTAACTTGAACAGTCTAACTTTTTTTAACGCATATTCAATTCTCAACCATCACACATACATGATTATCGCAAAGTTAGGATTCTCTTTCTATCTGTTACTATTCTAAAGAAATAAAGTTTTAATTTTTGACATATACCGGATTAGCATAATTTTAAGAGTTGGAATTTTTAAAATTGAATTTGCCTTCACCACAAACCTACGTGCCTACGTAGACATACGCAGGTACCCTTAAATTAAAGAAGGGCGCTGCACTGAAGTCAAAGATCGATAAACAGGCAGCAAATCTACATGCACGACTTAAACTTTCAACAGTATCTATAATAGTTCAGATGATATAAGCATTAAAGTTTTCAATGAAGCCCAATTTGCAAAATTTTGCATATACTGATTGTTCAAACCAGGTGCGCATTTTCACCTACTGCACTATTGTTATGCCAAATGTCAACATTGTATTCCTCATAATGGTGGAGGAGACTAGACTGTAAAATTGCGACAAAAAGACCGAAGCCAGGAATAACAGAAATTAAAAATATTGAGGAAAAATCAAGAGGCACAGAGTAACAGAAATTAAGAACATTGAGAACATTAAGATGTCCATGACAAATATACTTATCAGCATGGTTTTTGTTACCATATATTTATTCGTCGTCATTATCAAATTGATCGTGTAAAACAAAGTTGATTTTTTTTCCGCAACATTTATAATTAAAAGAGCAGATTGTATTGTGGAACAAGCAGGCAATCGAAATACCCAACCAATTGCCCCAAGAAAGTTATATCAGAAGAAAATTAGTATATATATATATATATATGTATATATATATATATATATATATATATATATATATATATATATATATATATATATATATATATACATACATACATACATACATACATACATACATACATACATATATATATATATATATATATATATATATATATATATATATATATATATATATAGATATATAGATTATGTATATATATATATAATCTTCGGAACAAGCGGGACTCGAACCTTTGACACCAGTCGCCGAGCTGAAATGGGAAATGCACATATCCACTCGACCAAATCCCCATTCTTAAAAAGAATGGTTCAATTGAGGTAGTTATGTGCGAGTGCCATATCAACACGGTTATGCAGTATAAGTACTGAGTCGGCATGTATTTCCAGAATCGGAGACTTAAATCCACCAGCATTAAGATTACGCCGAAAATATATATTTTATGTTCGGAACGAGTGGGACTCGAACCTGCAACCTTAATTGAGAGATTGATACAAACGTATCAGTATAACTTTGTAATTATATTTTCATCGTCATTACCATTATGGTTTTAAGAGGCGAGGGCCATTTTTATTTATAGAACTTACAATTTGAAAAATTCAAAGGTATTGTGAGAAAATACACACAGACACTCACATGCATGTATGCATACATACATATACATTCACGCACATACATGCATGCATACATTCATACATACATACATTCATACATACGTCCATGCAGAGAGGGGAGAGAGAGAGAGGAGAGAGAGAAAGAGAGAGAGAGAGAGAGAGAGAGAGAGAGAGAGGGAGAGAGAGAGAGAGAGAATGGCAATTAAGACTTAGTATTTACAGTTTTTACGTTTAATCGATATATTTCATTATGATGAAATTACGATTATGATGAAAAATCGAAATTAATTTCAACGTCAAAACCAAGCTCATTACCACTTACATAAAAATCCTCGGTACTTTTGGACATGTATCCACTATCAGGACAACATGCTCCCCTATGCTGCATCTTTCGGGGGGGGGGGGGGGGGGGGCTTGGCAGGTCCGACTAGCGGTGCTGCTTAATTCATAACCTGGGGGCGACTTCAGTGTCTGACACAAAATCCGTATTCTGGGGCCCACCGTTGCCTACAACTGGTAATTGTGCTGAGCTGCGTTTACATTTCTATGTAATGCTCACTCTGGAAAAGTCCCATTATATAGGCCAATTGTACATTAAATTTATTTGACTAATTCACCTTTCCTTAACACTAATCACATGTATATTTTGGATACTACTTCTGTGAAATATATGGCTGCCATTTTGAAAACTGTGGATTCCGCACCCTATGGTTTGTAATAAATGAGTATACTATTGGGACGATCTAGGGGAGGGGGTTATAATACATGCAACCAAAAGTATATATTTTGCAAATGTTTCATAATATCCAAAATTATATGATATATGCTGTGGCCGGGATTCACTTTGATATCCAAATCAAATGTTTTTGTCCGATATTCCGCAATGTTCAAAATGGCACTCACCATGTGCCAGTTCCAGCCATGATTAGAGTTATGATAGTAAGTCATGTTTTTAAAATACTTAATGACCATTTGCCTTGGTAACTCAGAGAACAGACATATGGAACCTAGCGAAACATTACAATAACGATCACCGAACGAGCAGGGCTGTGGCCTATGCTGTTTCACCGAACAACCCTGGCTATATTCCTTTTTGATTTTTGTGTTGATATGCTGTTTCCCCGACCCAAGTTAACCCTTCAGACAAATTGAAATACAGTGCCGTTTACTACAAAATAACGGCACATGATGGCCGCTTTTTCGATAAAATCTTTCAACTGGGGCTATACATGGCTATGCTGTATCATCGAACCGTGGCTATGCAGCTGTGCTCTTTCCACGGCCCACGTTAACCCTCCATTGCAAACAAGTTGAAATAAAGTACTGTGTTTGAGTTAACTTTACTGCAAAATAACGGCACAGGAGGCCACTTTCTCGATAAAATCTTTTGGCCAGGGTCGGTCATTTTTTTATTTGGGAAGTGTGGCTTGAAGCTTTTTCTATTTTATGTTTCGTAAAAATTGTTTAGGGTCAGGACTCGGGCCTTTTCAGTGGGGTCGGTCGGGTTATCGGAACCACACACACACACACACACACACACATTTATATATATGTTATGCCTTAGGTAACTTGGACATTTGTCGAAAAATGTTCAAAATGGGTGTTCTGTCCCCTTTTGCACATTACCTCCTTTGACGTCAGTTGAATTTCTTACCTGAACACTGCGGAGGGCACTTGTGAATATATATATATATATATATATATATATATATATATATATATATATATATATATATATATATATATATATATAAGAAAAAAAAGAAAAGAAAATCCACACGAAAAATTGAATAAACTGAATAAACGACAGACGAGCCAGAGAAAGAAATCAAAGGCTTTAAATAGATTGAAATGTATGATAAACATTGACAAAAAAATCAGATTTAACAAAATGCTAAAATATGATGAGTTACGGATTCGAACCTCGAAATATTTTCAATGACCGATTCGCTACTCCAAGCTGTAACCATTCGGCTATATGAACTCTAGTATGAAATGCAAGTGCAAAAAAACAAAACTAGAAAGAATTTGCTTCACAGAAAATCTGTCTGGGTGCTTCCAAAATGAGCATAGTTGAATTTTGTTTCTTCACCTGATTGGCATAAATTGAAATGTTAAAATATTAGCTCACGGTTCATGGTTCCTTCGAAGCAGCTATGTCATAAACCTATGAATTGGAATTAAACGGGCGCCTCTATATACAATAGTTCTGGAGATATTCAAGAATTAAATTTTGTGTATTCACCTAGTTTGCATAAATTACAAATGCTAGAACTTTTGGTCATGGTTCATTGGTTGCGGTTATGTCACAAACCAAAACTGAAGTTGGAATGGTACCTCTATCTACAATAGTTTTGGAGATAACTCTTTAGAATTGTTCAAATGCCCGCAATTAGTGTAATTTAAAACTCTACAACTTCTGTTTACTGTCCAATAAATTAACAGATATCTCAAACCTGCATGCGTAAGTTAGAACTTTGTCTATCTATGATATTTTTGGAGATATATAGCTTTGGAATCTTTAATTGCCGTTAATTTGCATAATTTTAAACATCTTGACCATTCCAAATGATATGCACGATTTCACTGGTAGGTCAGTCACAATGGAAAGTTTGTTGATTTCAGAAATCATACTGTCCGAGAAAACCTGTGGATAAATTTGAACGTAAAGAAAGAAAGAAAGAAAGAAAGAAAGAAAGAAAGAAGGAAGGAAGGAAGGAAGGAAGGAGAGAAGGATAGAAAGATAGAAACAAACAAAGGGAGGAAGGAAGGAAGGAGAAAGAGAAGAAAAAGAAAGAAAAAGAAAGAAAGAAAGAAAGAAAGAAAGAAAGAAAGAAAGAAAGAAAGAAAGAAAGAAAGAAAGAAAGAAAGAAAGAAAAAGAATTCTTGGAAAAACAAAATGTCTGGGTTCGCACCCAGACATTATTATACCGGAAAGCTGCTTCTGAAAATTTTAAGTTTTCCAGGTGTGCCTAATTAGCATAAAATTAATTTAGTCATCGAAAGTCATACACAGGTATTACTGAGAAAACTACAAAACAAAGTGAAGGGAGAGATTCTAAGAAACGAAGAACATGTTAATTCAAACGCACTTTTATCAGAGAATGGTATTAAAATCTCAATAGACAATACAGTAAAAACACAATCAAGCATTAGCGATCAACCTACCAGTAGTCTTGTGGCATTACAATTGCACCTCTTTGGAAGTTTTTTTCAATGTCCAAGTTCACAAAATGGGGATCGATTGCACGCTGTGTTGAAATGATCAAGACTCCATGAGCCCTGAGAAACCTTAATATAAATTTACAGAGATAAAACTTAACTGAAGATGTCTTCAGTGTCTGATACAAAATCCGTATTCTGGAGCCCAATGCTGCCAAATCCTCTGAATAGGTCAAATGGAACCCATTATGTATTGAAGTTAAGAAAATTTATAATGCAGGCTTTACCATCCATGTATATGAAAAGTAACAGTTTATGATTTTCTGCACTATCGCGTGTCCAGCATAATCTAAACAGGAATAACCTTTCTGATGTACGTGTGTGTGTAAGAGAAGAGAAGTGTTTCCATACTAGTGAAAATTTTAGTAGCCATTGTGTCTGCTTTGCTTTGAAAATCTGTACCATACTTATACGGGTTTGGTTATGAAACCTGAAGATTATAATGGGACATTATATGTTTGTGGCAGTTCTCTGTTACCCCAGCCCAGAATGTTTTATGAACAGTAGTTTATATGTGGGGAAATATTTTTTTAAGGTAAAATACCCGCTCCATTATTTTGTGCAAGGAAACGGTAAAAAAAATATCAGAATTTGCCAAGTTGCTTGCCTATTAAGACACCCAGTTACGTAGACTGTTGTTATCACCTATGTAACAGGTAATTTCCCGAAGAGTGCACATTTTAGGCATTCCAAATAAAGCTGTCAAAATCACTCAGGGCTGGGGTCCACACCCTGAGGCCTTTCTTGTCAATTAAATGCACATGTTCATTGAAAGTTCTACATAATTTACAATTGCAGTAAAGAATATGTATATTTGGATATATATATATATATATATATATATATATATATATATATATATATATATATGTGTGTGTGTGTGTGTGTGTGTGTGTGTGTGTGTGTGTGTGTGTGTGTGTGTGTGTGTGTGTGTGTGTGTGCAAAATATATACTTCCAAAAGCTGTTCACAGCCCAACTGCGTGTTTTAAAATGGCAAGTTATGTATTAGTGTAATGTCTGATACAAATTAATCTTTAAAAAGTTCTAGATTTTCCCCTATTTAACACCTTATCACTTTAAAGTAATGGGGAAACCTTGCTGTGTTGAGGGTTGTCACTTTCACTTTTAGGTGAAACAGCCCCGGTAAAATCAGCCTACTATCCCCTTTCTGATCAAATAAAACGAAAAGAATTTATGTAAGTTATGTAAAATATACATTTTAAAAAGGTTATGACACGCAGATTGTGAATAAACAAACAGCATGACCATTTTGTGCTAACTGTTGTATAAACAACAGTTTCTTTTATTTTGAGTTTCAATGAAACATGGTTATACACATGTGGAAATAACTTCTTACTGGTTTAACCAAACTTTTATATGTTTTCATTGGATTACTCCCAGCATATGTGGCTAAAAAGTGTCCCATAGATTTTTTAACACGGTTTTTGTTTTGGAATTATGGAGAGCTAAACAATAGTAACCCATTATGTCTGGTGGCAGGAATTTTGAGGCTTCATAACTGCAAAACAAACACCGTGATAAAAAAATCTATGGAACCATTTTGTAGCCACATATGTGGCCAGTAACTATGTGTAACCAATTTGCAGTTTGAAAAGACCATTAAGTAGTTATTTCCACATTTGTATGCCTATGTTACATCGTATTTGGAGGTCAAAGAAATCGTTGTTTATACAACAATTTATATCAAAGGGTCACGATTTAAGGTTGCTTATAATCTTTAGATCATGATCTTTAGAAAAACATACTTTGCATATGTTTTCATGAATTGTTTTTACTTTATTTGGCTCGAAAGGGGACAGTAGGCTGATTTACCGCGGCATTCCCATTTCACCTTACACTACAGGTAAAAATTTGTCATAAATTGTGACAGTTTTCACAGTTTTAGAATATCTGTGGTTGGAGTTATTATGTCTACTTGAGAAAAATAAATGGCGATTGGGGCTGCTTGGAGTGTATTAGTGTCCAGATAAAGTTATTGTACTTTATTTATTCATTTATTTATTGTAAAATATATCTTCATTATTTTGCAGCAGAAAAGATAACTGGCGCAGTGCTCTGTGATATCACTGATGATACGCTGGAGAAAATGGGCATTAAGTGAGTATTTTTATATGACCAGGTCAGCATCATGTAAAGCCTCCAACTATGAATTCTTTCACAATCTTTCACCAGGGAGGAAACATTTGCGTATACCTGTTTGAAGAAGTGTATGTTAAGTTAACCGGTGTGTGAATTAATACATGACATTACAGTTGTCCCTGTCTTGAGAGACCATTCCAATGAACGATCATCTGTCTAAAAAACAAGGTGGGCACAGGGTAAAATGAGCCAGTACAGTGACCCTGCTGGCTCTATTTCTGGCTTATTTTTTTTATAAAACGAAAGCAAACAATAAAAAATTGCTGTGCAATTCTGAACATTGCCCTCATACTTTGAATCTTTTTGTGAATCCTGTACCATGTCCACTCTCTTTGATTGGCACTTTTTATCTTATTTTTACCACTTACATCCCCAATAAGAGCCCATAATTTGGCCATGTCTTTAGCAGTAAGAACTTGGAAGACCAGTGTTACTAGTACTGTATTTGATTGTGTTAAAAAATCTCAATTGGCAGCTCAGCAGTTTTGAACCGTTCAAAAAGAAATTAACTGTCACGGAATAGTGCCAAATTAATGTGTATAATTCCGCCGGGTAGCAAAATCTCGGCAGGTGAATAAATCATATAAATAACTTGTCCTCCTGGCAAGCAGAACAAAAGTTTAATGCTGAATTGAGCTGGCTGTTTCCATAAAGTCCATAAATAAAGATACATGTATATGTTTTTAGCTTTGCTCGTATATGCAGTTTCTTTTTATGTAATAATATAGATTGTGATGATACAAAATTGTAATATGTTATGGGTATTTGATTCCATAGGTCTGATTTACACGTTTTGAAAGGTTTACAAAACTTCTCATAAAAAATCTTGAAAAGTTGTGAAATAGCGTTTGATATAAATACACCGGGAACCATTTTTTTTTTGTTTGTTTTGTTTTTATATGTTTTCCATCCACACCAATGGTTCTTGTTATATTGACTTTATCAATATCTGTTTACAATTTTGACAATACTATTTTATGTTTGAAGCTCCCTTCGGGTCTTTTAAAGTTGAAATATTGCCAAACAAGAAATTGGTTTTCTTTAAGTTGTACTCTTATGTCCCCATTACAGATGAATTCACAAAGATTCATCTATCAAACATTTGGAGCTTGGCTTCCCCCCCCCCCCCCCCAAAAAAAATAAAAAGGCTTGTAAAATTTTGATTCTGAGATTTTCTCATTCAAAGATAACCAAGCTGATTTGTCTGAAATTATTAATGATGATTATTTTTAGGCCATTTGTAATGCCCCTCCATCACAAGCATACAGTTCACAGCGATGCTTCCCTTGTTTCTGCCATTGCAATGCCTCCCTTTGGGTGTTCCTGCACTCAACGGACGGCGTAAATGGCCCAGCATGTGCGTTACGTTTGTCCTCTTATATGTGGCACTTCCAACTAAAGGGATTTACATGGGGCCTGGCCCTGCTTTCCCATTGCCCTCACTTTTTGTGAATTAAATTCATTAACACCAAACAGATTTGCCTACTCTCTCATTTGATACTTTCTCACCTCATTGAAAAGAGTACTTTAATGTTTATCCCTTAAACTCAGTCACAGCTTTCATAAACTTACTGACAATCTGTAACCTGTGAAAACACATCTGGTGAGGCTTTCGTTTTAAATGCTTATATTAACATGTGTCTCCATGAATAGCTACATTTGTCTGCCATTAAACAGACTGACTTCCTTAAATTGGTACTGATAGATGGATGCTTTTTTTTATATTCGGTTTTGCAAAAATACAAATAATAAGAAAATACTTAACAGTGAACCTATTTGGCATTTTGCTTCATTGGCATTGCATCAACCCTATACAGTGAAAAAATTTAAATTGAGCCAAATTTAGGGCTTCTGGCAGGAGCTAACGGCATAGGCTGCATTTCCTCCATGAACAAGCTTTCACCAAGAACCACATCAAATAATGTGTGAATGACTCATCTATCATGCACCTTGTTTTCTCGAAATAGGAGTGGTATGTAGTCAACAATGTATCAGTGAGTTGCAAATACTGGTGTCTTGAGTTATTTATCTTATATTTTAAACAAAAAAAGTTGATATGTGGTTCTAAACTTGATACAGGCAGTCCTTTGAGAAACAATTTTTCCTCTTAAATCTTATAATATAAGCTCAAGAAAACCATGTTTGCATGTTTTTTTTTTCCTGTTTTAGGGCAGCAGGAGATAAGCTGAAGATTCTGCAGACTCTGAAGCCATTCGGGCATGTTAGAGAAAGGAATGACTGGAAGGTAGTGTACAAATACGTTAGTTTATTAGAATGTGTGTAACCGTATCAGCGTTTTAACTAAATTTCTGGTTCATGGCTGATTGAAATGGGTATAAACAAAATGAGGTATTTCAGTCTATTTGGGAATGTTATTTTGGAAGAAAATGTTACTAGAGAAGCATATTGTTGGCTATACTAAAGTGAGTTTTGTAAATATCCTTCCTCGTCTGCAAATAAAATGAGCGTTGAAATAATACTATTACTATAGTACCCGTGCTAAAGGGTCACCTAGAATACGGTCCTATGAGGGTAACATGTAGGTGCCTACATTTCAGTCTGTTTAAAAGCTATAGCTACAAAGGGTCTGTGATCTTCATATACAATACTAGTACATTTATCATGTTTACAGCATAAATCACAGTGTCATATGAGGCCAGGGATGAAAGGGGTTAAATTGCTGGTCGCAGGAGCGCAAGCATATATCATTTTCAATTTTCATTTAACAGGTGTTCAACGATCCCATCCATGGACATATAGAACTTCATCCCCTCTGTGTTAAGATCGTGGACACACCACAGTTCCAAAGGTTACGTTATATAAAACAACTTGGTGGATGTTATTTTGTTTTCCCAGGAGCAAGCCACAACCGCTTTGAACATTGTATTGGGTATGTGCAACATAGATGCTTATGATTATTGGTCCACTGTCTATTGAAACATTTTGTTCAAGATTCTTTTAGTGTTCTGTGTTTGAATGTGGACATTAGGCATAGACGTTTGCCCTGTCATAGGAGATATTTTCGGCTGGCAAGAAAAATTTGTTTCTTCGATTTTGAATGAGAGGAAATATTAAATAAAAAAAAACAACAACTTTATTTGTTGTACGAGTTTTAAAAAAGTAACCAAAGGCATTTGGCTCCTCAGAAGAAAATTACGTGGAACAAATTTTACCAAGCTTAATTAATTGGTAAACAAAAGTTCAATTTGACAAGTATTGATTGTCAATTCTTGTTTTGATTGAGAGGCAATTTTAGGCCTATGTGTACTACTTGCAGTGGGCCTCATACATTCCTCATGTTACCTTCATCTTGTGCAAGTTGCTTGTCATAATACGAATACTGGCAATGTTCAGAACATTACATAATGCATTCTCCAGGTGATCATGCTGCGTGGCGATATATTTTGTTTTGATTGAATAACAAAAAGGCAGTAGATTATTTTAAGTTGTATAGGCCTACATATTGATACTGTCCAACGAATCATAATTCAGAAAATTTAATAAATTACAATATTTGTCTATTTTGTTACTCCTAAAATAATACTGTATAGGGGCCTACAATAAAAATGTGGACTGAATAGGACTGGTTTAAATAAGGCTATTGCTTGATTAAGGTCAGCTTAGACAAAAAAAAATCCCAATTGAATCGATCATAGGTCAAAATGTATTTGCGTGAGGATGACAAATCCTGGGTGTAATCGTCATATTCCAAATGATTTATATTTCCCGTGTTTGGGTGTCTGTGGTGTCATTGTTGAAAAAACAAATGAAAGTTGACCGCAAGCCATCCATCCCATAAATGTCGATGTAAGTCAAGTGTGATAAAATCATAATTAGGCCTACATTTTCAACGTAATTTTGAAAATATTGGAAACAATAAGCGATCCTGCGATTTTTAGCTCAAATGACTTTGTCAGTCAGGTAAGGTTGTGTGGTGGTTAGGCTTCCGTCGTCAGTGCGTCCGTCGATTTTTTGATTTTTTAATTAATTTTTTTTTGTTCAATTTTTGGGGCAAATCTTAAAAAATCTTCTCCGAAACCGCTTTGCCAACTGATTCAAAATTGCATAGGAGCACTTGAGGGCATGACAGCGGGAGTTTCACAGTGCATGGGTGACCTTGACTTTATTCTTAAGGTCACAGGGTCACCTAGGTGTATTTAACTCTACTGATGATAACTTGAGAATTATTTCAGCCTGGACTTTCACGAAAACGTGTCAAGGTCATGATTCTGTTTGAATGCCGCACTCAGACAACACATGAGTGATCTTGACCTTATTCCCAAGATCACAGGACAACTGACATGAATGTTACTGTTCACTTGATATCAGTGATAACTTGAGACTTATTTTGAGTTGGGATCTTTAATATTATGTTTCACATGTTAATGTTTGTAAGTGATGCCCATGCTTAGACAGTAGACCTATATGAGTGACCTTGATCTCATTTCTGAGGTTACTGTGCAACATACATTAATTTTACTAAGAGATTCTATTCACTTCGAGAGAACTAGGCCTACTTTAGGCCTAACTGCATGGACCTTGATGTTGTACATGTTAGTGTTCCTCCATGAAGGTCAGACTTGCTCAGTATAGGCCCCTATATGGTTGACCTTGATCCTCTCACTACTAGTTTACAGAGCCAAAAGTGTAATGAATCTCCAGCCTAGATCAGCCGAGCATGGGCTGTCCACATAGCCCTCCTGTATATTTGGCTTAGTTTAACTGTTATTCATCCTGAAAGTTTGACAGTTCAATTTTCAATCCTCCCTTTGATTTTGAGGATGTTCATTTTCTTCATTTTTCATAGAAACAGAACGAAGCAAATTTTGAAAATCGCTGAACTGTTTTTGCAGTTCAGACATTACTGAACCAAAGGCGGTTTACCGGATTAAATTTTGCTCTGCCGTTTTCTTGGAATAACCATTCCTGAATGGGGTTCTCGTTCTATTATCCGTTTTGAGAAAACGAGCTTCAACTAGTCTTTGATATTGATCATTTGCCGTTGAAGCATTAATTTTGCTCAAGTTGAGCTGATATTTTATAACACGCGTTAAACATCGTCCCTTTACGTTTGGTGCGGTTGTCACTTAATTATTGACCAATCACAAGAGTAATTTAAAAGAGCTCGACTTTGAAGTAGGCCTACGGGAAACATTCTTCAGCGATCTGTCAACCGATGACAGCGACAGCCGACAATCTGGTTTCAAACTCAAAGCGTGATGACGTCATGGAGGCCGGCCTTCGGCCCCGTAAGTTTGTAACCTCTCAAGCCTGGCAACAAAAGTTGACAGTTAGCTTGGTTTGTGAACAAATATGGCTCACTTGGTCGGTTTTGTCCCTGTCCTGTCCTGGCATTGATGTTTTTTCTTTAACAGCTTTGGCATTGCCAATAGCTTTGACTTGTGGACTTTGTGCAGGAAAGATCAACCTCTCCGGTTGAAAATAAATTCAATAGGAAAGCTGAACGACTGTCACTTTACAAGGACAGAGATTTGCCTCTGTGTCCATGGATTAATTGAGAGTTTAGTCCATTTTCGTGCCTCAAAGACCAAAATTATTTGTCATACGGAGCGGACATTATGTCAACCGACCTGCTTTTTACCTAGGATATGCTAGGAATGAAAATTTTAATAACATCAATATTCTTGGGCTTAATAGTAGGGCCTATATCCAATGATCTTTAAGCTAAATCTCACTTAGATGGTTGACCGTATTAATAATTGCAGGCTGTCTTTTTTTTTATAATTTATCAGAAGTTGATTTAAAAATTGATGGACTTGTCCTGTGGGTACATCTTATTTATAGAAAAAATTCGGTGTTCCCGCATAATGCCTTAATGGTTTGCTGTTGTGAGGTAGGCCTAGGCCTATTGCCACCTGAGGGTATACTATTTTCAAGGTGGCTTATTACATGAATTTACAACAATGCTTAGGTTTGGTTAAAAAGTACCCCAATCTAGGTTAGGCCTACTCCTGGCAGTGAATATCCGGCCAGTTTCACATCTTCCACGAGAACGGACGTACGATTTCATTGTCTTAAAATTTCTCGCATTTTTAGTTTTGACGGTCCTGGCGCCGACCTGGCGACTCATTTATAGCTGAATAGGCCCCTACTTTGAGTTGAATGAGGACTTTATTCATGGTAGACTGCCTTACAAGAGCAAGTTGCGTCTTCTGGCTTTTCCCCTGTAGATGTCAGTTTTACTAGGCGTATACCAAACCATTAATTTTATGTTGAACCTGAAGCTAGTGCAGTGGATTCTAATCTGATCTTACTTTGTCATGAAAATTGTCTTAAATTTTAAGCCCTATACCGACGAACACTTGCTTGTGTGACTGCTTAGCCTTAGGCCTATTCATGCTTTTTAAGCAGCCTATAAGATTCTTGGCAGACGCGAAACTATAGTATTCGGGTTGGGTGCGTAGGGCTGCATGCCACGGCTACATCGCCCATTTTTTCGCTGTGGCTGGCCAGGTGTTACCTTGCTTCGGTCGAGCGGCCTATGCTGTGGTTGCTCGTACGTGGCCAGTGGCAGTGGACGGGTGGCGGGCCCGGTCCTTTGCCCACCACCTCTTCATCTCATTTTAATTTTAGGGCTAGTGTTTTTGTGTATGTGCTCCTATCTATACTTTACTTATTTGTTATACATGTCTGTATACTGTACAGGTACTTTACAAATGTTAGATCGTCATTATTTTGTAACTATTTTCTCAATGTGTTTCATTTCTCTTTCCAACCTGAGTTTTGCATTGTTGTTTTGAATGTTTCTTTTGTTTTCACGTTTATGCTGGCATTGATGTAGGCCTATTAGTTACATAACATTACCTCTCGACCACCATTTGCCTAAACCTCTGTGTCTGGGTTGAGAGCCCATAAAAAACGAGTTGAGTTCATGCAATTGATTCCTGACAACATGACGGTCGCCTGGCACCATCTTTCGTTTCCCTTGGAACTGGTCTTGAAACCCAGAGTGCAAGCTCCCCGTATCAGCCTTGCTCTTTTGAGTGCCATTATTGGCTTGCTCTTTCGAGTTAAAGTTCAATGAACTTTCGTTCAGGCTCACTGTTTTTGTGCTTTAGGCGAATTCCCTTCTCCAGAAAATCATTTCTTAGCAGTCTGGGACTGTTCAGAGACGTGGATAGCTGATATCTGTCCTGCTGATCCCTCTGAAATAGTTTGGAGTAGAGCTGATCGATTGGCTTCAAACCAAGATTTTCAAGATGGCATGTCGACAAGCAGATCGTAGACAGCAGGAACCCAACTAGTGCACATCAGGCAATTGCTTCCTTTCGGAAGGCAGCCATTCCTGTTGATCCAATGACCACTCTGTCCTCAACCTTGTTGAATCATGGGCAGACGTTGGACTCATGGAACCACTATGATGGCATCCTGGGACAATCATCAGCACTGCTATGTTAGTCATATCCAGTTGGGTCAAGTTTGCCCTCACAAGCAAACATGCAAGTACTGTAAGGATTGGGGAGAGGAAAAATTAATGGCTGCTCTTTGAGCAGGCATGGAGGAAGTAAGTTCTTGCGAGGCTTGGGCAGCATGACTTAGCTGGCCATGGACTGGAGAAACCTTTAGGCATACATTTTTCCATCTGCACAAGGTTCAGTCTAATGATTGCAATCTGATCCTTGTCACTCCCTGGTGGCCCCAGAATGAGTGCTAGGTAGACCTGTAGTAACTAAGAGTTAAGCCTCCGCTACGTTTACCAGCATGGCCAAAACTTCTTGTGCAGCCACAGATGAGCATGTTCCACAGGAACCCTGAAGTGCTTTACCCCCACACTTGGTGGTTGTCTCACATCACTTTCCTGACAGAGGTTCCTTGGAATTGGTCGCAGATAGAATTGCCAGAGGAAGGCTTCGTTACTCTTCTCTAACTGTCTACTAGGCTCTTTGGAAATGTGTTTCCCGACTGGTGCACCAGTCATGGAATTCACTCTTGGCCACGCATTGTGGACATTGCAGACTTCCTGCTTTATCAGTGGGAAATTTTAGGCAAGAGCTTGAGAACAGTGGAGGTTTCCCATCAGCCATCTCTTCAACCCTTGTGAAGGTCCTAGAGATACACTTTGGGAGGGATCCCTATCTGTCGGTGCTCATCACGTCCTTCTACACCGACAGGCCAGCATCAAGGCAGGTCCAACCTTGGTCGGACCTGTCACTAGTTATGTTGAGAAAGTGGCCTTTTGAGTGCCTTGAGGACCCTGGGCTGGTGGACTTCAAGTACTGGATGTAGAAAACTTGTTTTCTTTTAACACCCGCTTCGGGGGCTCGAAAAAGTGAGAACCATATTCTAGCTCCTGACCAACTCCATTGGTTGCCTAACCACTCCCAGGTGACCCTGAGGTCTCACTTGAGCTTCCTTGCTAAGAACCAAGTGCCTTGAGATCTGGCGATGGCCCTCAAGGGTTTTACCCTCTGTGCTACGGATACTGCTCTTCCCCTAGAGGAAAGAGACTTGTGTCCTGTGAGAACCCTTTGCTGGTACCTTTTAGGCATGGATGCACGCATGCAAGGGGGAGAAGTCCACCCTCTTCCTACCCCATGGTAATTCTCGTAAGAAGCAAGTTTGCAGAAACATGATTTCTTTGTGAATTAAGCAGACAATCCTAAAGGCCTATGAGATCTCACTGGAAAGGCCTGGTGCCTAGACTGGCTGCAGTCGAGTTCGCAGTTAATTTTTTTTTTTTTTTTTCATTTATTCATTTTCATGCTGTCTTACTGCTGCCAAATACTGAGCAGAGAGCCGGTGAATATTTATCTGTGAATACTGACCAGTGAGCGGGCGAACTCGACTGGTAGGACAGTTACAGACGCTGCCAACAGATGGCGTGCTACCACCTGAAATCTGAGATGGCAATCCCCCAGGGACAACCACCAATGAGAAGCCACTTGACCCGCAACCTTGACATTCATGTTCTGAAAACAGCATGGCTGGTACAGCTGCAGCTAGAGATATTGTGCATTTTGTAGCAGAAATAATAGGCCGACCAGACCTTTCAGATGTACAGCTGGACATTATAGGTTATCTAAGCAAAGGCCAAGATGTATTTGCATGCCTAACAACAGGTTCGGGAAAGTCGCTGACTTACATTGAAGCACCGTATGTGTTTCAGTGGGCGAAAACAGGTCGTATCATAGAGGAACCATGCGAGATTGTCATCGTGGTATCTTTTCTTGTTGCCATAATGAGAGAACAAGTGAAGTTTCTTACTGAAGTAGGAAAACTTGTAAACATGTGCCAAGCTGCGGTTCTGCCATCACCCATGCCTGTCAGCTGGCTGTAAAAACATGACCTGACATGACCTATTTTAATTACGGCCTGCCCACGATAGCATGCCATCTGTTGGCCGCGGCTGTAACTGTCCCGATCCTACCAGTTGTGTTCGCCAGTTTCGCCGGCTCACTGGTCAGTACTCACAGGTTAATATTCACTGGCTTTGCTGGCTCTCCGGTCAGTATTTGGCAGCAGTAAGACAGCATGGAAATGAATGAAAACTGCGAACTCGACTGCAGCAAGTCTACCTGGTGCCTTGCAGCTTGTCTCAACCAGAGCTCACAGGGTGTGAGCCTTTGTTGCCTCCTGGCATGCCCTGTGGAATATCGTGGTTGTCAACATTCTGTGAGTCTGTTGATAGCAATTGTCAACTACCTTCACTGAGCACTACTTGTGTGACATGATAGTGCTACAAAAGGGCATGTACACCTTTGCAGGCATCACAGGCACTTTTGCTTAGGTTCTGATACTCATCCCTCAGGCCTTCCAGGTACCATCAGAGCAGCCACTGTGTTCCAGTGCATGGCCCTCTTGTGGTTTAGATTCGATATGGCCTATAGGTCAGTGCAATCCTTAGTGGGCCCATGGCATTGTGTTAAGTTGACCTAATCTTGGACCTGTATCAGGTAGTTTGGCCTGATGTCCTGGCATGTTGCCGGTTGACCCAGCAATCCACTGCTCTAAGGAACTATGTACCAGCCCCCTGGCACCCGCCAGTTTCGCTACTAGGTCCTGTCAGATATCCAGGTTCGATGGAGCTGGAACAGACAGCGTTTACCCAAGAGGTGGACTGCTATCATGTTGGCTGGCGAGTTCCAGGGGGTTCAGTGTGGTCGCATGCTGTTTGGTCAGGAGGGTTTCTGGTTTCGACTGGATTCTACTGTTGGCGGCCTGAAGTCCATGTACCTCTGAGTTTTCCCTACAGATGTCGCCTCCTCATTCAGACTGATGGTTCCCCCAAGCTGCCAGTCCTGGCGGTCAAACATGGTCAGTATGCCAGTAATATTACACCTTCGGCTTTTGTGTCTGTACCGTACATATCACCAAATGGTGGTCGAGAGGTGATGTTATTTAACTAATAAGTGAAAGTTTCAGTAATTTCGGAATTAGTAATTATACTTACCTCTCAACCACCAGAGAAGCCCACCTGACCACTCCGCTTGCTCTTTCACCTGATGTCATCTGACCACTCTCCAAAAGTAGAAGGATGATTGGGAAGCCTATGTTCTGCCTGACTTTTCAGTGTTGCCATACCACTCTCATTTTGGGATGTTGCCACTTGTAGCCACATGACTGACTGTTAAGTATGATTGACAGGTGGCATTGTTCTGCTAGGCACCTGAAAACCAAAAGAACGACAATTAGACATTCAGATATCCATATTCCTGTGTGGGTGTTTGTTGCGTTTTTCTCCTATTTCTGCTTTAGTTGGGAACTTGAAATCTTGCCAACTTAGACCTATTAATAGATATTTTTTCTTGTAAAAACTGTAAAAATCTCAAAATCGCCCATGCAAAATTTGTTGAGTTTTTTCGTGTCTTATCTGTCCTTAAGGAGAAACAAAAACAGGACTGTAAGTTTGTGATCTTAATATGAAAAAAAAAATCTTTATAGTGGTGGTCTTAGTTGGAGATTCCAGTGTATTAATTATATTGTTGTAATATCCTGATATGTTCCTGCCATTGTAGCAGAGCAGTTTTGAAGGTTGGAAATGTAGGTATAACACATTGCTCATTTTTTAGTTGAATGCACATACATGTAAGCATACATCCCTGCACACACACACACACACACATACACAAATATCCTCTGCTTGTGTGAGTGTGTTTGCTGGACATTGGTAGTCATGTAGAAAGGAGGAGAGGGTCTGATTTATCTGCTTCTAATTCCTAGGGTATGTTATCTAGCAGGACAGTTGGTTAAGACCCTGAAAGAGAAGCAACCTGAACTAGACATCACAGAAATAGACATGCTGTGTGTACAGATAGCTGGATTATGCCATGATCTGGGTGAGTATTAACCATGATTTAGTTTATTTCTAGGGTAGCAACCCTCCAAAGAATAAGTCAACAGCTTCATTTTACACCCAGAGTACACCAGGGAAAACTGTTGGTTAATCATCTACATACTTTTTGAGCTCAGCTGACTTGCCAGTCAGCTGAGCTTATCTTATGGTTGTCCCTCCGTCGTCCATTGTCCGTCAACAATTCACATTTTCAACTTCTTCTCCAAAACCATCAGCCAGATCCACTTTAAACTTGGTGGGAATTTTTTTATGAACTTTTTTTGTTCACTTTTGAAGGGAATCTTAAAAATCTTCTTTTCTGAAACTGCTTGGGCAATTACTTTGAAATTGCATAGGGTCACTTCTGGGGACTCCCAGACATTAAGTTGTTCAATAGGTGGCGCTGCAATTTTTTTCTATTTTTTTATGAATTTTTGTGCATTTTTGTTATTTTCGACTTCTTCTCCAAAATCGACTCTCAGATTGTGCTGAAACTTGGTGGATATGTTCTTTGTGGAAGGGTTACACAAGGTTGTTCACCAGGTGGCATTGCTGGGATTCCTGATTTTTTACAAATTTTTCAACTGGGGTACTTGTTGGTTATTGCATACATTCCGATTGTTGACTAGGGTAAGTCAATGGGAATTGCAATGGTAATTCACACTTTCAACCTCATCTCCACAACCGTTAGTCAGATTCACTTCAAACTTGGTGGGGATGTGTCTTGGGTGGGTCTCTACCAAATTTATTCAATGGTTATGGTACAGTGATTTTTGGATTTTTAATGAATTATTTTGTTCATTTTTGGGGGAAATCTTAAAAAATCTTCTTCTCCGAAACCTCTTGGCCAATTACTTTGAAATTGAATAGGGAGACTTCTTGGAACCCCCAGGCCCTAGGTAATTCACCAGGTGGTGCTGTGATTTTTTCTTTTTTTTTTTTGAATTCTTGTGCGTTTTTTGCTATTTTCGACTTCTTCTCCAAAACCGTCTCTCAGATTGTGCTGAAACTTGGTGGATATGCTCCTTGTGGAAGGGTCACACAAGGTTGTTCACCAGGTGGCGTTGCTGTGGATCCTTGATTGTTAACGAATTTTTCAATTTGGGTTCTTGTTGGTCAATGCATACATTCCTATTGTTTACTATGGAAGTCAATGGGCATTGCAATGGTAGTTTACATTTTCAATCTCATCTAAAAACCGTTACCCAGATTCACTTCAAACTTGGTGGGGATGAGTCTCTACCAAATTTATTCAAATGGTCACAGCCCAGTGATATTTGGGGCTGTTTAGGAATTTTTCTTGTTGATTTCACACGGATATTGAATACCATACAAGTCAATGAGGATTGCAAAGTCATTAGAGTTTGCAATGCTAATTGACAATTTTTGATTTCTTCTGCAAAACCAGCACCTAGATTCACTTCAAACTTGGTGGGGGTGTTTCTTGGATGGGTATCTACCAAGTTTGTTCAAATGGTCACAGACCAATGATTTTTTTTTTGGGGGGGTTAATGATTTTTTGGTTAATTTTTTGGTCAAATCTTCAAAAGTCTTTATCCTTGTATATACTCAGCCAATTGCTTTGAAATTGCATAGGGACACTTCTGGATATGAGGGTGATACATGTACAGTAGATGAGTGACCTTGACCTCATTTCCAAGGTCACAGGGTGAGGTGCATGAAATTCAATGTTTGTACGGTAACTTGAGAACTATAAACAGAAGGATATTCATATTGCACATGTTACTTGTCCTTATAAAGGGCCAGACGTAGACAGTAGATGAGTGACCTTGACCTTATTCCCAAGGTCATAGGGCCACTTGCTCAAATTTTACTGTTCACCTGACAAGTTGAGAGCTGTTTGAATTTGGACCTTGATGTTGAACATGATGGTTGTCCTGAGCAAAGGTCAGATTTAGAGAGTACATGGGTGACTTTACCCTCATTCCCAAGGTCACTGGGACCCAGACACTTACGTGAATTTTACTTTGTAACATGAGAACTGTGGAAGTAGGACTTATATGTTGAACTTGTTGGTGGTCCTCTAAGTAAGAAAGTTTGAGATTACATTAGTGACCTTGACCTCATTCTTAAGGTTACAGGGCCACTAACATGGATTTAACTGGTCGTGTAATAACCTGAGAACTATTTTTTACTTTGACTTTGATCTTGCACATGGGGATGGCCCTCTATGAAAGTTACATTCAGAATAGGTCAGTGACCTTGACTTCATTTCCAATATCATAGGGCAACTTTGTCAGCTGAGCACAGGACTGTCACAGTCCTCTTGTATATGAAAAAAAAGCAATATTTGCCAGAGTGGACATTCTTTGGTAAGGTTTAATGGGGAAAAGGTTGGATGTACAGACATTAGAATTACTATAGGCATACGGTGGTTGAAAAATGTACTTTGTTCTTGCAAATTAGGCTCTTCAAGTAACTGCCAGTGCCATTGGATAAACTTCAAGCATGTATGGTTTTATTAGCTCAGCTGACTGCTTATCAGGCTGAGCTTTTAGGAGGCTCAGTTGCCCGTCATCTGTCATCTGTCTGTCCGTTCACAATTACATTTTCGACTTCTTCTCCAAAATGCTTGGCCATATGGACTTCAAACTTGTTGGCAATATGCCGTGCGTCAGTAACTACAGAATTTGTTCAAATGGTTACAGCCCAGTGATTTTTTTATTTTGTTCATTTTTTTTGTTCTTTTTTCGGCAAATCTTAAAAAATCTTCTATGCAACTGCTCACTCAACTGCTTTGATATAACACAGGAACAATCCTAGAGACTCCTAGTTCTTATTTCTTCACCAGGTGGCACTGCAATTTAAAAATTTTTTTTTTTAATTATTTTTTTTTTGTGTTTTTACTATTTTGACTTCTTGTCCAGAATTGTCAGTCAGATAATGCTCAAACTTTGTGGACATGTTCTTTTTGAAAGGGTCAAAGTTGTTCACCAGGTAGGACTGCTGTGGATTCGAAATTTTTAGCTCAGCTGAGCTTTTGTTACGACTGACCATCCGTCGTCGTTCCTAATTTTTTATGTTTTTTGTTTGTTTTTGCTATTTTTGACGTGTTGTCTGGAACCGTCACTCAGATTTAGCTGAAACTTGGGGGATATGTTCCTTGTAGAAGGGTCAAATAAAATTGTTCACCAAGTAGCACTGCTGTGGATTCCTAATTTTTAACATTTTTTTTTTTTTCAATTTGGGTACTTCTTGGTCAATGCAGCTTTCCTATTGATCACCATGTAAGTCATTGGGCCTTGTAATGTTAATTCACATTTTCGACTTCTTCTCTGAAACCATCATCCAGATGGACTTCAAACTTGGTGGCACTGTACCTTGGGTGGGTTGATTTTTATTGATTTTTTGGGGGTTTTTTTTGGACAAATCTTACAAAATCTTCTTCTCTGCAGCCACTCACCAAATTGCTTTGATTTTATATGAAAATACTACCAGGGAGTACTAGTTCTTAAATTGTTCACCAGGTGGTACTGCAAATTTTTTCTTTTTTTGTGTGTGTACTAATTGGTAAATGCACCTTTTCCATTGGTTACTATGCAAGTAAATGGGCACTCTACTGTTAATTCACATGTTGGACTTCTCTGAAGAAACTGTCAGTCAGATTTACTTCAAACATGATGGCAATGTATCTTGGGCTGGTCTCTACCAATATTGTTCAAATGGTCATGCTCTAATGATTTTTGGATTTTTTTTTATGATTTCAAAAAAAAATCTTTAAAAAAGTTTTAATAGGAAAGTTTAACATAGGGATTTCTTGTAATGGTTATAACTTTAATGATTTTGACCAGATTTATGCCAAACTTGGTACGGATGTACCTTTTATAAATGTCTACGTATCTTGTGCAAATGGTCATGCTCCAATCATGTTTGGACCTTGACCTCATTTCCGAGGTCAGAGGACTACTGACACGAAATTTACTGTTCACTTGATAACTTGAGATCTGTTTTGAGTTAAACCCTAAATGTTGCACATGTTAATGCTTCTCTATGAAGGGCATGCTTACACAGTACGTTAGTGACCTTGACCTTGTTTCTGGGGTCACAGTACAACATATATTAATTTTATTCTTCACTATAACTTGAGAACTACTTGAACTGGGACCTTGATGTTGCACATGTTGCTGTTCTTCTATAAAGGTCAGACTTACTCATTACATGGGTGACCTTGATCCTATCCCAAGTTCACACAGCAACAAGTGTGATGAATGTCTAGATTAGCTGAGCATGAACTATTCACAGAGCCCTCTTGTTATTTATTTTTTTTTTCAATTCGGGTACTTAACAGTAAATGCACCTTTCTTATTGATTACTCTGTAAGTCAATGGCCCTTCTGATAATAATTCACATTTTTTTATTCTTCTCTGAGGCTCACAATGAACCAGATTGACTTCCATCTTGGGGGCAATGTACCTTGGGTGGGTCTTTACCAAGTTTGTTCAACTGGTCCTGCTTCAGTGCTTTTTGGATTTTTAAAGAATTTTTTTGTTCTTTTTTTGGGACTCTCATAAAAAATTTTGTTCTCCAAAACCGCTCCCGCAATTCATTTGATATGACACAGGAACACTCCTAAGGAGTCCTAGTTCCTTATTTCTTCACCAGGTACTGCCACAATTTTTTTTGGGC
This sequence comes from Hermodice carunculata, assembly GCA_964020975.1. Classification (NCBI taxonomy): domain Eukaryota; kingdom Metazoa; phylum Annelida; class Polychaeta; order Eunicida; family Amphinomidae; genus Hermodice; species Hermodice carunculata. The sequence goes on along the minus strand of OZ026624.1, from coordinate 36,332,654 downwards.
AGCTGGGCTTTTGTGAGGATCTTGATCTGTTGTCTCTCCATCGTCTGTCGTCTGTCTGTCCACAATTCACATTTTCGACTGCTTCTCAAAAACCATCAGCCAAATTCCCCTCAAACATGGTGTTGTTTACTATGCAAGTCAATGGGCTTTACAATGCTAATTCACATTTTCGACTTCTTCTTCTAAACCATCATCCAGAATGACTTCAAACTTGGTGGCAATGTACCTTGGGTTGGTCTCTACCAGGGTGGTTCCAGTGGTCATGCTCCAGTGATTTTTGGACTTTAAATGAATTCTTTTGGTTTTTTTCTTTTTCTTCACAACCGCTCACCCAATTGCTTTGATGTTAAATAAGAACCCTCCTAGGGACTCTTAGTTCTTAACTTATTCACCAGGTGGTCCAACAGTATTTTTTGTTTTTTTAATTTTATTTGAATTTTGGTGTGCTTTGGCTATTTTCAACTTTTTTTTTCCAGAAGCATCACTCAGATTAAGCTGAAACTTGGTGGATATGTTTCTTGTGAAAAGATCAAGCATGTAGCTTTTCTAGGTGGCATTGCTGTGGATTCCTGATTTTTTTAATGATTTTTTTTTTCAATTAAGGTACTTATTGGTAAATGCACCTTTTCTATTTATAACTGTGCAAGTCAATTGCTTTCCAATGCTTATTCACATTTTGGACTTTTCTGAAGAAACTGTCAGTCAGATTTACTTCAGACTTGGTAGCAATGTACCTTGGGTAGGTTTCTACTAAGTATGTCCAAATGGTCACGCTCTAGTGATTTTTGGATTTTTTTTTTTTTAAGTCTTTAAAAAAAAGTTTTAATAGGGACGTTTAACATGGGAATTTCTTGTGATGGTTATAACTTAAATAATTTTTGTCCAGATTTTGTCCCCGTACTTGATAGGGATGTATGTACCTTTCATAAGTGTGTACCTTTTTTGTGCAAGTGGTCATGCTCTAGTAATACTTGGACCTTGACCTTATTCCCATGATCACAGAACAACGGACACAAAATTTACTGCTCACTTGATAACTTGAGATCTGTTTTTAGTTAGGACCTTAATGTTGCACATGTTTGTGTTTCTCTGTGAAGGTCATGCTTAGACACTACATAAGTGACCTTGACCTCATTTTTAGGATCACATTGCAACATATGTGAATTTTACTCTTCACTATAACTTGAGAAATACTCGAAGTGAGAACTTGATGTTGCACATATTACTGTTCTTTGATAAAGGTCAGACTTACTCAATACATGGGTGACCTTGATCCTACCTCAAATTCTCAGAGCCACAAATGTGATAATTCTCTAGGTCAGCTGAGCATGGGCTGTTATCACAGCCCTTTTGTTAATGTTCTTTTTGTGTTTTCACTATTATCTACATCTCCAGATACATCACTCAGATCACGCTGAATCTTTGTGGATGTGTTCCTTATGAAAGGATCACACAAAGTTGTTCACTAAGTGGCACTGCTTTTGATTCTTAATTTTTAGCTTAGGTGACTTGTCAGTCAGCTGAGCTTCTGTGAAGGTCCATCGTCCATCCGTTGTCCATCCACAATTCACATTTTTGACTTCTTCTGAAAAACCGTCTACCAGATTCATTTCAAAGTTGGTGGGGATTTGCCTTGGGTGGGTCTCTACCAAGTTTGTTCAAATGGTCACAGTCCAGTGATTTTTTCATTCTTTATGATTTTTCTTTCTTCATTTTTGCCAGAAATCTTAAAAAATTTTCTTCTCTGAAAATACTTGGCCAATTGCTTTGAAATTACATAGGGGCACTTCTGGGGCCCCCAGACCTTAATCAGTTCAGCATGTAGTAATTGGATTTTTTCAATTTTTGTAAATGAAATTTTGTGTGTTTTTGCTATTGTCGACCTCTCTCCCAGAACCATCACTCAGATTAAGCTGACATTTGGTGGATATGGTTCTTGTGGAAGGGTCCAACAAACTTTTTCAATAGGTGGCACTGCTGTGGATTCATGATTTTTAACTCAGTTGACTGACAAGTTAGCTGAGCTTTTTTGAGGGTCCATCGTCTGTCCATTGTCTGTCTTCTGTCCACCCATTGTCTGTCTTCCATCCATATGTTGTCTGTCCACAATTTACATTTTCATCTTCTTCCCAAAAACTGTTGGCCAGATTCACTTCAAACTTGGTGGGGATGTGCCTTGGGTAGTGTTCTACCAAATTTGTTCAAATGGTCAGGCTTCAGTGTTTCTGGATTTCCTTTTTTTTGTTCTCTTTGGGGTAACCTTAAAAAAAACCTCTTCATCTCCAAAATCTCTCACCCGATTGCTTTGATATCACACAGGAACACTCCTTGGGATTCCTAGTTCTTAATTTGTTCTTCAGGTGGTGCTGCAATTTTTTTCATTTTTTATGATTTTTCGTGTGTTTTCGCTATTTTCGACTTCCTCTTCAGAAGAGTCACTCAGATTAAGCTGAAACATGGTGGAGATGTTCCTTGTGTGAACAATTGCACACGTGAGCAGTTGTTACTATTAGTGCATTAACTGGGGACCCGGGACGCCCCCCCCCACACTCCCGTCAAAATGCCACGGGTCCCTGGGTCCTGGGTATTAAACAAATTTGTTTTTGGGTCCCAGGACCCAACTTTTCCCCCAAGTCAATGCACTAGTCACTGTAACCTTAGATCTTTCCATGGATTGGTTGCTATGTAACCAACCCACGCCGTGGAAAGCTGTTAACTCAGTTTTAATTGGGCGGGGATGGGGGTGGGGGGGTGGGTAAGGTTAGTAGTATATTTGGTAAAGCTGCTTGGAAATTGAAAATTGCTTGTCACTCAGCTGAGCTTTTTTGAGGGTCCGTCGTCTGTCCATTGTCTGTCTTCTGTCCACCCATTGCCTGTCTTCCATCCATCCGTTGTCTGTCCACAATTTACATTTTCATCTTCCCAAAAACTGTTGGCCAGATTCACTTCAAACTTGGTGGGGATGTGCCTTGGGTAGGGTTCTATCTAATTTGTTCAAATGGTCAGGCTCTAGTGATTTTTGGATTGCTTTTTTTTTTTGTTCTCTTTGGGGCAACCTTAAAAAAAAACCTCTTCTTCTCCAAAATCTCTCACCCAATTGCTTTGATATTACACAGAGCACTAGTACTCCTTGGGATTCCTAGTTCTTAATTTGTTCACCAGGTGGTGCTGCAATTTTTTTCACTTTTTATGATTTTTTCGTGTGTTTTCGCTATTTTCAACTTCCTCTTCAGAAGCATCACTCAGATTAACCTGAAACATGGTGGATATGTTCCTTGTGGAAGGGTCAAACAAACTTTTTCAATAGGGGGCACTGCTGTGGATTCCTGATTTTTATGATATTTTCAATTTGGGTTCTCTGTTGGTAAATGCACCTTTCCATTAGATTACTATGTAAGTCAATGGGCATTCTGATGCTAATTCTCATTTTAATGAATTTTTCTTTAGGCAAATCTGAGAAATACTTCTAAATGTCATATGCACTAAAACACATGTTTTCCTTGATTTGCTTGTAGGTCATGGTCCATTCTCACACTTGTTTGATGGCAAGTTCATTCCAAAGGTTCGACCAGACCGGAATTGGAAGGTAAAAACACTGACAATCACTCTCCTGAAAGTTTTTCTCGTCTTTCTCTCAATTTCAGGACTTGTTCACCAAATAACTGACCCGGTTGTGATGTTGGATGTCAATGGAACAGCTCATGCTATTTTCATAAATGGAAATGAATCTGAAATGTGTTTCGTTGATAGTCATGGTAGGGGTGGAAGTTTAGTGAAGTACCATCCAAGAAAGGTAACTAGCTCTCTGCACTGTAGATGGCCTCTGCTTTATGTATTTTACTGTACTCACTCTGCACTCAGGTTGACTAATTTGTCTGCAGACTTTATAGACCTGTGGCATAGACGGCACTTCGGGGGCCATACCCCAACCTGTGGTATAACAAGTTACAACCTATATTTTCTTATAGGTATATATGTCCTCTTCATGAAAAAATAGGTTGTGGAATATGAAAAGCGTTTTATCATATATATTTCTGCCCGTTTCCATGACAACCTGTGCCATTTCTGAGACAACTCGAATTTGTCCTTTAAAATAATAACTTTGGTGATACTGCTTGTGGAAAGGCTAAATAAACACTAAAATGTGCTCAATTGCTCTAATATAGTCCCAAAATACAGAGTTTGTTCAAAGTGCCTTATTATCATATGTTAATTTATGCAAATATATGAAATTTACATTGAAATTAAGTATTGTGAGACTGATAACATACTATATTTACTATAAAGATAAAGTTTCGTTTCATACTCATACAAGTTTTATTCATCATGTTTATATGAGTATATACCATATGCATATTAATTAATATGCTAATATGGCTATTATATGTCATGTTTGCTTAGGGAACCGTCATCACAATTGTCAATACAACTGATAAAGTAAAATAGTACATTGTACCATGTATTCACACCTACACGTAATTTACAGTGAACCATCCCATGGAGTCCTGCAACATAACTAATGTATCTCTGGCATCAAACTATAATTCAAAATGCCTTTTAGTAAAGGAAAACAGTATAAGTACATGTACACACTAAATACAGAAAGCTGCTCAATGATGGTCACAGTTTGGAGATTCTACGCCAGATTCAATCATCATCATACTCATACATCAAAGGCTTGAGGTAGCCATCATTAGACATTTCCCAGCCATTACCATTGGGATCCCACACTTTAGGGCTAGGAATATGACTGTTGTATTGGTGTCTTTTTGTCCAAAACCACTTCCTAGTAGTCATTACCCTATTCCGCAGTCTGAACTATTTACTCTCCCTAAGCTAACCTGTCCCTGTCTAACCTATATACATATAGAAGTACTATTGTCCAAATTGCACACGTTCCTCTGTAAAATTTTGACATAGGCTGTATTAGCCAAAATAAATTAAAGGGTCCTCGGCGGATAACTACTCAACATGTTTTGGAGCCTTTTACCCGTACATGTCTCTCTGAGTAGCGGCTCCTTGTCTAAGCTAAACACCCAGCAAAGACAACCCACATAATAATGCATAAATATGAACGTGGCAAATGATGAATTAGCCAAATACGTAAAGTTTTGCTTATAAATGCAGACCTTCATTATGAAAGACGAATACCTGTCAAACAAACTATATTTACCAAATTTGTATTGTGCAGGATCAGTTAAGAACATTTTGACTTACCCCTAAACCAATGTGTACCCTTTCTAGCTGGACAGCCTATCCTAGTTAAAGCATCCGCCAGTGTCTAACTGAAGTGGAAACAAGCTGGGGCATTATATTCAGTCCCAGTGATTGTAAAATAAACAGTTGCAGCTAGACCGCCTGTATAAACCAAGGGAAATTCTAACAAGGACTGCAACAATGTACATCCTGCACCAGAAATGTAAAACAAACTCCATGATGACACCTACTCCTCAAACAATTATGCTCTATTTCATTGCCAACCCTGAGTCAATGTATCAACGTAATACTGTCAATTTACAGGATTTTAAGTACAATTAGGCAAACATGTAACTGTCGTAGGCCGCTGCTTGCTATCGATAGCCCCCCCCCCCCCGGGGGGGGGTTAACCTGACAGAAAACACGTAAGCCTAAATTGTCTGAAAGTGAATATTAAAACAGAAAGATGCCAAAAGATAAAGTTAAGTAGCAAAACAGACAAGTCTAAAAACTGTAAATTATTGTGGCCAAACTTTGGATATTAACTGTAAAATTATAGGGCAAGTCAGAAAAGAATGAAAGTCATTTGTACTTCAGTCAAGAGAATGCAATGAAAATATTAACCAGATATCAAGTACAATTAGGCAAGCTTTTAACTGTCGTAGGCTGCTACTTGCTACCGATAGCCCCTGGGGGTTTAACCTAACAGAAAACAAGCTAGCCTAAAATGTCTGACAGGTGAACATTAAAACAGAAATGATGCCAAAAGATAAAATTAAGTGCCAAAACAGGCAAGTCTAAAATCTCTAAAATTATTGAAGGCAAACTTTCTGACCATCTCATGATATTTACAGCAAAATTTGTAGAAATATTTGATCAAAAGTACATCTTTGAATCCTCCTGACTCAAGTTTATTGTAAATAAAATTTGGTTCTAGATGCAAAGTCCGGAAATTTAAAACAAATACGACCAAATCTCAAAATCTGTGAAAAAAATCTATTAAATCCAATAGTATCCCAAATATTACTTTCTGGGAAAGGATAATTAACTACTTCGAAGTTAAACTCATCTATTTTGTGAAAGACTTTAATATAAAATCTGTCATTAGTGACTTGAATATCCAAGTCCAAAAACACATCTCTGATACCATCTGAATTGTTACTATCCAAAAGGATATCTTTTGGGTAAATTTCTTTAGCAATTTCACTGAAATTTTTGTACATTTATACAAGCAATGGCATCAATATATCTTGCGTTGTTTGATTATTTTGTAGCCAGTTGAAAGTCCCTTTTCATCAGTTTATGCATATACTTAAATTCAAGCCAGGTTAAATACAAATCTGCCAGTAAAGGGGAGCAGTTGCTACCCATTGGAATGCCTTTTATTTGTTGAAAAACCAATGGTCAGCATTGATCAGAAGTATTATCCAAAAGAAATTTTATAGCATCTATCAAAGTTTCAACAGTGTAAGATTTAACGTTACTTTTTGAATATTTATTGTGTGACCAATATGCTTTCTTTGTATGTGAATTAATATTAATGTATGGTTTACCATTATGGTTAAACATTTTGCTTATTAATTCTGAAAGTGAACTTTTGACTTCATCTATGGGTAGATTTGCGTGCGGTGTAGAAAAATCAAAACATTTCATATTTTTTGCTTTTATATCTTTGGTTTTAGATACAAACTTGGAAGAATTGCTAATACTCCAAAAACAATTTATTTCACTGTTTCTAGGAATTGCATTACAGTATTTACGAAAATGATTCATAATTGCTGTCAAACACAATGTTCCTTCTTTTGATAATTGTTTTGTTGTAAATTTTGCAGCACCGGCTATGAATCTAGATTTAAAAGGGTTTTTATGTAATTTGGGTTTCCAGAACAAGAGTGGAATAGAGGAGTCCTCTTCAGAAATTTTGATATTGCAATTCCTTTTCATCTCATCTTTATGTGTACATATCTATCAAATTATTAATGGATTGTTTGTGTAGTTTATATACGTCATTCCTCTTATGTCTGAAATATTGTTTGTACCAAGTTCTTTTCTCAAAACATCCAGATAATATTTTTTGCAGATGATCCCAAGATTGTTCCCTGCCTTATCTATGTTAGTGACTGTAAAACTTTCTTGTAGTTCTTTGACTGCTTTTGAAACTTCAGGTTGTTTTAGATTAATGTGGGAATTTGTAACGATAAATTCTTTTTCTAAAGACTTTTTTCAAGTTTTATAAAGTTTGATAACCATCCTTTAAATTTCTGAAATTCCATTTTTTCTTTCTGTGCCCATTTCATACAGTACGAATCAAAGGCAGCACATGTATCCTGAAAAATACTGTCAATGTTCAATTTGGGACATATCCAAACTTTTGTACCTTTTTTCATAATTTCTTTTAAACTTGAATTTTGTATAATATCCAAATTACCTGTAAATACATGTTTGTGGTATGCTTCAACAAAATCAGAATATTTATTGTTTGACATACAGTCACAATTTTGATTTCTGCGATATCTTCAAGAGTAATTGAAGCCAGAAATTTCTTGTAATTCATGATACTTTGTCCAATATTGTTGCCATATTTATAGGAAATGATGGGGGGATCTTTTATTTTGCACTCCTTGGGAATCATGTTACGAACAAATTTCAATTTGAAAAGGGACTGAATGTTTAGTGAATCAATAATTTTGTGTTTGAAAGGAATGCTGCAAAACATTTGATCTATTTTTTTCTTATTAGAATCTGGTTTCTGAATAGTTGTTGTGTAAGCGTACATAATTTCACAAAAATTTTGCGGAAATGTGTGTTCTGAATCAGTAAGACCCAACTATTCATTGATTTTTGTTATGTCTCGAAATAATAGTGCTTCAAGAGCTGCATGTAATTGATCAATGCCATTGTGGCACCAGATGGCACATTAGTATTGTGGCCTTTTCACATGTTGCTCAAATGCATCCTCAGTAGGTGGTAGTTGAGCAGCTGATCGGTCTGTGGTGGAGGCAAGCATATATTGTAGCTTGTCCAAAGTAATTTTGTAATAAGTCCTTTTCCTGTGTTGAGATCTTTGCTACATAAAACACAGGTATTGGGATTTAGCTTGGCTGGGGGTGGCTTCTTGGATGGCGGTTCCAGGTTCATGATTTTAGGTTCACGGTACAAAATTATCTAACCTGCAAATACATTAAAACGTGGGTGTTCTTACCAGGTCCAGGCTTCATTTCAGAAAATAATCCAGTTCACCATGTGTATATTATCAATCATGCAACACATTTCGACAATATGCACAGTCATTCTCAATAACACTGATAATGAGACAATCCCATAACAGAGTTAGAATCCGACATGGACTCTGGAAGTCAAAGAAATGTGCCCAGATTTGTTCTTTCTGGTGCCTCTACAACACAAGACATAAATTATAAAATCCTAATTTGAAGATGACCTCATTTGCATAAATTTAATGACAGGGTTTCTAAATTGTATTCACCTCATATTTTTTTTTCGGTAATATATATGCTAAATTTGCTCAAATTCCAACAATGCATTCTGGAGCAGCACTTTTGCACAAGCTAGCCAGACAGACAACCCATAAACATAATGGGATTCTATGTTCTATGTGCTTTGAAGCACTTTTTAAAAAAAATGTAACTTTTTGCATTGGTACGGCACATAATGTGTGATATACATCTCTAGAATGGCTCCAAAACCCCCAACATTTGAAGCCTAATTTTCATACATGTAATGGTGTCCACTTCATATACTCCAGTAAATTTGGTATCAGTATATCCCTGGATATATATTACCTTCATCATTTAACATTTACCCCCATTTTTGGTAATTTGGCAACTGCAGCAAACAACATCATAAAATAGAGGAATTTATATTGCCAAATAGGTGACAAAATTTTGCATATAATTATGATAATAATGATGTTAATCAAATACTTTTTTTTAGGTTCATGCCTGTTGAATGAGTAAGGTCGGTGCTACTGAAATTTGGAGTGTTTACCTTTAAAATTAAGGCAGATATTAAAAAAGTAGTGAAAAGTAGTCATTTTCCACAAAACAATAGAGGTTGCCATAGAAACGGGCCTGTAAACATACCAAAAAACACTTTTTGGACTCCACAACCTATTTTTCTGTAAAGAGAAGACATGTGCGCACATTTTGATATTGGTTGTGTTTTGTTTACCTTTGGTTGGGGTTGCACCTATTTTTAGGGCACTTTTGAAGCGTTTGCCGCTAGCCTATTATGGGAATTCTCCATTTGCACATTGCAGGACAAAAGGGTGTTGGGGCTTGCCACTTGAGCATAGCCTGTTTTTTGTGGGTAGTGGTGAATGAATGGATGAATAAATGAATGAATAAATAAATAAGTAGGGAAGTGTATTATGGGTAGTATCCATCCAGGTGCATTAACAATTGCACATGTGAGCAGTTGTTACTATAAGTGCATTGACTCGGGACCCGGGACGCCCCCCTCCCCACTCCCGTCGAAATGCCGTGGGTCCCTGGGTCCCGGGTATTAAACAAATTTATTTTTGGGTCCGTGGACCCAACTTTTCCCACAAGTCAATGCACTAGTCACTGTAAATGTAGATCTTTCCATGGATTGGTTGCTATGCAACCAACCCATGCCATGGAAACCTGTTAACTCAGTCTTAATGTGGGCGGGGAGGGGGGGGGGTAAGGTTAGTAGTATATTTGGTAAAGCTGCTTGGAAATTGAAAATTGCCTCCCATGATTATGAAGATAAGAAAGAAAGGTTATCTCATGAGGTACATTTCTTCCTTCAGACAATAATATATATAAATATATATATGTATATATGTGTATGTATATATACATGTATATATATGTATATATATATATGTATATATATGTATGTATATATATGTATGTATGTATATATATACAAACATACATACATACATACATACATACATACATACATACATACATACATACATACATACATACATATATATATATATATATATATATATATATATATATATATATATATATATATATATATATATATACATACATGTTGTAGCATGAAGACGCTTCGGTGGACATGTTCGACTACATGGTGGAAAATTGTGATTTGATCCCAGAATTTGAGAAGTACGGTCTGACAGAGAAAGACCGTATATTTATCAAGGAACAAATAGCAGGGCCTTTGAAGGAAAACAAGGTGAGATTTGATCCTGACTAGGGTGGAACATGTGGTCACTTTCTAATGTGGGTAATAGATTTGGACTGACTCGCAGAGGCTCCATGTAGTTCATGTATATCACACCAAACTGAGGGCTGTGGTGAAACTAGTGCAGTAAGCAGGAAGTCCATTTGTGTGTGGAGCACTGTCTAAAATGCTGGGAAAAAAGTACAAAAATCTTCATTTCCTGAAATATGGACAATGTTCAGCCTTTTTGAAAACTGAAAGCTGGGGGCCTCTGGACACTTCATGCTAGAATGATGAATATCAAAACTTCAAATGCCTCTTCATGGACAGATCTTGGCCTTCAAAATTTGTTTACAAATCAGGTAATAAAACAGTAATCACTGCAGAATTCAATGCATCTTATTTAATTCATGTTAAAATGAATAAACCATTTGCAAATATCTTTAGCCAAAGGACTGAAACATTAGCATTTGGCTAATGGTAGCAGCAGTTCCTGCCACTTGTTTATAATCTAGTTACAATGATACCAGCAATTTAAGACCACCAATGGCCAGAAAAATGGTTATATGATACTGGTGGTCTTGAAATAAAGGTAAACACATCAGGCACCATGGTCATTTTGGAATGAATTGTACATTTGGATAAGTTAAAATCAGTTAAATTTAGTGTAAAGAAATATATACCATTCTATTATTCTGCCACAGTTGTACGGTCACCGGGTTTTTTAGCTCAGCTGACTTGTCAGTCAGCTGAGCTTTTGTGAGGGTTTGTCGTCCGTAGTCCGTCTGTCTTTCGTCGTCTGTCCATCCACAATTCACATTTTCGACTTCTTATCAAAAACGGTTGGCCAGATCCACTTCAAACTTGGTGGGAATGTGCCTTGGGTGGGTCTCTATCAAGTTTGTGCAAGTGGTCACAGTCTGGTGATTTTTTTATTTTTTATGAAATTTTTTGTTCATATTGGGGGGAAATCTTCAAAAATCTTCTTCTCCGAAACTGCTTGGCCAATGCTTTGAAATTGCATTGGGACACTTCTGGGGATCCCCAGACCTTAAGTTGTTCAACAGGTGGCGCTTCAAATTTTTTCTATTTTTTTATGAATTTTGGTGCGTTTTTTGCTATTTTTGAGTTTTTTCTTCTCCAAAACCGCTCACCCAAATACTTTGATATCACACAGGCACACTCCATAGGACTCCTAGGTTTTAATTTGTTCACCAGGTGGTGCTGCAATTTTTTAAAAAAAAAAATGTATGAATTTTTGTGTGTTATAGCTATTTTCGACTTCTTCTCCAAAACTGTCACTCAGATTAAGCTGAAACATGGTGGATATGTTCCTTGTAGAAGGGTCGAACAAAGTTGTTCATATGTGGGAATGCTGCGGATTCTTAATTTTTAACGATTTTTTCAATTCGGGTAATTATCTGTCAATGCAGCTTTCCTATTGATTACTATAGAAGTCAATGGACATTCTAATGCTGATTCACATTTTTGACTTCCTTCTCCAAAACCGTCATCCAGATATAACTTCAAACTTGGTGGGGATGTGTCTTGGGTGGGTCTCTACCAAGTTCATTTAAATGGTCAGGGTCCAGTGATTTTTGGATTTGTAATCAATTATTTTGTTCATTTTGGGGGGCGGGAAATCTTAAAAAACCTTCTTCTCCGAAACCGAGTTGCCAATTACTTTGAAATTAGATAGAGACACTTCTGGGGACCCCCAGACCTTAAGTTGTTCAGCAGGTGGCGTTGTGGTTTTTTTTTGTATTTCTTTTATGATTTTTTTGTGCGTTTTTACTTTTTTCGACTTCTCCAAAACCACCTGTCAGGTTGTGCTGAAACTTGGTGGATATGTTCCTTGTGGAAGAGTGACACAAGTTTATTCACAAGGTGGCATTGCTGTGGATCCCTGATTTTTAATGAATTTTTCAATTTAGTTACTTGTTAGTCAATGCATATACATTCCTATTGTTTACTATGTAAGTCAATGGGAATTGCAATGGTAGTTTACATTTTCAACCTCATCTGAAAATCATTAACCAGATTCAGCTCAAACTTGGTGGGGATGTGTCTCGGGTGGGTTTCTACCAAGTGTTTTCAAATGTTCATGGTCCAGGGATTTTTGTTTTTTTTAGGAATTTTTCTTGTCGATTTTACATGCCTATTGATTATGATGCAAGTCAATGGGGATTGCAAAGTCATTAGGGTTTGCAATGCTAATTAACAATTTTTGACTTCTTCTGTGAAGTCTTTATCCTTATATATACTCAGCCAATTGCTTTGAAATTGCATAGGGACACTTCTGGGTATGAGGGTGATACATGTACAGTAGGTGAGTGACCTTGACCTCATTTCCAAGGTCACAAGGCGAGGTGCATGAAATTCACTGTTTATAGGGTACTGAGAAGTATTAAGGGTAGGACATTCACATTTCACATACTGGTTGTCCTTAATAAGGGCCAGACTTAGACAGTAGATGAGTGACCTTGACCTCATTCCCAAGGTCATAGGGCCACTTGCTCAAATTTTACTGTTCAGCTGACAAGTTGAGAGCTATTTGAACTTGGACCTTGATGTTGAACATGATGGTTGTCCTGAGCAAAGGCCAGACTTAGACAGTACATGGTTGACCTTTACCTCATTCCCAAGGTCACTGGGACCCGGACACTTACATGAATTGTACTTTTCATTTTGTAACTTGAGATTTGTGGAAGGTAGGACCTTGATGTTGAACTTGTTGGTGGTCCTCTATTTAGGAAAGATCGATATGGTACATAAGTGACCTTGACCTCATTCTCAAGGTCACAGGGCCACTAATATGGATTTTACTGGTTGCAAGATAAACTGACAGGTATTCGTTCTGTGACTTTAATCATAGACATGGGGTTGGCCCTCTATGACAGTTAGATTCAGAATAGGTCAGTGACCTTGACCTCATTTCCAAGGTCATAGGGTAAGTTAGTCAGCTGAGCACAGCACTGTCACAGTCCTCTTGTTATGTCTTTTTAGGGGTAGGGAGGAATCCTTATGTTGGATATAGGTTGCAGTTTTTCTTAAGTGTTAGTTTCTGTGTAAAATATATTTTAGATAAGGTGCATCAAATTTTAAGATCCAGATACTTTTTGAAATGAACTTCATGTTCACTGGTTCTTCAAAGCAGACTGCAGTTTACATTCTGACATATTTTGTGTATTTTCTGTATGTAGGTGCAGTATGGCAGAGATGTGAAAAAGAAGTTTCTGTATGAAGTAAGTGAAAAAGAATGCAAAGAAATTATTGTCAGAAGAAGTATATTTAACAGCACAGAGAGCAAACTTTTGTTGAGAAGTGCTCCATTTTAATACAATTTTTTCCTTTCTTGGTTAGAGGTTGAAAAATATATTATAGACATTAACAGTAAAATATCTACATTCTGTATTCTGAAATATAAAGCATGCTGCATTTACTATGGTTATATGCATTGTATATTGAACCAGTTATGGTCTTAAATACTCAGAGTGTACTAAAAGAGGATATATAAAATCAAGTCATGTAATATAGCAGTGACAGTTTTAATGTGTATTAAAGTGGAACTGTTGCCTTATTGCACATTCAGATTCCTTGTGAAAAAAGGGGTTTCCTTCAGTTACCATCATGCCTGGTCTGAAGTCCATGGTTTTTGCCTTGTATGGCAAATCATGACTGGCAAGTTATGTTGCTGTCAGTCTAATGCAAAGATACTGAAGCCATGATCAGCTGACAGTTAAAAGACATTAATATTTACCCAATGTCTTTGATAGAGTATAGTATTGAACCTTACAATCCAAATGTTGTAAGCAAGTATTGACAGATTAAAAAAGAAACGAAAAGTAAACAGTTTTCAGGCCTACCCACATCATACATCATAGGAACTTTTCATTGGTTGAAGCTCTAAATTATGGCACCAGTTCCTGTTTTGATCTTGTGGACTGAGATCTATATTTCAAACAAATAACTTTATTTGGATATTGTACTGTATTGTTTAATTTTGGCATAAGATAGGTAAATAGCACATACATGGGGAGAGTTAAAAAAGCTCCTTTTTTGGACAGCCAAAGTTTATAATTGTACATTGATTCCAGATTGTAGCAAACAAGAGAAATGGCATAGACGTGGACAAGTGGGATTATTTCGACAGAGACTGTCATATGCTGGGAATCAAGAATAACTTTGACCATGTTAGATTCATGAAGCTTGCAAGGGTCTGTGACGTTGAAGGAGTCACACAGATCTGTCCAAGAGACAAAGTAAGTTGCTAGTAACATACATGGAAGGTTAAAAGTCATGAAGTTTGTATACTCGGTAATTCTAACTAATGCACAACAGAAGTTGGGATATGTATCAGTTAATATGACTAAATCTTGTTCTTAGATTACAAGATAAAATGGGTTTTCACCTTTCCCCTTTAAGCTGGCTGGAGGTAAAATGTCTGCTTCAAGGATTTTTAATTGATTTTAGTTTTTGCAAAAAACAGTACATGAATAAAATGAGAATTGTACATGGGCCATATCTGGATAGCATGCCTCAGGTCTACAGCATTCTCCAGTACCCAGACCACCCTGAGGACAGCGGTTTACTCAGTCTTAATTCAAGGAAGGACAGAGCAAAACCAGATGGTAAGGTGGGTGTCTGAATACATGGGCTTGGTCTCAAGTTGATCATTCATGTTGGTGAACTACTGATGGCTCTTGTAAATTTACGTTAGATTTGAAAACTTAGCAGGACCAGTGTCTGTCTACAATATATCAAACAGAAGTTTGACTTGTTTTGTTGTTAATGGTACACTCTAGAGACTGGTTAGAAGTTCTTAGGTGTGCTCTTGACATTGCCAGAGCTAGCATTTTGAGCATATTTCACAAAACCTCGCTATTGAGCAGATATCCTATTTGCGGATGTTCTGCAGATCTAGGGTCACAGGAGGATGTGTACGGTTTGATGTAAAGTTGGGACTTCATGCACCTGTGGGAATTTTACACAAACTGGCCATAAATGTAGCTCAGCTTAAAATTGACAAGTCCAAAAACTTGACTATGCATGTGATAACTTCCACTTGAATAGTGGCTGCATTGGTATCTTATTTACCTTTCAAAATACTTGTGATATTTGTCTTCTTTAATAGGAGGTTGACAACCTTTATGACATGTTCCATACCCGCAGGGCACTACATCGGCGTGCATACCAGCATAAGAATAGTTATATTGTGGAGACCATGTAAGTGGGATATAGATATAGAGTTTATGTATATTGAATGCTGTATAGAAACAATTACAGTGTTTCTAAAATTCCACCAAGGTGATCCAAACAAATACATAACATGACACTGCCCATTAAGTTTAAGTGCAGATATACCATGTTTATAAAGAAATGTATGTGCCAAAATACCAGATACAAGACTGGCACAATTTTATTGATCATGTTGATGACAGCAATGGAACTATTGTGATCACTTACACTTATTTCTGTAGTTATGTTGGGAAGGAGCTGTATTTTATAGCTGATATATCAGACAGACACAAAACTTTAAAGCAAGCATCAATTAATGCAGAAGATATTAATAGGAAAAAGAGACCAATTTCTTGATTTAAATATTGTCCATGTAGTATTTGCAAAGGCAGCTCAGGCAACTTCTACAGTCATTTTGCATACCATCCTTTAACCACTTGCCACTCAGACTGTCTTACAAGTGTGTGTAGAAATTGTTGTCCACTTCTCCTGGGGATGATTATGCAAGAAAAACTGTATAATGAAACATATATTTGTGTTCTGCAGGATTGTGGAAGCAATGGTCAAAGCTGATGACCACATCAAAATTCCTGGCAGAGATGGGTAAGCACAAAATGAAGTTATTTTTAGAGAATGACTGATACATGTGTTATAAGACATTTACGTGCCTTATGGAATTGAATGAGAGAATATTATGTTCCTGTTTAGCCAAGAATATTTTGTTTTGAACGACAGCAGTACCATTGTTATTTTGATCAGATTAGGAAAATGTTGTCAAGTGAAAGTTTGTGCATTGTCAGGAGCCTTTCCATTTTTCATGAGTACTTGAAAAACAACTGTTGCTAATCACACCTTAATTTGCTCAGTGAAGCTTTTTACTATGATTTTCCTTTCCCCCCTTACATTAATTTTTTTTCTAAAACCCAAGGACTCCATATATAAAAGCTGGGAGTGATTTTGAGAATTTGGCCCTACAACATGTGCAAGTGCAGATGTCCTATCTCTGGCATTATTTTTTTTCTAAAACCCAAGGATTGCATATTAAAAGCTGTAAGTGATTTTGAGAATTTGGCCCTACAACATGTGCAAGTCTGCCTGGCCAGCTAAAGCACTGTTAAAGTCACACTGAGTGCTTGTATAACTGAAGGCTTGGTAGAGCCTAGAGGCAGGTACCACTGGTGCCATTAGCCAAATGCTAATGTCATATTCATTTGGCTAAAGAAATTTACAAATGGCTAATTTATTTGATCATGCTTGTATAACTGAAGACTTGGTGGAACTTAGAAGCAGGACCACTGGTGCCCTTAGCCAAATGCTAATGTTTTATTCGTTGGGCTTAAGTAATTTTCAAATGGTTAATTTATTTTAAAATGAATTATATAAGAGTTAGGCCAAATTCTGCAGTGATTACTGTTTTAAATCCGGATTTGGCTGTTAATTTTGAAGCCCTAGATCTGTCCCTACAGAAGGGGCACAGAGTCTGAGGTGTCCAGTGCCAACAACAACAATGTGAATGGGCATATTATGATGATTATTTGGGAAGGTAGTCCAGGGATTATCGAGACCTTCAGGATGTTAATATTATTGCTCAAGAATGAGATGAAACTGGCCAATATTTTTTCGGCAATGTATATATGCTACTGGCCCATTCACAAGACCATGTTCCATGTATATATGATGCGAATCAGTGATAATTGATCGTGGTTATCATGTTTTTTATGTGCAGATTTGGTGGATTTAGAGGGTATAATAAGTATCGAAAAGTGATACTTTTTGTTGCAAGATGTTTATTAAATAAATTTGCCTTTTCATTCAGAAAACCGATGAAGATTTCTGAAACAATAGATGATATGGCAGCGTTCTGTAAACTTACAGACCATATTTTCCATTTGATACTTCTGTCAACTAAATCAGAGCTGAAGGAAGCACGGACAATTCTGGAGAATATTCAGCGAAGAAAGCTATACAAATATATTGGTCAGACTGTACCAAAGTCTGGTGTCAAATTGCCTGAGGTATGATGCTGCTAGTTTATTTTACATGTACAGGTGTATGTTTTGAAAGTGAAAATCCATAAAAACTTATTCAGCAAAGAAAGCTATACAAATGTGTTGGGGAGACTATATGTAACCCAGAGTCTGGTGAAAAGTTGCTTCAGGTATGATGTGATAGTTTATAAACATGTACAGGCATGTATTTTTTAAAGAGAAAATCCATAAAAACTTGTGATGGCTGTTGCACTTTTTGTAGCTTTAGTGTTCTTATATTTATTTAAAATGGCACACATAGCAACATGTTCTACTGTGCTGTCTCGTTGAAAAATAAACAGATTTGTTCCCTTTTCCTTTGAAATTTGAGAACACAAATCATAGATTATGCAATTGAAGGGACCCTACTTTTTCTTGATTTTTTTTTAATGTATACTATATACTAGGATACAGGGGGCAATGCTGATAGGAATTATCCTTTTCCAAGCACTAATTCAGGGTAAGAAGGCGGCTTTTGATCAATCACGAAATGGTAAAAGTTCTGAAATTGGCATTTCTGCTCAGGAGCTGAGCAGAAATGCCACATTTTGGGATTTTACCTGTATTTTGGTATTTTTCCTTAAATTTCAACCACAAAAATAATTTCCATTTGATCAAAACTGTTCAAATCTGATCAACAGCAAGGAGAGGCCTATAGATTTCAGGTAAAATTTTAAACAGTTCAGGTGATTTCTTTCAAGCTCAATGGCATCTCTGATAATTATCAGTGTATGCAGTCACTGCTGCATGAGACCTTAAGGTTAGAAACCACATTTTTGAAGATACAAAATGCTGTACTTTATTCATGAAGTTACCAATAGCAAATGTCAGCTACTAGTGCTCTAGGTGGGATTTTTTTTTTATAGAAAAGATAGTCATATGTAGCAAATACTGTATTGCAGTGGTGTCTCTGTAGAAAAAGAAACTTGTAATAAGTGAAAGAAAGTTCATGGAATGTCATTTACTTTACGGATTTCTGAAAAAAAAACTAGATTTAGACACTGTAGCTTTCTAATAATTTATATCTTATCTATGCCAGTGGGATGCCAAATAGTTATTTTGTATCGCTTTTCCACCAGTCACAAAAAATAAATGTAAGCTGCATTTGCTTACATGCAATTGCCATGTTTAAATTTAATTAAACAAGAACAGGGCTTTTAACTAATACATGTATGTTAAAACATTACCTACATGTATTTCAAGCAAATTGCAAATGCTTTAATTCCAACAGAGGAGGGCATGTGGCATTCTTTACTTCTAAAATGTTTGCTCCAAATTGATTTACATTTTGCATGCAAGACTTAATCCTTTCCCCTTGAATTGAGATTGAGTGAACAACTTTCCTTGGTATGGCTTGGGCAACCCATGCCAAGGAAAGTTTTAGACATAGGGCATGTTATTTTGATAGGTGTCATCTATAAAGCTCAAATCATTTTTATTACTGTTGTAATTAGTCCAAAACATTGAAGCTAACAGCATTAATGACAACAGCTGCTTTTGGCCAGTTTATTAAAGAGACAACAGAGCATTCTACTATGATATGTCAGCCTCCTTATGACATTTTAGGGGCATTCATATCCAATTGAATACATAAAAATTCAATCTTTCTAAATCTCTGCGCATTTCTCCAGGGCACTGAATCAGAAATCAGGGAGCGTATATCACAAGCAATGACAGATGAAGAACTTGGGAAGCCCCAGCTGAAGCCAGATGACTTTGACATTCATGTAAGTGTCCAAAAATTATGTCACATGGAAGCAAGTATAGATTCATCTGGTGTGCATCCTGTACTTGTAAATGATCACTGAGTCAGAAAGGAACAGTTGCATATTCAACAAAGCTTGTCTGAAGCATATTTTCTGTACCACAACACCTACATCTATCAAGTGTGGTGTGTAGACAGTTCTTAGGTAGGAGTGGGTCATGTCTCACCATGTGCACCCTATGGGAGGTCTGAATCATGGCTTTCCCACAGAAACTAAATCATAACAAACAACATTTTTCCAGTTCTTGTGATATTCATAGAAAACCTGATACATTGATGCAAGTCTGTGGTAACAAGAAAATTCTCTTTGTGCACTATTATACCTTTCAATCTTCGAATGTATGCACCTTTTGGCTCTCCCCTGCAAAAAATGACGTACCTTCTCATGTCCTATTTTGTAAATGTATCGTACATTGTATTTCCACCAGTGACTTTATCATATCCTACAAGTAACAGCAGCAAGTATATTTCAAAGGTGGATGTGATTTCTTTTATGTTAAGTACAAAATTGAAAGTTTTAATTCATGTTTGCAGATTATCAACCTGGACTATGGCATGAAAGACAAGAATCCAATTGACCATGTCAGGTTCTACGAGAAAAGCAATCCAAGCTTGGCCAAACTGATCCGGAAGGACGAGGTGAAGTGCTGGGATTGCACAGTTTCATAAATTGTGGCTGCCATTTACATGTATAGCTTTAGACATCTGCTGGTTAACTGTTTGCTTTATGATCACAACAACATTCATGCTTATATCAATTATCAAAGTGATTTTGGATTTATATTCCAACTGATTAGACTTTTCATTCAAGAAACCAGTTTTTGCAGAAGTTCCATACAAAAAAAAGTGTTGATCAGCAATGTTCATGTTAGAGGAAACCTGTTGTTTCAGTCTGAAACCTCACTCTGAACAAGTTAATGATAAATCACTAGTAGATTTTAACGGCGGCGTTTGGACATTTCGGCGGCGGTGGGCGGTGGATGGCGGCGACCAGCGGTGGATGGCGGCGACCAGCGGCGGTCTGCGGCGACCAGCGGCAGTCGGCGGCGACAAGCGGCGGTCGGCGGCGATCGCCGCTGTCTGCCGCTGGTGGCCGCAGACCGCCGCACTCATTCTCACCTGCTGTGGAGTCTCAACAGGAATGGGCGGCGGTGGGCGGCGATACTGCCTATCGCCGCCGACCGCCGCCCTGGGCCGCAGAACGCCGCTCATAGCCGCCTTCTGCCGCAGACAAACTCAAATCAGTCCAGGGAGCATCTGTTTCTTTCAGTTGTAAGCTAAGAGAACAAATATATGCACCTTTTTAACAAATGTGTGCACTTATGGACCCAGGCTGGGTGACAATAAAAGTCAATATGTATATATACACACACACACAGTCAGAAGTCAATATATGTATGTTTAAGATTCAAATTCTGCAATTGTAGTTTGGCATGTGTAATACTATTGTGTGTTTTTGGCTGACAGTAAGCTTTTGTTTGCAGTCAGCATGCTGTTGTCATAATTAAAGATATTTATTCTGATAATGATGTCTTGATTAATAATTTATGAAATATCTATACATACATACATACATATATATATATATACACACACACAAACATATATATATACACATACATACATATATATACACACACACACACATATATATATATATATATATATATATATATATATATATACAGTGGTACCTGCCCTAAAGACCACCTCTCGTGAGAGACCACATTAGTTTTTAAGACCACTCTTTCAAGACATTGGCCTTTTATTTCTTTGTTAATTTACCTGCAATGAAAGACCACCTGTCATATGTGACCACTTTTGTCTGGCATTATGGGTGGTCTTAAATTGCAGGTACCACTATATATATATATATTCATATACAAACCCATACACAGTGTGTGTGTGTGTGCATATAGTAGATAGTCCTACATTGTGTGTGTGTGTGTGTATATACATATTGACTTTTATTGTCACCCAGCCTGGGTCCATAAGTGCACACATTTGTTAAAAAGGTGCATATATTTGTTCTCTTAGCTTACAACTGAAAGAAACAGATGCTCCCTGGACTGATTTGAGTTTGTCTGCAGCAGAAGATGGCGATGAGCGGCGTTCTGCGGCCCGGGCGGCGGGCGGCGGCGATAGGCAGTATCGCCGCCCACCGCCGCCCATTCCTGTTGAGACTCCACAGCAGGTGAGAATGAGTGCGGCGGTCTGCGGCCACCAGCGGCGGACAGCGGCGATCGCCGCCGACCGCCGCTTGTCGCCGCCGACTGCCGCTGGTCGCCGCAGACCGCCGCTGGTCGCCGCCATCCACCGCTGGTCGCCGCCATCCACCGCCCACCGCCGCCGAAATGTCCAAACGCCGCCGTTAAAATCTACTAGTGAATGTAGGTTGTTGTTACTGGCACATAATTTAGCAGGAAGACAATACAATGTGTGCCTGTTGCAGTTCCATTTCTTTTCAATGTTGCCTTTTATCATTCTATCTCTCTTCATTTCTTTTTCATATGGGAAAAATAAGTGTTATTTGGGAGTTTCATTGAGACAACCCATGTTTTTTAAAATGAAATCCCCCCCCAAAAAAAAAGAAATAAAACAAAATACATGTAAATTAAGATAAATTTTTTGGACTTCCTGATCTTGTAGAGTCACACTGTAGTGCCAAATAGTCTGGCAACTCTCTAGTGCTGGAGGTAGGAAAACCACAAAATGTTCACTTCCAGGGATGAAGAACAATACATTTGCACTATACGTGTCACAATTTACATAAAAAATTTGACTTGTCTTGTCAGTAAAGAGGTGATCAATGACTGATAATTGATAAATTTATAGATATCAGGGTTAGAAACAGGTCTATAGGAAATAACCACATGCACCTCCAACCCAAGAGAGTACCGGTACTGGACAATTAGCCTTAGGGGCGTATGTATATTAAGATCTAAGGTTTGTGTCAGCTACACACTTGACTTTCTCTCTGCACTTTGGTAGTGAATGATCCATGATATTAAAGTTCCATGTCGTTAGAATCTAGATCTGTTGATAAAACTTGCCAATTAACATTTTGGACGAAGGAAAGCCAAGAAACATTTCATTCTAATTTTTACAGGTGTCCCAGATGTTACCAGTAGTTTTTGCAGAGCGGCATATTCGGTGTTACTGCAAGAAGCTGGATGAAGACAGTATATCAATTGCTACCCGCTGCTTTGAGAGATGGCGTGAGCAAATAACAATGCCCAAGGTAAGCACTGCCAACACTCTCTACTTAACAGCACTTGAATGCTGTGTGGTTTAACCATCTCTGGCTTAAAGTTCCAAAATTCCTATCCAAATTATTCTATGCTTAGCACATCAATGAAAAAGTCTGGTATTTAAGGTCAGCAGCATTTGTTGCAACATTAGATTCCTCTAATCCAGCACTCGTGGTTATTTTGCCTGTACAATATGATATTGTACATGTTGTAGATGGCTTTAGGAAAATATTTTGAGAAAAAAAAAGGAAAAACAGTCACATGGATATAAATTGCCAGCATGCCATGGACATGTATAAAATCAGTGGCATTTGATTGGGTTCTGAAACACAGTTAATAAGAACTTTATTGGACCTATAAAGATTGGAGAAATAAGAAGTATGTACAGTAATAGAAGTCATACATTCAACCATGACAGCAGGAAATAAATAATAAATTGTGTTGAACTCATAAGTTATATGAACATATAAAGTGGCTGTGTCCCAAATTTGAGCAGGTGATGCCACTGCAAGTTGAATTCCAGCTCAAACGCTCTAAAGTTCAACAAAAGCAGCCCTGATCAACTTTTTCAGTACAAAGGACCAGATGGAGGAAGCACCTCTCCCACACAGACCCAGATGCCTCAACATTTTGTCAGGCACCGAAACAGACATCAACAGGAGGTGGACACTAGCCCACCTCCGAGAAGCCAAAATCAACAAGGTCCAAGATATCGGAACCGGAGTCGCTCTCCACTTTATCCGGCGAGGGCACAGTCGTGCTCGCTCCCCGCCAAGGCAGACCAACAGGAACCTGACTCTAACTGAAAGCCAGACAATTGCTCTGACCTCGCTCCTCTCCTCACTTACCTCAATCCAGCATACAATTACCCCGAGACCAAGCAACAGGGAAGGGTACCGACCACAGAAGGGGAGATCACACAACAGGGACACCCACCATGCATACTGCCATTCTAACAGAAGGAGGTGTCATTAGACTTAGAGCCCCCTGAGTCTAATTGTATATATGTTCCAGTTCATTTGACCAAAAAATCCAGTCTGATCTGTCTAGATTCAGAAAGAGTTTTCAATTACTGTATATAGATACTTGCCATAGCAATATCAGTGATAACATTAGTGAGACTGTCATCTCAGAAAATTTGGTTGTCAATCTGTCCAATTATATTTTCTTTGAGCCACAGAAGAATCTTTTAACCAAGTGTCTAAATTTTTGCCTGACACCTAGGAAACCAGACATGGGTGAAGTTTTTAGTGACATAGAAGATTTTTCCTAACACTAAAACTAAAAAGCTCACTTCCACTCATATCCAATATCCATTGTATCTGAGATCACCAATACTGATACCCCTGTTAGTATCAATACACTTTGCACTGAACCTGAGTTAGAACAGAGGGACATACACCCCCCTTTGGAACACAATTAAATCCTTCAAAATGCCCAGCATATTCACACCCAGTGAAGCAGAACTAGGGGACCCCAACCTAGAGGCATTTTGTAAGACGGTTAAACATGAACTTGCACAATATCAACCATGCATTCCATACCTGGAAAATCTGTCTAGAGAAGACAGACAAGGTTTGAAAGCACATATGTCAAACCTTGATATAATGATAAAGCAAGAGAATAAAGGCTCTACTATTTTCATTATGAATACTCATGATTATATAGCCTAAGCCAACAAAGCTTTCTCCAACATTAATCACTATCAAAACTGGAACATAATCTGACCACAATTCACAATGAACAAATTGATGGAGCTTTACAGAACTTGTTACATAATAAGAGCATTTCTAAACAAACATACAAGTTCTCACACATTAAAGAACCAAGAGTACCATGCTTCTACCAGCTCCCACAGACACGCATGGGCATTCTCCCCCCACCTGGGAGACCCATATTAAGTGCCAATGAGTGTCTCACGGATAGAATTTCAGGGCTTGTAGAATTTTTTTCTATGTCCCATTGTATCTAGCATCCCCAGTCAAAGATACCAGTGACTTCGTCGAAAGAATCGAATCACTAACTCTGTTACCAGAAAATGCCCTTTTAGTAACATTTGATGTGAACTCGCTATATACAAACAAACCAAAAGAAAAAGGACTATGTTGCATGGCAAGGGCTCTATTACACAATAGAGACATATGAAAAGCTGAGCACAGCAGAACTAATCCAACTACTGAGATTAGTCATGAAATGCAATAACTTGAGTTCAACGGAGAACACTATATATAGACCAGTAGCACTGTCAGCTATGAGCACCAAAGTGGCCCCATCCTTTGCCAACGTATTCATGTGGGAACTGGGACATAACAAGCTACTTAAATTTCCACTACAACCAATGTTTTGCAGGAAGTACATGGATGATATGTTCTGTATATGGACATTTGGTGAAGAACACTTGTTAGAGTTTGTAACTCACCTAAATGCCTGTTATCCCACCATTAAATTCTCTGTAGACAACTCCTCTACAGAGATTCCCTTCCTTGACACAACAGTCAAGGTCAGAAATGATAGGAAGGCTTACAGTTCCCTATACACCAAACCGACCGGTACACATACATATCAACTCTATAGGTCTGCCCACCCAAAACATTGCAAACAAGGTAGCCCCTATAGCCATTTTTACTCAGAATCGAAAGAATATGTACTCTTGAAGAAGACTTTCAGATCAGTTCTCGTAAAATCTTTTGCTATTTTAGAGCACGCGGCTATCCATTGTGTGTTCTGAGGGAAGCACTTGGCAAAGTGCGCCTCCTAGACAAAAATTTGCTTCTGTCACCAACCAGGCCAGCATTCTTTGAGGAAACGGGCAATCATTACCACTTACAATCTAGCATTGCCACCTGTAAAAGATATTGCTCAAAGGAACTGGGGCACTATACAAGCAGCCAGAAGTGCACCAGCACTGGCAAACAAACAGGTGGTGATAGGGTTCAAACATGCTAGGAATCTCAAAAATGACCTAATGAAATATAGACTTAGATACCCACCACCCCAAGTGACTGTACCAGATCATTGGTATATCAGACAGTAACTCCTGCAACATCGAAAATTGCAGATACTGCCTCAAGATGGACACTAGGGGTACTGTCACCAGTGCCCAAACAGGGTGCTCTTATAAGACTCCTGTGGGAGGTTCATGTAAACGCAACAATTTGATTTACCTCCTCTCATGCAAGGTGTGCCAAAAACAATGTGTCAGCCAGACGGGCCATACCTGGTGGAAAGAATGAGGGAATGGCTCTATTACATAACGAGAAAAGACCCAACCCAACCATTAGGGAGACACTTTTGCTCCCCAACCATGACTCTACTGATTTGACAACTCAAATCTTGGAACATATACACACACCTCCAGCCTTAGAGAAGACTCTAAGGCTGAGACTTTCCAGAGAATCATTTTGGATACACCAGCTGCGTACCACAGAACCGTTTGGTCTCAATGTCATGGGTAGATTAAGTTCTTGTTCAATGTAGTTCTAAAGTTGTATTTCTAAGTTCATCTATCTTATGACTATGTTTGTACTCATGAATAGTGCAATTCATGTGTCAAAGGCTCCCAAAACGACTCTGTTTTGAACGTTAAGTTATCAGTGGATAGCTTCTCCTTATTAAAAAACCTAGTACACAATAACCAGTTACACTGTCCTAGCCACGTCAAAGCCTTTCGATTTCAGAAGACGCTCACGTTTACGTTGCCAACGGGAATGTTTACCCTGGTATATGAGGATGTACTGGGGGCAGTTAATTTCAGTCTCTGATGAGCTGTGTTAGCATTGGAATCAGTCAGACTTTACATGCCTTGGTTGATTGAATCTTTGTCACATTTGGTCTTGCCCAGTCATATTTGCTTAAACGCTACAAAACTATGAGGGGCAATCACAATACACCAGTTCAGCTAGAAAAACTGTCACTCAAAACATGTCTTACAAAGACCATCACTTGATACAGGAGATGAAACCCACTTGTGTCACAGGAGGCATACGATGTGAAAGTGTATCTAACAGGGATATGAATTATTTAGATTGTCTTTATTTTGTATATTTAGAGTGGAGACCCTCCTGCAATGGATTTGACCCCACCATTGCAAAATGATAGCATGGCCTCACAAGAGATGGACACTGGAACTACACCAAAATAGAACCCAGCTTTGTACTCTGGAGGAAAGTTTCAGTCAAAGCTGTCCTTTAAATGAAGTGAGATCCTGCCTGTATGAAACAAATTAAATATGGAGAGTTCACTTTGGTTGACAGACTATGCATTGGGCCATTATTGAAAAGCTTACTTTTCAACAACATTACTTTCTTGTATTTAAATTTAACTGGTTGTAAATTGTTTCTTATTACAGTACTTAAATTATGGTAACTGATTCTTGGAAGGGCAATAAAGGATTTACATACATTCATCATTGAAGCTTGGCACTGAATATCAGACAATGCTTGCGTATTAGAATATGTGGAGGGAATGACACAAAAAATACAAAAATGTATAATTATATGGAGTATAGTTGGACAGGGAAAATTATTGATTAAAAACTTAGGTAGAATATCTACTCTACCCCAAATTGCTGGCAGCAGCCATAACTTGGGCTTTTGTCTCATCATGCAATAATTATGATGATATTGTTTAAAGATGCCATGTTAACTTGTTATGTACATTGGTGGGTGTATTGTTCGGTGGTTTTTGCATTGCCTGGCTGGTTATGGTGCTGCTGGCCATACTTAACTTGCAGGCACTACAAGAACCACTGGGCATGCTGTTATGCAAATGGAAGCCCTTTTTGCAATGGCTTTGAAAGAACTCTGCTTTTGAACCCTGTCCCCCCTCAAACTGGCCCAGACTGGCCGGGGGTCAAATTTTGTCTGCTTCAGCATTTTTGACTAATTGCAACGGTACTGAGAAACAATTTGAATGAGAATTGTTGAGGAAACCTATCAAGATAACATGCCAGAGGCTAACAGCTTTCCTTGGTGTAATCTGGGCACTGGATGGATGCTGAATGCCCAGCCCATACAAAGGAGGTATGTTGAATCAGTTTAAAATAAGAGCAACAGGGTTAAGTCCATCTTCATACAGGGGTAATCAGGGTTAGCATAGAATGACCTCAATTTGTTACCATAAATTAGAGCAACAGGTACCGAGACATCCATACATGTATTTATCTTTCCTTCGTCTTCCAGGATGGCAAGAGAACTGAAATGTGAAATGTCATAAATTCAATTTACCCAGTATCTGTTATATTTCAAGTAATCAAATATGAGCATTGATTACAGTTCTTTTATATATGAATTTGCTGAATATGTGGAATGCCAAGGCGATGTAATAGCTAGGAGATCAGATTTGTATGGTATCTGATGTACTAGGTACATATACTGGAACAGTTTTCATATACATAATGAAATTGGGCATTTACACTCGGGTCGTTTTTACAATGCAGCAAGTTTCAGTATGTCAATCTAGCAAGGCATGTTTTTTTATGCATCCGGGATTTCTGTGCCTCAGGTAAAACGAAAAATGTTAATTTAAATGATCTATCTATGAATTTATGCAATCCATATTGAGAGAAATATTGATATTAATAACACATGCGGATACAAGCAATAAGGTGCAAAACTGTACTTACTTGGTTTATAAAATGCATCCATGTATGAATATTGGTTATAATCCATCTTGTAATCATCCATATTGTAAATATCCGTAGTGGAGTTTTGCGATAGCACAGTCTTTCTTTTTGTACGTTTTGATATATCTTGAAGATGTATTCAAAACTAAAAACAAGGGTACGAGTGAAAAGATGTTGAATAGTATTGGTCATATATGTTGTAAGTTTTCATATTTGACTGGTAAGTGAAGTATTTTATCTTGTAGAAGTGTCAAAGTGGTCAGCGGTCAAAAGTACTTTCCCATTGGTCAAGTCCATGTGGCAGTGCTTGCCACTGAACTCTTGACCGGTGTTTACTGTTTGGAGCCCAAACTTTATTGCCTATTTGTCGTTTTAATAGTTTTTTTATTCACACTTTTGGGTGTTTGTGTACATCTGGTGTTTATCATTTGGTGTTCAAACTTTATTTCCATTTGTCGTTTTAATAGTTTTGTTGATCACCTTTGCAGATTATAAGCAGATAAATTTCCCATCCCCGGTAAATACAATTTCTACAGATGGGTGGATGTGTTTGTCATCTAGTTTATATTTCAAGGATTTAATTTTGTTTTTCTGAACTTTTTGTGTACGTGTCTGGTGGCAGCCATTGCTGACCTTTTGACATATACGTGTCTTAACCTTTGTGTCTATGGGTGCTATAAGTTTGTAATTTGAAAAATAAATTGAGTCTTGCTTTCTATCTGGGGAACCGAACACATAGTGTCCAAGTTGTTTTTGTGTGGTATATGGAATGGTGCTGAATGAAACATGAACGTGAATCTGTTGTTGCGAGTCACTCGCGTACCAGCGCACAAGTCTTAAAGTAGAATCGGACGGATTTTACAAGCTGGACACTGACTTTTAAGTGCTAGTGTAGCCTTTCCATGCCTCCATTACATCTTGAACCAGGCCCAAGTCAGTGCACCAGGTCACCGCACAGTGCCCTAAAAATGATTTTTTCACCCTTTTTTTATGAAAAGATATTTCTCTAATGCAGAGTGCAGTAATTAGGTAATGTACGGTAATTGTGAAAGCAGAGCACAGCTGGTGTGTTACATATTTATGCTTCAACTCTTCTTGCGCCACATTTTGGACTGACTCGGTAGCTTTCTTCAGTGCATTGTGGGCGTAGAACATAAAGGGCACCGAGGAAGGCTGTTGACCTGAAATGTTTTATTCTGTGTAACTACAGGCTGCTGGTACTGGAATGAAAGGTCTTTTTACAAGAAACATGAATCAAGCACACTTTTTATAATTCAGAGCAGTGTGCTTTAAATAGTTTGACTTTTGCCATAGTTGGCAATGAAAGAGTTAACTGCTTTCCCCTTGAGATGAGTGTGAGTCAACAGCTATCCTTGTGGCTGCTTGGGTGATATAGAATACCATGTCTCATCCCAATGCAGAGAAATCTGTGGAATAATTCTTGATTAGAAGAAAGTTAATAAAGCTCACAGGTTCCGGTTTGTGTGCAGGCAATGATAACTCGTCTATGTTTCATTCAGTCTTTTCTACCTTAGATTACAACTATTTCATTAGCAGTATAATACTTTTTAATATTTTGGTGTCATTTATGCAATAAACAAAATGAACAAATCGGTCAGTTCTTTTTTCTATGAAGTTTATATAGAGTGTTTTATATGTATGTATTCCAATACATTGTAATTTTTAACTTGGTAATGTTAGACCGTAAAGATTGTTGGAAAAAATGATCCATTCAATAAACAGACATGTACCAGTGGTGAAAGACCGGGTACTGGTTTCTAGTACTGTGTCAATTCCATTGGCTTCTATGTGTACATGTACTTCAAATAAATAATGGCATATTAATGGTGAATGGATTGAGCAGAAAACCAGTGCAAATCCGTTGTTGGGCTCTTACCCGTGTTATATTATTAAGATTGTAGTTTTGTTTTGAAACGTTCAGGATCCTTGTTGTTTAATTTTTGCTTTTTTGTGGTCATTTATTTTTTAAGCAAGGCATTGCATATTAGCAAATCTCTACCAAGAATTCATTTATTAATTTGCTTGCCTTTTCCGTTCCTGCAACAAATGGGAACTTGGAAGGCCCATGAAAGATAAAATTAATTGTAGTTACATTGGCCATTAGTTTAATATATTATATATTATAATATAGACTTATTATAATTAGGTGGAGCTTCTTCTGTGACTGGTCAAAGGCACTCTGTCAAACAATTACTATTTTTGCAATAGTGCATGACCATAAATCAAGAGTACTTGGTGACAAGTGCATTCACTCCTCACCAGGTGGAACTGTCACAGTTACACAATCAAGTCTGGAGTCTCAGTTTTTAATCAAATGAAATTTGAAAACCCTGCAATGATTTCTTATTAATTTGCGGTAAAGTGAAGAAGCTCCAGCTAATTATAATAAGTCTCTATCATAAAGCACATATAGCATGTGGTGCCATTTACTATTGCAGATCAGCAGTCCTGGGGGAGCAATAGCATTCTCGGCTGACACCTCTGAATATTGTGCCCCTCGAACTGCTAATCTGCAATGGTACATGGCACCACATGCAATATGTATATATCATATTTAACAACACAGACATCAAATTCTCATACCTCAAGATCATATCAATCAGGATAAAGGGGTTATGTCCAATCCAGCCCTGTCATTTTGTATGTTTGTACATTTTGAAGATTTTGAAAATACAATCTTTATATTAAGTCTCTCTCTCTCTCTCTCTCTCTCTCTCTCTCTCTCTCTCTCTCTCTCTCTCTCTCTCTCTCTCTCTCTCTCTCTCTCTCTCTCTCTCTCTCTCTCTCTCTCTCTCTCTCTCTCTCTCTCTGTGTATATAAAATAGAATAAAATTAAGGACCTAATAAATTCTATAAATTTTGCATATGAAAATGGAAATTTATCAATATCACAACGTCAGGGGCTTATTACTCTTTTACCTAAAAAGGAAAAAAGGATAAAGATCCACTTTATCCTAAAAATTGGAAACCAATTTCGCTATTGAATACCGATTATAAAAATAGTAACAAAATGTTTATCCCATAGGATGAGGAGAGTTCTGCCTAAAAATAATTGAACAAGACCAAACGGGATTTCTACAAAATAGATATATAGGAGAGAACATATTGAGAATGATTGATATTTTGGCTTATACAGATGGTGAAGAGATCGACTTTGAAAAGGCATTTGACACAGTAGATCCAAAATTTGTTCAAAAAGTATTACAATTTTTTTATTTTGGCCCCAGCTTCAGGAAATGGATTGAAACAGTATATCGTAATGTGAACAGTCAGGGCCTTAATAATGGGTGGGCCACACAACCGTTTACGCTATCTCATGGCGTGCGCCAAGGTTGTCCACTCTCACCATATATATTTCTATTGAGTGCAGAAATTTAAGGTATAATTCTTCGACAAAATGAATGAATCAAAGGTGTTAAGATGGGAGAGACAAACCACAAATTTGGCCAGTACGCAGATGATACTTGTTTAATGATTATGGCCAGTAAGGAAAGCCTTCAAGAAGTAATTACGGTATTTGATAAGTTTGAAAAATATTCTGGATTGAAAGTTAACAATGATAAAACAGAAATTATGCCCATTGGAAGTTTAAAAAATTCTTAATTCATGATTAAGACAACTAAAAAGATAAAATGGACAAAAGATCCTATGAGGTTGCTAGAAATATTATCCCCAAATACAAATAAACTGCCCCATTTAAATTATAATCTACTTTTACAAAAAATAAAAACTGAATTAAACATGAGGTCATAGCGGCATTTTTCATTATACGGTAAGTGACTATTTTGAAGACCTTTGCTTTGTCACAATTAATTTATGTCATGACAGTGGTGCCAAGTCCTTGGTAAAGAAATACTAAAGAGAGTTTTTTCAAACAAGTTGAATCCCAAATGTATAGTTTTTTGTGGAGTGGAGGCAAAGATAAAACGCAACACAGTTATTGGACCATATGATCAAGGGAGATTAAAAATGATGCATACTGTTTCTCAAAATCAAGCTTTAAAATTCGGTTGGATAAAGAGACTTATTAGTAATCGAAGTAAAGGCCCATAGAAAATGTGTATACTTCATCAACTGCCCGCTTTTGAAAATATATGGAAATGTAACATGAATTTTGATCATGTGTTTGAAAATTTAAAAATATATTCTGGGAGGAAGAAATAAAACTGTGGCGCAGCATTAACTACCATGAACCTAATAAATGTGTAGATGTTGTTCATCAATACCTATGGTTCAATTCATGGGTTACAATTGAGAATAAACCGGTTCATTTGGTAAATTGGAGTCAGGAGGGTAGAAATACTGTACTTGATTTATTGGATGAAAATGTCATTTCTTGGGTTTCGAAGCATTTTGTAATAAATATCCTGATGTGAGAACAAACTATTTGAAATATGGAGGTTTAATCGCTGCAATTCCAAGAAAATGGAAGAACATAATTCAGGAAGGTTGTACAGAAAACTTGGAAACATATGTATATTTATTTGATAAAGTAATGAAGGCAGAAAAATCTTCAATTTTTTTTATTCTATGCGGAGTGAACAGGTGTTTATATCTCCCATTAACACAGTGCATAAATGGAATAAAGACTTAGGTATAAGCATTCAAGATGAATACCGGGAATGTTGTTTTAGCCAAATTTATAAAGGTACTATATCTGCTAAGCTCCGGGCATTCCAGTATAGATTTTTACATCGGATAATATTTACCAATTACAAATTCTATTGATATGGAATTAAAGACAGTGTTTTGTGCTCCTTGTGTAATGAAGAAGAAAAGACACTAATTCATTATTTCTATGAAAGTGTTATTATTTAACGGTTTTGGCATCAGGTTTTGAAATGGATAAAAGAACAGTCATTATCTGACATAAGGTTTTCTAGCAGTGAAATTTTACTTGGAATGGAAACACAGAGTTTGTAAGTCTGTTTTTTTTAAAAATATTTTTAGTGGCCAAATATTACTTATATCTAGGTCATGCGAAAGAGTGGCCAACAATGGAAGGCTTTTTAAAGAAAGTTCCAGAAATTCACTGAGCATAATATAGCAGTAAAAATGATAAAGTGAAGAGGCATGAAAGAAAATGGAAACATATTTTGTTAGAAATGGAATGAATATCAATGGGAAGAAGTAGTTGTATGACCAAATGTTGTATGAGAATGAATATAATATATTGATGCTTATTGTCTGTACCTCGCTATGGAATTATATATATATATATATATATATATATATATATATATATATATATATAAAATATGTATATAGACAATACTTCAACAATGGGGGGGGGGCATATATACACAATGTATAGGACTTAGGCAAACCACAGACTTGAGGGGACCAAACACTGGTCCCCCTAAGTCTGGTCTTCTTTATGCTTATGTGTATGTATATATGGTCACCCTAATTCTTGTTACCGTCATGTCATATCTGTTACCGATTGGTTTTTTTGTTTTGTTTTGTTTTGTTTTTTGTTTTTTGTTGTTGTTTTTACCTGAAAACATATAAACCATGGGCCCATGATATCAGAATCACTGATTTACCTTACACGTTGAATTGCTATGTTTTTATCCTTCCTTGGGAGTGATTTTAAAGTGTTTTTTTTTCAGTAATTTTTTTCTTCACATTTTTGCACAAGTGACCCATGTAAGGACGCACAATACACAGTATTATGGCAAAAATTCATATATTTGCAGTGGTGGAGTATATTACCAAACTTCAAAATGTCGGTAATAGGAATGACATCAAGTAAACAACATTACTAGCATAAATTTAATATTTTTTTTCGAAATATTCAAAAATCTTCGTGGTCAACTTTCAAATGGAATATCTTAAAATCAAGTCTCAACATTTTTATTTTTATGATTTCATACTACCCATTGTTGCTTAAAATGGTGGAATCGCCCATGTTCCTGTCGAATAAACTTTGACTCTCAGCATGGACACATTTTTGATAATATGGTCTGAGTCTGTCCTGTAGGCCCAGTCCAGCAATTTTCATGCGTTCTTTCACACCATGTATCCAGCATCTTTTTCCATTTCTATTGTATAGGGCGCCTAGTTTATTCCAGTAAAGATCATGTCAAAATTAACTGTGATGAAATTAAAGTTCAAGGCATCTGACCATGTTCACATTCATTTTATTCAAGTGCAACAGTGTCGCAACATCCAGAGCGTTGAAGAGTGTCAGTGCTAAGCGGTAGTATACTGTGCAAAGGATACCTGAAATTTTGACGGAAGAATATATGTGCGTACACATAACAATAAGAAGGTTCTCATTCGTATTGCAAGTGACCTTAGCAGGTTTAATGAACCCCGTCAAAGTGACATTTCAGCGCCCGCATTCCCTATCGCCGGCCCGAGCGCGCACCAACTTACTACGTCAACCCCAAATTCCTGGTGTGACACGACTTTCATTAACAGACATTTGCACCATAGCTGATGCTTTACTGTTTAATCAACTGTATTGTGTATCTCGTTAAACTGTGTTGTTTCTGTGCACAAGGTAGAATGCCCTTACGGTATTAAGTTTGATCATGGAGGAATAATCTAGTTTATTCCTCCATGGTTTGATAGCTTCGCGCCTATGCATTGCCTCCTAAGCAGACTTTCTTGGGGCGATACACTATGTTGGCCCCCAGCGAAATAATGGTTCGCTGGGGGGTAGTATACCGCCAAGAACGGATGTTTAGCAGGCAAGCCTATGCAGTGCTTCACACACCATTTAGCATTAGTAAAAGGTACATTGTCATTGTTGCGAGTCGCAATGAGGGGGCAGCGGTTGCGGTCGGACCCCTGTGCGCACTCAATTGTCACTTTCACGTGTTCAATTCTAGCAACAGACTACATATTTTTAATCTAAACATATTTATTTATTCTGGATCACCTAATAGTATACATCGAGAAACTAAAAAACAGGCTCTCCAGACATAGAGAGACACACAGAATATAAACAACACACGCAGGACAGTACAATTCACGAAATGGTTTGTATGTACCACTCATTGTTACAATAATATTGAAAAATACACTTTCCTGGATGCTATGAAGTAAATGCTCACAAGCAGAGACATGTTGATTAAAGAATGAATACAAGCTATTGATCCAGAAAGATCCACTATGTCGCTAGCTCGGTAACCAAAAAAATTATGACACCTAGCCATAAACCGTCCATGACCAGGATCAACATGGTAATCAAAATATGAATCGTCTGGAGTCAGAAATAAATTTTTTTGGACAGCATCCAAGAATTTAATGTTAAGCTTTGCAGAAAGGTCATTGTTACCATGTGTATGATAGCGCATAAGTATATCACTTGCTGGATAGACTACAAGACTAGGATTCACACCTGGAGCTAGAATGTAACAAACCGCTTTTAAAAGGGATTTCCTGGGAACTAAATGATAGGGACATTCTAGGAAAAAAATGAAGAATACTTTCGTTAGGATTTAGACATTTACAAGCTGGAGACGGTATTACGTTTAATCTGTGTAGGTGGGAATTTAATCCGGACAAGCCCAAGCGCAAACGAGTGTGTATGATGTTAGAAAATCGACTGCCGTGTGAGTAATAAACAGGAACAGGATCTACAGACAATAAAGTATTTTTCAAAGTAGATTTAAATTTGGATAAATTTGCAGAATGTCTTATGTCGTCGGGGAGATCGTTCCATAGTTGAATAGAGGAAGGAAGGAACGAATTTCCGAACCGTAAGGAATTAAACCTGATTTGTCTTTGGCTGGGTCGGTTTCTTAACTGGACAGTGGGCTGACCATTGTTATTCGGAACGAGATCCGAAAGATAAGCGGGAGTTTGACCATTAACAATTTTGTAAAACATGATTAATTTGAAATATTGGCGTCTTTTAGCTAGAGTAGGCCAGCCTAATTCCTTAAGCATAAGATGAGGGGGAGGGCGTTTCAGGGCTCCTAAACAAATGCGAGCTGCTTCATACTGAACACACTGGAGGGAATCAGAGAGAGTCTGTGAGCAACTGTCAAAAATTATATATCCATACTCTAAGATAGGTCGTACCATGGATTTGTAAAGCCGAATTAGAGTATCGCGAGATAACCTGAATTTAAGTTTGTGGAAGAGAGACAGACGTTTCCTCGCTTTTTCCACGATTCTGGTAATATGGGCATCCCACTTTAGATTACTAGAAAGTGTAACGCCCAAATGTGTATGGCTAGTACCTTCTGGTACAACAGCATTGCCAAGGAGTAAAGGCGGATGATCTTGCTTATTATGTTTAGTGGAAAACAAAACAGCTAGGGACTTAATAGCATTGAAAGACATTTTCCATTGTTTGCCCCATGTAGAGATATGAACAAGATCTGCATTCATCCGACATGCAGAGGTAACGGGATCATGGATTATCTCCAGAATGCTAGTGTCGTCAGCAAAAAGCTTAATATCACACACAATATTATCAGTTATGTCATTAATGTAAACTAGGAAAAGAAGAAGCCCCAGAATAGAGCCCTGTGGTACCCCTGCCTGTACAGGAAGCAAGGAGGACGACTGACCACCCATCGCAACTCTCTGAAAGCGATTTGATAAGTAACTATCGATAAACTGGAGGAAAGTATCTTCAATACCCAGCTGTCTTAATTTGAAAGGAAGACCCTCATGCCACACGCAGTCAAAAGCCTTACTGATGTTGAGAAAAACCATCCTGGCTTCTTTTCGTAGTTCCAGGCCATTAAATATGTCATGAACGATTTAGATAAGCTGGTTGATGGTAAAGTCGTTTTTCTTAAACCCAGAGTTTTTGTCTCAGTAGATCGTGACGAATAAAGTACTCGTACAGAACATTAAATATTAAACGTTCGAAAACTTTAGAAACATTACGCAGTAATGAAATAGGGCAATTGTTGCTTTTTACCTGCTTATCGTTCTTTTTTAATACAGGGCACATATTGGATTTTTTCCATGAATCTGGAAAGCACGAAGCAGCAAGAGAGAGGTTAAAGAGTTTCGTAAGCGATGGGGAGAGGCCAGAAGCCGTATTCTTTAGGATGAGGTTACCTATACCATCGGGTCCCGAAGCAGAGCTGGACTTTAGAGATTGTAAAACCTTTTTAACGTCGTTTTCATCAATTTGGAATTCACTTAGCCTCGCATCGGTGCGATATGAGAAGTCAGGCAGGGGCATAGGACCGTCTTCATGAGGAAGTTTACATTGATTGGCAAAGTAATTATTGAAAACTTCACATTTTTCAACGTTACTGGATATTACAGTGCCGTTTTCGAGAAGGGGAGGTATGGAATGATTGATCTTGGAACCTACAAAACTATTGCTCAGGTTCCACCATTTCTTTGGATTAATGATATTAGAGTCCAATTCACTGCGAATTTTTGAAAAAATATGACCTCATGGAACTACGAAGGGCGCTGACTACAGTGTTGCGCTTCCGTTTATAGAACATGTAGAGTCTTTCAAGAGTAATAAACTCAATATAAGTACAAGGACGAATTTTGTTGCTAAAACGTTTGAAACGTTTCCAAGCACGATTTATCTGTCTAAGTAACTGTTTAATTTTACAAGTGACCCATGGCTTATCTTTCGGTCGTACAAGGATGTCACGACAAGGGATGAAGTCCTTGCATAAGCCGCTAAAAAGATCTGTCCAGAAAGATACCAGGTCGTTAATATCATCAAAGACTTCGAATCCTGTGTTAAAAGGAGCGTCAAGGGCAGCTTTGTTTAAATCTTCAAAATTAGCTTTCTTGAAGTCCCAAATTTTCTTTTTGAAGGGGTGGTCTACGCGGTGGGAAATCGAAAAAGTACAGAATACAACTGAGTGATCGGATGTAGAAATGGGTGGTAAGATACCTGAATTTAGAACATAACCTGGTGAATCTGTGATCATGAGATCAAGGATACTTTCAGATACATGGTTTACTCTGGTCGGTTCGTTTATTAATTGGAATAAGTTATTTTGGGATAAAACATTGACTAGGCGCAGTCCTAAGTCGCTATCTGAATGATCAGTATTCCAGGACTGGCACCTATCATTAAAGTCACCGGTTATGATTAGAGTTTTAGGATTACACTACATTGCCCAACTGGTATATTTCTTTTTATTTTTTGTCTTCTGTTTTTTTCTCTGTCACGAGAAATGTGGATAATTTTGTACTTGTTACTACAATTCATTCTATTGTCTGGAAAAATGGTGACGTTCGCACATGTACGAACTACTAACTTTTGCACCACCATGCATCAACGCACGTGCTATTCGGAGTTTTTTGCTTCTGCTGGTGTGCTTGTGGTACTTGTAAACCATGACTTTATCATATATACGCTTTCTGTGCTTTTTGTTTTCATTTATAACACACTTCCATTTAGTTTTCTTTTTCATGGCGAATATCCACTCTCATGTGTCTACCTCTTGAAGCGCTTCTTAAGACCCACTCGAATTTTGTTAAGCATCTTGGGTCTCTCATTTGTTACCTTTTGTGTATTGCTGAGTGAAATATTTAGCATCTGTTCAAGTTACTGCGCAATGGCAGTTATGTATTTATTCTTATATATCTAGTCATTTTCTATGTTAATATGTTAAAATCAGCCCGCCGAGACCCGCGTTTTTTTTCTCAGATCTTTATCTAATTCTATCTCATTAGCCATTGAGTGCAACCCTCACATATTAATAATCACTGGGGATCTTAACGACATGTACTCCACTTGGGACTCCTCTCAGGCTGACCGTGAACTTGGTTTATCTCTTGTCAACCTCGTATCACAGCATAATCTCTTTCATCTTATAGATGAGCCCACCAGAACAAACCATTATTCTAATAATTTATTAGATATTATTATTACTGACTCACCTCGTCTGGTTCTCGACTGTGGAACCATTCCTCCTGTCTCAAATTCTGACCACAGTGTAGTCTTCTGCTCTCTCTCTCTCTCCTTGCACAAGGATAAACCCTTCAAAAGATCGGTGTGGTACTTCAAAAAAGCTAACTTTTGTAATCTTAACGCTGCCTTACAATCAGCTCCTTGGGACACAGCTCATGAAGTTTTTGATTCAATTGACGATGTTGTATCATACTGGTCGGACTTGCTTCTTTCTACAGCTGAGGACTTTATCCCCTTTGAGTAAGTCACGATTCACCCTAGGGACAAGCCCTGCATAACTTCAGCAATAAAAAAGATATTCGCCGTCGCAACCGTGCGTGGAAACGTTTTAAGCGTGTGTCTAACAACCCACGCCCCCATACTTATGACGTCTACATTAAGACCAAGAAGTTTTTCCAAATTTACAAAGGTACCGCAATAAAGTAGTTAACTTGATTAGAAACTCTGTCCGCACCTATTTCTCTAGTTTGCGTCGGCAACTTGATGAAAAGGACATTAACCCCAAAAAGTGGTGGAATCTAGATAAGACTGTTTTGGGGTGTAAAATACACCAGGATATACCCCCTATTTTAGAAGGCGATAAAATTGTATCTTGCATAACTGAAAAATGTGAAATTTTCAACACATATTTTTCCAGTCAATATAAAACACTTCCTAATGTCGACGCCCCTACATTGCCCCGAGTTTGCATTTCGAACGGATGCACACTTACCTGACATTAGTGTAGAAGAAGAGTGTGTCTTGGCTTCTTTAAGATTAACTCTGCTTCTGGCCCAGATAACATAGGAAATATCTCACTAAAAACACAGCCGACTCGATCTGTAAACCTCTCACTAAAATCTTCAAACTCTCCTTAAGCCTGTCTTGTTTCCCTGATTCTTGGAAGAGATCCAACACATGCCCGGTATTTAAGAAATCAAACAGACAGATCAAAAGTAACTACCGTCCGATTTCCTTGTTATGTAATGTGTCTTAAGTGTTTGAACGACTTATTTTTTTTTTAATGCTATTTATGAATTAATGGGGAATAATCTCCTCACCTCTAAAAACTCGGGTTTCAGGGCCGGAGACTCTACCATTAACCAACTTGTATATATCGTCCATAATATCTATAACGGCCTCGAACATTCAAAGGAAGTCAGGATGGTCTTCCTAGATGTATCTAAAGCCTTCGACAAGGTTTGGCATCCTGGCCTCCTTTTTAAATTGCGACAGCTAGGCATCTCTGATAATATCGTAACATCTCCATCATACAGAAGTGGGGGATGTCATGGCGAGTCATCTTTAATGCATCAAAGTCTATTTCCCTCATCTTTACCGCCAAATTTAATAAACCTAGCCACCCACCTTTGCGCCTAGGAGAGTAAGAAATTCCTGAGGAAGATACACACACACACCTAGGGTTAACTCTGAGTCATAACTTATCCTGGCGTGCACATATTACCCGGATAAAAAATATAGCTGGTTAGCGGATTGCACTCCTTCGTAGGTTTAAATATAAACTTTCCCGTAAGGCACTTTCCAAATTGTATTTATCTATGATTCGACCAATTCTCGAATATGGCTGTGTCTTGTTCGACAATTGTGGTCAAGGCTTGTCCGACTTACTCGAATCAATCCAGTTTGAGGCTGCAAGATTTGCACTGGTGCTCTTAGACATACCTCACATGTTACTCTTCTACATGAACTTGGTTGGTCAACCCTCGCCACCAGGCGCAAGTACTTTAAATTGATCCTCTTTTACAAAATGTACCATAAATTAACTCCTCCATATCTTTCCAATCTTCTTCCTCCTTCTTTCCATGGTCGTAACCTTCGACAACCCAGTTCCACTGTACGCTCTATTAAATGCCGAACTAATCGCCTTGGAAATTCTTTCCTTCCTGACACTGTCAAGCAATGGAATAACCTTCCTTCTGATATTCGCGATTCTATTTCCCTTCAAATATTCAAATCTAAACTGAAAGCTTCTTTGCTTGCCGTGGATGACGTTCCTGATTACTATTCCCATGGTAACAGATTTGCCAATATCTGCCATACCCAACTACCACTGGGCTACTCTAGGCTTAACTTCGATCTTTTTAAAGTCCACATTATCCCAAACCTTACCTGCTCTTGTACTTACCCTACTGAAGATCTTGAACACTTTTTATTTTTCTGCCCTGAGTATTCCGTACCTAGAAACAATCTCTTTGCCTCTATTTTTCTAATCTTAGCTCCAGGTGTCCACCCAAATTTTATTGTGCGCCTTGCAAGTAACAGATTAATCGAAATTCTCCTTTTTGGCAGCAAGGAACTGTCGGATCCCTTAAACTTTCAAATCTGTGAAGCTTTCCAAAAATACATTGTGGACAACAGAAGGTTTCTGTACTAAAAAAAAAAAAAAAAAAAAAGGACCTGGTGTGACTGTTCAGCTCTATTATAATGATATATGATTGGTTATTCTCTATTAATGCAATATAATATGTATGTCATTTTTCATTATGGGTATGTGAGTCCATAACAATGTACTTTGCATCCCAACAGTTGTTTATCTACAAAGAATTGGTAACATTGTTTGTCCTGTGTGTTTTGTACATATGGTGTGTGTATCTCCATGTTCTGGAGAACCCAACTTATTAGTATCATTTCGATGTACTATAGGGCGATCCAGATGAAATAAATATGTTTAAATAAATAAATCGTATGTCACCTTTGTACACATTGCGTGCGCCTATGTACTACCATGTGCCAGATATGTCATGCATGCAAGTTCGTTTACAGCTGTACCTATCAGGTGATGTAGAGATTAAACCAGGTCCATATACCCAGATAGTTCGACACATTCATCTACACACGGCATTGTTGACAGTGATCATTTCAGCAGCCTTAGCTGGGCTTCTGACAGTACCAGTAAAAATGAATTATCACTCTTTCATCTCAATGTTCGAAGTTTAACGAACAAAATCGATGATCTCTCCTCATTTGCCTATCAATACAATTTAGTGGCATGTCCTGAAACGCAGCTAAATTTCAGAAGGCAAGATTTGTTTGTATGGTTTTCAAGAGCCATTAAGTCAGGACAGGATAAATGGACAAGGTGGAGGTGTCTGTGTATTCATAAAAAAAAAAAGAAATTTCAGCCCTACGCAGGAGAGATCTCGAACTGTCATCTTTGGAGTGTGTATGGTGTGAGCTTATAGTCAGAGCTGAGTTCAGTATGAGTTCGGTATGAATACCCCCATTCAATAATACATATAGGGGGTTGGTCGTAAAGGCAGGGAGCCAACGTTGCGTTGACTCTTATAAGCCCACTGTCTGTATCTAAGATGTGTGTCTACTTTATTTTTAAAAATATTAATACTGTTCACATTAACTGCGTCTACTGGCAGATGGTTCCACTCAGTAACTATTTGTTGTGAGGAGTATTTTCTGATATCACTCTTATTAAAATGCTTTTTGAGTTTGTATCCATGATCTCTGGTACTTCTGACTGCAGCACAAACAAGTCTTGCTGATTAATATCCTCTAGTCCATGAAAAATTTTGTATGTTTCAATGAGGTCCCCATGAAAACTTCTTGTCTCTAAGGTCGTCAGGTTTAGCATCTGGAGTCTTTCCTTGTATGAATATCTTTCTGCCCAACCTGGTATCATTCTGATCATTCGGCGCTGAACAGCTTCAAGTAAATCGACATCCTTTTGGAGCCAAGGACGCCAAGCTTGTACACAATATTCTAGATGGGGTCTCACTAAAGGTTTATATACTTTCAAAATCATGTCCTTTGATTTAAAGGTGAAAGTTCTGCTAATTTGTCCCAACTTGCTATTTGCCATCTTGGCAGCTTTAGCACATAGTTTGCTACAACTTAAAGTTTTGTGTATAATGACATCCAAATCCCTCTCCTCTTCTGAACTATGAACCAGCTCATCGCCAATGAAGTAATCATACTGCATGTTATTTGAGCCTATGTGGAGACATGCACATTTGTCTGCATCAAAAAGCATCTGCCAATCCACACTCCATTGGTACATGTTTCGCAGCTGTTCTTGTAATTTTTCCGCATCTTTGTAAGATGATATTTTACAAAATACCTTTGTGTCGTCTGCAAATTTTAAGACCTTGCACACTGCATCTATGTCAATATCATTAGTATATATTGTAAAGAGCACCGGGCCTAGTACAGATCCCTGTGGAACTCCACTCTTCACATGTGTCCATTCTGAGGAAGTGCCATTATTTACAACTCTTTGTTTCCTGTTGTTCAGCCATTCTGAAATCCATGCTTTTACCTTGCTGTCTATACCATGAGCTTGACGCTTGTTTGTTAATCGTACATGCGGTACCTTATCGAAGGCTTTGCTGAAGTCCAGATATATATAATGTCTGTAGGGAAACCACTTTGTACATATTTTGTAATATCCTCCAAGAAATTCAACAAATTTGTAAGACATGACCGTCCTGACCAGAAACCATGCTGCGAATCTTTTATCAGGTTATGATGCTTTAGATGTTTCATGAGCTCATCTTTGATGATGGCTAAAACTAAATGTCTCATTGAGGTTTTTAAAGGCCGCCAAAAGACATAGCACAATTTTGGCTTGATTTTGAAAATTCTTTAGATATGGCATAAGATATTTCCATTCAAAATATTTTTATCACATGCGATTTTAATGCTGACCTACTTATACCTGGCAGCAGTAAGCTGTACGGAATTATAGAAAGCAGAAATATGGCTCAACTAACGAGTGCGTCAACGCGAATAACAGAAAACACTGCTACATGTATCGATATCGTTGCGACCACGTGCCCAGACAACGTAAACACAGCTGGTGTCATTAATATTGAACTTAGTGACCATTTCGCGGTCTTTTGCTTTCTCAATTTTAGAATCAAGAGATCAAAATGTTTCAAACGGGACCTTTGGTT
The DNA here is from genome assembly GCA_964020975.1 of Hermodice carunculata. Classification (NCBI taxonomy): domain Eukaryota; kingdom Metazoa; phylum Annelida; class Polychaeta; order Eunicida; family Amphinomidae; genus Hermodice; species Hermodice carunculata. Next base: position 36,288,575 of record OZ026624.1, on the reverse strand, counting down.
ATACAACCAAGCTGATTTTGCTGGCTTAAATGAATCCCTAATGAACATCAATTGGACAGATTTACCGGCGGGTCTAGATGTAAACGATATGATTTCAAAGTGGTCCAGACTCTTTGTTGACATGACTAAAAAATTCATACCAGTGAAACTCATAACTATAAGGCCCGGAGAAGAAGATGATGATGATGATGATGATGATGATGATGATGATGATGATGATGATGATGATGATCATCATCATCATCATCATCATCATCATCATCATCATCATCATCATCATCATCATCAACTTTATTTCTTTAGAGAGGATTGAGAGAATAGCCTGTGGCTAATACAAATCTCTCTCCTCAAGAATATACAAGTACATCGAGATTATACAAATTACATAATATGTCTGAAAAAAAACAATAGTAAAGAAACATACAATGAATCACATATGACCAGTAGAAAAGGTAAAATTTCAGTACCAATTACTGAAGTGTTGTCTCTTGATCTAGTGAGACTAAACGGAACCTTTTATAATTTTCAATAAACTGCATCGTACCCTCAATCAATAAACAGTTGCATTGGTATGATGCTGATTCTACGCCAAATAACAGCAAATGAATTTTGTCACAATTTTGTAACCGAATGAAATCTACTTCTAAATTTCCGTTGAAAATAATATCTGAAATCCTTGTCAACAGAGTTTGTCTAGAATTGTCATGTAGTGGGCACAGCAGAAACTAATGGGTCACAATTTCAGAGGGACATCCGCAAATGCATGTAGGACTTTCAATGAGATGTCTCGTAAACAAATGGGCATTTAATGCACTGAAGTCGACACGGAGTCGATTCATCAAGATATTTAACTTTCTAGGTCCGTGTCTAAGATGTTCGAGCCTGGTGGGAAATAGATGACGCTTGAGATGTACCTAGAATCTATTTAAGGAGGGACAATTTCTGATGTTTATCTGGAGGGCATTCAAAAAACGGGTTGTGGAGGGTAGAAAGGAGTTAATAAGCAACGAAGTTCTTGCGTAAATCAAAGAACGATCATGGACATTATGTAATGGGTAATTGGCCCTGTCGCTATTAAGTCTAGGAATTAGCGCCCTCATGTGTTCCGCACATGTACCATGGGTAATCTTATAGTAGAGAACTAATTTATAGTATTTGCGTCTAACTTCCAGGCTTGGCCACCCAATACACGTCCAAACCTTGGACTGACTAGATATTTTCATTCCACCTGAAACAAATAATGAGGCTTTATATTGCACACTTTCCAAAAAAGCTCTGCTTCGTCCAGAACAAATGTCGAACACAGGTGAAACCAGGGCCGTAGCCTTCGGGCCCGATTGGTCAGACTGGTCGGACCAACATTTAGGTCTAGTATCACCAAAACTGTTAATATACAGAAATTTGCTTGAAATTTCGAAATTTCTGAATTTGGCCTGACCAACTTTAAATTGAAGGTCACAGCACAGGAAGTATATTCGAGTATGGGGCGTGTAAAAGAGGTGTATATACATTCCAAGGTCTCGCAAGGCAACTTATACATGCATGATCTGATGCGCCCCAGGCGGGAAAGTGCCTTATTACAGATAATTTTAATATGGGTGTCCCAACATAAGTTATCAGTTCATGTAATACCTCGGTGTTTGTGCTCACGTGCACGTTAGATCGATTAGTTCATGAAAAAACAGTTGATCATCTGTAGGCTTTTTCTTTTTGGTCGAAATTATCATTTCCTCGGTTTTATCGGGATTGAAATCTACTTTCCATTTTCTCCCCCACTCTTTAACAACCTGTAAATTTGCGTTGAAATTAATAACCGTTCCCTGAGGAGTCTCCACAATTTCCATCAAGGTTGTAACATCCGCGAATAAGTAGGCTTTACAAGTAACATCGTCAATTAAATCGTTTATGAACACCAGAAACAGCAAAGGATATAAAATGCTGCCCTGAGGAACGCCAGACTCAATATGTACCCAATCCGAAAAGCTGCCCTCTACACCAACCCTCTGCTTTCTATCATTTAAATATGACTTAATCTGTGCAAGTAATGGGTCATGTATACCTTAATGCTGTAATTTTAATAAAAGGGCACGATGCCACACACGATCAAATGCTCTCGAAACATCTAGAAATATCATACGTACTTCTTTATCCTGATCAACTGCTTGGCTTATTTCATTTACAATGTTTATCAGCTGCTTAACAGTACTGCCCATTCTTTTGAACCCAGAATTACAATGCGTCAGTAGATTGTGACTTATTAGAAATTCATACAATCTCTTGAATACACATGATTCAAACACTTTAGACACAGAACAAAGTAGAAAAACTGGTCTGTAGTTTATACGACTGTGTGGGTTACCCTTTTAAAAGAGGGCTGATACATTAGCTTTTTTCCACGTATCAGGAGAAAGTAGAATTTTGAAGAGCAGCAGTAAACAATTAAGTGATAGGAGTGTTAATATTCTGGGCGAACAGTCGCAGAAGCTTGTTAGGAAGACCATCAGGACCCCCTATCTTACTTATTGGTAACCTTTTTAATAATACAAGAACCTCGTTCTCAGTAATTGTAAAGCTGTCCAACCTTTGGTCAGTTTTATACTCCATCGCAGGTATTTCAGAAATAAAGTCGTCTTTATCCACTGAGCAGCAAAAAAAATATTTAAGCAGTTTGCTTTTTCGACAGGATTTATGTTGATCAGAGAAGGAATAGGTTTATTAGAAATCCAGCCACAAGCTTGCTTCAGCGTTTGCCATCACTTTTTTGTTTTGTTTTCTTATTACAAAGAATATCACAACCATTTGAAAAATAATTTCTTTTGGCAATTTTGACCACATCGAGAACGTTATTTCTGTGTCAATACCAGGTCCAATCATTTTGATCACCAGACTTTTTCCACCGTCTATAGGCGCGATCCCTGACTTTCATTTGGTGACGCAGTGCACCCGTCATAAACGGTTTGTCTTTGGGTCTGATCGTAACCTCTTTGTGTGGTATACAATCTGATGCTACTTCCGCCAGAAATTCAGTGAAATAATGACAAGTGTCGTTGATATTATCAGATATAAACATAGAATCCCATGGAGCAGCTCATAATAACTCGTGCCCGGAGAACCACCATGGCTACCTTCAGATATAAAGAAATTAATACGGAAACGCAACAAACTACGTCCCAAGGCAAAATCAACAAACAATCCCGACCACTGGTTGAAATATCGTAAAGGTAGAAACGCTGTTATTAAAGTTCTGAGACTAGCTAAGTTGAAACATAAAGTCTCGTGCCGAAAAGTTGAAATCAAGTTACAGTGGTAATTCCAAATTGTGTTGAAACCTGGTTTAACAATTTCTAGTGGACCAAAGGGCAACATCTAGCGAATTTACTCCCATGAAAGACGGAAACAACATAATAACTGGCGACTTAGAGAAGGCCGAACTCTTTTATGAATATTTCATAAAATAATGTTCTTTAGGAAATATGGAGGCCACACCTCCTACCGTCACATACCATTTACGTTGTGAACTTGACAATATCCAAATTGATGAAGAACTCATAGCAAACTGTATCGCCCTTCTCAAAGTATCAAAAGCCAGTGGTCCAGCTAACTTAAGTCCTAAATTATTGAAAGCTTGTTCAGCGTCTCTATGTCTCCCCCTATGTATAATCTTGAACAAATCTTTGCAACGCTCCGTTTTTCCAAACTGCTGGAAAGACGCCAATGTTAATCCCTTACATAAAAAAGAGTAATTAGCTTAAGAAAAATTACCGTGCCATATCTTGACTCAGTTGCTTAAGCAAAGTTTTTGAACGGTGTGTCTTCAAATCTCTTTTCAACCACAGCATCGAAAACAAAATTGTGACAAAATTTCAATCTGTTTATCAACCCGGCGATTCTCCTGTCTCGCAATTATTAGAATTGTACGACTTAGTGCTTGATGCTATGGACAATGGCAAAATGGTAAATTTTGTCTTCCTTGACATATCCCGGGCGTTTGACAGAGTTTGGCACAAAGGCTTACTCCATAAGCTACATGCCTTTGGTGTCCCAGGTAGTATACTCGCCTGGTTTAAAAGTTATTTAGAATGCAGACGTCAACTTGTTGTCATAAACGGCCAATCTTCATCTTGGAAATACATCAGAGCAGGCGTACCTCAATGTTCAATTCTAGGACCACTACTCTTTCTCATTTACATCAATGATATTGCGTCCATTGTAAAACGAACATAAGACTCTTTGCAGATGAGACTTCTCTCTTTGTCACAACTGATCACTGTGATTAAGAAATTGCAACTCTCATTTTAAATGGAGATCTCTCGGCAATTTCCATTTGGGCCAAACAATGGTCCATAAACATGAATGAAAGTAAATCTTTTTGTATGTGCTGTACACATTCTTCTGTCCCGAGCAAAAGTCCTTTGTTCCTAAATAGTAGCTGTGTAAAAGACACCGAGTGTCACAAACATTTTGGAGTAACTCTATCTTCAGACTGCTCTTGGATAAAGCATCTCGAACGTTTACTTGAGAGCTATAAAAAGAGTCGACTGCCTGCGTGGCATGAAATATATTATGTTCGACAGAAAGCAGTTAGAAACGCTTTATATAGTTTTTATAAGACCTATTCTTGAATACAGTGACATTCTCTCAGACAACTGTTCCCAAACATGCTCTGATAAGCTAGAAAGAATTCAACTGGCTGCTGCATGTGTTGTCACAGGTGCCACTTTAAACTGCAGCTCTCGTTTGCTGTACGAAGAACCTAAATGGGAAAAATTACAAGAACATGGAGAAAACACAAGCTAGTTCATTTCTACAAAATAATGTACGGATTAACACCCGCATATTTAAGCAACAGAATCCCTGAACCCGTAACAACTGGCTACGGCACCCGTATTAGTGGCGAAATACCCCTACTTTTCTGAAACTATGAACAGAGAGGGAAATAATTTTTTCCATCTGCAATCAAAGCATGGCGAGACTTGGACAACGATACCAAAAGCTCTAATTCATTAGGTTTATTCAAAAGCAGACTTAACTGAGACGTTGAACAAGTTCCTACTTATTTTTACGGTGGTAATCGGTTTTCACAAATTCATCAAACGCGGATGCGTCTTAACTGCTGTCCTTTGAATGATTTTCTATTTCGATGCAATTTTTTCAATAGTCCACAGTGTTCGTGTGGCGCGCCGGTCGAAAACATATCTCACTTCTTGTTAGATTGCCCCCGTTGTACTCAACTATGGTCGCAATACTTTGAACCCTTGCACTATAACTATCTACAGCCATTTTACTTCAAGGTGACCAACTGAAAAGCGTCTGTTGGAATCACACAGTATTCAGTGCTGTACAAATGTACATCACCAAGACGAAACGCTTCAAGCTAGTATAAGGATACCTCGCCTTTCTTTCCCCATCCTCTCTCTGTTTTTCTTTTTGTTTCTTTCTGTACTTGCCATTTGTATGTTTTACATTGTGAATAATTATACTTTCGAGCATTTCAGCCGTTGGTTTCGCAAATGTATTCATTGTGTAACTATGGAGAAGGATTCACATAAGCTTTATCAAGCTTGTTTACTAATCCATTTTCAAGTGAAATAAAATATGTTCAAACCAAACCATACTGTGCACGAAACTTTAAATCCAAGTACAACCGTCAGCTCCCGCCGGAAAAACAATAACTTCATTAATAGGCCTATAACTCGCAGTGTTTCTGTTAATCTCCAAATGGGGTATATTACCTTTTCCAAACCTGAAATACCCTCTGAGAAAATTGTAAAGGGTCACAAGGCTTGTTTACTAACATGTACACTTGGTGGAAATCTGGTTTTCTCCCTGAATTTCCCTTCTTGTGACCCCCTGAAAAAAAAAATCCTAATCCTAAAAAAAGTTGTTTTTTTTTTCATAACACAAAATTCTGGTGAAGGAAATGAGTGTTAGTCAATGGCATTACTTGATTGAAAAAAAAAGAGAGATTTTTGTTTGTTTGTTATAAAGCAAAATTTCTGTCAAAGGAAATTCAGCAATAGTCAATGGCATTATACTTGATACAGGGTACCCAGCCTAGCTCCAATGGACCTCCCCACGCTCTGTTGGCTAACCCTAAGTCAACAGACCGGGGAGAGGTCCCTTAGGCTTAGGGGCAAGGAGTAGGATCCAACCCAATACTTTTCATGCGAAACTGTCAATGTCATCAACCATCAATTATTCATGCGAAATTTCTCATCATCCATCAACCTCGTCTTCATTGGCCCATGATAACATAGATGCATGACGTCATGGTGCGCGCTCATGTATAAGATTTGGGCACACACCGCAGCTTGTCACAGTTTGAGTTCTAATCATGGCGGGTAAACGAAAAACAGACGACGCGGGTACAAGACATGACAGACGAAGCAGTGCCGAAGAAAACCATTTAAGTAAACGCCGGTGTTTCCTAAAAGAGAAGGCTCGTGATTGGGATGTGGAGGAAGTTGTTAAATTTTTAGAAGATGAACAATTAGAGGAATTCGTGCCTATTTTCATAGGTGAGTTGATCCCATAACTTCATAAGAGCTGGATTGGACATGTTTGTTTCTTGAGGCAGGTGCATGTGTGATTGCTGATGGTTACTTATATGGATTATATACGTTTGTGTGTATGGATGTTCACGTGTGAAATGTGCTGATGAGAACATATAATTCATATTTTGTGACCACGGTAGAAAAACGGAACCTGTCACTTTGCCCTTCGGATTTCCCGTTGTAGCAGGATTTCTCCCAAATCTAATGGCTGGGTCGCTATGACCACCATGCTGAATGCAGGTGTCAAAAATTTTGGTGTCAGCTTACTGATCCCCTAATTATCGCTCACTGTACACTAAGAATACGAATAGTTTTGTTCCGCGCCATATTGGAATCTTGCAAGATGTCACCGCCATCATACTGGCATTACTGCTTACATTATAATGATATTGGAATTCTTGTATGGTCCTGGACCATATTAGAATTCCTATTCTGTTCTGGACAGTATCATATAGATACACTTTTGATTTTATTCACACACGGGGAAATTTTGAAAAAATCGGGTAGCTGGCTCAAGAAAGTAAGAAATTTTTTTTCCCCAAAAGGTGCAAAACAGCTGTTCCCTACAGTTCTAAATAGTTATTCTTTCAAGCCCTTGCATATAGTTTAGCTCAACAGCTACCTATTCCATACAATTTATTGTTATAGACTTTCTAGAAATATCCCTTGAAAGTTGACATTTTGTTGCAATTCACATTGTTGGTAAATGCTGGAAAAACACGGTCCATTGACTGCCATGCTAAACTTGAAAAGTCTGAAACTATATCTCTAACTTATATGAAGTGTAGCCCTTCCACACTTTTACAGATGATAAATAACACTTGTCTCAAATAAAATAAATTGAAATTGAACAATGACTTAATTTTTTATTTTCACGTTTACATTACTTTAATGTGATGCAGATGATTCCTTTGTTTGTGGTCTGTTATTTTACAGTATGTATAGATCACACATTGTCATTTTTGTCAGTCCTCCACAATGGGTAACCTTCATTGTTACCTTGACATGCATTTTGGATTAAAGGCTATCACATGAAAAAGGAGTAAACTTCTTTATAAAATAGGTGATACTATGTAACTGCTTTAACGAGGTACACCGTAAAAACACCAGGCTATTTTTCTGTTTTGGATAGTGTTGGGAATCAAAAGTAGGGAAATTATGATCGATCTTGAGCTCAATTCGAGCCTCTGAGTTCAAGTCAAGATCGAGCTTAAGGTAATTTGTCAGAAGCAGACCTACAACTGCCAGGACAAAAGCTAACACGGACAATTTTGTATGAAGGTAAATGTTTGTTACTATACAATATACAGATTAATATTGTATAGTAACAAGCAAGCATCTTTGTGCAAAATTATCTTGGGTTTTACTATTCTACCAAGTTCCAACAGACCAGCAGGTCAACATGTTTATTTTAAAATAAAGAGGCAGGAAACAGAGAATTGAGTTTTTGTTTTCAATCAATTAGCTTCGTTCATTTGAAATACTAGATCGTTTTGAATTGTGTTCACTTTACAAGACTCAGACCATGGAGCTACTATAGATGGAGGTACCGCTAACACTCATCAATGGAAAAAGCTCTGTGACTGCCGCTGATAAAATCTGGCCATGCACTCATCTTAATTGCCTCTCCCCCGCTGCGAAAACACAACGACGCATGCACTGTGAGTCGCGTGCCAACATGTAGATAGGCACTTTCCGCCTGTCTACATGGGTGTGTTCTATATTTGTAGTTCGGTTGTTTTGACAACAGTGATGGCGATGTAAGCTGGAAGAAATATGCCATCTCCTATTTTTATTAATATCTGTTTATGGAAGTGTTTTGTGAATGTATGGAAGAGGTGACTGGTGAAATGATTTACTGTGAAAATCCCAATTGTTCAGTGGAGTGGTTCCAACTTACACTATCAATGTGTGGGATTGACAGAAAATACCATTCCGTATTATCGTCGTCTATCCTGTTTAATATTGACCAGAACCTGGTGATTTTTCATCATAAATTTGAACGTCCGACACACTCCGATATTTATTTCACTCATCTTGTTGTTTTAAATAGGTGTTTCCACGATCAGTGAACATGGTTTGCACGTCAGCAAGAGAGCGGCAAGCATACTTTTTATTGTTAGAATGCAACTTTGCTGACCTTTGTTGGCCATTTTAATATTGATTATTCGCTCAACCCGTGATAACTTCGTCGGGTTTCATCCGATTTCAATACAGTGGTACCTGCTATTTAAGACCACCCCTACAGCCAACAAAAAGTGGTCTCATACTGCAGGTGGTCTTAAATTGAAGGTATATTTAACATGTAAATACAGCAGAGGGTCTTGAAAGAGTGGTCTTAAAAAGACATGCGGTCTTAAATTGGAGGTGGTCTTTGGAGCAGGTACCACTGTAATTCAAACACCATTCGAAAGCACGTGCCATGAGCAGTAAGAAAAAATGACTGGATTAGCACTGTTGCAAAGATATAGACTATTCAACCCTCCCAGACACGAGAGCGGGAGAGGGTGTGCTTTCGACCTGCCATCTGATGGTAAATCGGTGCGGGTCACAGGGCTGCACATCAGAGACGGCTTTGCGACCAGCCAATACACAGCCTCCCCCTTTGAAGTTTAAAGCAGCGAACCGCGGTAGCTTGCGATAGGATTTCTATGTATTCGAAGCTGCACCTCCATCTATAGTAGCTCCATGCTCAGACTGATGGCATTAAATGCAACACAAGTTTCATAATATTCATAACTGAATCAACATTCAGCAAGCCTCATTGAATGAACAAAAATAAGAGTCCTATCATGAATGTCACAGTAAGAGCAGTATCAGCAGATCCTTTGGATTTCAAGTTCAACCAGAAACTACCAGAAGACTAGTAGTAGCACCATTATGCAGTATATCACTTCGGTCAGACAAGTAGATGTTCAGCTGTTTACAATTGAAAAGTTCACTATAATTACACTCAGCTTAACATGATCATGTTTCAGTTGCAGTAATATGTTGAGGTTTATCATTTACTGCTAAGTCAAAATTATTGATTGAATCTTCCTCATCTTTTGAGTAAAAATGCTCCTTGAGGATCTGTGTATATAGTTATAGACATAGGTAGTATCTGGAATTTTTTTTGGTCACTAGTACAAGGAGGAGTGCGTCTATTACACTCCATAGATACTGAAGTGGTACATTATAATGTGAGAAGAAGCGTTCAAAATTAAAGATTCTTTTGTCTATACTTTCACAGGTAGTCCCATATTAAAAAAGCAAGCCCAAATTATCGTTTCAGCGTAAGCAGCATCCTTAAAATTCTCCACTGTAACGTCATTTCACTTCAAACACAGCTTGAACATGTACGACACAAGATCCAGGTCACACATGAAAATTGCCGGACGACAATACAAGAAAACTGACCATTCATTTTGTATTCTTTTTGGCAAATTTTGCATACTGCTTTGGTCATGTCCAGTAGCTTTGTTGCGAGGTTCTTTCTGAACCCGAAGTGGTTCCAAACATCGCTCCTTCCTTTCCCTGGATAATTATATAGCTTGTCCACTTCGTGTTCAGAAAGAACCCCACCGCTGACCTGATTTGCTGCAATTACGTATTGTGGGATGCATAGTAAATCTAAGCGATTCTGTGATTGGTCCATTTTGCCAGTTTCTGTTAGGAGCGACCAATAAGTATCGTGAACAGTATTTGCCTGGTTTAGAAAATTGCATAATTTAAAGGGGAACGGCAGTGAATTTTTTTACTTTTTTGTCATTAATGGTCATTTTAGGGGGTTATTTGACAATTTTTTAACATTTTTTCTCAAATAGATATTTAGTTAGAGCCTTTTTATATTTCCAGTAGGTGTTCTGATGTGTGATGTCACCTGGGCTGTCCTCCATATATAATACACAAACCTTCAGGGGGCACCAAGCTGTGATACACTATGTTAGCAGGCATGTCATAATGACTTGTGTGCTCTGTTAATTACCCTCTTTGATCTTATCAGTGTGGTATATTAGTTGAGGACTGCTTCAGTAATTGAACACACCACTAACTGTTAGCGTGTGTGTATTGATTTCTACATTTTTCTTTCCTTATTAATCCATATACAAATAATTGGTTGGTACGAAGAACAGAAATTAGAAAGACTTCCAGTGAGTAAGTACGGTACCACCCCCACCCACCCCGTCAAATCTAGTTTCTCTTACCGCTGGAGACAGTTTTTGGTCACCTTGAATTTTTAGCACTACAGCAGTCCCTCCTTTGAAAGACCACTCCTTTGGGAGACCACCTCCTTTGAGAGACCACAGTTGTCAGGTCTTTCTGTAGAACTTTTCATGTTATCTATACCTCCCTTGAGGGACCACCTGCTTTATGTGACTGCCTTTTCAGTGGCACTAGGGGCGGTCTCTCAAAGGAGGGACTGCTGTATAAGCATATCAGGGTGAGTTGTAGTGGAAGAATTGATGTTGAGTGGCTCCTGTTACAGACATTTACAGTGTACAAAAAGTAATTCTCGAATGCGAGGTAACGTTAAGCAAATATATGTTGCTGTCATTCAATTCCAACATGGCAGGTATGCTCCATGAACAATACCATCATGTAAATTTCAAGCTGGTCACCTGTCAAAATATTCCATTGTTATATTCTCATGAAACATAAACTGTCACAAACAAAGCATATTTCGCAGTTTTGCAAAAACGTTTACAAAGAGTCTGTTTCCTTTTCGTCCATATAGACCTACTGACCGAAAACTGTCTTCGCTCATGTCATGATTCATACCGTGTAGGAATGCAGCATGTGACATTTATCTCTGCATTAACAAATAGTACTACCACTGTGAAGTCACATCTGGAAATCATTTATCGATGCTTCAGGAACTCTGACACTATTGATCGATTTATGCTAAAGTGAAGGAAAATTGCCTCCACTCCTCTATATCGTTAGATACAGTAAATTGCTTTAATTTCCCTGCACATGCACTTATTTTGCTGATGACACTGATGGTAAAAAAAAAAAAGTGAAAATTTAAACCTGCGAAACAGCACACTGTTTATTAGGGCTGTAAGGTGTATACTGAATTTTGTTTGGTCCCAAATTGTATTCATTAATCACCACTATCAAAATTGAACATGCACTGTATTTGCCTTCAAGCTAACCTTTCTTATATAAGGCAGCAGCAAGTGCCTACAGCTGTGCCCAGGTAAACAATTAAAACTGATGTCAAAGGAGGTAATGTGTAAAAGGGGAAAGAACATCCATTTTAAACATGTATCAACAAATGTTCAAGTTGCATAAGGCCTAACAAAAAATGTATAAGTAATGTGAGGTTCCAGCAACACAATTGACCCGACTGAAAAGGCCCGACTGTAAGTAAATTTTATGAAACATATAAAAATAAAAGCTATATTTATGAGAAAAAAAAATAAGGAAATGAAAATAAATAATAGTTTAATGCTGCCCTTTGTTAATGAAAATTGATTGACTGGGATTGAAAGATTTTATCGAGAAAGTTACAGCTAGGGTGCTGTCATTTTGCAGTACAGTCAAGTCAAACACATCATTTTATTTCACAATGTCTGGAGGGTTAATTTAGGCTGGAGAAACACCATAGCTGTTTAGCCACACTTGTTCTGTGAAGCAGCGGTGATGGTTGCTGTAATATTTTGCTAGGTTCCAGGTATCCGTTGTCGGAGTTACCAAGGCAAATGCTCATAAAAGTACCTTTTAAAACATGACCCTCTCTTAACTTTAATATGCCCGCTCTGTTGTGTCCAAATGAAGCAGTTATCATTAGTTACAAGTCAACAGGTGACATGTTACCCTGGCAAACCATGCGCATTGGTGAGTGCCATTTTAAACATGGTGCAATGCATTGGGGGACAGCCGACAAAAGTACATTTGATTTGGATATCAAAGTGAATCTCTGCCACAGCATATACCATACCATTGTTGATGCTCTAAAATATTTGCAAAATATGTACCTTTGGTTTCATATATTATAAACCCTCTGAAATCATCCCATCACTATCCTCATTTGCAAACCATTGGGTGTGGATTCCACAATTTTGATTTTCCCAGGTTTATAGTATCTGTGACTGGAGTTACAAGGTCTACTTAAAGAAAAATAAATGGGACTGTAATGGCTACTTGGAGTGTATAAGTGTCCATGTAAAGTTATTGTTTTTTATTTTTTAGTCTTTAGCTATCATACTTCGTTATTTTTCAGGGGAAAAGATAACTGGCAGAGTGCTCTGTGATATCAACGATGATGTGCTGGAGAAAATGGGTATTGAGTGAGTACTTTTAAATGAAAAGCTCAGCATCATGTAAAGCCTGCAAACTATGAATTCTTTCACTTTCTTGTACCAGGGATGAAAGATTTGTGTATACCTGCTTGAAGAAGTGTATGTCAAGTGAACCAGTGGTGTGAATTAATACATGTATGATATTACAGTGGCCCCTGTGTTGAGAGACCATTTCAATGAAAGACCATCTGTCTTGTAAAAACAAAGTGGGCACAGTATATGACCTCACACAGTGACCCCATTTACTGCCTGTTTCTGGTTTACTTTTATCGAAGTGATGCAAACAATTCCAATTGCTGTGTAACTCTGAAACATAACCCTCATACTTCGAACCTTTTTTTAGAATCCAGTACCATTTTAAGACTTTTTGCATAGTACTTTTCATCTTATTTTTGTCCCAAGCCACCAAAGGTGCATAGGGGGACATAGAGTTAGTGAGGAAAGGGAGCTGTTGGTCCATACAGCTGGGCTTGTGACAGGGATTTGATTTTGTTAGCCAGCTTGGCTAAAATCACTTAAAATCTTTTAGTCAAACTTTAATTTCATAAGCCAAAATCAACTTACAGCTTCAAACATTTTGCACCAAATGGGGGACAGTTAGATGATAAAATAGTAGATCTGATTATGAAGCTACAGAATGACAGTTTGGCTAAAAAGTTGTAAATTCTTTTAGCCAGATTCCACAACCATTAGCCTATGGCTAATTGGTTAATGGCTAGCGCCAGCCCAGATACAGGAGCATATGTCTAGAAGTCTATGAGATAGAATAATGAAATTTATACTAGAGATGCATCATACCACGACGGGCATGTGCGTTGTGTATTGTTTTTTACCATGACCTGTTTTCAAGGTCACAGGGCCCAAGAACATATCCATTTTTGTGTGTCTGGACGCATATCGCTAGAACCCTCAGAGACAGAAGAATGAAATTTATACCAGAGGTGCATCATACCAAGAGCATGTGCGCCATGTACTACTTTTGACCTTGACCTAATTTCAAGGTCACAGGGCCCAAGAACATATCAATTTTTGTGCATGCAGACATGCTGTATACATGGTATGGCTTTCTTCTGCATTCTCATGACTAGAATGCTTGCTTGTAGTGGCACCCAAACTGTGGTCATGGAAAGAGATGGTGCCCCTCTGTGCAGTGGCAGTGGTCTCGGTAGGTTTTCACAAGGGCAGGGCAGTTTGATCTGAAAATGGCAATTTGTCAATACGAGTAGGGACCACATAGGGTGCCTCAAAGTAAGGTTTAAGATAAAATAGTGTACATTTCATGTAAAACTGAAGAAATTGTTGATAACTGTATCTAAATTATGGTGAAAATACTGCTTTTATTGTATATTTTCTTTGAATTCAGCTTACATACTGAAGATTTGTAGTCAAAATTGAAGATATATGCCATAAACCATCAAAGCATGATGTATATCACAGAAAAAGGCAGGAAACAAAATAAAAAGGCAGGCAGCAAATGAAAAGGGCAGGGTAATCTCCCTTCTATTTTAAGCTGCAGAGACCACTGAGTGGTACCGTTTAAAGCATACATGTACAACTTTTAGAAACTTATAGCATCAAGCTAATCCTGATATTTGCCAGAAATATGCTTTCATATAATGGCTATTGAATGCTTCAAAACAAAAACCATATTCGAACAGGAACGTCACATTTGCTACATTTTGTTTGTGTATCCTTTCAACAAGTGCAACAACTTTTGCAAAATATTTGTGGCGGGATCCTTTGGATCACTGTACACTTCTTACCTCGTACATGTACATTCCCTATGAAAGCCCTCAATTTGGCTATATATGTCTATAGCAGTCTTTGAAGACCGGTGTCACTGTATTTGATTGTGTCAAAGCTAAATTGTGAGAATATCTACATGTCTAGCTAAGATTCATGTCACATGTACATTTTATTAAAAATGAGTAGTTGGGGTGATTGCATTTGCCCGAGTCAACAGAAAATTTTGAATAATATGTTTCTGTCCTGGAATTGATCAACAACTCAAAGAAATAGTTTTATGTCTACAGTTTTCTTTATAAAATAGTGGCAGTTGCAGTTCATTTAACTTAACTCATTACATACTTTTCTGGGAAAGGCCTTGGGTTTTATTTTTGTGTAACTGCCTGGCAAGTTTTCCATAGAGCTCTGCCCTTGTGATCAGCTGTGCACAACATGAATTCAGAGCCTCCAAGCTAGCCTGTGTTAAAGTTGGGAGGTCTCCCTCCTGCAAGTACTATAAAGTGGGAGGGAGGGCACCGAAGGCGTGGAGCAAAGCTTGGGGGTCTGGGGTTATGCTCCTCCAGGAAAAAAAAATCAAAATTTGCACCTTCATTTCTAGCACTTTGAACCTTACACTAGGAGCCCAGAAAATGTGTTAATGGAAAGTTTGAGTGCAAATAAGGTCTAACTTCCTCTTACCCAATTCTGGTAAGACACAGTAAGATGCTTTTCCCATGCTGCTAGACAAGGAGAAAGTGGTAAGAGTTGTACAAAGGGTCATGCTCCAGTTATGTTTGGACATTGACCTCATTCCCAAAGGTCACAGGACAACTGACACGAAATTTACTGTTCACTTGATAACTTGAGACCTGTTTTGAGTTAGGACTTTGATGTTGCACATGTTAATGTTTCTCTATGAAGGCAGTACATGTGAGAATTATTTGAACTGGAACCTTAATGTTGCACATGTTAGTGTTCTATAAAGGTCACACCTACTCAGAACATGGGTGACCTTGATCCTATCCCAAGTTCACAGAGCTGTAAGTGTGATGAATGTGTAGATCAGCTGAGCATGGTCTGTTCACCCAGCCTTCTTGTTAATTTTACAAAAAGGAGGCAACATTTTATTATAAATGGGAGAGCAGGACACTTTTACAAAGATACGTAAAAGCAGAAGATCTCCCACTGAGACTGGGAGGCTCTGTGACTTTCTAGTCAATTAATGCAATGTCAGCCAGACTGGCAAGAGCATGATGGTACTTGATTGATGGCTCTTTATGATGGGAATCAGGTCACCTGCCAAATTATTCATGTATGCAGCCCTACCTTACAATCTGGAAATGCAACCAAAGGAAAAATAAATAAATAAAATGCGATAAAAATAAAAATTGGCAGATCAGCAGTTTAAATAGTTAAAATTGATGTTTATTGTCACAAAAGTACTGCCTTTGTGTGTATAATTTTGCTTTTCTGAGTAGGCTTATAAAAATCTCGGTGGGTGAGTACAAAATCACTTGTCCTCCTGGCAAGCAGAACAAAAGTTTATTACCCAAACTTGAACTGCGCGTTTTGCCTGCTGTGGCCTTGTTACTGAACATGATAGGAAAACCAGGTCTCCTTTTGCCTTATATGTGGATTATAAAATCCGTTTAGCAGTGTCATTTGTACCAGCCTCAACACATCAAATGAAGTGGTTTCCCACTAGGTGTGCACGTAAGATGGTCATAAATGTTAAACTGTGGTGATGATTGTGTACGAGTCCATAAATAAACATACATATATATATATATATATATATATATATATATATATATATATATATACTGTTATGGGTTTTTCATTCCATGGATCTGATTTACTCATTTAATTTAGAGAAAAGTTTAAATTAAAGCTTGTTGGTTTTGTATTTGTTTTTCATCAAAAGGAATGGCTCTTGTTATGTGGACTTTTTCAGTGTCTGCTTTTAACTTTAACATCTTTTCCAGGTTTTGAAGCTCCCTTTGTGCCTCTAAAATGGCATTGCAAACAAAAAAAAATTGGTATTCCATAGTATACTCTTACATGTTTACAAATGTCCCAGTAACTAACGATTTTACAAAGATTCATCCAAAATAAATTTGGACCTTGGCTTTCCTAAAATTAAAAAGCCTTGTAAAATTTGAATTGAAGATTTTCACATTCAAAGATAACCAAGCAGATTTTCTTGTGATTACTAATAATGATTATTTTTAAGGCTGTTTCTTAATGGCCCTCTGTCTGTGACATACAGTTTGCTTAGAACTATGTTTCCCTTGTTTGTACCATTGCAATACCTCCCTTTTGGTGTTCCTGGATTTAGCGGGTGGCACATGCATTACAAATTTGTCTTATAAATGCATCTCTTCCAACAAGAGGGAGTTACACTTTCCCATTGCACTCACCTTTTGTGAATGAATTTAGGTACATTTACACCAAGGAAATTTGCCCGTGCTCTCATTTGATATTTTCTCACCTCATTGAGAAAGGTAATTAAATGTTTATCCCTTGAACTCAGACACAGCTTTGATCAACTTCTTTCCAATCAGTAACATGTAAAAACACATCAGGTGAGGCTTTCATTTTAGATGCTTACATAAATATCTTCATGAATAGCTATGTCTATCTGCTATTGAACAGACTGACTTCCTGAAATTGGTACTGATAGATGCCCAGATGCTTTTGATATTTAGTTTTGCATAAAAGTAAATAAAAAAATACTTAACAGTGAAACTTTTAAGCACCTTGCTTGATTGGCATGGTATTATCTCAACAGTGCAGTAATAAGACTTAAATTCAGCCAATTTGAAGGCTTCTGGCAGGAACTGATGGCATGAGCTCCATTTTCTCCAGGAACGAGATTTCACCAAGAACCATGTAGGACAATGTGTGAATGACTAATCTGTTATGCACCTTGTGTTCTTGAATTTAGTTGTGAGTTGTAGTCAGCAATTTAGCAGTGAGTTGTAGTCAACAACTAACAAGGGGTATGTACAGTGCCTGGTCGAACAGCCACATATGATGTGCTCAGACAGTTTTATTGTTTATATGTTGCACCTTATTCCGTCATATGCAGGGGCATTGCGCAGTATGCCTAAATACATTGTAGCTCTGAAATAGAGTTTTACCTGAATTGTTAAGCTGTTTTTGTTTGTTTTTTTCTTTTTCTTTTTTGTTTTGTTTTCATAAGAACTGAAGCAAACACAGAATGTAATTAGATTTCTTGCTTTCATGGTTTTGAGTCTGTTAACCCTTAAAGGGTCAGGTAATTTTTTGTACAAGTGAAAATAAAAGTAACAATTTTCATTGAACACAGTGCAGTAAGAACAGTTTTCTTTGTAGCATACCAGAAGTATATATCATTCTGATACCTGGAATACCAAATTTCATTTTGGGCAATAAATTGCTAAAAGTCACGTGACTGGTTGGCATGGCAACCACTTTAATCACTAATAAATGGCAAAGAATCATTTAAAATCTGCTAAATAAGAGAACAAAGTATCTCCTCATTTTATGTGAAGCACTCTTTTCTCCACATATGCATGGTATTTGGATAACTAGAGAAATAAACTTTCAGTAAACTTTGAAAATAAAACATAGATCACATGATCTGTTTCCATAGCAACTGTTCAAATATTGCTTGTACTTGGCAAAAAAAACGGAAAAACTGTAAGTCTGCAGAACCGGTAACAGGCAGTTACTTTGCATAACAAAATTAGTCACCATAACTATTCATAGATTATGTTCCAGGTTAAATATTATGCAGGAAAATGACTGAAATAAAACAACACTGCAGTATTTTGTGGAAAATTTGTGGTTTCCCCCCATTTTAATATGTTGCCATGGAAACAAAGCTTGATTGGATCCACAATCATATGTGCCAGGCCTTATACTGATATGTAGTATGGAAATGTAGATGACACCATGCATATATACAGTGTACATGCCCCCCCCCCCCCCCCCCCCCCCCCCCCCCCCCCCCCCCCCCCCCGTAAATTGAGTGCATGCAGAGAAACAGTTTGGGTTTGAATGCAAGGTTCCATAACTGGGCCAAGGCAAAAGGTCTTGTTCATAAAGTTTATTGATAAACACAGGTTTGACGGGGAAACACATTAGGGGATACTTGGGAAGAGCAGGCAAATTGCATGACTAAGTGATTGAGTGAGTGATCGGCTGCAACGAGCTGAATTACTGGCTATGGGAGCCACATGGTCCGTTGATATGTTGAATTCTGTGGGCTCCAGCCTCATTATAAACAAAATACTTACATCCTCACACCCAAGATCAACTTCACTGTCCCCGTCCCCTACATAATCCCTCCCCGCCCACTCCTGACTAAGGTTAATAGCCTCAGCACTTTTATATAATTGACGGACGCCTGCAGCTGAACTGGTGCTGGATGCTGCCCTCTTTGTGACGTCACACACCTCAAGGGAATCACTGGGGAATCCCCTTAATGACAAGCAGAGACACTAGAGGGAGTTGTATACATAAATAGATCGATGTGCCTCTTGGGGGAAACACAACAAGCTGTCTGTGTACAGTTTGGTGATGATTTATAAGTTGTTTACACAAGTAAGGCCAAGTTAGTGTGAGCCCAGCATAAAATCACATGATTAATGGTCATTAACGACCGGTCTGATTAACGACCGATGTGACCGTTTAAGGGTTAAACTTCTTGCATGTTAAGATATGATTCTGGTACATCATAGCCATGCCAGGCATGTTGGCACATGAACACTATAGAATAGAGAGAATAACCAACAGTTTATTGTCCAGGTTGGGGAATTCATACAAGGAATAGTTCATGTAGAAAATACTGCATATGAGCACAAGTACTGTGGATCACCAGAAAATCTATGCTTTCAGTTTTAATTCCTGATAAATGCCTGTACTAAAATGACCTCAACATACTTGTTCTTCTGTAAAACTCATCTATAGTGTCATCAGCAAAGACAAGATAACTTTATTTTGTGCAAAACAACCTATTTCTATACTGCCCAGGGGATAGATGTCTTATAGTCTGTAGACATATCTGCAGAAACACACAATGGAGTAGATGGAGACTTAGAGAGGGTGCTAGTGTGAAGATTTTTCACTGCTAATTGCTTTTTTTTCCACATATTTCAATTTTCATAATTTTTTTGATTGTTTGACATTCATTGTAGTTTTTATATGATCACTATCTTGGGGACATAATTCGTATTCAAACAATGCTAAAATACTATTTCAATGTGTTTTTATTTTCACTGTTTTCTGCTTTTAGCAGAATTAAAGCAATACACAGTACTCATTATGTACTAAAACCACTTTTATTTGAAATGCACAAATGTGAACATCTGTTATTCATTTATACATCAGATAATGGGAACTGAATAATCAAATTCTTCATCAAAGGAGCTTTCATTCAATGCTTGGGGTATACACCCAGATGTTTTGCATTGCCTTAGTATTCTGCTGTATGGGGAGCTGTATGTAGCATACAATACAATGCAGAAAACTACTGGCCAAGCACTCCATAATTATGGTAGGCCTATGATGTCAATGATGAGAACAAAATTTCAAAACGGTACTTACCAGTGACAGTATCTATACTTCAGAAAGGGGTAGGCAAAGTTGGAAATACAGGCATAATTCACAAAAAGTGAGTCTTGGCCCTTTAATAATTCATTTAAAAATATTTTCCCCATTTTCACATTTTTTTTAGCAAAATTCAAGAAACATTAGCATTTGGCGTATTGGCTAATGGTCACAGTGGTTCCTGTAATAGGCCATGTCAAATTAGGGACATAATAAGATGACAGAAATCTGTACCCAGAATTGGAAATATTGACACGACAAAAATTCTGTTGTGGCCCTTTAGTAAAATATTTCAGCAATTTACACATTTCTTTAGCCAGATTCAAGAAACATTAGCATTTGACTAATGGTGAGATTGGTTTTTGAAATTGACAATGTGCATAGAGGACATACACATTAGGTGTCACCCTCTTATGTTAAAATTTATGGTGCATGTCATTGTCAACAGTTCCTTTTAAACATGTTTAAAATATGACATTGACCCTGAGTGAACCAAGGGCTGGGCTTGACCCAAGGGCTGGGCTTGGAGTTCAGTGCAAATTCATGTGCATTTCAGTATTGTGGTATTTGTGTTCCAGCATTACACACGGACATCTCAGTACTTCTTTGGCCAAACGGTGGAAAACTGCCAACATGACCATTAAAAGGGGCTCGTTTCCAACTTTCTTAAGTCTCTGCAGTTCTTTACAACATGCCATGGTGACCCAATATGGTTCAAGCAGTCATGGGTGTCCAAGTGATGGATTGTGGTCACCTCTCATTTCAGCAACAGTTTGAAACGAATCCAAAAAAAAAAAAAAAAATGCCAAACTGTAGGGTGTATTATGTTTACATGGAAAGGTCAAACAACAGACAGTTATATACATATGTAGTTTATGCAGGTAATTTTGATCGCTGGTCAGAATATCAGCCACCAAGCAACACCTCTTAACTTGAGTGACCTTTGAACATAGATCAGCTATATGTATATTATTCAGTAGGAGATATCACAATCAGCCACTGTATTTATAAAATATTCAACTGAGCACACAGTCCAACTTGCTGGTTAGGCTTGTGTATTCCTGTTAGATAGTATGTTAAAGTCACCCTGAATATCTGCTTGCTTCTGGGGCTAATAAAATAAAATTTGATGTAGTTTTTGCGTGACCATGACGGGTTGATTTTGAATGGAAAAAGTCTCTTGATTGCTTTAACCCTGAAAGTGCTAATCTTGGCTATACAGTGGTACCTGTCTTGATGACCCCTCCAATGAAAGACCGCATACCTTTTTAAGACCACTCACTCAGAACACTCTGCTATCTTTTCCATGTTATTATACCTCTAATTAAAGACCACCTGTTTTGAGAGACCACATTTTCAGCTGCCCTAAGGGCGGTCTCTCAAGACAGGGACCACTGTAGTTGTTTTCACATTACAGTTAAACATATCATGGTTAAAAGATTCAAATTCCTCATAAAGATACCTTTCATTCAAATACCAGCAAGCCTGGTCTAAAGCAAAAGATAGTCTTGGTCAACAGCTTTGCTTGGGGCACTTTGCACAGAATGCAAAGTGTCCCAAGGAAAGCTGTTGACTCAGTCTCAATTTATGCTTTAAGAGTTAATATGATGCTAGTGAGGTCCCGTTTCCCAGATGGCCATGGAAACAGGTTATAGTCCATGTACCTAAATTCATGTCATTAAATGTGACAGTACAGAAGTAGGCCATTGCACCTCTTCCTGAGTAATTATGTTGCAAATAACAATGGAAAGTACGGGAAATACAATTCTCTGGCCCCTTGACTGACGTGCCCCCTTCAGGAGTGATACAGGATCCCTATTCTTGCTCCCAAGATATAGGGACACTGATTTTCTGCGATGGTGGGCAGAATCGCGGAGTGGGTTTCTTGAAACGGAATTTGTCATTTGATACTTTTATGTTCGAAATATAGCCTTTTTTTAGCCAATTTGGTGAGAAATTACAGTAGTCATCGCACATTTTCCTTCCCAAATGTGGTCGCCCATAATAACAACCACCATTTGCCAGGTTTATTTTGCTCATATGATAATCAGCACTGCTTGTGGCCAATCGTGTAACTAGTATTACTAGGTGCAGGATTGTAATTAGTTTTGTCGTTGCGCAGTTTAAAAATGGCGATGGGTAGCAACGAGGAAGGCATGGGGAGCGGGAGCAACATACTTCCTCAGAAGAAAAAGGCAACAAAACGGGCCAACTCATTATCAGCTGAATTATGTGCTAAAATCATTCAGGGATGGTGGCATGTATGCCACCAAGGAAAGTATAATGTTTTGCCAGTTTTGTACGTCCAGCATAGAATGGAGACAGAAAGACATGGTGATGGATCATGTCAAAAGCAATTGAAAATTGCACTTCAGTAGCCAATTCAACATGAAAACGGAATCTACCATTTTGGTAAAACATAAAACCCTATTTTCTGAAGGGGAAAATCGGTGCCCCTAAAGATGTTACATATGTCTCTGCCCCAGTCCATGTATGTGATCCACCATTCTTAGGTATAGCTACACCATTACTGCTGATCAAATACAGACTACTGAGATGCTGTGTTCTTCATTGAACATGTTTAATTTAATTTAAAGTTAATAAAGAGGAATTTAGCTGTTCAAAAGGGGCCGTGCACTACTGTCACTTCCATGTGTGTATACACAAGCTCAGCTTGGTATTCCACTTCAAGGCTGGGCATTACACACCCAAATCCATCCTGGCAGCACATAAATATGCATACTATGGCAAGTAATTTGTTTTGTCATTGACCACCAGGTAAACATGGCTGTAGCTGGAAAAAAAGCTCAACAGAAGGCCACACAAATTAAAGTATGAGTTTCCAAGGATCAGTTGGGATATAGGTGATGATGGTAGACATTTTGTTTATTTATAATTATTTTTTTTTTTGGGGGGGAGGACCAAAATATGACCTAAATTACACAGAAAGATATCAAAATTACACCAAAATCAGATTTTTTACTTTTTTTAAGAAATAAAAAAAGGTTGACATATAGTTCCAAACCGGACACAGGCAGTCCTTTCAGAAACACTTACTATCCTCATGAATCTTTGACTTACCCTGGAAAAAAAATCATGTTTGTTTGTTTTTTTCTGTTTTAGGGCAGTCGGAGATAGGCTAAAGATTCTGCAGACTCTGAAGCCATTTAGAGAAGGAATGTGTGTGATGCCATTTCATTCCATAAGGAATGAGTTCAAGGTAATGTACAAATACATTAGTTTATCAGAATGTGTGCAACCATATAATTTTTTTTACCCAAAGACTTGCGCAAGGCTGATTGAAATGGATATAAGTACATGTACAATGGGGTCTTTAAGTCCCTGTGTGAATGTTGTTTTGGAAGGCAGTATTCTTTGAAACTGGAGAAATATATTGCTGGCCATAATAAAGTGACTTTTGTAAATGCCTACATTTCAGTCTGTTTAAGTATAGCCGCGAAGGGCCTGTGATTTCTATATATCGTATACTTGTAGATTTTTTATATTTACAGCTTAAGTCACTATTTTCATAGGAGGCCTGGCATCAAAGGGGTTAAATTGCTGGTCGCAGGAGCGCAAGCATGTATACCATTTTCAATTGTCTTTTAACAGGTGTTCAACGATGCCATCCATGGACATATAGAGCTTCATCCCCTTTGTGTTAAAATCGTGGACACACCACAGTTTCAGAGGTTGCGTTATATTAAACAGCTGGGCGGATGTTATTTTGTTTTCCCAGGAGCAAGCCACAATCGTTTTGAACATTGTATTGGGTATGTGCAACATAGATGCATATGATTATGGGTCCACTCTCTACTGAAACATTTTATTCATGATTGTCTTAGTGCTTGCTGTGGTTTAATGGTGACAGAATCTTTTTGGCCATCCAGTACAAATAGTGAATGCAGTGTTTGTAACAAGTAGGATTTTCCTACTTTTGTAGGATTTGGGAATAATTGTACGATTTTGTAGGATTTTGAGTGAAAATGCTCAAATTTTTAGGATTTCTGCCTCTAATTCATAAGAACAAACAAAAATGTATGTTAATTTGAGTATTTTTACATGCTGTTAGAGTTTCTTTAGTTTTGACAACAGGGCAAAGAAAACTCACAAATGGCAATTTATCTTAACAAGGAAGGCTTCAGTTAAATTTGACATCATAAAAGCTTTAAAATTTGCTAAAATACTCCAGTTTAGTGGGTGTTGGCATCAAAGATACAACATTCACAATGCTATGACACCTAACCCAGAAAAGTAGGGTTTTTTTTCAATCATTGTTACAAACACTGTGAATCGCGTATCGGTCATTAAATCTAACTATTATGAATGTGGACTAGAGGCATAGATGTTCGACCTGCCATAGGAGAAAATTTTGGCTGCTGGGAAGGAAAATTTGTTTCTATGATTTTGAATGAAAGAAAATCATAATAAATAAAAAAAACTCTCTATTTGTTTTATGAGTTTTGAAAAAGTAACCAAAGACCAATATTAATTTGGCACCTCAGAATAAAGTTATGTGGAACAAATTTTACCAAGCTTAATTTGAGCACAAAAGTTTATTAGTTTGGCAAGTATTGACAGTCAATTCTTGTTTTGATCGAGTGGCAATTTTAGGCATATGTGAACTACTTGTTATGGGTATCATACAGGCCCCATATTACATGTATGTTTATCATCTGCAAGTTGCTTGTCATACTAAGGCTACTGGCAGTGTTCAGTACATTACATGAAGCATTCACAAGGTGATCATGCTGCCTAGTATACTTTTTTGATTTGCTCACAAACTAGTAAAGAGCCACTAGATTATTTCAAATTGTATGTACACCTGGCCTGTATATGATACTGGCCAACCAACCATAATGCAGCAACTATAGCCAGAATTTAATAAATTTCAATATACATGTATATATGTTACTACTCCTGGAATACCATATATAATGAAAAAATATCGACTGAACAGGGCTGGCTTTAATAGGAATATGATTCAATGTAGGACAAACAAAAACAGAACTGTAAGTTGGTGATCTTTATATAGAAAAGTCTTTCTAGAGTTGGTCTTAATTGGAGATTCCACTGTATTAATTGTATTATTGTAATATACGTTTTGGTAGAACACACACACATCCTCTCATTTTGTGAGTGTGTTTGCTAGACAGTGGTGATCATGCAGAAAGGAGGAGAGGGTCTGATTTATCTGTGTCCAATTCCTAGGGTATGTTATCTAGCTGGACAGTTGGTTATGGCCCTGAACGAGAAACAACCTGAACTAAACATCACAGACACAGACATGTTGTGTGTACAGATAGCTGGGCTGTGCCATGATCTGGGTGAGTCTTAATCATGATTTTGCTTATTTCTAGGGTAGCTACCCTCAGAGGAATAAAGTCAACAACTTTTCTTGACACCCAGAGTATACCAAGGAAACTTGTTGATTTATCATCTCCATAATTTTTTTTTTATGGAAAAAACAGACAGTATTTACCAGAGTGGACATTCTCTGGTAAGGTTTAATGAGAAAAAGTTGGATGTACAGACATTATTTTAGTATAAGGTATATGAGGGGAAAAAACATGTACAGTCTGTACTTCATACTTACATACTTAGTATTCAAATCACTGTCAGTGCCGTCTGATAAACTTCAAGCTCCTATGGTTTTATTTTAGTGGTGGTCTGGAGTCAGAAACACTTGAGCAAGTACACAGTATGATATTGACTTATGGTATTGTAAGTATTAAAGCTTTGGGGGATGTATTCCCCCCCCCCCCAAAAAAAAAGAAGTATTTAATCTTTTGTCAACACAAAGAACAAACTTAGGTAATCTTAAGTACTTTCTGAACTTTTGTTACATCATTTTTAATTTATTGCTATGGCATTTAATTCATCACCCCCAAAATAACAGAGATCATTGTGAAAATTACATATAACAATGTTCATATGTTTTACTCCATTTGCTTGCAGGTCATGGTCCATTCTCACACTTGTTCGATGGCAAGTTTATTCCAACCGTTCGACCAGGCCGCAATTGGAAGGTAGAACATTAGCAATAAATATTGTGAATATTATTCTCTCTTTTTTTTTTTTTTTTAGCTCAGCTGACTGAAAAGTCAGCTGAGCTTTTGTGAGGGTCGGTCGTCCGTCCTCTGTCCTCGGTCAGTCCACAATTCACATTTTCGACTTCTTCTCCAAAACCGTCAGCCTGAAACTTGGTGGCAATGTACCTTGGGTGGGTTTTACCAGTTTTGTTCAAATGGTCATGCTCCATTGATTTTTTGAAATTTTTATGAAATTTTTTGTTCTTTTATTGGGGAAGATCTGAAAAAATCTCAGAAACTGCTCGCCCAATTGATTTGATATCGCACACGGACACTCCTAGCTCTGAATTTGTTCACCATGTGGTGCTGCATTTTTTTCTAATTTTTACCTCAGCTGACTTGTCAGTCAGCTGAGGTTTTTTGAGGGTCCGTCCGCCGTCCGTCGTCCGTCCGTCGTCCGTCCGTCGTCCACAATTCACATTTTCGACTTCTTCTCAAAAACCGTCAGCCAGATTCACTTCAAACTTGGTGGAGATATGCCTTGGGTGGATCTCTACCAAGTTTGTTCAAATGGTTACGGTCCAGTGATTTTTGGATTTTTAATTAATTTTTTTCGTCTTTTTTGGGTAAATCTTAAAAAATCTTCTTCTCCGAAACCGCGCACCCAATTGCTTTGATATCACACAGGAACACTCCCTGGGACTCCTAGTTCTTAATTTGTTCACCATGTGGCGCTGCAATTTTTTCCTATTTTTTTATGAATTTTTGTGTGTTATAGCTATTTTCGACTTCTTGTCCAGAACCATCACTCAGATTTAGCTGAAACATGGTGGATATTTTCCTTGTAGAAGGGTCAAACAAAGTTGTTCACTATGTGGGAATGCTGCGGATTCCTGATTTTTAACAATTTTTTCAATTCGGGTACTTATCAGTCAATGCAGCTTTCCTATTGATTACTCTGGAAGTCAATGGGCATTCTAATGCTAATTCACATTTTTGACTTCTTCTCCAAAACGGTCATCCAGATTAACTTCAAACTTGGTGGCAATGTACCTTGGATGGGTTTCTACCAATTTTGTTCACGTGGTCATGCTCCAGTGATTTTTGGATTTTTAATGAATTTTTGTTGTTGTTTTTTTTGGACAAATCTTAAAAAACCTTCTTCTCCAAAACTGCTTGCCCAAATGCTTTGATAT
Organism: Hermodice carunculata; assembly: GCA_964020975.1. Taxonomy (NCBI): domain Eukaryota; kingdom Metazoa; phylum Annelida; class Polychaeta; order Eunicida; family Amphinomidae; genus Hermodice; species Hermodice carunculata. The sequence goes on along the minus strand of OZ026624.1, from coordinate 36,261,186 downwards.
CACACAGGAAGACATCTAGGGACTCTTTGTTGTTAATTTGTTCACCAGGTGGCGCTGCAGTTTTTTTCTAATTTTTTTTGTGAATTTTTGTGTGTTATAGATATTTTCGACTTCTTCTCCAGAACCGTCACTCAGATTAAGCTTACACATGGTGGATATGTTCCTAATGGAAGGGCCAAACAAAGTTGTTCACTATGTGGGAATGCTGCGGATTCCTGATTTTAGCTCAGCTGACTTGTCAGTTTATAGAGCTGTGGGGTCACAGTGCAACATACATGAATTTATACTCTTCATTGTAACTTGAGAACTACTTGAACTTTGATGTTGCACTTGTAAGTGTTCTTCAATAAAGGTCAGACTTACTCAGAACATGGTGTCCTTGATCCTTTCCCAAGTTCATAGAGCTGCAAGTGTGATGAATGTCCAGATCAGCTGAGGCTCGGGCTGTTCACACAGCCCTGTTGTTTTTTTTTTTTTATGTGTTTAGCTCAGCTGGCCTGTCAGTAAACTGAGTTTTTGTGACAGTCTGTCGTCCGTCATCAATTTACATTTGGACTTGTCCTTTAAAACCGTCAGCCAGATTCACTTCAAACTTGGTGGGGATATGCCTTGGGTGGGTCTCTACCAAGTTGGTTCAAATGGTCACGCTCCATTGATTTTTGGATTTTTTATAAATTTTTTAGCTCAGCTGACTTGTCAGTCAGCTGAGCTTTCGTGAGGGTCCGTCATCTGTCTGTCCACAATTCACATTTTCGACTTCTTCTCAAAACCGCCAGCCAGATACACTTCAAACTTAATCTTTTTTGGGCAAATCTTAAAAAATCTTCTCTGAAACCGCTTACCCAATTGCTTTGATATAACACAGAAACACTCCCTGGGACTCCTAGTTCTTAATTTGTTCACCAGGTGGCACTGCAATTTTTGTCTAATTTTTAGCTCAGCTGATAAGTCAGCTGAGCTTTTAGGAGGGTAGGCCATCTGTTGTCCGTCCGTCCATCCACAATTCACATTTTCGACTTCTTCTCAAAAACCGTGTGCCAGATCCACTTCAAACTTGGTGGGGATGTGCCTTAGGTGGGTCTCTACCAAGTTTGTTCAAATGGTCATGGTCTAGTGATTTTTGGATTTTTTATCAATTTTTTGTTCATTTTTGGGTGAAATCTTAAAAAAATCTTCTCCGAAACCGCTTGCCCAATTGCTTTGAAATTGCATAGGGACAACTCCTGGGGACCCCCAAACCTTAATTTATTCAGTAGGTGGCGCTGCAATTTTTTTTCTATTTTTAGCTCAGCTGATAAGTCAGCTCAGCTTTTAGGAGGGTAGGCCATCTGTCATCTGTCAGTCCACTATTCACATTTTCGACTTCTTCTCAAAAACCGTTTGCCAGATCCACTTCAAACTTGGTGGGGATGTGCCTTGGGTGGGTCTTTACCAAGGTTGTTCAAATGGTTATGGTCCAGTGATTTTTGGATTTTTTATTAATTTTTTTGTTCATTTTTGGGTGAAATCTTAAAAAATCTTCTCCGAAACCGCTCACCCAATTCCTTTAATGTCACACAGGAACACTCCCTGGGACTCCTAGTTCTTAATTTGTTCACCAGGTGGCGCTGCAATTATTTTGAAATTTTTTATGAATTTTTGTGTGTTATTACTCGAATCGAGGCCCCTGTGGTAAAGGTGCCGTCTACGTATGTTAAGTGGACTGTGGTAGAGAGGTCCCGTTCGCGGGTTCCCCCCACAGCCCCTTCTGCTACAGTGAGCAGGTCTGTAGGCAAGTGTCCCTCCCGTCCTGTCTGCCCTACTGCCGGCCGTTCGTAGGTAGTTCGGCGAAAGGACGGAACCTTGGTAGTCACTACGGCAGTGAATACCAAGGGGGGGGGGGGGGGAGTCAGTAGTCTCTTCAGGTAGAGATAGGGTGATGTTGTCATCACTACCTGTTGGTACTACTCCTCCAGGCTTTCCTCCCTGTGCCCCGCCCGGTCAAACTTTGGCTGTGCAGGCGGAGGTGACCGCCCAAGTGATTATGGGCAAAGTGGAGGTGCTGTTTGCTGCGGTCGGCGAACGGCTGGACAAGTTGGAGCGTAAGGTTTCCTCCGGGGGACCTAGGATTGTTCCTCCTTCACCCGCCCACTCGATGTTGCCTGGCCAAGTCTTCCCCCTAGTTGACTGCACCTAAGCCTAAAGTGGCTAGTGCGGTCAAGGCGATGGCCCCCACTGCGTCCTCCGTGGTGTCCGCGGGCGTTTCCAGGTCTCTTGGGGACCAGGTGACAGACCGGAAAATAGTCCTCGGTGGTGAGGGCTCGGCCTTTACGGTAACTTTTGGGGGGGGGGTGAGAGATTGGCTTCTCGGCCGGTTTCTCCCCTACCTCCCTCCTCTGGCCGCGAGCGTTCGCGCTTCCGCCACGGGAGGGAAAAGAAGAAGAAGAAGAGGCGTCATCGGCACCTCTCCTCCTCTCTGTCACCAGATGGGAAGTAGGGGTGGCCAGATTCCATGATTTTTTTTGTCGTTTTCCGTTTTTCAAATTAAAAATTCTGTTTTCTCAAATTGATAATTCCGTTTTTTTTTTTTCCATTTTAAATATTTTATCCACTCTGCAATTATTAGGAAGGGCTGTTTGAGGCTGGTAGTGTTTGGCGTCCGTCGCCATGCTGCTTGGCTGCCATATTGCTGGCCAACTTCGGCAAGTAGTAAATAATAGTCCCGCACAAAATGAGGCCGGCCGCCAGCATTGGGTTCTTTAATCTAAATTTGTCACCAGAGGTCTCTGGTAAATCATTGTTTATTAGAATGGAATGGTAGCGATCGCGAAGGATGAATTTTATGTAAATTTACTTCAAATAAAGTGTTGGAATGGCTGAAAATAATGGGAAATGGTTGCAGTTTCGGGGAAATCTATAATTCCGTTTTATTTTACCGATTCCGCAAATCCGTCCGTGATTCCGGGATCGCGGAAACTGGACATCCCTACGGAAGGTACGTCACCAGAGCTGTCGCTCGGGCGTTTTGCCTGCCGGAGGGAGGCAGGTCTCTCCCTTGGCAATTCCCACTCCGGATGGTGGTACAGTGGTGCGCGGATTGGATGACTGGGTGCCTAGTCCCACCGGGGGAGTCGATCGGTACGGGTTGGAGGCTTGGCCATCTTCTCCCACCCCAATGGAGATTGATCAGGCGGTCGATGTTTCTTCCGTTGGGGAGGTTTCCTCTGCTGTGACCTATGCCAATGTTACTGCGGGCTGGGGCGCTTTGGCGCTTGAGCCTTCCCCTGCAGAGGCTAAAGGGATGGCTTCGGAGACAACTGGGCCGGTGCAAGAGGTTGCGGCAAGTGTCGCCCCTAGGCCTATTCACTTAGTGCGTGCCGGCAGGCCGGTGACACCTCCTCCCACTGGGGAGCTTCTGTCGGGCATCTTGCCCGAGGAGACTCTTCGTGCGTGGGAGGAACTGCAGTCTCAGTACAGTTCTGGGACTCCGGCACCAGCCGCAGAGGCTCCCACAGTGTCGGGACTTCTCCCGGACGCCAAGGCAAGGACTGAGTAGGAGCATCTCGAGGATGTTCTCCTTGCATTGGGGGACGATCTGGAGGATTGTCCCACGGCCGAAGACATTCTTGACCTCAATTGCTCGGATTTCCCAAGTGAAGATTCCGAGCATGAGGAAGGAAGCCGAGTCTCGGCCACTTCTTGCGGCCGCAGAGCGGGCGAAAGCTCTCCAGTGTACGGCTTCAGCCGAGGAGGTGGTAGACCAGGCAGACCGGTCTCCCTCTAAGACGGACAGGCCGGGGTCCGTGTTTGGGGCAAACATCGCTTTTATGCGGGATACCCTTCCCGGGGAGGCTGTCCCACACCCCACATCGGTACAGCCAAAGGCAGTGCCGATGTCGGTTGACGGAGTGGAGGCGGCACCCAAGTTAGAGGTGCCTTTCTCCACCTTCGTGGCTGGGAAGTTAGTTGAATTGTCAACAGAACTCTCTGGGTCTAGCGATGCGCCAGAAACGGAATCCTCCGGGGACGGCCTAGCCCCGGGTAGGTTGCTGGCAAAGCCGAAGTCCAGACTGGAGTTGTACCTGACGAGTCGATCTGTGTACAACTTCTCCCCTGCGACGGTGGACGCTCCCTTACGGGACCGCCCCATCAAGGAGTCTGAGATTGTAACCCTGCCTCTCTCATCCCTCTGGCGGTTTGAGCAGGATGCACGGGTTATGACTATTGTGGGCTCCTTCCTGGACTGTTCTGGGTGTTCTGCCATGCGCCTTTTGGAGGAGGCGCGTGACGACCCCTCGGCGCCAGCCTCCACCAAACGTTTGGTGGAGGCCCTGCTGGGTCTCGAGCAGTCTCGGGGCCGCGCTGTGGGTCACATTCTTAGCGGGGCCATTACACTCGATGCAAATGTTAAGTTGCTGCGACGTAATGCGCTCCCCATTGCGGCCAACCTACCGGCGGAGGTAAGCAAGGCCGCTTACCGCCTGCCCCTGGATCCTGTTGGTCTGGGGCTGTTCGGTCAGGGGTTGGTCCCACTCCTTAACAGGGCAGATCAGATGGCCAAGGAGAAGCATCAAAAGTCTCTGGATGAGGCTTTGCTGCGGGGTGCGAGGTCGTCCAAAGGGACGGCCCTTCTCCGTCAGCCTGCCGCAGCTGGGCTTAGCTCTAGGCCACAGCAGAAGCCGCGGAGGCCGAAGCCGACTAAGAAGGGAGGCCAGTCTTCGAGGTTGGTTTTTTTATTGGTGCTAAGGGCAACCGGAAACCGGCGACTCGTCCCTAGGGATGCGCGCCGGTCGTCCGACGCCTCTGCGGGCCCACCGGTCTTCGATCCCTCTCCACCTTCTTGGCGAGGGTCGGTAGGCGGGCGACTTGTGTCGTTTGCAGACCAATGGGATCGATTAACGGACGATGTTTTTGTCAGGAATGTCGTCTGTCAGGGCTATGTACTGGACTTTGCCGAGGGCAGTCCTCCACTTTCAAGAGTCTCCTTCTCGTTTCTGCCTCGCGTAGAAGTGGACCGGGCACTCTTGGACGAGGCCATGCAAAAGCTGGTGGACAAACAGGCCATCGAACCAGTGCTCGATGTTGCGTCTCCAGGTTTTTACAGCTGTCTCTTTTTGGTGCCAAAAAGGACGGCGGTCAAAGACCGGTGATCGACCTGCCACGTCTCAACGAGTATCTTGTTGTGCAGCACTTCAAGATGGAGACCCCCGCCACCATCATGGCGGCGATGCGACATGGTGATTGGGCAACCTCAATAGACCTGGAAGACGCTTATTTTCACATTTCCATAGCTCCGTGCTCTCGGAAATTTTTGCGTTTCATGGTCAACGGCAGAGTGTTTCAGTTCCATGCTTTCCAGTTCGGCCTGGCGCCGGCACCGCTCGTCTTCACTCGGGTCATGAGCGAGGTAGCAGCTTTTGTGCACTGGCAAGGGATCCGGCTGCACATCTGTCTGGACGATTGGCTCCTGCGGTCTCAGGACCATGGCCAACTTCTTCGGAACACGCAGTTCATGTTGAATCTGTGTGCAAAGTTAGGTCTCATTGTGAATCTCCCGAAGTCCAGTCTAACACCCGTGAGGGAGTTTGTTTTTCTGGGGATTCAATTTTTGACGGTCCCTTTCATCTGTCTCCCGTCAGAGGACAGATGGAGGCGACTTGTCTCCCTTTTGAACATCTTCAGGAGGGCGTCGGCCCCATCGGCACGTCAATGGATGCGTCTGCTAGGGACCCTAACGTCCATGGGTTCTCAAGTTCCCCTGGGGAGGCTTTATCGTCGGCCTGTCCAGCTCAGTTTCCGGGATCAGTGGGATCGACAGAGCAGGCTCTTGTCCCAACATATCTTGATTCAGCCTCTCGATTGGCTAATTCTGAGTTGGTGGTCTCGTCGGGCAAATGTGATGCCGGGACAGTCCCTGGTGCCGTTCAGCGCCGAGGTAACTGTTTCCCGACGCCTCTCTTCAGGGCTGGGGAGCCCATTTGGACTCTGTGACAGCCTCAGGCAAATGGCCTCTTCTGTGGAGGCAGTTTGCCATCAATTGGCTCGAGCTGGAGGCGATTCATTGCGCCCTTCTCCAGTTCAAGTCACAGGTGGAGAACAAGCACGTCCTGGTGATGTGCGACAACCGTACGATGGTTGCGTACATCAACAAACAGGGAGGTACCAGGTCGAAAAGGCTGTTCTCCCTGGCCAAGTCGATCTTGCTTTGGTGCCGTCAGTACGGCGTCAGGATCCAATGTCGGCACATTTCGGGTTGCCTAAATGTCAAGGCCGACCTGCTTTCTCGCCGATCGCAAGTGATTCAGACCGAGTGGTCTCTGAATCCCAGGGTGGTGGAAGCGATCTGGGCCCTTTGGGGCCGACCGCACATTGATTTCTTCGCCACCAGGGACAATCACAAGATCGACACCTTTGTGTCCCCATTCCCCGACGAATTGGCGTGGGCCACAGACGCCATGTCAATTTCGTGGCAGGGGATGTGTTCGTATGCCTTTCCTCCAACTCCACTCTTGCCGAAAGTGTTGCGCAAGATTCGGGAGGAGCAGTGCGAAGTCCTTCTTGTGGGCCCTTGGTGGCCCAAGAGGGAATGGTCCTTGGACGAGGTCAGTTGAGCAGTTCATGTGCTGTTGTCATGAATTGCAATGAAATATGTAAAATATGCTTCATTGATAGTCATGGTGGGGGTGGAAGTGTAGTGAAGTACTATCCGGGAGAGGTAGCTAGCTCTCTGCACTGTATGACCTCTGCCTTAATTATGTTTTTTACTGTACTCACTCTGCACTCATGTTGACTGATTTGTCAGCAGATTTGTTGGGAGTTCTCCATTTGCACATTGCAGCACAAGAGGATATTGTGGCTGGCCACTTGAAGGTAGCTTGTTCTAAGGTGGTAGTCATAAGTAAAGAAATGAGTAGAGGGAATGTGTTAGCTCTTTCAGTCCCAAGTTTTGACTGAATCAACAGCTTTCTTTGGTGTGCTTGGGCACAATGTCCCCCAAAGCCCACTCAGGAAAGCCGTTGACCCAGACAATCATATTCTATGGGACTATTGACATGCTGATACTTGAATGAAAGGCCTTTTTACAAACAATGTTAATATATGTAGTTCATTTGATAATTCACAGAAGGAACATGTACAATGTACATGTGGGCAATTGTTACTATAACTTCTGTTCTTTCTATGGATTGGTCACTAGGTGCCCAACCCGTGCTATGGAAAGCTGTCGAATCGTTCTTTAGCCTTAAAGCACTGATTTAAGATTGAGTCAACAGCTTTCCTCGGGACACCGTGGGTGTAATACGCCCAAAGTGTCCCGAGGACAGCTTTTGGCTAAGACTTTTTGCTTTAGACTAAGCTTGCTGGCGTTTGAATTAAAGGTATCTTCATGTGGAATTTGAATCTTTTAACCATTATATGTTTAACAGTAATGAGAAAGTAACTATAGCAGTGATTGACACTTTTAGGGAGCAGTCTTGTAGAAGCTGATTGGAAATTGAAAAATCACCTCCCATGATTATGAGGACATGAAAGAAATGTTATTTCATGACGTTAGGTTTATATATGTATATACACGTTTTGCAGCATGAAGAAGCTTCAGTGGACATGTTCGACTACATGGTAGAAAGCTGTGATTTGATTCCAGAATTTGAGAAGTACGGTCTGACAGCAAGAGACCGCATATTTATCAAGGAACAAATAGCAGGGCCTTTGAAAGAAAACAAGGTGAGATTTGATCCTTGATGGGGTGGAACATGTGGGTCCTGTAGAGTGAATATTTGGGTTCTCTGGTACTGCGATGAAACTCAGTTGCAGAAAGCAGGAAGTCCACTTATGTATGAAGCACCATCTTAAAATGCTGGGAAAGAAAGTACAATTTTCATTACCAGTTTTGAAACCTGGGGGCCTCTGGACACTTTATGCTAGAATGATGAATGTCAAAACTTGCAATGCCACTTCAGGGACAGATTTTGGCCTTCAACATCTGTAGCCGAATTGAAAAATAAAACAGTAATTAATGCAGAATTCAATGCAACTCTTAATTAATTCATGTTAAAATAAATTAGCCATTTGCAAATTTCCTTAGCCAAATGAATGAAACATTGGCATTTGGCTAATTGGCTAATGGTAGCAGCTGTCCCCGCTACTCGTTTATAGTCTGGATACATTGGTACCTGCAATTTAGACCCCCAACTGCCACAAAAATGGGCGCATGCTGCAGTTGGTCTTAAAATGAAGGTATATTCATCAGAATAAACATGAGTAATAAACGGCACAACCAACTGGTTCCAGGATTATAAGAGGAGCCTCCTCCTCTACATGTTTCCCCCCCCCCCCCCCCCCCCCCCCCGGGGGGCTTCGTCAGGAGGACTTGGAGGCTTGGAGTTTATTGATTTACGTCAATGTTTATCAAAAATGAGGTGCTTCTGACGGTCTAGAAATGGCAAGAGTATAGCGTTATGAAAATGCTTATTATGACGTCACAGATGAGATCATAACTGAGGTCAGTGTTGTGATCTTAGTGTTAGATTTTTAATGTGAGAATGTCCAGTGGAAAGATGAGGTATACAATTAAGCCCGTGTCGGTCGTGATTGGTCTTAATATTTTATTTCAGTGTAGAGGTCTCTGTAAAAAATATATATTTTAGACAAGATGGATCCAGTTTTAAGATTCTGATACTTTTTAGAAATGAAAGTAATGTTTATAAACCGTTTTTCCAAAGAAGAGTGCATTTTAAATTCTGATAAATATTGTGTATTTTCTGTATGTAGGGATGGCCATATACTGGCAGAGATGTGGAAAAGAGCTTTCTTTATGAGGTAAGTGAATAAATGAAAGTGTGTGAGAAATTGTTGTCTGAAGAAGTATATTTAACATCCAGTTTATAACTTTTTTTTGCTTTATATACATATTTTGAATCAGTTATGTTCTTCGGACTCACAGTCGCCTGGAAAAAGCTAGAATTGTACACACATTGCTGGATATTCATATTTAGTGACCATGCATGGAACGATCGGGCAGGATATAAAATCAAGTCATGTAACATAGCAGTGACATTTTTATGTATATTTAAGTGGAATTGTCACCTAATTGTACATTCAGATTCCATATGAAGAAAAGATATCCATCACTTACCATCATGCCTGGTCCATGGTTTGTACGTTGTATGCCAAAATAGCCTAGCGAGATATGTTGCTGTCAGTCAAGTGCAAAAACACCGAAGCCTTGATCAGGGGACTGAAAAGACATAAATGTTATCCAAGGTCTTCGTTTGACAGTGTTTTGCATTGAATCGTGCAAGCTGAAAGTTGTAAACAAGTATTGATAGATTTTAAAAGAAACCAAAAGAAACAGTTTTCAGGCCTACCCACCCACATCATACATCATATAGAAACTTTTGATTGCTTAAAGCTGTATATTATGGCACCAGTGACTGTTTTGATCTTGTGGACTGCAGATCTGGATTTCATGTGAATCACTTTATTGGATATATTGTATTGTTGAGTTTTCACAGAAGATAGGTAAGTAGCACATAAATGGTAGGGGGGGAAAATCTCCTGTACTTTGGGCAGCCAAAGTGTATAATTGTATGTTTTATTTGTGTGATCTCAGATTGTAGCAAACAAGAGAAATGGTATAGACGTGGACAAGTGGGATTATTTTGACAGAGACTGCCATATGCTGGGAATCAAGAATAACTTTGACCATGTTAGATTCATGAAGTTTGCAAGAGTCTGTGACTTTGAAGGGGAATTACAGCTGTGTTCAAGAGACAAAGTAAGTTGCTAGTAACCTACATGGGAGGTTAAAAGGCATGGAGTTTGCAGTTGTCTGTAATTCTAAGGAAATGCACACTGCAACAGAGGTTAAGACATGTATTAGTCAATATGACTAAACCCTGATCACAGATTACACAACAAAAAGAGTTTCCACCTTTCCCCTTTAAGCTGGCTGGAGGTCAAATGTCTGCTTCAAGGATTTTATATTGATTTTTGTTTAATCAGAAACAAAGAGAATTGTAGATGAGTCATATCTGAATAGCATGCCTCAGGTCAACAACATTCTCTAGTACCCAATCCACCCCGAGGAAAGCTGGTGACTGTCTTAATTCAAGGAAGGACAGAGTAAAACCAGATGGTAAGATGGGTGTCACACTTGGTCTTGGTCTCAAGTCGATCATACATGGTGATGGTGGCTGTAAATTTACAGTGTTAGATTGTAAATCTTAGCAAGACCAGTATCCGCCTATAAAATATCAAATGAAAGACTTTTTTTTTTTGTTGTTAATGGAACTCTTCAGAGACTTGTTAGTTATTAGGTGTGCCCTTGATGTTGCCAGGGTTAGCATTTCTAGCATATTTTACACAACATTGCTGTATGGAGCACATATGCCATGTGTAGATGTTATGCAGATGCAGGGTTTTAGGGGGATGTGACCGGTGATGTAAAGCCCAAGTTGGGACTTCCTTTGTGGGAATGTTACACAGATTTGGCATAAATGAAGCTCAGCTTGAAAGTGACAAGTCCGAGAACTTGACTATCTGCATGTGGTAAGTTCCACTTTATCGGTGACTGTATTGACATCTTACCTTTCAATACACTTGTGATATTTGTCTGCTTGAACAGGAGGTTGGAAACCTTTACGACATGTTCCATACTCGCAGTGCTCTGCATCGTCGTGCTTACCAGCATAAGAATAACAATATTGTGGAGGCCATGTAAGTGGGATATAGACTTTATGTATATTGTACCCTGTTTGGAAACGATTCTGGTGTTTCTGAAATTTCACCATGGTGATCCAAACAAAAACATGACATGACATTATCTATCATAATAAATTAGTTTAATTTCACTTAGTTTTAATTTTCGCTTTTTGGCTGATGCTTCAAAGCCACCAAAATAAAAACCAAGTGAAAAAAAAAAAAGACTTTTAACGTGGTACAGATAGAAATTATACCAACATAGTGAATTTCAAGTTTCAGTGAACGATGCAGAATACAAAAAACCGACAAAAATTAGAAACAGTGAAAATGAATGTATTTACAGTAAGTTGAAGCACAGATATAGAGTTAAGCCCATCTAAAACTTTACAGCCAAATGCATTTCTTGTGTTGCAAAGTGTTGTGCTGGGGTTTGTAAAGGTTGTAAAAGGTTTGCAAAAGGTTGACAAAGGGTTTCAAATGGTTGAAATAGTTGCAAACCATTTCAGCATTTTAATCAATTAGGTTGAGAAAGTGTGTGAAGTGGTTGTTAACCATTAGAGAAAGGTTTAAAAGTGTTTAAAAGGGTTTTAATGCAGTGAGAGGAAATGGTTTTGAAATGGTTTGGAAAGTGTTAAAAATGGGTTTGAAAAAGATTTGTCTTTCACTCAAATGGTCAGGAAAAGGTTGACGCGTTTGGTGACTGTTAAGTTTAACATGGGCAACTGTACCACGTTTAGGGAAAAGGATGTTTGCAAAAATACCAAATGCAAGACTGGTACGATTTCCTTGATGACAACAAAGGAGCTTTTGTCGTCTTTTACAGTTATGCACATGGTTATGTTGGGAAGAAGCTGTATTTTATAACTTAAATATCAGACTTGTAAAACTTTTAAGCAAGCATCAAATCAATGCAGGAGATGTTAATAGGAAAAAGACCAATTTATGGATTTAAATATTGTCCATGTAGTATTTGCAAAGACAGCTTGTGCAACTTCTGGAGTCATTTTGCGTACCATGCTTTTGTCACTGGCCACTCAGACTGTCTTTGATAAGTGAGTGAAAAAAATTTCCACTTTTCCTATTTATAAAATTCTGGGAATGGTTATGGAAGAAGAATTAATTATATAATGAAATATAAATTTGTGTTCTGTAGGATTGTGGAAGCAATGGTCAAAGCTGATGACCACATCAGAATTCCCGGCAGAGATGGGTAAGCACAAAATGGAGTTATTTTTGAGAGAATGACTGGTATAGAGACATAAAGCAGCTGCAGATCCTATGGATTTGAATTTTGTAGTTTATGACTGCATATACCCAAGAATATTTTGTTTTGCAGGGCAACAGTACCATTTCTATTTTGATCAGATTTGGAAAATGCTATCAAGTGAAAGTTTGTGCATTGTCAGGAGCCTTTCCATATTTCATGATAATAAGTACATGAAACACCAATATTGTTAATCAGACCTAAATTTGCACAGTGAAGCTTTATTCTGATTTTCTTCTTCTTCTTTTTTTTTTTTTTTGTTACCCCGCCCCCCCCCCCCCCCCCCACCAGCCCGACAGGGTATAGTGTGCAACTTCTTTTGTGCTTTGATACATTTATGGGGAACTTCACACACAAACTTTTCCTTAAATTCCAGTGTCTTACCTAGTGATGCCTGATTAACAGCACCTTACAGTCTTTGAATTACCCAACTTTCACTGCTTGACACTAATACCACAAATCAGGGCTGATAGCGGACTTGAATTTAGCTGCCAGCATGAGGCAGGATGGTATTATACCATAGCATTAACCAGAAATGGCTAAACTAGGCATGCAAACTTAAATTAAAAACAGGGTATGCAGACTTTAAAAACAAGGTGCAAATGTACTATCTCTTGCAGTATAATTTTTTCTTCTATAATCCAAGGAGTGCATATTAAAAGCTGGGTGTGATTTTGAGAATGTGGCCATGGGAAACATGCTGGTACACCTGGTGAGCTAAGGCACTGTCAAAGTCACACTGAGTGCTTCTATAACTGAAGACTTGGTGGAACTCGGAAGCAAAGACCACTGGTGCCATTAGCCATTTAGCCAAATGCTAATGTCTTATTCTTTTGGCTGAAGAAATTTGCAAATGTCTATAATTTATTTTAACATGCTTGTATAACTGAAAACTTTGTGTAACTCAGAAGCTGAGACTGTTGATACCATTAGCTAATTAGCCAAATGCTAAATGTTTCATTCACTTGGCAAAAGAAATTTTCTAATTTATGTTAACATGAATTATAAGAGTTAGGTCAAAGTCTGCAGTGATTACTGTTTTATTTCCTGATTTGGTGGCTAATTTTGAAGGCCTAGAACTGTCCCTGCAGAAGGGGCACTGGTCCTGAGATGTCCAATGCCAGCAACAATGTGAATGGGAATATTACGGTGATTATTTGGGAAGGTGGTCCCGGGGTTATTGAGACCTTCAGTGTTAGTATTATCATGCAAGAATGAGATAAAACTGGCTAATGATTTTTTCAGCAATGCATGTTTGCCACAGGCCCATTCACAAGAGCATGTACCACATCCACATGATGTGAATCAATGATAATTGGTCACTGTTGCCATCTTTTTTGTGTGGATTGGGTGGATTTAGAGAGTATGATGATAATGATCAAAAAGTGATGCCTTGTATTCCAAGATGTTTATGAAATACATTTGTCTTCTCATTCAGAAAACCAAGGAAAATGTCTGAAACGATTGACGATATGGCTGCATTCTGTAAACTCACAGACCATATTTTCCATTTGATACTTCTGTCAACTGAACCAGAGCTGAAGGAAGCACGGACAATTCTGGAGAATATTCAGCGAAGAAAGCTGTACAAATGTATTGGTCAGACTGTACCAAAGTCTGGTGTCAAGTTGCCTGAGGTATGATGTGCTAGTTTATTTTACATGTACAGGTGTATGTTTTGAAAGTGAAAATCCATAAAAACTTGTGACGGCTCTTGCATTTTTTGGTAGCTTTAGTGCTCTATATTTGCTTAAAATGATGCAAGTACCAACATGTGCCACTGTGCTGTCAAGTCTGAAAAATAAACACATATGTTCCCGTTTCCTTTCAAATTTGAATACACAAACCATAAATTACGCAATTGAAAGGACAAATTTTTTTTCTTGAATTTTGAATTTTTACTATGTACCAGGATACAGAGGCTAATGCTGATAGGTAATAGATGGATTTTGACCCAAATGCAGTTAGATGTTGAAGTGATTTTTTGGAGAATTTTTTCCAAGTACTAGTTTAGGGTAAGAAGGCGGTTATGATTAATTAGGAAATGGTGAAAATTCTGAACCGTTTCTCAGGAGCTGAGCGGTTATGCTACTTTTCAGTTTTAGGATTTTACCTGAATTCTGGTATTTCTTGGCGAAAATGCCGAAGAATGCCGAGATGCTTTTCACTCCACACAATACCTCGGCAAATATCAGCGAAAATACAGAGAAACGCCAAGGTAAAGAGTACGGTGAAAGTTACCTCAGTTTTTCTGGGCATTCTTGCCGAGAAAGGCCGAGAGGAGAGTAGCATTGCAGCAGACCTCTGCGTTTCTCAGCAAAATTGCTGAGAGATGCAGAGAGAAAGATTTTTGTACAAGTTTCCTCAGCATTTTTCAACTAAAAAAAGTCGAGGGTGGCCCTTTCTTGGAGGTTTTGGCTGTCCTAGTGGCTGCATCTGCTTTTGGCCAGTTTAAGGGGACAAGTGCCTATGGAGCATCCTGGATGTACCACTGAGGTGTAAGCCTCATTTTGACATTTTAGGGATATTTCTGTCCAATGGGATATATTAGTGTTCAGTCTTTCTAAATTTCTGCATTTTTCTTCAGGATTGTGAATCAAAAATTAGGGAGGAGATATCGAAGGCAATGACAGAAGAAGAACTTGGGAGGCCCCAGCTGAAGCCAGATGACTTTGTTATCCATGTAAGTGTTCAAACATGATGTCACAGGAAAGCAAGTAGAGACTCATCTGTGTGCATCCTGTAGTCGTAAGTGATCACTCAGTCAGGAAGGCTACAGTTGCATATTCAACAAAGCTTGTCTGGACCATATTTGCTGTACCACAACACCTACACATATCAAATTTGGTGTGTGGACAGTTCATAGGCAGGAGTGGGTCATATCTCGTGATGTGCACCCTATGGGTAGTTTGAATCATGGCTTTCCCACAGAAACTTAATCGTAACAAATACAATTTTTCCAATTCTTGTGATATTCATGGAAAACTTTGTATATTTTCAAATCATGAAAAGATAATGCAAGTCTATGGCAAAAAGAAAATTCTATTTGTATACTATTGTACCTTTTAGTCTTCGAATGTATGCACTTTTTGCCCCCCGACCTACCTGCTCCTGTCTTATTTTGTAAATGTATCATATTTTCACCAGTGATTTTATTGTCTCGCCAGCATAAACTGTTGGCAAGACTAAGCAGTCACTTTCCGGACGTCAACAAAAAACTTCGGAGTGGCTTGAATTACGCTGGCGAGACATTCATGCCCCCCCCCCCCTCCCCCGGCATGACTCTGGTCATATCTTACAAGTAGTTTTGCAGCAAGTCTATTTCACAGGAGGATGGGATTTCTTACGTGTGAAGTACAAAACTGAAAGTTTTAATTGATGTTTGCAGATTATCAACCTGGACTACGGTATGAAAGAGAAGAATCCAATTGACCATGTCCGGTTTTACATGAAAAGCAATCCAAACGTGCCCATACGGATGAGGAAGGAACAGGTAAGGGTGCTAGGATTGCACAGTCTCATAAATTGTGGCTGTCATTTATAGTGTAGGGACATCTACTAATAGACCTTTTGCTTTCTAATTGCAACAAAATTCATGCTTATATCAATTCAAAGTGATTTTGGATTTTAATTCCATCAGACGAGATTTTCATTCAAGAAATCAATTTTTGCAGAAGTTCCAGACAAAAAAAAAGTGTGTTGATCAGCAATGTTCATGTCAGTGGAAGCCTGTTGTCTCAGTCTGAAACCTCACTCTGAGCAAGTTGATACAGTACATATCACCTGCTGTATGCCACCACCCATACGGCTATCCAAAAACAGTGGCACATTACAGGTAGTCATTCACCCCAGGTACATGGACATGAGCTTGGCTTGGGTATCTTTCCAAGGCAGGTGCGGTACACGCTGGTGTTGGCCCAGCTTCTGGACTTTCTCGTACACACACGTGCATGGTACATTCATGCTGGAAATAAAATGTTTTTTTTGCCGCATTCTTCTTATTTATGTTCAGTGACTTGATTAAGAAGAAACTTCATGCCAAGCATGGTTGCTGTGTAATCAGTACATGTTCAAAGACAAACCTGTGCACTTTGTACGTTAAATCTGCTCAGAATCGCCATGTGAAAGGCTACATTATTTTGCTCTCACTAAGCGGAGCAGCTCTGTCACTTATCCTTACCATAGATCAGAAGAATCCGAGTTGATATGATATATGCATCAGTGGTTGTCAAAACCATGAAGGCCTTTCTATCTCTCTGTCAAAACAAAATGCAAGCAGTAGAATTAAGTCTTTGAAGCTTTTGTGTTGAGTGTTGTCATATTCAGGCTGAAGTTGTGGCCGGTTAAATGTTTGGCCAAAAACGAATTTTCACTATTCCAGTCGGGGTTCAGTTTTGTGTCAGCTACACATATGAATTAAGTATCCCCGTGCAACTGGGGGACATATTGTTTTTTCGTCGGTTTCTTCTGCTTCTTCTTGTTTTTGTTGTTGTTCTTCTTCTTCACCAAATTGTTGCGTGCGTTGCGGATGCGATAATTCAAGAAAGATTTGACTTGGGAAGTTGAAATTTTTTGTGAAGGTGTTCCTATATAAAACCTTGCTTGGGATTGCAGATGGATGACTTTGACATATTTTTCAAGGTCACATGGGCATGTCATGTAAAATTAACGTGGATGCAATAACTCGGCAAGGATTTGACTTAAGAGGTTGAAATTTTGGATAATTATGTACCATGATATAAACTAGGTTGGATTGTAGATGGGTGACCTTGACCTATTTTCCAGGTCACGTGGCCACTTTTTAAAAATCATTGCAGATGCCCTTGAGAAAAGATTTGACTTAAAGAGGTTCACATTTTGTGTGATTATGTTTCTATGTAAGACTTTTGTAAGGCCTTGCTTGTGACTGCAGATGTATGACCTTGACATATTTTTCAAGGTCACATGGGCATTTTGTCTAAAATCAATGTGGACGTGATAACTCAAGGAAGATTTGACTTGGGAAGTTGAAATTTTATGTCAAGATATTCCTATATATGATCTTATATGGGATTCCAGATGGGTGACCTTGACATATTTTTCAAGGTCATATGGGCATGTCATCTAAAATTGAAGCGGAAGCAAGAACTCTGCAAGGATTTGACTTAAGAGGTTGAAATTTTGCATGATTATGTACCATAATATGAAGTAGGTCGGGATTATAGATAGGTGACCTTGACCTATTTTCCAGGTCACATGGCCACTTTTTAAAAGTCATTGCAGATGCACTCAAAAAAGATTTGACTTAAAGAGGTTCACATTTTGTGTGATTATATTTCTATGTAAGACTTTTGTGAGACCTTGCTTGTGACTACAGATGTATGACCTTGACATTGTTCAAGGTCATGTAGGAATTTTTTCTAAAATCAATGTGGACGTGATAACTCAAGGAAGATTTGACTCAGGCAGTAGAAATTTTATGTTAAGATGTTCCTATATATGATCTTGCTTGGGATTGCAGATGAGTGACCTTGACATATTTTCAAGGTCACATGGGCATGTCATCTAAAATTGACACGGATGCAACAACTGTGCAAGGATTTGACGTAGGAGGTTGAAATTTTGCATGTTTATGTGCCATAATACCAACTATTCACAGGTGTCCCAGATGTTACCAGAGAAATTTGCTGAGCAGCAGATTCGGTGTTACTGCAAGCAGCTGGATGAAGACCGTCGATCAGTTGCTACCCGCTGCTTTGAGAGGTGGTGTGCCCTCAGCCAAATGACAACGCCTAAGGTAAGCACTGCCAACACTCAGTAGTTAACTGCAACTTTAATGCTGTGTGGTTTAACCCTTCCTGGATCCACGTTCTGAAAATTCCTATCCAAATTTTTTACACTTAGTACATCAGTGAAAAAGTCATCTGGTTTTAAAATCCACATCATGTGTTCCAACATTAGATTCCTCCAATGCAGTTCTCATGTAGTTTTGTTTCCTGTGCAGTACAAGACTGTTCTTCTTTTGGGTGACATAGACAAATATTTTGCCCCGCCCCCCAAACAATCAGATGGATATAAATCACTAAAAATGTCCTGTATAATATCAGGTGCATCTGTTTGGGTTCTGAAACACGGTCAGCAGTAACTTGATTGGAATCTATAAAGATTGGAGAAATGAGAAGTATGTACAATAATAAAAGTCATACATTTGATCATGACAGCAGGAAATAAAATAATAAAACTCTTCATAAGTGGTATGAACATATTAAGTGGCTGGGTCCCACAATTGAGCTGCTAATGCCACCCACACTGAAATGCAGCTTTAATACTATAAACATCGAGAGGGCAATCGAAACACCAATTCAACTAGAAAAACTGTTAGTTAAAATATATAATAGGCTCATGGCTTACAAAGACCGTCGCTTGACGCTGGAGATTCAACCCATGAGTGTAAACAACAGGCATGCAATATGAAAGCATATTTAACAGGGATATGAATTGTTAAATTGTCCTTTTCTTGTACATCTAGGGTGGAGATCCTCTCGCAATGGATTTGACCCCACTGAAGCAAAGTGATAACAATGCTTCTCCAGAGGTGGACACTGGAACTACACCAAAAAGGAACCCCGCCTTGCACCCAGGAGGAAAGTTTCAATCAAGGCTCTCATTCAATTGACTCAAGATCTTGTCTATATGAAATGAAGAAAATATCGAGAGTTCACTTTAATTGAATGACTATGCATTGGGCTGTTATTGATAAGCTTACCTTTCAGCAAGAATGCTTTCTTGTATGAAAATTTAACTTGTTATGGCTCTCTGTGCAATGGGGGAACATTGTTTTTGTGTCCGTTTTTTCCGCTTCTTCTTCTTCAACACATTTGTGAATGCCATTACTCAGTAAAGATTTGACATCAGAAGTTGAAATTTATTGTGAATAGATTCCTATATAGGACCTTGCTTGGGTTTGCAAGTTGGTGACCTTGCTTGGGATTGCAAGTTGGTGACCTTGATATATTTTTCATGGTCATGTAGGTATTTCGTCAAAAATCAACATGAATGCGATAACTCCTCAAGGATTTGACTTAAGGGGTTTAAAATTATGCATGATTATATACCATAATAGAAGCTAGGTTGGGATTGTAGATGGGTGACCTTGACCTATTTTCAAGGTCACATGAACAAGTTTAAAAAATCATTGCGGACAGACTTGAGAAGGTTGAAATTTTGTGCGATTATGTCTCTATGTAAGACTTTTATAAGACCTTGCTTCTTATTGCAGATGTTTAACCTTGACATATTTTTCAAGGTCATTTATATAAGCCCTTCCTTCAAGTTGCGGAAGGTGCAAACGCAATAACTCAAGAAAGATTTGACTTGGGAGGTTGAATTTCTTGTGAATTAGTTTCTATATAAAACCTTGCTTGAGATTGCAAATTGGTGAACTTGACGTATTTTTCAAGGTCATGTGGGTATTTCATCTAAAATCAGACTTTTTTTAGTTATAAACTGTTCTTTATTTACAGCATTTAAATAAACATAGATGCAGACATTGTTATTGGAAGGGCAACACAGGATTTACATACTGATCATTAAAGCTTAGCATTGAATCTCTGAGAATGTTAACTTATTAGAATTATGTGGGGGGAATGACATGAAAATATACAACAATGTATATACAGAGTATGGTTGGCAGGGAAAATTATTGAGTGAAAAGCTTGAGTGCAATATCTAGTCTACCCCTAATTGCTGGCAGGGGCCATTACTTGGGCTTTTGTCCCATTATGCCATATATAATTATGATGATATTGTTTAAAGATGCCATGTCTTGCTAACTTGTGTACATTGTTGAGTGTACTCTTCAGTGGTTTTTGCATTGCCTGGCTGGTCCTGGTGCTGGTGGCCATACTAGACTTGCAGGCACCGCAAGAACCACTGATATCGGACTGGAAATGCTGTTACGCAAATGAAAGCCCTTTTTGTGAAGGCTTTGATTGTGCTGTGTGTTTGAACCCTGTCCCCCTCAAACTGGCCTATACTGGCTGGGGGTCAAATGTTGTTTGCTTCAGCATTTTGGACTAATTTCAACAGTACTGAGAAACAATTTTAATGAAAATTGTTGACGAGACCTATCAAGATAACATGCTCACGGTCAACAACTTTCCTTGGTGTAATTTGGGTACTGGTTGGATGCCGAGTACACAGCCGGTGCCAAGTAAATATGTTGCAGATATGACAAGGCAAGTAGCCAAGGTAGCACAGTAGTACCTGTTGTATGTGACCACTGCAGTGAGAGACCACCTGGCATTTGTGGTCACATTTTGTGCGACACAAAAGTCTGTTTCTTTGTAAATTTACCTGCAGTGAAAGACCACCTACTGCATGTGACCACTCCTAGCTGGCCAAAGGGGCGGTCACATACAGCAGGTACTACTGTAAGAGCAAATGTGAAACGCGTTTGGACCTTGGATAAGTCTCATCAGGCACTGGTAGGAAAAGAAAAAAAATATTTTGTTGACTCAGTTTAAATTCAAGGGCAAAAGGGCTAAGTCCATCTTAATGCAGGGGTTAATCAGGGTCAGTGTAGAAAGAGCTCAATTTGATACCAAAAATAGATCAAGCAAAAGGTACCATGTCATCCATATTGTCTCTCTTTTGTCTTCCAGCATGACAAGAGAACTGAAATGTGAAATGTCATAAAAATCAATTGACCCAGTTTATCTGTGATGTTTCAAGTAATCAAATATGAGCATGGATTACAGTTCTTTTAAATATGAATTTGCTGAATAAGCTGGATGCTAAAGAGAAATAATAGCTAGGTAATAAGATTTGTATGGTATCTGATGTACATTTACAGGGACAATTTTCTTATACATGTACATAATGAAATTGGGCAGTTACACTCAGGTCATTTGTGCAACACAGCTAGTTTCTGTATGTCAGTAAATTTTCAAGCTTCCTGTGCATACACTTACAGCTTTGCCTTGGAAAAGCATTCAGTTATTATCATGATGTCAAGTTAATATTGTTAACTCAATGCGCATATGTGTACACATGCATACATATGCATGGAAATGTAGGTCCATATACATATACGTTAATAAAATTCAATGGACTGAACTTTTTTGGCTCAACTAGCATGCATAGAGACAGAGTTTAAATTCTACCGTCAGGAGTCTGACACAGGCCCCCTGAGTTCAAGCTGCCGAGATACATTTGACAGGCATCATTGTGACAGCAGAGCACAGCTGGTGTGTTGCATATTTATGCTTCAACTCTTCCTGTGCCATATTTTGGACTGCGTCAACAGTTTTCCTCAGCGCATTTCGGGCGTGGTGCCCAAAGCGCACCAAGGAAAGCTGTTGACCTGGAATATTCTATTCAATGTAACTACAGGCATGCTGGTGCTAAAACGAAAAGGTATTTTTACAAGGAACATGAATCCAGCACTCTTATTATAATTCAGAGCAGTGTGTTTTAAGTAGTTTGACTTAAGTCACAGTTGGCACTGAAAGAGTTAACCGTTTCCCCCTCGAGATAAGTCTGAGTGAACAGCTGTCCTTGTGGCTGCTTGAGTGATACGGAGTATCACATCCCACTGCCAGGGAAATCAATTGACCCCGGAATGGAAGCAAGCTAATACAGCTCACAAGTACCAGTTTGCGTGCATAGGCAGTGGTAACTCGTCTATGTTTCATTTATTCCCCCCCCCCCCCCTTTTTTTTTTTTTTACGAAAGATTAAAACTATTAATTTATTAGCAGTATGATACTGTTTTCAAAATTTTGGTGTAATTTATGCAATAAATAAAATGCACAAATAGGTCTGTTCTATTTTCTATTAAGTTTATATACACTGTTTTATGTATTCCTATACAGTTTGAGTTTTAACTTGGTAATATTAGGCCTTAAAGATTGTTAAAAAAAACAATTGTTCAGCGGACAGACATGGTACCAGTGGTGAAAGACCAGGTATCAGTAGCCCTGGATCAATTCATTGGCTCCTACTTCAAATAAAAAATGGTATATTAATGGTGAATGAATTGAGCATAAAAACAGTGCAAAAGAATTCATTTGTTTATTTGCTTGCGTTTTTGTCTGCCTCGACAAATGAGAACTTGGAAGGTCCAAGCTTGATAAAATTGATTGTAGTTACATTGGTGTAAACATAATATATTATACATTACATTTAACAACACAAACATCAAATTCTTATACATCAAGATTGTAACAATTCAGGACAAAGGGGCTATGTGCAGTCCAGTCCCTGTCATTGTATGTTTGTACAGTTTGAAGAAATTGAAAAGGCAATCTTCAGATTCAGTGTGTGTGTGTACAGTTATACACAAAAACTTACAGTGCTGCTGGGAAGTCTTGCTCCTTACCCACTGCTGGGGCCATGTGCTAGTAACACTGGCTACTGTGTGATCAAAATCAAATATTCGTGGGGTTCTACTACATGAGAGTCTCTCGGGCAAAGGTACTTTGAGCAGACCACTGTGATTGGTCACCAGGGTACCAGTCAAGGATGGATGCTGGATGTTCCAGTTGTGCTGTATATGTGGTTTGGTAGATAGACTCTGACGTGACTTGGGCCTATCGGTTGGGAGCTTATGTAACAAGGAGTAAGTTATGTTTCAAAGTGTTTTGTTTGCTTTAAATGTTATTTATATCATTAATTCCTTATAATTTTACATAAAAAATTTGTTTACATTTACGAAACTGTATTTAAAGACAAAGCAATATGATTGTGATTTACCTATGTTGCTTACATATGTACTGCACAAACTGTAGTTCTGTGCCTTTAGATGAACTATTTGAAGAATTACCAAGTCATGTAATAAAACTACTGTTGGGATACAAGGGAGAACCATTGTGTGCATGTTTACACATCATGAGCATTAAACTCGTTGATTGTGGTTGAACCTGGTGAAGTTAAGTAGGGGATAAGCATTTTTTGAAAATACCATTTCAGAAATAAACTTTGTAGCAAGAAAAATGACAGTGAACCAAAAATTAATCCTGTTTTTCACATAATGTGTGGCATTGGTGCTGATGTTTAATTTTCTGACTAGACTTGGAGACACATAACCGTACTTCTGTGCCATCATTTCAGTCCCAATTTTTCCTGACTCCACGTTGCAATTTGTTGCTGAAGTTGAAAGAGGATGAGCTGTTATTAAAAAGGTCTTGTTGGTTGCATGGCAGTATTGTTACAGGTTGCAATGCATATTGACTGGTAAAACATTACTATATTTCATAACTACCCCAAGTGATTTTACAGTAATAAAACTGGTATTTATTTATGTACATATATACAGAAAATAATGTAAATACCATGTTCATTCAAACAGTTGCACGACATGCAAATGCAAACATTCTGTGGGTCAGGTTGAGTTTTTGCAAGATTTTGGAAGTGACCACTTCCTTAAATTGATGGTGTTCAATGCATTATATGTAGATGTGAAAAACATCAATATTTGGGACAAGTGACCCATGTTTTTTTCATTAGGTTGTATTCTCTTTGCAATTTTAATGCTTCAAGGCTATAGCAATCTCTTATCTTCCCACACCATCTTATCATGCTTATGGTCATAGTGCTAGTCAGGACTGTGACTTGGAGAGGGGACCCAGGTCAGGCTGTGTCCTGGATCAGTCCCATGCCAATGCCAGCCCACTCCCTAGTGGGGGTCCAATCCAGCCTGCTGTCACAGGTCTGGTTTTTTACCAAGTCCTAATAGAGCCCGGCCAACTGTGGAGTTCTGTTTTCCGTGGCTTGGTTTCCATTTAAAGCTGCTTTGTGAACAGCAAGCTGCCAAGAGGATCCACCCAATGGCTGGCATTTGTGCCTCTGCCTCCTGCACCAATTAGTAAACAAGTCGGTCCAAGCCAATGATGATCAGGTTGGCCAAGAGTGGGGTTCTGGGGTAGAAGGCCACACCTACATTGGCGGAGCAAGTGTCTACCCAGTAGTGGAGGTTCTACTTCCATCTCTACTGCTGTCATAAGACCTGTACCTCATGCCAGCAAGCCTCGGGCATGTCATGCGTGGTGCCATCTGTTCTTATTTCTCTGCATTTGGGGAATGTTTACCCTTGCCAGTGCTGAAGGAACTCTTGGCAATTGAGGCTAAAACTAAAGATCTCCTTCCACGGGTCCTTCATATTTCAAGGAGAAGCCCCATCATCTTTCCTGAACATGACCATGTTCAGGGCAATAACCCTGCTAATGGTAAGGGTAAGACTTGTCCTGACAAGGGTCCCTGATGTGCCAGTCTCTGGGTACCCTTGACCCCCAGCATATTGTCCAGTCCTTTCCATTTCACAACACTTGCAAATCTTCAGAAGTGTGTTTTACTTTGTAATGGTGACCTATACTCCTTATCCCTTGGGGGAAAAAAAAAAAGAGGCAAAAGTGTTCCTATTAGAAGCCATATTAAAATTTCTGTAGGCAAGAGCATTGCAACAGGTCCTCCACGTGATAATTACTTCTACTGTATATTGTTTTGCTCAAAGTGTATGACACTTGAACTCGCCAGCTAGGCCATTCACAGCTGTTGCCATATTAAGAAACAATTTTGATCTGATACCAAATTTAGGATAAAACATAAAAGCGACTTTTTTTATTCCAAATTACATTATCATGGGTCTGCTGGCATATTATTCAAACTCTTGTATGATTTGATCTGTGTGAGGGGGAAAAAAAACCTGTGTTTTGGCTATTGTGCAAAATGTATACTTACTATTTCAGGATTATGGTTTAATGTATGTTGAGATTTAAACATGAAGTAGTGGATGAAACTGATCATTTCTATAAAGTGGAAATTGATATCAATATTGATACCAAAGTTCATATAATAGCCAAGAACACAGAATGGTTAATTTGGGAAGTTTTGATCAAACGTTTTGCCAAGGATTAAGTCATACAGGGCCAAAAGCAATTCAATTTCAATTTCAGGATCAAATTCAAGATCAAATGAAATTCTTCATGAATGTGGCCAGCAAAGACAGGACACAGCACTGATCCTGAAGATCTGTGTAGGGTTGGGCCTTGTGCATTTTTAGAAGTCAGAGTCTTGAACTCTGACAAGAAAGGGGCTAGTTTTTAAGGCAGAACCTTACATGCCCAAGCTGTCCAAAGACTGCTTCCAGTGCCTTATGCCTAAAGGTCTATGGTGCAATCTGTCCCATCTTCACCCAAGTAATACAAAGAAGAAAATTCCAATCCATGAACGAATTCTGTAGAATCAAGTGCAGATTTGCTGCTGTATACCTTCCAGAGCAAGAAGTTTTGCACTCATGATATCAGCGGCTATCATTGTGCCACTTCTGCAACACTTCACTTTGGAGAAGTGGAGATAGGTCATAAAATGGTTTTGTTTGGACTTCCTTGATAGACATGTCAAGTCAAACTTGTTTCTGGAATGGGATTTGGCTGCAGTACTCCTAGGGCTCACCAGGTGGCCCTTTAAGAGCAGAGACAGCCAAGGTAGCATTAAAACTTGCTGTTTAGCCTGTCCCCCTTAACTCATTCCATACCAGTCCCTGATTTTTCCATATATTTACTTAGATTTAAGACAATTGCATATTTAATTTCTTTATGAAAAGAGCTTTTGTTCAAGTACCAACATGCCTATAGTCTTAAGTCAGTGGTTCTGGCACTGCCTGTCACCATAGTCTGGAACGAGTTAAACTGGTCAAAACAGGCTGATGATCAAATGTCACCTGCTTCGATGTTTTTGACTAATTTCACCAATTTGAAGCAGAATTGTAGATAAGACCCATCAACATAACATGCCAGGTCAACTGCTTTCCTTGGCATGGGTTGGGTGCTTATGCCAAGGAAAGCTGTTGACTCGGCTTTAATTTGAAGGTCTCGGGGCAATATTTTTAAGCAAAAAACCATAGGCAGAATTCCTTTGTTTACTGCATCAACTGGTTTTTCTTGTTAAAGTAGTGCTATTATGGGGCTACATTTATTTAAATTGGGGAGATTACCACCAGCCCCATGTGCCCACTGTGGTGTATTGTATATGAAGGAACTTCTAGTGCCTAAATAACCCATTATGATTAATACTCACCTGTGGAATACCGTGGAAGCCACTCCAGCTGTCCCTGTTCAGATATTCAGTTCTTTCTATATCAAATTAATGAGAAAAGTGAGGCCATATGTGTATCACAGATATGTTCCTGGGTTGTTTCACCTAGTCATTCCCTCATATGATGCATCCTGGAACATGTAAGGTACATGATAGGTATTAGGGCCTTGCTTCTTGGAGAAGTAAATCAAGTATTTTGTGGTATTCCATAAGCGAGTATTAATAAATCAGGGAATTGCTACAAATACCTCATGTTGAGCTGCAGCAATGTAATTATTATGTAAGGATTGAAAGTCCTTTTAAATTGTATTTGTCGGTAGGTGATTTCATGATGAAAAAGCTGCCCGTCATCAAGTCGAAATCAAATGACAGTTATTTTTGAAATGGCATTCAGTTCTTTTAGCAGCATGAAAACTGGTTTTATTTATATTTATGCTATCTTCTTACTTTTGTTAAAAAAATAAATTAGGGCAGAAGATGCCACTATGAGAAACTTTTAACCCAAGTGTGCCATGGCCTGAGGCCACTGTACCAATCAGGGTAGGCTTGGTTAACTTAATTTGCATATTCCATGACATATGATCATGACATAATTGTATCTCTACCAAAAAAAAAAATGGTACCATGCATTTTTGCTACATGTATACTAAATTTGTAACAAAGTATGACTTCCTACACAGTGCATCTTGCTATTCAAAGCCCCCCCCCCAACTACTAGACAAAAATGGTCATATGACAGGTGGTCTTAAAACCTAATGTAGTTGGTAATGAGAGGGGTCTTTAAAGCAGGTACCACGGTAGCAGAAATAAATTTCCACAGGGAACACATTTTTCATGTCTAACACTTGAATCTAAAATGCAGTGGAAAAGATCGGGTCTCCCCATGGAAGGATGATTGAAAAAAACATAATATCCTGTTTATAGACATTGTAAAATAACAGTGATCAGTTGGAGTATCATGACATAGTACAGTTGGGGTTTTGAGACTAGCAAGACATTTTTATTTCTGGAAAAAGAGATGTCTTATTGATTTTTTTTTTTTTAAATGTACAATGTTGGAACAGCGAATTTAATCACAAGTATAAGTCCCTTAGTTGGGTGTATGGGTACTGAGGGCACTACGGTTGTTGTCATGTTAAAATATGTCCCATGGGTCATCTGTTTCCCTTTGTGTGCAAGACACTTCGGTATCGATTCAGTCAATCCGGAGTGACAAAATTGCCCTCAATTTAACACTGACTTTTGCAAGCATTCCAATTGCAGACAGCATGCAGTAAAAATGCTTCTGAAAGCTCACTGTCAAAAAAAAAAGTGGTCACACAGTTAAATAGTCACACTCGCAAGGTGATAATTCTGATGATTGTTTTTTCCGTCCTGTGCCTAATGAATAACAGGAGAAAATGTAGTCAGGTTAAAGTGTTGCTATGGCAATGGTGATATATATGCCTCAATGTTAGCATGATGAGCCTCTTGTATGGGCAGAAAATTGTAACCAACAGCTTAGATTAAACAAAAGTTGTATGTGAACAACATCTATGTGTAAGATTTTTATGAATCCTCAATATAAGTGGAGTTTTCTTTATATATATATATATAGAAGATTTTTAACATAAATAAAAAAATATATTTATTTTTTGCACATGAAACATTTGTTAAACCTGAGGTATTGGTTACATTATCCTGCCCGTTCAAGCAAGTCATGTTGCCAAAGACTTCCCTCATGAGCAATTTGGAAAGTCACCTGAAGTCCAGGAGTTATTTACACACAACGTGTATTATTAAAATGTCTGTTAGCAGCAGTGCTGATCAAATGTATAAAAGCAGATTTTTTTTAGCATAGAAAGGTTTTGGTGGATAAATTATGACGTGTGTACATAGTATGGGGGATAAATTATGACGTGTGCACATAGTACAATGTATGTGATATTGTGTAGGCCTTCAACATCCTCTAATAAGAAATAGGCAGCATTTTTTCACCAAAATGGCAATATTTTTGGCCTTATTGAACTTACAGATTTTTTTTATGTAAAAAGGATAAAAAAAGCGTCAATGTGTTTTGTAGTAGAGGGTAGATATTTTAGTGTTCTTGGAGGAGATTGTCTAATAAGCAAAAGAAAAAAAAAGTTCAATGTGTTTTACTGTAGAGGGTAGAAATTTTAGTGTTTGTGGAGGAGATTGTTGTCTGCTAATAACTAGACCATCAAGTGCTTGCAAGTCATCAGGTTTGAAGGGTGTGTGAGCCAACAAAAACGGCAGTCCACTTGGCTGAGCAGCCAAGGAAGACTTCAACTCTTTCAGTGCCAAGTTTTAGACTGAGTCAACATCTTTCCTCGGTGCTTTTTGGGTGCAATGTGCCCAAAAGCATACCAAGGAAAGCTGTTGACCTGGATCATAATGCTCTCTGGAACTAGAGGCATGCTGGCTACTTGAGTGAAAGATCTTGCCACAAGGAATATAAATTTAGCATCCTCATTATAATTCAGAGCAGTTCATCTGGGACAGGTCAACTTGACTCGCAGTTGGCATTGAAAGAGTTAATATGCATATGGCCCCATGTTCTAGTGAAAAAAACCCCAAAAAGTAAGAAATGTCAGGGACTGTCAATAGGGTTGACAAGTAGGCCTGGGTTTGTTGGTACCAGTAACTTATTAAAATAACCAGTCAATAGTTACCTTGCAGGGAATTATCCACTTAATTTATGATTCGTCAAGCTTGCCGTTATGAGTTATTTATGTTTGTGCAGATGGATTTAGGCAGAGAATGATATTTGTACATTTTAATTTAATAAAATATTGTTTACATGCCTTGTGTTTGGTAACTTGCCACTTTATGCTATAATCATAACTACCTTTTTGTCAGCTTTGATACTAACTGAAGCTTTGTATATTGGGCTTTGATACTAACTTGAAGCTTTGTATATTGGGCTAACTCTTTCCCTACGAAAGTTTGGAAACTGTCAATATTTTAAATTGACAAATACACAAGTTTTATATTCTTTGTAAACCGACCTTTAATTCAAGTACCATCATGCCAACAACTGCACAGAGCACAAGAATGACCCATATCAAGTGCACTGCAGAGAGCACAAGAATGACCCATATGAAGTGCACTGCAGAGAGCACAAGAATGACCCATATCAAGTGCACTGCAGAGAGCACAAGAATGACCCATATCAAGTGCACTGCAGAGAGCTGTTGAGACGGCAGATACCTTGCACTGAAAGAATTCATTGCTGAGAAATTTAACAGGTGGATCAAATGACGCCAGTGGCGAAGAAAACATTTCAGCGGTATACTTGCCACCTGCTGATTATCTAAGGTGCAATGCAGACTTGACACGTATCGGCGTGTAATATTAAGGTTATCAGGAAGCATGTGAAGTAAATCAAATATTTTCTGCTTGTTTTGTCATTTCGTTTAGAACATTATACCATTGGTGAATATTTTCGTTGGCACACTGAGTTAAACCCAGTGTGTACTCTTCAAGTAGTTGACTTGCAGTCCAGATTGTTTCCCGAATCTCGCTCAGAACTAACGGTGTAGGGACCGACATTTTAGTCCGTTCATTTAGTTCAATTTAAGTGCGTGTCGGTCACAGAAACGCTTCACTGTTAAGAAATTAATGAAGAAATGGAACAATACAGTGATGTCACTGATTGACCAAAACAGACCAGATACCACTCTGCATAGCATTGATTTATGGCGCAGAAGTTTGATTTTGCGTTATTGTTGCCCCCAAAGAAGATCCATGTTCAATTTTATCTGCTCACTTGATGTGGCACAAACCTAGCCTAATCTTGTTCCAAAGGTCATGGGCGAGTCAAAGTTACGTTCTTCAAATGGTTCATAACCTTTAAAATACAGGTTAAGGTGACAAATCTATCAGACACCAAATTTCAGAACACAAGTGTGATCCCGGAAGAATGATAACTGGAACCCCCAGCCGTCTGTGAGGTTTCGTGCATACAAACTTATTTTCAGGGACTTCATTGTTCTTGTTTTGTTGTGTTTTTTTACCCTTCGGCCTTATGAGGCCGACGGGTATTGTCGTACCTGGCGCCATCCGTCTGTCCGTCCGTCCGGTGGTTTTACCACCATAACTTCACAAATTTTTGAGACAGGACTTTCAAATTGCACATGGTAGTACACTCCTATATGGCCTACTTTGTGCACAAACATAGTTGACCTTGACGTAATATTCAAGGTCACGCGGTGGTCACATGTGCTAAGCAACGTTACCACTCTAACTATTGAAAGCCTGCATCTAGGAATTTAAATCTTACACACAAGAAGCTTTATAGAGTGACCTAGAAGCCTGAAAATGGAGGTCATAGCTCTATATTTGACCTACTTTTTGAGGCCAAAGGTCAAGTACACAATGGTGGTATTGGTATAAGTAAGAAAGTTTTTAAGTCCGTTACATGAATTTTATACACACATGTATCACAACCAAAGAATGTGTCATGAATCAAAAGTAGGTCACTAGGTCAAGTATCTGGGTCACAGTGACCTATTCATTGAAATTTTGTTGACCACTATAACTTCAGAATTTTTTTAGACAGGACTTTCAAATTGCATATGATAGTACACTTCTATATGGCCTACTTTGTGTGCAAGCATAGTTGACCTTGACATAATTCTCAGGGTCAAACAATGGTCCCATGTGCTAAGCGACGTTACCACTCTAACTATTGGCAGCCTTCATCTAGCTATCTAAATCTTGCACACAGGAAGCTTCATAGAGTGATCTAGAAGCCTATTGAAAATGGAGGTCATAGCGCTATATTTGACCTACTTTGTGAGGACAAGTGAGGAAGTATTTAAGTCAGTTGCATGAAATTTTATACACATGTATCATAAGCAAAAATGTGTCATGAATCAAAAGTAGGTCACTAGGGCAAGTAATTGGGTCACAGTGACCTATTCATTGAAATTTTTACCCACTATAACTTCAGAAGCTTTCGAGACAGAACTTTCAAATTGCATATGATAGTACAGGGGGCAAAATTATAATAATTAAAAAAAAAATTAAAAAATCTCCGAAACCACCTTGCCATGCAATTGTTTCGAAATTGCGCAGGCATACGGCTGGGGACCCTGAGACCATTTCTTCAGTAGGCAGTGCTGCAATGGTTGTGTTGACGGTATTTCTGACCTCCCAAACTGTCACTATGATTTATTTATTTTTACAACGTAGTCTACCGATTGGTGAAAAATTATTCAAGTTTACCAATGAAATGGTAGGTGCAAAACTTCATTGTAAGCCACACTCCGCGATGCACGAACATGTTCATCGACTTTACAGTTTCTGAGATGCTGAGCGTCCAAATTGTTTGGGTTTTTAGAAAGTTGAAAAAAAGCAAAACGATTTTTTTCTTCTATATGATCATGTAGGACCTTGCCATTTTACTCTTGACTCCTTATGTTACTATGGGCAAAATGTTCTGAGGGAAGATCTTCACCATTTAAGTTTGCCAAGCATGTATAATTAGTATAAGCTTCCCCTTCATTTTCTCAAATGCACCTGTAATATAAATCTACGAATTAAAGCTGGATTGGCACCTCTGTCGGTGATAGGTTTGAAGATATTCAACATTACATATTCCAAGTGTGCCTTAATAGCATAAATTAAGTTTGTACAACTTTCATTTTCATTTCATGGGGGTGCGTCTAGAAGACAAACGTAAGAATTGAAGTAAGATCAACACTTCTAGCTATAATACTTTCGATAATACTCGCGTTTTCCAAGTGTGCCTAATCATCATAATTTGAAAGTTCGCAACTTTCAGTTCCCGTTTATTGGATGCGCCTATAGATATAAATTGAAGTTGAAATAGCACCTCTACCTTTTGTAGTTGTCAACAGATTCAACTTTGAAATGTATAAGTGTCACCAATTTGAATAAATTTGAATTCTACCAGTGTTCACAAATATAAGATTTTTTACTTAAATCTTTAGGTAATGAAAGTGAGTTATGAATTTTTACGAGTCGGACTTCCTCTATCAGTTACAGCTTGTTCCTCCCTAAATAGCCGGCATCAAGGTTGGCTGAAAATGGTTAAAATGTACCACAATCGTTCATGTAATAAGAGCATGAAAGAACTCTGCGTGTTTGATCAAGACATTCAAAAGAGAATCCAAATAATAGTTTGGGAATACACCCTTTGACCTTCCCAGCTACTGACAGATTGATGATCCCTCTCTAGTCGCTGTTAATTAATGCTTCTTGAATTTGGCTTTATGCATAAGATATTTCTATTTCTTTATTTTCTTGTACATAAAATATTCGCAATAAAACCCAAACAACTGGTTCCATGTGCTTGAGCAATATTTTTATCAAGTGGTGGGGTGGGTAGAAATTAACATTTCGTCTTGGTATTTTTCGCTATTTAGGTTTTCTTTTGATGGAAACAGATTAATGAAGTTAATATATGTTTTGTGACCACGGAACGGCCGGGTCTCGAACCAGCAACATTCGGCGTGGGCATGGAGCCTCAGAAAGTCGACTCATTGCGCTTGTTTCATAACCATTAGACAAATATATATATATATATATATATATATATATATATATATATATATATATATATATATATATATATATATATATATATATATATATATATATATATATATATATATATATATATATACATATATATATATATAAATATATATATATATATATATATATACATATATATATATTTCTTGAAAGAAACAAAAGCCTGTAAGTCACAAACAGTGGTCTTTGCTTCAAAAAATCAAACAAATGTAATTTTCAC
The DNA here is from genome assembly GCA_964020975.1 of Hermodice carunculata. Lineage (NCBI taxonomy): Eukaryota > Metazoa > Annelida > Polychaeta > Eunicida > Amphinomidae > Hermodice > Hermodice carunculata. Next base: position 36,228,386 of record OZ026624.1, on the reverse strand, counting down.
CTGTATCATAATACACTTTGTGCTTCACGGTCGCTCACACTTTGTGTAGCCACCTGATCCATGCTTGCAGAACGACACATTTTCCACGTTGAGAAGAAATAAGGGCAATTGTATTAAATGTACCACTAATATAGGTCAAGTGAAAGTTTGATATTACATAATGTGGATGACCTTGAACTACTTTCTCAAGGTTACAGAGGGGTTGCATTTTCGGCAATTATTTTTTGTGATGGTCATTATTACTTATCAAGAGATCCCACGGGCCTCTTGTCAGAATTATGGTAATAATAATAAAGATATCCATCGTCATTATTATTATTATTATTATTATTATTATTATTATTATTATTATTATTATTAATTATTATTATTATTATTATTATTATTATTATTATTTTTATTATTATTATTATTACTATTATTATTATTATTATCATTATCATCATCATCATTATTATTATTATTATTATTATTATTATTATTATTATTATTATTATTATTATTATTATCCGCTAGCATTTATAGTGGAACAGATATGGGAGATATGCGGCGTATGCGCCAAAGCATTGTCTTCATGTTTACATTGATATTAGGACCTCCACCCGTTTTTGCCAACATGCCCCCGATTCGGGTTGATGCAGTAGGCCCTATGTGAAAAAGAGGGGTCAACACGCCACCCCTTTCTATCAACATTTGGCCAGTGCATAATAGTGCGTATTAAATTAATTGGCAACTTTCAAAACCCAATGCGTACTCATAAGTATTTTGAAGTTTTTATCTCTATTTGTTAATTTATTTATTTTTCCGCAGGAGCCAAAACGTGCCTATATGTATTTCTTCTATTTTCTTCGTTAATTTCGAAGCAGTAGTGGGCCGCCCATTGCGGTCAAAAACGTGTTCAATCTTTCAGAAGCCAAAACGTACCCATACGTATTTTCTTCTACTTTCTATGTTAATGCAGAACCGTTCTTAAACGTATTGGTAACCACTTATTAATTTGGTAAACTAACACAATTAAACCAGTTGATGTTGCGCTTGGCAAAAGACCACGCACTCGATTACAATCGCCATAAAATTCAGAATCTTTAGCAGTTTGTTATTCCATCGGACTTTATAAAAGCTACTTTCGGTAATCAATGGAAAATTAGAAAATTGTCTACTCAGAATGGCTTCTTATTTATGAATTTTTATTCATACACTTCAAATTTTAGCATGTGAAACATATTTCAATATCATTAAAAATATAGATAGTGAAAATGGATAGATGCTAGCTCATTTATTCCATTTCCCAGTCTATTTCTTTTAGAAATTGTGCTAAAATTTCCGGCGTTTTGGAGGGCATTGAGGGACAAAAATTTCTGCTTTTCTGAGCCCTGTCTTCGCTACCGCATCATTCCGTCCTGGAAGCATCTTGGTTACATTTTCACATACCGCTTCATTCCGATTCGGACGCCGATAGGATATGTTTAGGTTCATTTGTAGTGTAATTTCCAGCATTTAACTGATTTTATTATCAGAAGCCAGCGTATTTGGTCGACATTGATCATTACAAAATGAAAATTTACAATTCAAAGTACTTTATAAGATGACAAAATATGCAAATGATAGGTCCAAAACAGAGACATTCTGTTAAGTAGGTTTGGGCAGCTGTGTGACCCATGTTCAAGAATGCAATAATATTATGGCACTAGAATATGATATTGCAAAGAATGACAAAAAAATTGAACAATCATTACAAGAAGTGGAAATATTTTAACGAAATATCGTATTACATGTTCAACATGGGGTTTCGAAACGTATACAAAAGATATAGTGTGCGAGTATGTGATATTAGTTGTGTAAATTGTACGTAATTATACACCCTGGAAGTTTACTTTAAGTTTGAACATGTGAATAATTTCGGACTTTTTTTGTGAATATTTCCCTCCACAGGATCCCCCTAAATCGCTACCATGAAAGACCCAGCGGTATACTTTGACAAAGCTTTGAACATGGAAAAGAGTAAAAAAGAAAAGCAAGTTGCATCCAACAGGAAAGCTTGCATTTTTCAATTATGCAACATCAGCAACATCCATCCCTCTAAGTGTTTGTAAGAATCTCATTCATTCTATGGTAACTTCCCGTCTAGACAATGACAATGACAATGACTATGCATTCTGGTATGGAACCAACGCCAGCTTACTCAACCAGCCCCAACATATTCAAAATGCATTAGCCCACCAAATTTGAGGCTCACACAGGAGAGACCACATGAAGCCAATACAGTGGTCCCCCTCTTATAAGGTCCCTCGCACCAGAGACCACCCGTCTTGAAAGGCCAGTATTCTTGTGCAGAAAGTATGGTATTTCCATTATATTCTCCCCCTCAGAGGTCACCCCTCTGACAAGGCCACCTTTTTGGCTGCATTTGGGATGGCCTTGTAAGAGGTGGACCGCTGTACTGTAGCCCATATTCATAAATTTTATCGCAATATTGACAGCAAATATACAGCAAAAGGCAGAGATTCAAGAATCATCTTCTAATACGGATGTGAAGAAATGAATTTTACATCGCACTTGAGAAGGCAGTCACCAATAAAAGGCAGAACAACTAGTGGTTTTAAACCGATCATCCCAACCTATGACATATTCTGTCTTCATTGAATACTAACTTTAGTTTTCTTCCAAAAAAAATCGACCTAATCGCTTAAAAACCGAAATTCCCCATGTGCACCAACGGAAAAAAAAAGACTGGGTAGATCTGCCACTTTTCAGTTCTCTTGACCTGTCAGTGTGCCATATTGGCAGAACAAGAAGAAAGTAGGCTTAGGCCTACATCAGTTTTGTGATATTTATGAATCTGGAACATAATAAGTACGCCCTACCGCCATTCTAAAGTGTAGAACATGGATTATGTTAGAATCCAAGTGCATAAATGTGTGCAAGATTGGTGATAACGCGAGAATGATTTGAGTTGGGAATTTGATATTGTGAGGTTGAAACTGTACATGGGTGAACCTGACAAAATTAACAAATTACATGGCAACTTTACCCCTGCGCGGGGGGAAAACTGAGCACATATCTTTCAGAGTCGTCTTGTATCTGTAAGTCGTGTCGACATTATTGTTGTAACGTCATGACACTGTCGGTGCTTTTTGACCGAGAGAAGCTACCTATTTGAACTGATACTTTCAGGCGCATATAACCCAAATGACGCATTTTAAGCGCTGACTGAAAGAAAGAGAGAAGAGAAATGAGAGAGAGAGAGAGAGAGAGAGGAGAGAGAGAGAGAGAGAGAGAGAGAGAGAGAGAGAGAGAGAGAGAGAGATCCCTTTACGAAGCGAATTGATCGTTGCTCTCTGATAAATTTGTGCAAACATGCAAATGCAGTTTGGTTTTACTGCATCTGCAAATGAATGTCAACGGAAATACCATTTTAGCTTAGAAAGTATTATTTATACCCTCAAATATATTTTAAAGAAAATGTTGTGCACAAAATATTTCAGGTGCCCGAAATATGTAACGTGCTAAAGTACTTTTAGAAGCAAAAAACTTTTTAGTTTCAAAGGTACTCACAAAATAATTTAACTGCCAAAAATATGTTTAAATATTTATTGTATATACACTTAACTTGATTCTAATGTTTCATTCGTACTACCTTGGTTCATGACAGGAAAAAACTCACAATGTAGTTAATAAAACAAAAGTGACTGTTGACTCGCAAACCGTACACGCGCCGGTTTTTTGTATTGTTTTTTGTTTTGTTTGTTTGTTTTTGTTTTTGTTTTGGTCTCATACAGAATATACAATTTGTCCGCGTCCTTGCAGTATGGCCAGACAATATTTCACAATTGAAAAATCAAATCGTATTTGTGTACCACGGTTCAAGGATGTTGTTTGATATTGTGTAGGTTTTATTATGTAAAAAAGATTGAAAACGCTGGCCTGGATTTTCATCTAAGTTGTGTGCGTACACGCAGAATGAATGTCTGAAGAAGACAAGCTCCGTGGCCGCGAAAACGATAGAAAGTATTTCCGTCTGGGTCTGGTCTGATAAGATGTCATAGGTATGATAAGCATTGGACTAATACATCCAATGCTTGTTTGATGCCTGTATATGATACCCCTCATACAGCAGACCTCGAACGGAGAGAGAGAGAGAGAGAGAGAGAGAGAGAGAGAGAGAGAGAGAGAGAGAGAGAGAGAGAGAGAGAGAGGGGGGAAAGAGAAAATCCTTCATAATACGAATTGAGAAAGAGAGAGAGAGAGAGAGAGAGAGAGAGAGGGGGGGGGGAAAGAGAAAATCCTTCATAATACGAATTGATCTTTGCTCTCTGATAAATTTGTGCAAACAGGCAAATGAAGTTTGGTTTTACTGCATCTGCAAATGAATGTAAATTGCCGTGCGAAAATATAGCTTGCGCGTGCGTGTAACTCCCACGGCAACGGCAGCGGTCACGATTTGGGGGCGGAATTCTATCAGCGGTGCAATAAACGAAGTCAATATCTCATTCCCTGTGTCATGAAACTTTACCAAAATGAAACATGAATGACACAGACTTTCAAGGAACCCATAAATATGCGACAATGGACAGGAACATTTATGTATATCGTGCAATTGAGGTATTTATTGAAAGGTCTGCGTGAACATATAACCTTTTATGAAGCGGCGATGGTGCCCATATCAAAACAACACCGTCGATGCCTCAGAAATGGGGTTATGGATTACCCAATAGTATAAATCATTGTCTAATCTAGGGATTGTCCAGACACAGAAACGCACAATAATTTATACAAGACTCACAGGACAATTTCAAATCATGATAATATGACTATAAGTTGTACATCGAGTGCATTTTCTGTCTTACAAAAAGTACAAATATGCTGGGCATGTACGGACAAGAATTTCTGCGGGCACCGTTGTGTTGGTATAAAGAGGTTTGCATTGTGTATTGTATGTTGTTCGCAGTTGCGAGTAAATCTTTCTTGTCAGCACGCTACTATTACATCCTAAGTCAAATGTACTGAAGCGAAACAAAGCCTTTTGGAGGACTTGTAGTACAGCGTGTCCGCGTGGTCTTTTTAGGTAGTGGTGTAACCCATAGAAACCTCAAACACATTTGCCCCAGAACTCCTTACGGGGATGTCACAGATGACCCACGAGGCGACAGGGAAAAGGCCTGGTCATTGATTTAGACCTGCATGGATCTGATTCAGAACTAACCACACGGAATTATAACACATTTTTGCGGGCAGGCCACGTGGGTTTATGTTTTTTGTGGAAGAGGCATATAGCCCAGGAGTTAAAAACAAGGACCACGTGGCACAAAGAGAGCCTGTGTTAGCTAACACCGGAAGTACGTCGATCGTTGCAATAGCCATATACTCTTGGACAAGCTAGGAGATCATATCTATAAAAGTGAATTGGAAATGGATCAACCGGATCGCCCGACATTGAAACAGAAATTAAAGCTGCATTGGTCATCCAGGGATTTTCGTCCGAAGGTAGAGACAGCCAATAAGATCGGAGTTCCATTCGTGTGTCTCTACACACTGTCACTGACGTACACTTCCCTTTGCATATACATTCCCAATATCTGGGCCGAGTCCCAAGAGGCCCAGTTTTGGGCTAAAATGTCTGTGTGGATGTTAACGACAGAAGTTGTTGTCAACTGGGTTTTATGTGCCCGTAAGCGGTTGTCCCAAGTGCCGCCGGTGGAACATCAACTGCGGGACCACACAGAAGGACAGTGGCCCACCTGCCCAAAGTGCCAAGTAGATTGTCCACCCCGATTTCATCACTGCAGCCTATGTGGAATATGTGTCCTCAAGAGGGATCATCATTGCTATTTTACTGCCTGTTGTGTGGGCTTTTACAACCAGAGATATTTCATTGTGCTCACGTTTTACACGACAATCGCTAGCATATACGGTGTTGTATTGGTTGTCATGTATCTTCAACCAAAGAACCCCATCTGGAGCAGGAGCGGTTTCGGAGTCCCAGGGCAGTGGATTATGGGACAATTATCTACGGGATATTTTCTTGTTGTATTACAAGGGTTTGTCTGCCTTCTGATGTTTCTGGGAGCTTTTGTACTGGTATTGACACAGCTACTGCTGGTTTACCGGGGCCAGACTCACTATGAGGCACAAAAGAACATAACGCGTTATGCTAGCGATCCATGGAAACAATTTCGTACTGTATTCGGTCCATACTGGTTACTCAATTTCATTTTCCCGTTACCAACTGTGCAGGAAGGGGATGGTTTGACCTGGGATAGACGAACCAAATATGGGTAACTTTTGATTTCAATACGGCTTTTTCATAATGGGCTTTTCATTTTGTGCATACCTTCCAACAATGCTACATTTCATCCTCAATTGCGAAGTCTGAAGAAAAATGGAGATTATTCGTGGTATTTTCAAAATAATATAATAACACATTTTCATTTTCTATCAAGCACATGGACTGATTCAAATCGATTTTCCATAAATCAAATGTTTCGAACAGAAGGTTTGTTTCAAAGTGTCACGGAAATTGAATCAAGACATTTTTAGGCACTATGTAAAACAATTTATAGTAAAACGTGTTCAATTCCTGTTGTGAACTGGGTCAACTCTGGTATGTTTTCTTGAGTCGCCAACACAAACACAAATAAAAGAACCCTAGTCATTAAAAGTTCTAGGAATAATTAAGAGGAGTCTTTTCGGATTGATATTCCCGTAACTACGATGCTTATGCTTTCATTTGCATTTTAAGTTAAATTGCCAAATTATAATATATATATGAGCATAAAGATGACTAGCGTTTAGGGCCCTTAAGTCCGGGGTGTGCCTAAGTCTGTCTTTTATGTATATGGACCCCCAATGCTGAAGTTATATATATATATATATATATATATATATATATATATATATATATATATATATATATATTTATATATATATATATATATATATATATATATATATATATATATATATATATATATACGCTTTTCAGGAAATTCTCACGGAAATCTGCCACATATGGTGTATTTTTTTTCGAAGTTCGTGCAAACCTTAGACAGAAGCTTAGAAAACCTATGGCGATTAAAAATAATTTCCTACATAACTATTGTCAAGATATGGTTCCAATAGTTAGCTCAGTAAAACTGCTGAAAAAATATTATATGGGTATTCTCAAATTAGTGTTACGTTTCACATGCAACCACCTAATATTGCTTGCTTTGGAAACTTCAGCTGCATATGGAGCTTGTTCATGTTTTCCTACCACTTTAAGAGATTTATGCGGCTTGGCAGTCTTTGTAGACCCTTTATAATACAAACCTTATTACTTGAGTCATTGCAAGTGCAAATCGGGGATTGCCTTTAACCGACGCCGTTCGGTTGGGGTCAAGGGCAATCTGATTAAAACCACGTGTCACACAATATTGTATCACGTTAGTTTACTGTATTCCCCGTGATCCCAACTATCTTGTAAATTCATCGCGCTTATTGCTGCTTAAAACCCAACCTAATCATGATATTCAATGTAATTTAAAATGAACACAAGATATTCAGATATTTTATAACCGGTTGTAAAAGAAGCGCAGAATCTCACATTTCCCGTTAAAAAAAAGTCACGCAGGCAGTGGAGGACCAAATACAACATGATCAGGTATTGCATAGCCATACATAGCCCCCCTCCGAAAAGATAGCAAAATGGAAGGACAGGGAAAATGTAATTGAAAGTCTGAAAAGCTGATTAGCCAAAGTGTTACTATTGCAAATATGGCCTGGACAAGCTAAAGCTTGAGGGTGGTGGTGTTGTCAATATCATCATAGACAAAACTTAAGTGTAGAAGTATGTATATCACGGTCCAGCGTCAGAAACAGTGATGCAAGTGCAGTAATGCTAGAAAATGAAATGCAACAGGATCATCCATACATGTCCGTGTACATGTAGGTGGCGCTACATTGACGATCACGTGACTACGGTGTCCAAGTTCCAATGACCATGATGGGAGAATCAGCCTATCGGATAACGCAGTGCCCAAGAATGCCTGCGTTTCGTCATTCATCGGCAGCAAGAGACCGATACGTGGGACATTAAGGACAAAGAGGGAGATGGCTTAATATGATCTAGTCATGTCAAGGAATCAGGAAATCATGCCGGGGAGTTGGTTCCAGATTTTGTTCCAACAAACCAAACACAGGCCAAGTCTATTTTGGTATTGTAACGTTTAAAATATAACTATAAATACGATACACACGCATATTAATTTCCCGCCACAACTGCATACCTGATTGCCTAGTCTCGCTTGGCGAGATATGGCGAGATACGGGTCGGTACCTGTGTGGACTAGTGGGATATTACTAATACTCTGGAAATAAAGAATACTTATTGAAGGCAGACGGAGATTTTTTCGGATATATTGCTCGGGAAGTACGAGATGAATGTCAGTTTGAAGTTAAATTTCTCAAAAAATGCTAAATGTGAGAAATTAGCATATGGCCCTGTCTGTGACAGTGATGTGTCCCGCACGTCCTCCGTGATTGCCAGGCGTCAAACCTGTGCTTTGTGGCGGGAAATTAATATGCATGCGGCGTATTACATACACATTTAAGATTTTACACCGTTCTGTAGGCTGTATCCAATATAAGAGTTGACATGACGTGTTTTAATGTTAAAGGTAATTTAACTTATTCCTACTCAATATGAAATGATTTTGTTGTTGACCGGGCTCGAAAACATGAACCGTCGTTTTGCCATATGGTAATAGCCTAGCCATTTGTCTAATTGTTCAAAGTGAGCAGTAGGCATTTTGATAAAATTGGACACATAGGCATACACTTTTTAACGTTGTATATACCGCGACTATTGTACTTTTTAGGCGTAATAATTTTAACTTGACAGACATGCTAATTTTGAAACAAATTATTAATTTTTCTTAAAGGTCAATCATCAGTTTTTGTCCATATCAGGGTCCATTCTCGCTTCATAATTCAAGTCATAATTCTGTCTCCGTAATGAACGATTGGTAGGTAAGTTACATGAAGGGTTACTTTCGTTTTATTTAAATTTTGCAAGTGATTTCGTGATGCAATCAAGAAATGAAGTTCATCTGCATTGCGTGTATGAGCTTACACAATAGCCTGCAGGGATTTGTAATCTGCAGGGGTCGACAAGCATTTGGTGCCAATGCATGTCAAAAGTCAAGCCCTGCAGGCTATAAGCTCATACATGCAATGTAAATGAAGCGCATTGCTCATTTATATATTTTCACCTTTTATTTGTTACACGCTAAACCGCGAAAATTTTTACTTTTTCCTGTTCTTCCATCAGAAATCTGATTAATGCTAAACATTTACACTAGATGGCGTAAACAAACACGAGAGTCCAGAAAATAGCACACACGTTAATTCAACTTTAATTTTTCTGCTTCACAAATGCAATGTACAAACCAAGTGCGTTCGCTTTCAGCATTTAATTATTAACAAGGACGCATAACAGGTTGCTTGCGGGTTTTATAAATGGGGAGCCGTGAGAAAGTAAAAGTAAACAGATAGGTTGCATTTGCTGTTCCTATTCTCCTTATGCTGAAAACCAAACCATACGTAAATATTGTAGAATGACCACACATGCGCAGCTGGATTTACAAGATGGCACGTGGGCCCACTATGCCCAGCGATGAATATTGTTTCGCAAATATCAATTAAAACGACTGCATGGCAATTTGCCAGTACACATATTTGTGGTTTCTTTGGAAATCCGAATTGCCCTCCCAATTTTTCCATTGATTTTGATAGAACTTTCGTAACCTGGACATTGAAGGCAGATCCAATATTGTAAATGTTTGATTCACCACGGATCAGTGTTAGGCTCATTTCAGGTAACCGTTTCACGCAGGAATAATGTGGGCCTATACACAAAATGTTCTTGTTTGATGCCAATTGTAGCACTGGAGAAATTAAAGTAAAGCGTTTTGGAATAGAAACGATTCTGTGCGTGGAGTGAGTTGTTATGCTGTTCAGTGTTCAATATTCTTGCCAGGCGGTGATGAACCTGAAACAAATGAAAATCATCATTTCAGAATCTCCCAAACACCTCAATATTAGAAAGTAACAGGGGCTCCAACTCTCCCGTTTTGGAGACGTAAATGAAAACTCTTCTGTTTTCCCTAACACAAATTAAATTTTCCCGCTTAAATACCAGTAGGGAAGATAACGCGAATTAAGGTTTCCCCGTGTTACAGCTAATAAAATACAACAGAGGACCCGAATTCATCTGTCACTGCGGACAACAACAACAACAAAAAAAAAAAAAAAAAAAAAAAAAAAAAAAAAAAAAAAAAACTAGAAAAGAAGATTTGCTTCAAAGCAAATCTGTCCGTGTGCCTTCAAAAGTTGTAAATATTAAATGCTACAACTTTTATCCTTTCGTACTTCACATAACATTAATCTAATGGCTGGATGCAAATTTCAAAGTCCAAATGACCTTGACTTTTGACCTTTACAGATCACATGTAAGTTGCACAGTGTTACAATGCCAACAATTTACGCCCAACATGAACCAAATCGAGTAATAATTGACCAAGTAATGGCAAGATGAACTTTCAAAGGGCCAAATGACCTTGACCTTTGACTTTTGAGGTTACATGTTTTTATAAAAAATGTGCAGTGTTGCGATACCTACAATTTGAGTCCAACATGATTAGAATTGGATGGAAATTGGCCAAGTTTTGACTGAATGAAACTTTCAAAGGTCTAATTGACCTTGACATTTGATCTTTGGAGGTTATGGCAAGATGAACTTTCAAAGGGCCAAATGACCTTGACCTTTGACTTTTGAGGTTACATGTTTTTATAAAAAATGTGCAGTGTTGCGATACCTACAATTTGAGTCCAACATGATTAGAATTGGATGGAAATTGGCCAAGTTTTGACTGAATGAAACTTTCAAAGGTCTAAATGACCTTGACATTTGACCTTTGGAGGTCACATGTAAGTTTGAAAATGTGCAGTGTTACAATAGCTACAGTTTGAGCCCAACATGATCAAAATTGGGTAAAAATTGACAAAGTTATGGCTAGAAGAAAGCCACCATCCAAAGTGGCCTTTGACCTTGAAATGACCTTTGACCTTGAGATGACCACTATCTGAAGTGAACTTTAACCTCAAAAATGATATTTTGGCATAAAATTGACCTTTGACCTTGAGATGACCTTTGACCTTGACATTTGAGATGACCTTTACCTGCTATGATCGAACTCCTGTACAATCGGAACCACATCTACTATAGTATATAAGATATTGAAGATTTAAAACTTTAATTGGCCTTCATTTGCATAATTTTGAAAAGCATGACTTCTCATTATAGAAGTATAATTGTGCCAAGTTTGGAGTTTCTACATGTAATACTTTTCAAATAAAATGTCGGACAAACTTGCCTGTATAGAAAGAAAGAAAGAAAGAAAGAAAGAAGGAAGGAAGGAAGGAAGGAAGGAAAGAAGGAAAGAAGGAAGGAAAGAAAGAAAGAAAGAAAGAAAGAAAGAAAGAAAGAAAGAAAGAAAGAAAGAAAGAAAGAAAGAAAGAAAGAAAGAAAAACAGTATGTCTGTGTTGGCACACAGACAAAAAGCCTGATGGGAATGGCCTCGTCCCGCTTCCAGAACCTTCCCCTCCTCGGTCGCTCTGCCCCTCTGTCGTTTCATTCTCGCCTTGCCAAACTACACGGGAGGAAGATTCTCCAGCTGGTCCCTCCTTATAAGTTGGACAGGGCCTCCGAAGGAACTTGTAGGACTCCATACCGGATTTGAGCGCAGATAGTTTGAAATGAACGCCCTCCTATGCTTACTCTATGGATAACTTACCACACTGGCTCATTGTTCATTCTGCAAAGCTCGTGCCAATTTGCCGTATATAGTTTTTTTACTGTTCTGATATTCTTAACTTAATCATTTCTAAGTCTGTGTGTGGACACAGACTTCTTGTTTTTCCTCAAATACTTAATTTATTTATTTATTTCCATTTCAACTACAGTTGATAGCTTAGTGACATTGCAGCATCCAATGAAATATGAACCAAAGCTTAGCATGTCTTTGTAACGGGAAATTCAGATCAACTGCCAGAAATCACTTAAACACAGATCCACACTCCTTGTAATGACCAACTATAATATGGAAGGATTTTGGTCAGGGTCAGTGGGTACATTGGGGAAGACAGAGCTCAGAGCTCATGGCACAGCTGTTGTATGTCTGGACCGAGCAGTGACATTTGCTCATCAGTTAAATGTCTATAACATTGTTTCATACCCTTTGTAAACGCTGCTCACTTCTAACAAAAATTCGTCATATGTATTTCATCCCTGTTCAGCCTGTGCAAACTTGTGCCTTAAGTTTGTTCACATCTTATTAGGTTGTTGAACCTCAATAGTCAAACATGTACATGTTCCATGGTATAGCAGCTGTGTGAAGTTGGATGTTGCCTGTCTAAACTTACTTCTTTTGTTTGCTTATACATTCAGGCTCGCGACACTCAATTAGTTAAACACATAGATCTCTGCAAGAGCTATGTGAAGTTGAATGTTATGTATGATAGTGGATAAGGTGAGCCTAATAGTTGATGTAAGTACAGATTGCCACGTTAATGTTTTCATGTTCCTGCAAGTAGTGAAACTCAAATACATGTATTGATAATACATGTATATCAATGTACATGTACACATGATTCACTTGTTGCAGTCATTTTATGCCCCCGATTTACAAAGCATGGGAATCTATAGTCTTGATGTAGTTATGTTTACTTCATAGTATAAATTGGTTTAGCATCATATTTAAATGTCACATTAAAAGTTATGCAAACTAGGGGCAATTAAAATTTTAAAAGCTCTGTATCTTCCAACCTATTACGGATAGACACAAAATTTAAAGTAGTACATAAAGTTTTGTGACACCTCTCAATCTAATGGACAGTGAACAAAAACTGTAGCATTTGAAATTATGCTAATTAGCAGCACTTGAAACATTTAAAAGTTGAATATCTCCAAAACTATTATAACTAGAGGTGTCAGCCCAACTTAAATTTGTAGGTTTGTGACAAAGGCACATCCATTGAAACATGAACCAAAGTTGCAGCATTCTAATGCATGCAAATTAGGCGAATACACAAAATTTAAATCTGGAATAACTTCAAAACTATGATAGATTCAGGTGTTATACGAACTTATGCTGATAGATTTGAAGGATAGTTGCATCCAGTGAACCATGAATCAAAGTTGCAGCAGTTTGATTTATGCAAATTAGACAAAGACACAAAATTCAGATCTTTGAATAGCTTCAAAACTATAATAGATTGAGGTGCTTTTCCAACTTCAATTTATAGGTTTTTTGACATAGCCACATGAAAAATATATTGCTGCAGGAGTTAAATAAATGCTGAATAGGCAATCTTTAATAGTTTTATAGGAACACAGACTGATTTGCTGACAAGCAAATTAAATTTTTCTAGTTCATATTGATATAACCGTTTTAATTACCAATGGAACGTGTTTTGATTAAAATCAAAATCAGATTATTTCATGTTTCTGTATTTACATGCTAGAAACATGTGACCGGAATGGTCATTATGAGTACAAAACATGAAAATAGCGTTCAGAGAACGGATTACCCTCGACGCCCACAATCTCTTTTCTTCCTCAATGCTGCATTTTTAAGACCTCGCTGTAGAACACTTTACATCCAATTTCCATATTATTGTCTATGAAATGAAAGAGCAATTTTGGGTGTGTTCTTGCGGTAAGTCCTGGTGACAGAGACCACTGTACTGTGCTCCACCTAGGCGGCCTTGTTATAAATACTTCAAAAGTTTCATAAGAAGTTTAAATATAATAAGAGGAAGCTGGTTTTCATTAGGAATGTGGTCCACTATAATGTGCATCTCTGATAAAAGTTTGGTGAAGATGCAATGGGTCATTGTTGAGCTATTATGGTAATGTCGTCCCCTTGTGCATGTGCACTCCTCAGACGGCCTTGAAATGATTATTTTAAAGTCTCATAAAAAGTTTATAAATACAAAGAGGAAGCTGGTTTTAAATAGGAACCTGATCCATTATAAGATGCATCTCTGACAAAAATTTGGTAGAGCTACGGTGAGTAATTTTTTGAGATGTCGCGGTAACGTCGTCTGGATTGACGACACTCAGACGGCGTTCAAATAAATACACTAGAAGTTTCCTATAAAGTTTAAAAATGATAAAAGGAAGCTCGTTTTGTACAGGACCTTGGTCCATCAAAAGATACATCTCTGACAAATATTTGGTAACGCTGCGGTTAATATTTTTGGAGATATCGCTGTACCGTCGTCAGTGTTGACGCCACTCAGACGGCATTTTTAAATTGTTGCTGGTAAACGAAACATTATTTGGTTCACATACATTATATTTCGCTCACATACAATATTATTTCTGTAACACGCAGTAGATTACATTCGCACGCAATATCATTTCTTTGGTAACAAATTATTATTTTTTTTATGTTTCTTCAGGGACTCTGACTTTCGTCCCAGACGGAACATGACAAACAAAATGTATTTATTTCGTTATCTGTTCAGTTACCACAAAGAAGTTTTTCGTTGGAACCCAACATATTCTGAGGATACGAAATAATAGTTTGCCTGCATTTACCTGCGCGGGCTCAGTGAGTTAGAATAACCGTACGATGAACAAACTAGATAAAACTTGGTTGCCTTGTCTTCACAAGACGGAGTGTAATACTTTCACATTTTGAACAGACCCAGTCATGAAACTTTCATTTTTTTCACTGATAATGTGTAATGCAACTGTCTTTGTCTCACTGACACACAGCGCTTTCAGCTCTCACACTTTAATGATAAAGGCATATGTACGCAAATTTGTCACAACGGTGACTTGAATCAATCACACCAGACTCTGTATATATTTTGAGGCCTGCTATGATATGCGGCCTTGCATTAACTTCAATGTCTTCATACATCATCTGCTGATTTACAAAACAAACGAAATGCTATCACAATTAACACTGTACTTTGCGGATGAAACGATGCTGGAACAATGAGTATGGATGGGCCTGGAATCACTACTAGTCCTATCAGTGGTCCGCTTGCCAGTGCAACAGTCACCGTAAATGTTGACCACATGTTTCTCTCCTTTTAATTTCAACGGGAAACCGGAGGAAATTGTTTCAGCCTATCGTTGCAAAATGAGAAAGCAGGAAAACATAGGAGATTGTCCTATTTCAAATGACTAATTCATTAAAGCTTGAGGTATTCGTGCCTGCTGCTGTATCATGGACTATAATATTAACACCCTCTTGTGGTTTTACAATGTCAAAACGGTTGATCCGGCCTCCAAATTTCCATTCGCACATTTAATCTTCCTGCAACTGGATAATAACTTAACATGCTTTCTTAAGTGACGAGACAAAAGCTCTTAGGCCTTAAGATGTTTAGTGCAGCTCTGATAGGTTTAAAAGTATTGTGAAAAACATTAAAAAGCGAACTACATAAAGCTAACGACCACCTATATATAGCAGGTAGGTACATGTGGCCACTTTTGCCAATGACACCCAGCATATTTCCCTTGCTTCGTAAGGCTAGTGATGGCAACAGTGTTGGGAAATCTTGTGAGGAATTCTGAAGTTTATTCACTTTTTTTTACAAATACAATTATTACCAATTAAACCCATTAATATGAAGTAAATGTAAGATAGCAGGGCCATAGGAGAATTTGCGGAAAGAAGCTCGCTGTATTCTCAGACTGATATCCCAACTATGATAGTCGAGCTGAAAATTTACATAGGAACTTCACCCAAAGTAAGCTAGTGCCTTTCATTTGGATTTGAATTTTGCCAATTGAATTAAGCAGCAACTTTCCAGTGTAACGGATGACATAGTCTGTGAATGGTGTATGAAAAAATTAGCAAAACACGATGACTGAATTTTGGGGTTTAGAGCCAAGCATGAGGCATGGAAAACTACCAAGTATTCAGTGAGATACTTCAGTCAAATAGTGCAGCGTAAAGGGCAAACTGGCATTTAGCCAATGCGGCACGGCCGCCTGCGCAAGAAACTAGCGGCAGCTTTGCAGGGACACAACTTGTTTCCAAATGTTGGAAAAGCACATTCCCAATATAATCTTCTGTAGGTGAAGCAAATTGTAATTTGTATGTAAAGTGCCTGCCGTCTGCGTTTGCGCTTCGTATATTATGAGTTTAAATTACCTATCTATGGAACATAGGATCATATAGGCAAAAGAAAATACATGCATTGACCGACCAACATATTATATAGATAAAACTATCCGCAAGCAAGCAAAAGCGAGATAAATCTGACCGGAATTCTGAATTAAAATCAGACTTTTTCCACAAAATGTACAGCTAAAAAACTCTACAGTGCTTACATATTTTCAATTGAGTTGTGTCGTCATCGTCGTCGTCATCATCATCATCATCATCATCATCATCATCATCATCATCATCATCATCATCATCATCATCATCATCATCATCATCATCATCACGCATCAATGAACATTTACGTATTGATGCACATATTTGCTTAGTTATAACCCCAGACAACAAAAGAGACTAAACCTGAAATAAACATTGATTGTTACGAAAACGAGAAATTTCTTTTTGCAACATGGATTAGCAATTTAGCTCATTTGTTATAAATCTGTCTATTTTAAAACATTGCTGTAACAAGGGTTGACCGAAAGTCGTACTCTCCTGGATTCTATCGTTGCAGTATCTTAAATGAAATGTAACAAATGCAGACTCACATAAACTGAAGTATTTCTACTAATTTCAATTGCTTTATAGCACCCGATACATGCAACATTTCCCTGACAAGAGTCTAAGTATGGTTTTGCAGCAGTGTCTGCCAATGTTATCGAAGCTACATTTAGACTAGAAGAGCATATAAAATATTCAAATTAGAAAACATGTGACCTGTTTTCATGAGATGAGGCCAAAATCTTGCCAAACTATTACTTTCAGTCACAAATATTACTAAATCTTGCAATATTTCATAAATTCTGCAAAAATAGCATACGTCTGAATACAGACACTGCAAACCTCAAGCAATGCTTACCTCCTGCATGGTACAATATGTAAGAAATCCTGCCAAAGTAGCATCATTTTCTTTACAGGCGCTACAAACATGAAGCAATGCTTACCTTCTGCACGGTGTAGTTTAACACACGCTTCCTTCACCAGGGGCTCTGCTGTAAAGTCAGGATTTTGAGAGGTTATGGTGAATTTCACAAGCTTTGTATCACCTTGTTTCACAGTCACATCCCCCTGAAATGTGGTCTGTATGGTATTATCACTGAGTGGTGTGTGTACACAGCTTCCATCTGTAACCTGGTTCCAAGTGACATTAGAGCTGGGTCTAGAAGCTGTAACGTATCTCAGTGTTGTGGTGCCATTTGTACTAATTGTGATGCCGCCTGGGGTACAGTCAGTGTCTCTCTCAGGTACAGATATAAAGTTGCTACCATTTCCATATGACAGGTTAAACACACTTGGAGGTACTGTGAAAGAAATGAAAAAAATAAAGACTTTAACTGATTGATTATTCTTTTCCTGCCAAAATATCTCACCTGATCACGAGGCAGTGATGACAATCAGCCACCTTGATGCAGACAATCAGCGGATTAGCAAGCTGGCCCTAATATTTTGGGGAATAAATCATTCTTATTCTGAACATATGGCATCATAGCAAGCTCAGTGTGTGTTTGGAGAACAGGACTGTCACTTGCTACACTTAACTTTATCCGAGTTACTAGTTTGACAAGATCGACATATATTACTATGTTTCATACAGAGATCTGTCCTTATATTCGGATACTTCCTTGTTGAATGATGTAGGCCAATGAACACCTGTGCAAATATGGATGTCTCGTATGAGCAAATTCATTGCTATATAAAAAAGACAATGTCATTATTAATGAAATTATATAACCATAAATTTGTCACAGTAAAGTTGGTCATTGCACTTAATCGTGACATCAGTAGATAAAATGATGATAGTCATACGAACAAGATACCCTTTTAATGTTGTTTCCTTTACCACATCTATGATGATATGACTAACTAAATTTCAGATTTTGGAATTATACAAAGCGAATTTAGCAGCACAATTTTCAAATATGCCAGCCACGCGCGGTAATGACCTCTGGAGCAAAGACATTAAGATCTTGCGATGCTTGGTCTTAAACTGAGTCAACAGCTATCGTTAGCACACTTGAACCTGGGTCATACTGATAAGCGTAATTTTGGTTGTCATTAGCACTGAGATATTTAAAAATAGGTGTAACGTTTTGTATGCTACATATTATTTCCAGATTGAGTTCAGTGTGTTGATTTACATTCACGAGTCGCCACTCTCCTGCTCGCATCTAGGCATCAAGGAACATATTGCACGGTCACATCCAATAAAAAGTTACACCTGTATAACTGTCCGATGATTTGATTACTTACTTGTCAAAGTAAGTCTAGGACATGGAACAGGTCGTGTAAATTCCCCTGCAGGAAGGAGATCACATTGGTAGGTGTCTTCGTCTCCCAGGATTGAATCATATATATACATATCATGAAATCCTGATACTCCTGCAACGCCATCCTTTGTTGTAACGTTCCTTTTCTCAAAAGCTCCAACAGGTTTACTTAAACTTGGATTATTCGGCACATATTTGTAAACTGGATTTCCAAGTTGACCTTTTCTCCAGTGAATTTGACTAATCGTTGCATTGGATGGCTTATAAGCACACCTTAATGTAGCCCTTCCACCCAAGTATCCATATGTCTGTTCACATGTGGCCTTTGCTATTGCAGCAGATACAGCTTCTAGAAAAACAAAAAGACAGACCGAAAAAAAGTGAGAAAGAATAAAAATTCGAAAACCGTACATTGAAGGGTTGGAGTCACGATACATGAAAACATGAAAATGGTCTTTTGCTTGAAGCATATTTTGTCGTAAAGTTACACACTTGAGAAGTCCCCTTCTTGTGTTCAGCTTTAACATTAATGAATTACGATATTTCAACGGCAAAGCCACACTGATTATGATGATAAGGTATGTATGTATATATATATATATATATATATATATATATATATACATATATACATATATATATATATATGTATATATATATATTGACAAGTATCTCTGAACTGGTCATGCTAATATGTACTATGTCCCCATCTATACTCTGTATCAAAAAACGTTTATCACACCCCATGCTTTAAATGCCACTACATCTGGGCTAAAGGTCCTTAAACTGTCACAATGTAAAATAACTAGAGGACTGTATCAGTCCTGTGCTCAGTAGACCTTGGATGCACAGACCTAAATGATCCCGCAGCTTCAGAATTACATCATCGAGCATGTGCAAGTATGTATGTACTGGATCAATAATTCTCAAGTGACCACTTAAAATAATGGCTCATTAGTTGACTGGTTGACGCTCTTTTGGAGGACCATCACAATTTGCAACACACACACACACACACACACACACACACACACACACACACTCACACACACACACACACACACTTTTGCAGTCATCATAAGTAAAAGAAAATGTAGACAGTGAAGCCTATTTGAATTGGGATTAACAATTCCCCTCACACCGAAAACGTACCGTACAGTTTTCACAATTGTGATATTGTGAGATCTAAGCATGACACCAAGGATATTTGGAGCATGCAGACATGTGCTACAATTCTAAGTGCGCTCACGTCTGGTGTGCATGTGATAAATCATGCATAAACCTTTTCGTAGTCAGAATAAGAGTGAGTTAATAGCATTTCTCGGCATAATTTGCCCAACATGCACCGAGGAAAGTTATTGACCTGGGGCATGCAGGTGCACATCCACACTTTCAAAATCTGTATCAAAAATTGGAAATAGAGGCATATTTGACACAGTTTCTTTTATGGGTTCATTAATAATTCATTTTAAAACATTTAAGCCATTTACACATATCTCTGGAAAAAATCATCTGCATTTGAGTAAGTCGCTTATGGTTGGTGCAGTTTCTGATCCACTAACTTGATTTCATTTCAACTAATTTAAGACAATTGCAGGCATTTAACCTTGAAAATCCACACTGACCTGGTGCCATGATCCAGTAGTATACCACAAATGCCGCTGTCCAATAGCATCTTTTGGTTGTTAGCATGCTTAGGGTACACGGTCCTCTGAATGATGTAGGTGTCTGTAAAAGAATTCTCACTTGTACTTTATTCTGGAGGGAAACAAAATTCTGTTACACATCATTCATTAAAAAATTTCATTTGCACCCCCAAACAAGAAGACGGTGTCAGTCCTGTGTTCAGCTGACCCTGCATGCACAGATATAAAATGGCCCAGCAATCCCTGGAAACGTAGTCCTGCGACCTTCAAAGGACATTCCCCGGCTAGCCCTCCCATGTTTTGTTTTTAAAAAATAAAGTCTGAAAGCATGCAATCTGGTGCATTTTCTTTGCCTTACAAGGACAATTCAAATTAACATTTTCCGTCAATGTTTGCAAGTAATTCTGCAGATATAATAGGCCTTATATACAATGATGGCAAGGGACCGTCCAAAATTGCAACATATTCACTTATTACCTAAAAAAAATACCGGTATTCTACAGACTTTCATGCTTTGTGGAATTGATTGAATATAGTGACAACTATAGTCTATATATATTACAAACTACATTTTGTAGATAACAATGTTTGATCCTGATAATTGATGCTGAATGTCTTGAAATGTTCTTTGCATCACCTGTCTTGATGTATCCTGGTGTACAAAGGTATCTGCATTTAGTACTTGAACATGATCACACCATGATTTAGCTATTTTGATCATAAATGTGGGATTTCTATTCCAGCTGACTGAATGGGGATTACATCCAGGGGTTGATGGGAAGAAAGTGTTAAAA
The DNA here is from genome assembly GCA_964020975.1 of Hermodice carunculata. Classification (NCBI taxonomy): domain Eukaryota; kingdom Metazoa; phylum Annelida; class Polychaeta; order Eunicida; family Amphinomidae; genus Hermodice; species Hermodice carunculata. The sequence continues at coordinate 36,207,452 of OZ026624.1, read as the reverse complement.
TGCAAAGTGACACCTGGTGGAAGGTTGATCTCTGCCATTTGTGGGTAGTACACACATTACCCCCTCGTGCCAAATACTCTGATAACTCTCTATTGATAGAAGAAGGAAAACCACAAATATAATCACTTCGCGGAACAAAGAACAATAAGTTTGCATATAAAAGTGTGTCACAATTTACACCAAAATTAACTTGTCTTTTTACAAAAGAGGTGATAAATGACTGAAAATTGATGATTTTATAGATATCAAGGTTGGAAACAAGTGTATAGAAATAAGCAACTTCAACACAAAAGAGTACTGAGCAATTTAGCATTAGGGGGCGCATGTGTGGTATATTTTGTGTGTTTTAGCTATATCACAAAGTTCTTTTGACAAGATCCCATAACATCCCAGGGAACCAAAAGTCTGAAGATAATCAGATTTTGTTCTTAGCTAGCGTTTGTATGGGGCAAGGTCGAAACTATTATTTCGCAAAAACTCCAGTTAGCATTTTTCCATAGCTTTTTACTTTAAAAGAGACCAATACAGGCCTTTTGATCAACTTTTATTGTTTTTATCACTTTATTTTTGCAACAGCCATTAGAAATATACAAACAGATCCAGCACTTGTTAGCTCATAGCACATCGGTCTGTTGTACCAAAATAAAAAGTACACGATGGGTCCATCCTACTCAAACGTGTATCATTATAGAGTGCTCCTAGTGGCATCATTAGGAACATTTTTCATATCTGCACAGATAATAGTTTCAAGCTCTTGCAGTGCAAACAAAACATTAAGATACATGTAAAAACTGTCGGGTTTGCGAAATCCAGACTTTTGTCGAGACGTTAAGTGCACTAAGTCCAAACATAATATATGTTTCAATCTCTCTGTGAATCTTTGATTTTATACATACTTTAAAGATTAAAAATATCTGATTACATATTACAACCCCTAGATTTCCAATATCTTCAAAGAAATTACACAGGAGGGCTGTGTGAACAGCACATGCAAGGCTGACCTAGAGATTCACCACACTTGTGGTTCTGTGAAGTTGGCATAGGATCAAGGTCACCCATGTATAAGTAAATCTGATCTCTATGGCAGAACACTAACATGTGCAACATCAAGGCCCATCAGAAAAAAGAAAGAAAAAAATCGCCAGAGCATGACCACTTGCACAAAATAAGTAGACACTAATCAAAGGTACATCCTCACCAGGTTTGACATAAATCGGGCCATAATTATTTAAGTTACAACTATTGCAAAAAGTTCCCATGTGAAACTTTGCTATTATTTTTTTTAAAGATTCCCCCTCCCCCAAACAAAAAAGAAAAAGAAAAAAAATCATAAAAAATCCAAAAATCACTAGAACGTGACCACTTGTACAAACCTGGTAGAGATCCACCGAAGTCCATTGCCACCAAGTTTGAAGTCAATCTCATTAAAAGATTCCTCGGAGAAGTCCAAAATGTAAACAGCATTAGAATGGCCATTCACTTACATAGTAATTGATAGGAAAGGTGCATTTTCCGAAGAGCACCCGAATTGAAAAAAAGTCGTTAAAAATCAGAAATTCACAGCTGTGGCACCCAGTGAACAACTTTCTTTCACCCTTCCACAAGGAACATATCCACCAAGTTTCAATTTAATAGGGGTGACGGTTCTGGGGGAGAAATAAAAAAATAGCGAAACCCCACAAAAATTCATCAAAAATTAAAAAAAAAAAAAATGCAGTGCCACCTGGTGTTCAAATCAAGATTAAGTAGTCTCCAGGAGTGTCCCTGTGTGATATCAAAGGAATCGGGAGAGCGGTTTTGCCAAAAAAAAAAAAATGTTTGCCCAAAAAAGGACAAAACAAAACAAAAATACAAAAAACAAAAAAGAAGATAAGAAAATCACTGAAGTGTGACCATTTGAACAAACTTTGCAGATACCCATTCACGGTACAGTGCCACCACCAAAGTCTTGAGTGAATCTGGCAGACAGTTTGGCAAAGAAGTCGAAAATGTGAATTGTGGACAGTCGGATGGAGGGCAGAAGGACAAACGTCGGATGGACAAGGGATGATGGACCATCCCATAAGCTACCTAACTCATAAGCCAGCTGAGCTAATTTTTTTTTAAAAAGTAGCCACCTATCTTTAATGTCTAATGACAAAATTAAAGTTAAGATTAAAGGGAGAGCAGATCACCAAAAATAGAGTGATAAAAGCGGACCACTTTTCAAGCATCATTCCTAAAGTGTGAAACATCTCTCCTTAAAGCTTGTGATGTCATGGCCATATCCTGTCCATTACAATGCTAAGTCTGTGAGTCCCTTTGCAGTTCTTTCTCGTCTTTCTTGTTTGTGTTGTTGATACACCCAAAATAATCACCTCAGTGGGAACCCCCAGTAGCAAAATGGTAGGCTAAATGTCAATCAACGAAATAATAAAAGTGAATTTAACCCCTGTGCGAGTGTGCAAGAACTATGGTTTAATTAGCCCGTAAATATCTGAATGCACAAGTCCTGCCCCAGTGGTCTATTCTCATGTCCTGCAAGGGTGTGGGTATTTTACTAAGAAATACACTAGAAAGGTGTAATTTTTCCCTAAAAACTGCCACAGATACTAGGGATACATTTTGTATGAAAAATGTTGAAAAAATAGTTTTTCATTCACACTTAGTGCTTTACATACTTTAATGCTCAGTCAAGGGTGGAAAATACATTTTATTAAAATTTATCAAAGTTTGCCAGACTTTTATTGTTCTACGTATTCACTCATGCATTTGACGCACATACACCGTTCAATTGGACATGTAAAGCTAGTAACCCAGTAGATGGCATTAAGTAATCAGTAATGCGTTTATATTGAAGTTAAATTAAAAAAATGTACAGCCGACAAAACCTTTGTTTGTTTGAGCGATAATAGGAGAACAAAAACAAAATCAGAGACTTCATTGACATAAATTATACATGTGTACAGTGGCGCCATACAGAATATATATTGGACAGCATCATGAATACCAATCTGACATTTGTGAAGTTCAGTGGAGTCTTTGGCTTGCATATATATCCTCATTTTAATGACCAAAGTTTAGGCACTGACTAGTATTTTTAGTATTTTCCTGATCGTTTTTGCACTTGTTGACCTCTATATTATGCATTAGGTAGTCTCCATAATCGAATCTATTTTGCTTCTAGAAAAAGCTGACCATTTTGTGACAGGAAAGTAACCACGCCAATTCGTAAACGACATATGGGGGCCTTTATTGCCCTTGGATCTCCTACATCCATCTCTCTAAACATAGACATAGAAAGAGCCTCCGAAAGGCCCCTTAAAAGACCCTGAAATATAAAAATAAAATCAATTTTGCAAGAAGTCATCAAGAATAATAAATAGTCTGGAATGTAACAGTTTTAAATACGTTTTATCAGTTTACATCTGGTAAACAAAATATAGATTCCTAGCAGTGACACATCAGGTCAACATACAAGACACAAAATACTTCTCATAAGTACTTACTCAAAGAATAAGTTTCCATGTAGGTTTATATAATCCAACGGGAAATGATGCACAAATTGATTTGTTCCCATTTGAAAAGTAACTGGATGCATGTCAAGCTATACTCCTATATGATAACGATTGAAAGTGTCTACAATATGCCCTTGCATGACAGCGTGTGAGTTACACAGATGTTTTGCACCTGCCCTTTCATTGGTGGCTTTGGCCTACTTTTCTCTGATTTTAAAAATTGTTTTTGCCACAACTCGAAAAAACTATCAACCAATTCAGGTCATGCTGAGCTTTTTAAATGGCTGGACGCTGGTTGCTACAAAACTGAATATAACTTAGCCGGTCAGGTTTAAAGGTCAAAGCCATATGGTAGTTTACAAGAGTAACTCATAAGACTCCAGCCCTACCCCCACCCCTTAACGTCCAATGGTGACCCTCGAAAGGCTTTGAGGAAGCTTTTGGTGCTAAGCTAGGAGAAGAACAGCCTGTGGCATGGATTTTAGGTTTGACAGGGGGCTCATCAGGAGGAAAGAAAAGCGAAAGTACAGGCAACGACTGATTAGGAATATAATCCGGTCCAGGTGCCCATCACAGCAGTGTGACCTACGGCATGTGATGGAATTGAAGCTTGGCTCTGGCCGGGAAACATTGCAGCAGGAGCTGAGACGAAAGAACACTCCATGGATTCTCCAGCCTCATTTAAAAAAATTAATTAATTAATAATTGTTATTAATATTTTCCTTGGGGGGGGGGGGGGGGGGGGTTAGGGGGCACCTGTATAGAGCCGTGCTCAATTGTCGGACGCATCCAATTCTCGAAAATCGACGATAATTTTGCCATTCCTTGACAAGATGTGGAAAAAAAGATATGAATTTAACTATAGCTGGCTGATTTTCCAACAGAAAATCAAATGTCTCCCAGTGCGCCATTACTATTGTCACCCTTATTTTTATAAATATGCATACCAATTCCAATGATCTACAGATATGGTGAAGGTACACTCTTTATTGACATTTCAAAACGTTGATTTTTTTACCAAATGCCCACGTGACCTTGAAAAATAGGTCAAGGTCATACATCTGCAGTTACAAGCAAGGTCTTACAAAAGTCTTACATAGACAAATAATCACACAAGATGTCAACCTCTTTAAGACAAATCTTTCTCGAGTGCATGATCATGCAAAATTTCAACCTCTTAAGTCAAATCTTTGCGGAGTTATTGCGGAAGAAGAAGAAGAAGAAGAAGAAGAAGAAGAAGAAGAAGAAGAAGAAGAAGAAGAAGAAGAAGAAGAAGAAGAAGAAGAAGAAGAAGAAGAAGAAGAAGAAGAAGAAGAAGAAGAAGAAGAAGAAGAAGGAGAAACGGACGCAAAAACAACATGTCCCCCGTTGCACGGGGAGACATAATAAGCACAGACTGAAGTGGGATGTAAGACAAGTTGACCATTTTTTAAATTTGCACATTTTCAGACACAATGTCAGCTTTTAGATAGAAAATATCAATTATAGTCGGCAAGTGTTATTCAACACCCTTGCAACGCAGTTTGCAAATTATAATTTTTATTGTAATCTGTATATTATTAAATTATAGAGGTTCTCACCCCAACGGCTGGAGTAGAATTTCCAGCTAGAAGACAAACAAAGATAACGTGGAGCTGAACATATTCCTATGTCCGACATTTAGGCACACTTGACTTTTTGCTCAATCTCTCGATCATCTCTGCTAAAATGTGCGCGCGTTCGCAATCCAAAGGATGCGATTCTTTGACAAAATACGCTGACAAGGAACATAGGCCAATGCCAACAATCCACAATGTTTGGTCTTGTCAGCGGCACTGCATAACAAAATCAGTAAATGTAATTTAATTTTCAGTTTGGCAATGAACACAACTTAGCGCAGCTTAGTATATTATGTAGCCAAATTGTAGGCCTATGATAGGCCTACTGCATGACTGTGGCAAGTAAACCGAGTGCCACAACAAAGGGTTACACACCTATTTAATATAGCTCCTCCTACTGTCTCCACAGGGTACTCCCATTGGTGACAGACCGGTTTTTAAGTGCATATTAATAATCTCTAACCTGGGCCATGTGACTGTAGTGTTACTGTGTTTGAAATTCAAGTGTTGATGCATTTTCATCGTCTCAGGTCACTTACAATACACGTTACAACTAGTGTTGGCTGTTGCGGCCCATTTGCGATTTATAGGCCTATGTTGCTTGTTGGTGTAGTTGTGGTGCCGTTGGTAAAACTGCTCCCTGAAAGGGATTCCTGGTGACGTCACGGCCCGCCATAACCAAAAGTGTTGGACACACCACCGCAGGCAGACCAAAAATGGTCTACAAAAGTACCTCAATAATCTTCAAAATTTCTGCAACAGGTGCTAGTTACAAGTAAATATGAATAAAACAAATGCGATCATTTTCAACAAAACAGGTAGGCTAATGAGAGAACATTTTGAGGTTCATGGTAATCCTATAGAATGTATGAAGTCCTATAGATATTTGGGATTAATCTTCTGTAGTTCTGGATCTTTTCATATGGCAATCTCTGATCTTAGAATGAAAACAATGTAACCAACTTTTAAGTTGAAGAAAATAATCAATGCGAACTGCCTATCACCAAAAGTTCCAATGATCTTGTCCAACTCCCGTATTAAACTAAAATATGGAGCTAAAATGGGGGGGGGGGGGGGGGGGAGACAATGTGTGCACCAACCATCAAGAAAACGTTTTAAAAGTTTAATTATTCTGCTATTCAGAAAGTTCAGCTAAGTTTTGCGAGATATGCACTTGCGGTGCACAAACACACTACTTCAGCTACCATCTAAGGTGAACTTGGCATATACCCCCTTGCTATTGCTGCACTCCAGTGTTGCTACAGATTTAAAGACCATACGGTGGCACGTCCGAAAGACACTCTACTTGGCTTTGCATGGGAAGAATGCCAAAATTAAAATGCAGTGGCATGGTGGACAGATATTCACAAACAGAAAAGACTCCTGAATTTTTCTCATATTCACTCAACAGAAATTTTTAAAAAAATACAAGAATTTTTATTGTGAACACCAACCAGTGAGAAACTATTAATGACAGTAATAGCAATCTCAGGACTTATGCTCAGTTAAAGACATGTTAACACTATGGGAACTACTTAAACGAAAGTTATTACAGTTCCCACCGTCAAGATCTAACTAAAATAAGAACAAGTTGTCACAGTCTGGCAATAGAAACAGGACGTTATGCAAAACCAAAAATTCCAGTTGAAAAAAGACTTTGTCTATAATGCAATAAAGTTGAAGATGAATTTCATTTTCTCATAAATTGTTCAATATTTAGTAAGGAAAGAACTCACTTTTTTCAGAAGGTAACTGCGCTGTGCCCTAACTTCTTATCACTTGATGACCAAAACAAATTTATTTTTCTCATGACTACTGAAGAAGAAATAGCCCGTGCCACTGGAAAAATTCTGTTTTTTGGTCATTGAGAGAAGAAAGGAAAATCTATATCCTACGAGTGTAAATCCCACCCCGATATAAAATGCATTACAACAGATACATGTCCATGTATGGATTCCACTTTACATGATATAGTTTGTAACAGGTGTCTTGTAATTGACTGACTCATCGTATATGGTGCTACTCTGTATGATTGAATTGTAATGGTGTATGTGCGTGAAATGTATGAGTGAATACGTAGAACAATAGAAAGTCTGGCAAACTGATAAATTTGAATAAAATGTATATTCCACCATTGACTGAGCATTTCAGAATTAAAGTATGTATAGCACTAAGTGTGAATGAAAAACTTTCTTTTCAACCTTTTTTTTTTTATACAAAATGTATCCCTGGTATCTGTGGGCAATTTTTAGGGAAAATGTATATCGTCCTAGTGTATTTCTTTGTAAAATACCCACACCCTTGCAGGACCTCAGGCAAGACCCCTTGGGGCGTGACTTGGGTATTCAGTTATTAACAGGTCAATTAAACCATTGTTCTTGTATACTCGCACGTGGGTTATTAGTGTAGTTATGTTCTTTCTTTATTTATAAGGCCAAGAGAAAATTTCTCAATGTGTACTACGGGTAATCCTGTCATTTAGTTTTGAAATATTATCTGTAAAATGAACATATGTTGAGTTAAGTCAAAGTAGTGGGTTTTTTTTTTTTTTTTTTTTTTTTTTTTTTAAATTTATGGTGCTGCTTTGTATGTTGGTAGTTTTATAGTTTTGTGCCAGACGGCGACACTTTTCTGTACTGCTTTGGTCCCTGGCAAACATTTATGCAATAAAAGTATTACTATTGTAATCACCTTAGTTTATTCCTTATATAAGACCATTTCCTGAGGCACGTAGATTTTGGGGACCTTGAATTTGTTTTGAAGATCACCATTATACATGTTTCTGACGGGTTGTGGGCAATGAAGGGTTTCCAGTCTGCCTTTAGCATATGCTCTATTTTGCTGAAGTTATAAGCACTGATAGACTAACTATAGCTTGACAGTAGAAGACTAAACATTTACATACGGCTTATTGCGACATCAGAAATGAATATAAGGTTTTCAAATGTACGTCTTTTATGGCAAAAAGCCGTATTTTGTCCTTTAATTTTAAACAAACCATAAAATGTGGCAACAAACTTTGAAATTTCTATATGTTTATGAAGGCTACGTGATAATATATCAAAGTGATTGGACAGAAGTTTCAATTAGGTGGAATTGAAAGAAATACAAGCTTCAAAACAATTCAGAATTATGTAAAATCTTTGAGCCATGCAAATACAACCTGCAACCATACAACGGCAGTGTGATGTCTGTGTCGTTAGTACAGACCAACAGACATCATAATATGTTTTTGCTAGATCTTCTCTTCTCCTGATTTTCAATTTTTTTCTCTTTTATGTCAGAAAAAGCTACTTACGATTCAAATGGAGACACTAGTATTGGAGGATGTAGAAACACTTATCTCTAAGATATTTTCTTCGCACTTGGTGGAACTCTATTTAAGCTGGATTCATCTGTGGCTTACAGTGGTTCAGTTATAGTGATATTTTGTAAGAACATGGTGGCCAAATAACAGTACATCCTCGAGATTCCCGTAATTGTGATACGATATAAGATGAGTTTATTTCAGATACTACATCGCGAAGGAAAATGCTTGTCAAAGAGACAGTATTTCACTAATCTTGGTCAGATCAATGGTATTATACATAATTCGTATTCCCGATATATTGTACATTTTCGGGTAGCTTTTATAGCAGCTTTAGTTTTACTGCTAGGTGTTTCGTACAATGAAAATTATGATAACCTGAATGTATTTTTGCGTCATGATCAGTTTAAACTGCCTCGTGGCTTGAAAATGGAGAAAACTAGAGTACCTGTCTACGTTCAATAAAGCTGATTTGTAACGTAAAAAATATCCAGAAATCTGACTGAACAGATAGCTGAGAAAACATTACTCACATTCATGTATTCCAACCCAACAATGACAGTAAAGTTAAATACAGCAAACGGCAGAGATTTAAGAATTTCCAAAAGAGCAACTTTGAGCTTCCAATTCCAATGGGATGGAACATATTTCACTTCTGACTCAGCAGTACAAGTGGGATCTATATAACGATACAGGTTCGTAGATAATGTGTACAGGCCAAAAGAGTTAGCCATTCATAGAAAGCTTTGTGCGTCCAGAGCAGCATAAAAAAACACCTCGCACTAGCTAGGCCCAGGACGAGTGCTTGAATGTGTCAATCATTTGTCGGCCTTACTTGTCGTTGTTGTTTAACGGCATCGAATTTTGTTACCCTTGTTACCTGACACTTAATGCTTAACGTTAACCTGTCGTTTTCTGACATAGCGATATTCTGATATGTCGGCATATTGGTAAGACCAGCTTTTTCGTGTCAATATTTTTGAGTCATCAGTATTATGACAGTCGATGTTTTGTCATGGCAATGTTTTTTTCTGTCGATGTTATGTCATATTTAATGGCGAAAGGTTAAAGGGTAAGGAAAGGGGCTGAAACTATGGGGACTAACATTAGGCATGTGGTTGCTACATGTCCGTGTGAGCCTCGCTATCAACAATCAAAGATGTGTGTCAACCCAGCAGCGGTTTGTGTGCTTTTGACTTGATAACCAGTTTCGATGGTAATCACAGTTGCAAAATTTCAAAGAGAATTCATATAGCCTACCGCAAAGGCACACGTTTTAACTAAAAGTGAAACAAGTTCCTTGCAACCGACATTACCTCAAACAGCGCGAAATGGGGCAGCATGGTAATGTTGGCTGCGTCACGAGATTGTCGATGGCGGCAGACAAATGATTGACAGCTCTGCACGCCAGGCTTCCAGCTGGTCCAGACAGGCACGTGCAGGTCATCGCGTAGTCGGCCTTTATTTATTTATTTATTTATTTGTTTGTTTGTGAACCAGAGTTATCGGTGCGGAAACACATGATCTCCCTCTGCACATGTATTGACTAACTGGTTATTACGTATCTATGGTTACCAGCTCAATGCTGAGGGCGAAGCAATGGCGAGTGATCTCACATGCAAGTTTTACCATTAGGACAATCGTTGGCCTTGATCTGTACGAGTTATTGCGTAAATGATCCTAAAACAAAATTTGAGGCTTTTCACCAAGGAACTTTACTATCAAGCAGGTAATCACAGGTTGGCATGTACAGATCCAGCTGATATTATGAATAGACATATGCATATAACCTATTATTAATACAGCAAATCCTCCATAACTGAAAGTCAAAACACCCCCCCCCCCCCCCTTGGTCACAAGGTCTTTCGGGAAAGGGAAGTTTTATTGTATAAATAAAGTATATACAAACCTAATGTAGAGGGTCCCCTGATTACAAAATAATCAATCCAAGTCAAAATTTGTGTCTTTAGCTGTAAAATGTATAAACTCTTTGTACCATAACACATCATTATTAAGCTTTATTTAGGAAGCAAAACACATTCATTGAATTGGAATGTAGATGAATAATGTTAAGTTTCATCGATTTATATCTGATAAACTACAAAATATAACCGCGTGCACATGCAGTTTTAATCAGACTGTATGCTGATATACAGAGCATAATGACAAAAGAGCTCTAAACTTGATAAACAACACGAACTGTTTACAGGGCTATGTATCGGGATTCACCAGTGGGCTATATTTAGCACAGAGCAAGTTAATTGACCTGCAGAAAGCAGTGTCCTCAGTGAATAGAGAATGTATGCTGAGACTAGAAAAGAAGATTTGCTTCAAAGCAAATCCGTGTGCCTTCAAAAGTTGTAAATGTTGAATGGTACAACTTTTGTCCCTTGGTACTTCACATCCCATTAAGCTTATGGCTGGGTGGAAATGTCAAAGTCCAAATGACCTTGACCTTTGACCTTTACAGGTCACATGTGCATTGCAAAAATGTACAGTGTTACAATACCCTCAATTTAAGTCCAACATGATTAGAATTGGATTGAAATTGGCCGAGTTATGGCTGGCTGAAATTTTCAGAGGTCCAAATGACATTGACCGTTGACTTTTAGAGGTCACATGTAAGTTCAAAATGTGCAGTGTTACAACAGCTACAATTTAAGCCCAACATGATCAAAATTGGATAAAAAATGACCAAGTTATGGCTAGAAGAAAGCCACCATTGAAGTGGCCTTTGACCTTGAAATGACATTTGCCCTTGAGATGACCTCTGCCTGAAGTGGACCTTGACCGTAAGAAAGACATTTCTACCTAAAATTGGCCTTTGACCTTAACATGACCTTTACATTTGAGATGACCTTTGCCCTGCCATGATCGAACTCCTATACACTCAGAGCCAAACATCCACTATAGTAAATAAGATATTGAAGATTTTAAACTTTAATTAGCCCTCATTTGCATAATTTTGAAAAGCATGACCTCTCATTATAAAAAGGCCAGACTTCATCCATAGAAGTATAATTGTGCCAAGTTTGGAGTTTCTAGGTGTAATACTTTTCAAATGAAATGTTGGACAAATTTGCCTGTAAAGAAAGCAAGAAAGAAAAAAAAAACAAAGAAGAAACGAAAGAAAGAAATCCTAGAAAAACAATATGTCTGTGTTGGCACACAGACATAATTAGCAGCAGGAGGTGTGACCCTCGGAACTTTCAGTGCAGGTCTCAGCGCATATGGGGCTAAAAGGGTCGTAAGGTCGAGTTACACGAGGTGCCATCACATGAGAAGCATTGCATGCAACACTAACTGCCTGTTACCACCCTGTTACATGCAAAATCGGATCCTGCAACACGTCGCGCCTGATCCAGGACGGTCAGATTTCAGCGTGACTTTTTGGGTAGCAGGATCGCTTTGCAAGGACTTATGACCCATGAAGCCAATAATACCACCTATTCAAATAAAAGGAACATGTAATGTTTTTGGGTTTTTTATTCACGTTTCTCCTTTCACATACCTTAAACCTCCATATTCATTCATTTGGGAGACACGGAGGACGTGTCCAACAAACCCACCTTCGCTGAGGAAGGCAAAACGCGGTCACAAAAAACAGGTGGATGATTTGAGACATGCCTACACAGACCGTCGGTCTCTGTGAAAAACCAACATGAAAGAATCTGGGGGCAGAAATATCAGAGACAAAATTACACGGGAAATTGCAGAAATCATACGCGTCTCAATGACCGGTAAGCAAGTAATAATATTTTGGCCTTTACAATATATATATATATATATATATATATATATATATATATATATATATATATATATATATATATATATATATATATATATATATATACCTCATCTGATAATATAATCATGCGCATTTTATTTCAGTATATTTTGTTATTCATGGTAACCCGGGCACAGGGTATTTTTATTCTGTTTAAGTATTTTGTACATGTAGGCATCCAGGTTGCGAAGAAAATATGTTTCATACCTGTACCTAGTTTCAATACCTTAAAAACAGGTTGCTAAAACCACAGGGGGCAAAATATTTTCATAAAATTAGTTTTTTATTACAAGTGAGAATCCATTTGGTTTGCTATACATTAAAATACGCAAAAGTATATTTTAAAGACCTATCGTTTATAAGGTAGTCCATAGAATGATTCAACACAAAAAAAAAAACCAAAAAAAAAACCAAAAAAAAAAAAATCCACGCATGCGTGGCGGGAGATTTAAACCCCTTCAAGACGTGTCCAGGAAAATTTCACTTTTTTCAAAGCTTCATATTATATGAAACTATGTGGATTGGATTATCATGCGTTTAAGGACTATGGGACGACTTAGAAACACTTGATGTTAGAGATAAGTGTTGCAAAACCATTATTTTGAACATTTGATCCGTGCGATCTTGACGGTTCTTTGTCACGACACATGTGTTCCATGATTTCTGTGACTGTGGTGCAATTCCAGATATGTCGCTCTCGACTGTGATCCGTCAATCATTAGAGACACTGTTTGATCAGTCAATTCAAAATGAGGATATGGGAGATGTTACTACCGAGCAAAGTGCCTCTGGTGTTTCGGGAAAATCTGAGAACAACGATCCCAAAAATGGAGGGGGAAAGCCCAGGGAAAAGCGCAAACGGCAAATGTCTTCACCCTTGTCTTTGTCTCAAACCAATTTGTCAAGGGTCAGTGGATCCATTGAACAATCTGTTCATGACTTGTTTAGCAGCAAGGCTTTCGTTCAAAGCCTTACCCAGGCTATGCATGGGATGATTATGGATCAGGTACAGGCTATGGTCAACGACCAACTGCAGTCAGTAGTAAAAAAAGAGCTGGGTCCGTCGATCGTCGAAAAAATATCGGATTTAGAGACCCAACTTGCTGTTTCCCAAATTCAACCTGAGCACGCAGGAAATTTGCAACAAAAGGTATGTGACATGGAGGTTACTATATCCAAATTAGAACGCCAGATTGCAGAGAAAGACAAAAAGTTGTCCAACTTAACTATGGAGCTTGATGCGTTGGAGCAGTACGGGCGAAGAGGCTGCTTGAGGTTCTGGGGATTACCCCCTACAGAGGAAACCAACGAGGATGGTGATGAGGATACCGATCAGCTGATCATAAATCTCTGTAGAGACAAGCTGGGTCTGAAACTTTCGCTGAACGACATTCAACGTAGTCACCGGGTCGGACGTACTAGCAACTGGGGCGGACGTGAAAAGGGGAAAGCCATCATCGCTCGCTTCGCGAACTACAGGGTAAGGGCCCGTGTCTTCAAAGCCAAGCGTCGCCTTAAGGGTACTGATGTTCTCATCACCGAGGATCTGACGCGCTTTCGAGCTTCATTGGCTTACAAGGCCAGATGCCTGAAACGCGCAGGGAACATTATCGACACTTGGTCGAAGGACGGCAAAATAAAGATCAAGGTGAAGGACAATGAATCTTTCCGTGTGATAGCTATTACCAGTGAGGAGGACTTATCTGCGTATGAATAATGTAAAGTGTAAGTTGCTACTGTATTACCATTATATCACACTGGACTCCACACACACGAGTACGCACTTGTACTTACTTTGGTATCTGTTTTGATTTTGCTTTGTTTTGATCGTTTTTCCCGTTATTGCCATATATGTGATACATACTAACTATTAATCTGTAATTGGACTGATGCAACTACTGCATACATACACGGAAGTGTCACGTGACCCATTCATTCATGCAATCATACTTTAAGGCCGATTTTACAAGCTGCTGGTTTGTACATACATATCAACCAGTATCTCTACCTCTGTCACCTACTTCAAGCCAAGCGTTGGAGCTGAAAACAAATGCATAACTTGCCACTTATGACTGATTTGCGATTGTGCGGGGTTGATCATGGCATACGATTTTTTTCTTTTTTTTTTTTTCTTTTTTTTTTTTTTTTAATGAGTTGTGGCTTAATGCCTTAACATCTTGTGATCATCACCACCTGTGTCTACATATTATTGGCACGTGGCAACTACCCTATTTACGACTCACCCTGTAGGTTTAGTTCTAGCGACCACATACATACTACGTCAGGCTAAAATCAACTATTGCACCCAGATTGACAAACTACTGATGTGATCATTTGAATATCCCAATTGAAATGTGTCAATTGACTTGACTGATTTGATATTCATATATTTAAGTTGCTTAAGGATCACGGTTCTTGGTATCTCAGTGACACCTCTCTTGGCTACTTATGGTTATCTATTGATTTATTGCGTTGTATTGTATTTATTGCATTTAATTCTGTTCCAACCCAAAATTATCACTTGCGGTGTTCACATACTATTAACATGTGAATTACAACCCAACAATCAACACTATCTGTAATTATGATGTACGCTAACCTTTAACGTTGTTTTACACAATACATGTATGAATTGGCAACATATGCAAATTTATGTGTGTATTTGTATAATGTATAATTATATTTGTTTTTGTATGTGTATGTATCTGTGCGTGTATGTATGTATGTGTGTGTATATGTATGTGTGTGTATGTGTATATATGTATATGTATGTGTGTATGTATATATATATATGTATGTATGTATGTGTGTGCGTGTGTGTATGCATGTATATGTATATGCATTCCCCTTGTACCTGTATTGACATGACCGTTGTGTACATACTACTTAAAATGTATTACGTGACTCGACGTTCCAGTGATACCAGGATTTTCTTTACCAGTACTTATTTGTTATTAATGCGTAATGCTCATTATTATCTGTTCTCATAAAGTACTGGCATGTGATTCATAATACACCAACCACCATGTTGTGATTCTTGCTTAATGCCAAGCAGCTAAATGATTGTGTCGAAATACATGTGTACTATGAATATCTTGTCATTACGCCATTCAACTTGTATCACCGCCATGTATCACAAAACTTAGAAAAATCCCTTTGTTTTGTATGGTCAATATATGTTTCTCATTTACTCGCCATTTATTGACTGTGAACACTTCTGTATCCGTGAATTAAGGTTATCAATAGCATTACTGGCGTTTCTTACCAGCTACTGGTGTCTGACCGGACCATTAAGTTACTTTTTTCCTCATTGATGTCATTTACTTATCGCTAAAGTATCTCACTTTTTCACCGCTCAAAAGTGACCGGTACACAGTGTTTCTTTGCGTTCCGACCTTTATACTTAATTTTTGTTCACTTATGAACATCTTTATATTTTATGTTTTATGTGTATTGGGTCAACATGTGACTACCACTATTCATGTCTTTGTAACCTACGTATGCTATTATTCTGTATTATGTCTTTTCTTTGGAGCGCAGGCCTCTATGGGTCTTTGCCTGTTCGTCCGAGCAATGGGTATCCCTGCCTTCTTTAGTTTGACTAGACAATTCACTGCGGAAATGTACAATATGGGCATGGCATTTCTGTTTGTTTTGTGTGTGGATCGGTTCACTCTGGGGAGTGGAGTTACAATAACCGCATTTGTAATGTAATGATATTTTTTACGAAGAGATGTATAGCTACTATATACCAGTTTGGGAATTTGACTTGGAAATATGTGTTAACTGGAACAATACTAGTGTGCAAAGTCTGGCATTACGTTAACATTGCTTTTTGTGTACTACCCAGACTATGGTACTGTTTACCACTCATGTACGTTCTATACGGACTTCTAGGATTATCTTTTTCAGTCATACATCAATACAAAAACGAACATTTTTATCATGTCAAATCTTTAGGGGAACATTTATTCTCTCCTTGTCAGGAGAAGAGGTTACTAGCTCATGTTTATGTATATGTAATACGAATCATAACACTCGATCTAGTGCAGCGCGACAAAACTTCTTTACTGATACTTGGTGTTTACACCATTTGTTCAATTCTACACAGAAGCGTATGTAATATCATGAAGATATGGGTGGAAGTAATATTCATGTTAGAGTCATTCCTCATATTCGAGGTGTTAGTCCATTTCATAATTTTGTGTTACGCGGCCTTGTGTGTTACAATCTTTGCCTGTTTATATATCAGAATTGGTCCACTATACACCAATATTTACAAAAATGTGAGTATAGATCAGGTGGTTCTATTGTATAGATGGTATAATATAGTTGACAATGCTACTGATGGTTTTGAAACACTACATATTTTACTAATCGCTTTGTCAGGCGATGTGCATCCGAATCCTGGCCCTCATCCAACGAACGCCTACTGTGATATCACCCTATGTCATGTGAATATTCGTAGTCTTTCCCAGGACAAACTGAGGTGTATAAAAACATCTTTAGGGCAAGACTACGACATCATAGCTGTAACTGAAACATTTTTGTCTGCATGTAATCAAGATAGTGACTATGATCTGCCTGGTTTTCACAGGATTTTGCGTCGAGACAGAGCTGGTGGGGTCGGCGGTGGTGTTGCACTATACGTATCTCGGGCTAAACGGAGAACTGACTTAGAAATACCGGGTATCGAAGTAATGTGGGTTGAAATCCGTCTACATAATAATAAATTTTTAATGGCGGTCGCTTACAGGCCACCAAGCGCCTCTGTATCGTTTTGGGACGACTTACAGGTATCATACGATCTTGCTTACAGTAGTCCCACTGATAAAATTATATTAGTGGGTGATCTAAATGCTGACTTTCAAACAAATCACGGTAAAAAACTAAATACATTTTGTGCATCCAATAACCTTACCCTACATATAAAAGAGCCTACAAGGATAACCGATCGAACAGCAACTTGCCTTGACCAAATAATCACCAATGTACCTAGATTTGTGAAAGCTGCAACTGTACTTCCACCAGTAGCTGATAATGATCACTGTACAGTAGCTGCAAACTTATTATTTAGACATAAGAAGAACTCTTCTTTTCAAAGGTTTATATGGCTATATGCCAAAGCTGACTTTGACGTGTTTAGGGATTCACTGAGCAAGGTCGATTGGGATCCCTGCTTTGATACTGATAATGTTGATGAGATGTGTAAACTGTGGAGCAGTACTTTCTTAAATGTCGCAAGACAAAATATTCCTAACAGGACAATTACAGTTAGAGATGGTGACGCTCCATGGTACAGTAGTCGCCTACGGGCCCAAAAAAGAAAGGTTGATAGAATACACCGCAAGGCCAAGTCCACCAGAAGTTTAAACAATTCCCAAATTTGGCATTATTTTCGGACCTTACGAAACCAATACATAAGTGATTTGAGGGCAGCTGAAGATGATTACTTTAATCGTCGATTTGATATTGTAAATAATTCTAAAAGGAAAGAAAAACGCTGGTGGAAAACTGTAAATTATTTTGTGAAAGGTAGTCAGGACTCCTCGAATAGCCATTTATTGGTCGACGACATTGTAATTTCGGACAATCAATCCAAGGCAGCTGCCCTGAACTCTTTCTTTCTGCAACAAAGCTGTGTTGACGGTTCCACTTTCCATTGTCCTCCAATGTCAACTCAAAGTAGCTCTGGTAAAATTCTTGATAGTCTTACTGTAAGTGAGGACGACGTTTATTTGGTACTGGCATCACTGGATGTCAGTAAGGCAAGCGGTCCTGATGGGATCAGTCCCGTACTACTGAAGGAAGCAGCCCCTTCAGTGGCGCCCTCACTTGCCAAACTATTTAACCTATCCCTCGAGAAAAAAACATTTCCCTATTATTGGAAAAAAGCCAATGTTACTCCTGTTCTTAAAAAGGGTGACCCTAGCTTGTGCAGCAACTATAGACCTATGTCTCTCCTAAGTTGTGTTTCCAAAGTTTTCGAACGAGTAATTTTTAAGTATGTCTTCAACTTTCTTAGAGACAACTTTGCTCTGTCAGAAAAACAGTCTGGTTTCATGCCGGGCGATGGTACTGTAAACCAACTAGTATACTTGTATCATCACTTTGTAAAAGCTGTTGATTTACAGAAAGAAGTTAGAGTAGTTTTTTGTGATATTACTAAGGCATTCGACAGAGTGTATCATCCTGCCCTCCTTTATAAGCTGCACAAGGTAGGTATTCGTGGTTCCCTTTTGGACTGGTTCAGTAGTTATTTGCACGATCGAAGTCAACGTGTTGCTTTACATGGCGATTTGTCGGACTGGGGTAGTATCGAAGCCGGGGTACCCCAGGGATCGGTTCTTGGTCCTCTCATGTTTCTGGTTTATGTAAATGATATCACCGATATTATAAGGTCTAACATAAAGTTGTTCGCCGATGATGTAACTTTGTTTATTACCATCGACGACCCCATCAACTCTGCCAACGCTATCAACAATGACCTGAAATCTATAGAGACCTGGTCTCGTCAATGGTTAGTCACTTTCAATAGTACCAAAACCAAATCCATGCTTTTCACTAAAAAGAAGCGTCAAGATCAAAACCCACCCATTGTTTTTCTCGGCAACTCTTTAGAAAATATATCAGAACATAAACATCTTGGTGTAATTTTCAGTTCTGACTTGTCATGGTCAAACCACATAAACTCACTTGTATGCAAAGCCAGGAAACTAATTGGAATTCTAAAACTACTACAATATAGACTCAACAGGCGTTCATTGGAAATTATATACTTGACATATATTAGACCATTACTGGAGTATGGGGATGTTGTTTGGGGTGGATTTACTCAGGCAGATGCTTCATCGCTTGAAAGTGTTCAACTGGCTGCAGCCCGAGTAATAACCGGGGCAACCTGTCGCACTAGTCATAGATTATTATACAGTGAGACGGGATGGGAGTCTTTGGCTAAACGTCGAGATAAACACAGGCTAACATTGCTATATAAGATAATACATGGGCTAACACCCGATTACCTTCATGACTTAATTCCAGGAAACGTGTCTTCTAGAAATATATACAATGTAAGATCAAAAAATGATATAAGCCAGATATACGCAAGAACCAATATTTACAGCAATTCTTTTATACCAGCAACCATCCGTCAGTGGAATTTGTTACCCAATTCAGTTCGAAACTCTGAGGATCTTGATACATTTCAGCGTAAATTAGACAATGATAAACCAAAGGTTAACGATTTATTCTACATTGGCAACCGGAAAGTAAACATTCTACATTCCCGTATTAGAATGGGCTGCAGTCAGTTGAACCACGACATGCATAAAATTGGCATCGCAAGTTCTCCTAGTTGTGCTTGTGGCGCCACAGTTGAAAATTCGTACCATTTTTTCTTTGAATGTCCTCGCTTCACTACCGAACGCAACACTCTTCAAATGTTTATTATAACCAAGGCTCCGTTTACATTAAATACAGTTCTAAATGGAAGTTTAAAATGTTCAAAATCCGCAAATGTAGCTATCTTTGAATCTGTGCACACGTACATTATCCGCACTGGCAGATTCAACTGAAGCCCGCACTGGTTTCACTTGGTAGTTGTATATACAGTTGATATTATGAATTTTGTTATATAGATATGGGTAGGCCTACCATTTAAGTGGCCACGTGCGGGCAAACATCATTACTTTTGTGAAAGACTTATTTCGAGACTGTTTATATCTTATAGTCAATGCAAACTACTCATTACTCGGACCACTTTCTGTGACGTCTGGTGGTGTCTTTATCTTGCATTCTGTTATGTGTCCGTTTATGTACTGTCCTGTGGTTTGTGCCGTTACCTTTCACACTATACTGTGTATTTTACTCCTTATTATTATTTTTGTTTTTGCTTTTGCAAGAGGAATTTGTATAGGCTATGCCTGATTTCCAATTGCTTTAATAAAATATGTTTAAACCAATGATTCGAAAATGATAATGATACTGCTACTAATAAATATTAGTTGGTATCATTTTTGAATTTGTAAAGATATTTTTATTTGCAACTGGAAAAGTTAGAGTGCAGCTTTAAAAATGGCTCAATATATATTCATTTGTAATTATATGTAGTTTTTAAGTTCCTGTGAAGCAAACACGTAAACAGCAGAATAAAATTACAAAATGTAACCATCCTGCACTCAGCTACAAATCTCTATAAATAGGCTAGTACTATAACCACGGTCTGCGACTTGCATTCTCCGTGTAACCAGCGTGTTGTGCAACAAACCTTGCTCGCATGCACGGGACCGCATTCAAAGGGTCACCTCGTGTATCCGGGCTTTAAGGAGAAATGTGTACTTTTGCATCACTTTGCCAGGCTGACTTGAACATGTCACGACAGATGTACACACACAAACACAGACACATATATTATAAAGGGGGCAAGAAATCGCATATCCGGTTTCCGGGGATAAACAAAACCGGTGCTCGGACAGTGAAAAAATTTAAGTACTTGCGCCATCGGACAAATCAAAGAGTTCCCTCTCACAATTCAATCGTGCTGAAAAAAAAAATCAGAAAACGACCACAGCCAGATCCGGCTTGACTCGCAAAATGTTGGCGATTACTGCAGTCCGTGCGATACCACTGCAGGCATGTGCGTGGGGACACCAATAGGTGATAATAATCCCTACGTATACATCCCAGGTTTAAACAATTATTTGGTCAGTAGTTGTATTCCACAGCACCTGGCTACCTACTTGATTTCTGTCAAAACAAGCCGGTATTTTCTCTGTCCGTGCAAGGTACATAATTATGATAACGATATCAAAGGTACGGTTCCGGCAGTAATGTATTGAATTAGGCTGGTAATTGGAGCAGGGTCACAGCAAACCACAGTTAGAATAGTCTGCCCCAACGATACCAAAGCAGCTTCAAAATATTTAAGTGTGTTGGAAAAAATAAAGATCATGTATGCATGCTGTGAGTTGTCGAGCATAACTGTCAGTCACACACAACTGACAACGTAGAGTAGATCTACGGAGAACCAAGGACCCTCTGTCAATTTGATAGAGGGTCTTTTGGGTAAACTGAGCATCATCGCGGTACCTGCTATCAAGGACTGATTTAGGAGACATTCGGCACTTCCCTCTAGTTTATCCCCTACCTTTGCGTATTTGCCTGTGTCCCCAAATAATTGTCGCTATAAACACTGGGACCTTTATTTTCCCATGCTGCAATATAAACAAAGCTTCTCGTTTGTGTGTTCCATCCGTAAATTACGGAAGATTCACATATGTTCACAGGGCAGAAGCAATGATGAACACACTGTAACACGACCCGTGAGCCAAATGAACACATTGAAACATGACCCGTGATTGGCTCATTTTACATGTGACTCAATTGACCAATGGGGTGATGTGTTTGTCGCCAGACCACATGGCCGCACAGCTGTACGAAAGAGTTTGATGGTGCGCACACTTGCTGTGCATTAAAGGAAACCTATTTTGGGTTTTGAAATATTAAAATAGACCTGTTCATACCGAGTTGTACCGAACTTTTCCGGATCGTAATTATTTATGCATTCCATATTGTTGGCCTAATTGTCCAATGAGCAAGTAGCTGAGTCGGGCCCACGCCGTCATATGTTTACAATGGATGCCACGGCCAACGCTAGTGGTTACAGCATGGATTGTGCTGATCAGTGCAAATTTTTCACCTAAAATGTCACATCAGTGGTGAAACGTGCATTTATAGTTTGCTGATAATTTGATTTTTCGTTAAATCCAAACACATCTTGTGTTTTACTTTTTTATCCTTTCAAGTGTAGTCCGGCCTCCGTGGTCGAGCACAAAATGTGAAGAATGCAGGATGCGCTTCCCGAAGTGAACCGAATAAACCCGAGTCCTATGAACTGGTCTATTATTGAAATATTAAAATTTGGCAATTGAATTTGAATTCAGAACACCGTTTACTGCGAAGAATTTGCCAATACCGTATACATATACACGTTTACTTATTCTTTTTTATCCTTCTCTTTCACTGCCTCCCGGTGTCTTTCTTTACTGCTGTATTTTCTCTATCATCATGTTACTACTAATAGATATGGTTGAGTAGGTCTGTATGAAATATGTTGACTTTCTGGAAAAGGATTGTCAGGCATTATGCATGGATACATTTGATCAGGATATGTTACATGTTGACACAATACAAAGGATGGCTGCATTTGTTTTCAAATAGCGTAGGGAGATTAGGTTGGGAAACATGCTAAATGCTGACACAAATGTCCATCCGGAGTATGTATCAAGCCAACTATGCACAACAATATTCACAAAATTAAAATACCACTGAAGTGTGAACTATTGTAGATAGTGGTGACTTTGACCTTATTGTCAAGGTAAAACTTATACGTTTTTTGATAGGTTGTGGACAATGGAGGATATCTATTCTGCTTTGGCAAATACCATGGTTGGTTGTAGTTATAGGCATGGCTGGCTAACAGTTGCACCGTAGAAAGCTGTACAAACGGCGTTTTGCTCATAGAGATGCACATTAGAAATGGATGTAGGGCCTTCAGATGTAATTTCTGTATCAGGAAAACAGAATGTTTTCCTTTAATTTCGCATAAAGTATAAACCTTTACAGATTACAATATACATAGAGGGTATTTGGTAAAGTATCATGGTGATTCGGCCGAAATATCCGCCACAAAGAACATAACTAGAATAAATAGATGGTTTTCACTTTAATGGTTTTGACGTGACCAAGTGCAGAAAAAAATATTGGGTACTTTTTTTGCAATTGTAGTTTTTAAAGTGGTAAATAGGTCGTCGGTGATCACTGCACAAGTTTTGGGGCTTGGTGGCATGTAAGCTGCTGTACTTCAAATGACTTGACTGGGATCATACCCTGGATATCCCAAAACATCATATTAACAATGTACCAGTGCATGATAGACTTCAGTATACCTATAAGGTACTCATTGCCAGTAGAACCACCACTTGTACCTCAGATAGATTGAAACCAAATTTGGTCAATGCTTCAGTCTGCAAAAATAATCTTTTTATGAATTATTTCTTCATTTATTATTCCTGCTTCATAATTTTTATGGTCTGGCGTCAAAAACTGCCTAGTCAGTCACCAACGTTTTATAATAAGAACATTCATTATATTCCCGACTACAACTTACTAACTGCAAAAGCTGTCATTTTTGTTCCATTAATGAAAACGATATTTTGATGCTCCTCAAGTGTCTCAGTATTGCTCAATTCCATCTTGCAAATCAAATTCGCGGGAATATACCGTAACTTCCCGCATGCAGTATAGTTAAGGGCAACTTTTGTAGCAGCTTTAGTGTGAGTTATATCTCTTACATTGAAAAAATGAACTGGATTTGCTGTATCAGTTGAAAATGTCTCAGCTACTGAAAATGAAGAAAGCAAGAGTACCTGTTTACATTCAATAAAGTTGATGTGAGGCATATGCAAGATAAGCATTTAATTCACACATTCTGCATGTTTACTTTGCCAACATTATATGGATACGCTAAATGAAAATAAATAAACCTAACTCTTTTATTTCTTCTATCAAGTAACATTGCCAGCATAAATGTATAAAAGCTTGGAGGTACTTTGCATGTAATCTACATGTGGGTACACTAACCATGTTTATGTATTTGCTTCACATGATAGCATTTTTGTCTCCAGAACAACTACTACTAGCAATGACAAAGCTGACCTATCAAATACAGCACGCTATTTACATCATGAAAAAAAAAAAGACAAACAGGATCATTCACAAGCATGCACCATGACACCTCTCTCGGGTATGAAATAAGTTTCTGCTAATTAAAAACAATCATCTCCTATGCGGTCCTTTCTGTGCTTGGTATTCCATTCCACAGTCCTGCTTATTTGTCTGTGTTTTAACTCGGTCACCTAAGTTTACTGAGGAGTATTGTGGGTGCACGGTTGGCCGAGCTTCGACACGCTCGCCTTTCACCTCTGCGGCCCGGGTTCGATTCACGGCCGGGGAAGCATGTGGAAAGAGTTCCTACCACTCTGACTGTGCACGGTGGTTTTCTCCGAGTCCTTCGGTTTCCTGCACCAAACATGTAGGTAGGAAGTATACGCCACGATCTGTGCCATGGAGAGTGATTAATATAGGCTTGGCCTGTTTCGCAATCCACGTAAAAGATATGGGTCTATACTTTTTTGACTGAGGAGTGTATGTTCTATGTCTGCAAATCGAAAACGTCCTGTGCAGTCTACAGCACAAGCGTGTGTCAGCAGCATCATATGCGTGTGTGGTAATTGAAAAAGTGAAGTCATCTACCATAAGCATGATAATGTTAAAAATTCTGATGCTCTTTTTCATCCAAAGTGCCGACATACAGGTTCTGGATAGGTAAAAATATTTGACATCATTGTCATACACATGCCAAGGTAGGGAGGTTAAAATTGATGGATGGATATACACTTTTATTGCATGAAGTACTATTTGCTGTTTATTGCTTCCATGTCATAAGCCAGATGAAAGTGACCTGTTACTTGTAGCAGTAATGCTTGACATAAATATCAAAGTGCTGACAACATAGTTTCAAATGCAAGGGACACAGATCTTGTCGGTCTCATTCAGTATATGCCCTATAAGCTGAATTATAAAGTTACTTAAGAGTGACACAACTGATGATTGTAAGGGCAGGGTGTGTCATGATCAAGCACCAGAGCTGCCTGATGTTATATAATTTACAATACAAATGTTACAAGGGTAAAATGATCTGAAGCTCTCCCCTAAAATTATCAGTGTAATCTGACCAATTACTTCAGAAAAACAATACCCATATTCATAAATTTTAACCAACAATAATAGTCCATGAGCCAGACTGAAAATTGGTACCATCTGAGGGCACCAAACGAAACCTTTATAGCTGCGTTGGTACACCTTAGGGTATAACAAAAATGCATGATGGACTTTCCAGAAGCCCAGCTGGAGCCCGTTATTGCAATTTTAAAATTTTATACCTAGACGGCCCAAAAATGCTGTATATGGTGAATCGTGTTTTGTTATATAGTTGGCCTCTACATTTTAATTATACTTGAAATATACATATTATTTTTGTATCCAGTTAACAGCTGGCACAATGAACTTCATGCGACCTATATACTAAATGAATCCACACGGGCAAGAAAAAAGCCATTATTATACCCACATTGATTGGATTTTTTTAGGGAGGGGGGTTGCTGCGCTCAGCTTGTAGATCAAGTATTACATTTCTGCAATTTCAATACCTCATGAATACATGGTCCAAATCTCTTGAAAAATGGTGCAAACATGCCTCTGGGTCATCCTTTGATCCCTAAATTGTTTTTGTCCTTGACCCTATTTTCAAGGTCACATCCTTGTGGAGGATATAACCGGTAGGCCTGCAGAGATTATTCCTCCATTGTAAGGCACATATACATCCTGGTGAATTTCACATTCTTTGCATGTATAATCTCACTTTGCTTTATTTTACCATTTGAAGGTAATTATGTACTGCATGATGATGACTAGATTTTGGTGAGCTTGACATTACTCTGAAGGTCACACACTTGTGGGTGGGTACATTTAGGATTTTTGTTATATAAAATTATATGAAAGGAGACAAAATCCGTTTTAAGCACAGTTATCCACGGCATTTATTTCTATTATTACCAGTCCTCTATTATGTATGGTGACCAATATATACATATATATAAGTATAAAAAGCATTTTTTTGCGTTTCAGACGCGACCGGTTTCAGCATTTTTATGCATTGTCAAGCTCCATAACGCATAGATGTTGAAATAATTTTCAGTCCAGTATAATCTTGACGTTATCTGTTGTTATAGTGAAATCTATCAGCATAGAAGCATATTATGACGTTCATTTATTCTGTTACTGATTTAGGCCTATTACATGACGTCATTGCCAAATCAATTAATAATAAACGTCTCGTAATGAAAATAGGCAAAATTTGTCCCAGATTACTTTTATTAGTAAATTACACTATTCAGTCTCAGCTTGTATTAACGTTGAAATGTGAATTCTTTTTGCTCTCTTTCTATGTCAGAATCATTTGACATCTGATATATGGGACATACAAAGAATTTAGGCACAAGAATAGAACAACTATCAATATGTTCACTGAGCTGGATTGCCGTGTCTGAGGCACCCGTATTTGCTGTCTGTGGACAGTTATGCGCCTGCGTAGTTCGTTGCCTGTAGATAAAATGTATACGTCATTGCATCCTCTACAGACAATCGCATAAATCAAGTGTTTACTCAAACAGTCCATTTCTGTTCAATTTTTGAAAGTTTGGTAGCTTTCCTGTTGTGTCCAGCGAAATTGTGTCAGTAACTAACATGTTTATACAATTCTTACAACGAGGAAGGCCACATTTTTTGCCCCCACCTTGACTGTCCCTTGATTCAAAGTTTGCTCTCGTAAAAATTTGTTTTAAATTACGAGGCTGTCATTGGCTTCAAATGAAATTCAGATTTTAAAATTTTTCTCCAGGTGAGGGATCCATTTCCAAGATTTCAAGGGTTTCACGTATTTGTGGTATTATCACTGGATTGTTAGGATTGTATCTTGTGATCATGACCAGATTTTTGTCACCCCCCTTGTAAGTTTTGCGGTCCTTTCTTAATGATTCTTGTGTTACACTTAAAGCTCGCAGAATACCCATTGAAATGAGTAAATCTGGGTAGTCCCTGGCTTTTAGAAAATTTCCCAGTTCATCCAGATGCGCTGCTTTTCTATTTGCATTTTCTACAATTGTACAGATCCTTCTTGCTTCATTATATGGGATATTTGTCTTAATGTGCCGTGGTTGACATGAATTGAATGGCACATGCTGATGAGTATCTGTATTCTTGTAGTATATATCCAATGAAATCTTTCCATCATTTAGAAGAACTTTCAAGTCTAAAAATTCTAATTCACATTGACTATATTTCGTTTCATATTGAATACTTGGTTCAAGCTGATTTAAAAGTTGGTGAAAATCGTGTAAATCTGACAGCGACTTTGTCCACATTATAAAACAGTCATCTAGATAACGTTTCCAGTTCCTTTAAAAAAACATGGCAAAGGATTCGGATGTATTTCTAAGTTTTTCGTATAATAAAAACTTCTAGATATCCAAGACTTAAGCGTTGCATAAGTTGGTGCACATTTATTTCCCATCGCACACCCTTTTTATTGTATGTAGTATTCTCCATCAAATCTGAACACATTATTTTCTAATATTAGTGAAAGACATTCCAGAATAAATTCTCTAGTAAAACGTTGAATTTTGGTGTCAGGATATTTGTTCAGCCAGTATTCAATTGCACGCTTTCCTAACTCATGAGGTATGTTACTACATAAATTAATCACATCAAAACTGACTAAATACCGATCCTTGACTTGCTCTCGTGATATTTTATTGATGAAGTCGATATGGTCACACACGTAGCTGTTGACATGAAATAAGAACCGTTTTAAAATTTCGTTCATGAGTTCACTAAATCTGCTCGTATTGCATACATGTCCTGCGACGATTGGTAGGAATTTGCAATCTGTAGGTTGAATAATATGTACATATATATACCATCTTGTTCATTCATAGCTTTTTTGATAATATCAGACTTATGAACTTTCGGTAAGCTGTATAAATTACTTGTTTTTGACTGCAAGCCATCCAGATAATTTCTTTCTTTCGTTGTAAAGATGTTACGATATTTGTCAATAAATTTTCTTAATTTATCACTCACTTTGTTTTCTCTGTCTGGTTCGCATCGCTTATAAAATTGTTCATCATTAAGTAATGATTTTATCTGTTCAGCATAATAATCGGTGTGCATAATGACAACCGCTCCACCCTTGTCTGCTTCGTTAATTATGATAGAATTATCAGTTTGCAATTCATTCATAGCTTGTAGCTCCTCTTTAGTTAAATTATTTTTGTTGGTGGGTGAAGGGACTTTCAGTCTGTCAATACATTTTTCTAAGTTCTCATTTTGACTTTAAGGAGGGTCGAAAGAACTTTTTCCTTTGACCAGTGATTCATCCCATTCCTTATCTGTATTGTGGAAAAAATCTTTCAGACGTAATGTACGACAAAATTTTAAAATATCACACACTTGTTCTTTTCTTGGTGTCGATGGGAATTTCAATCCCTTTTTAAGCAACTTTATTTGTCCTTGTGTCAATTGTTTGCTTGATAAGTTTATAATTTTAACAATACATGTAGATGTATTTGAAGTTCATATCTTCTTGGCTCCTGCTGTTGGGGGTATTGCTGCGCTCTTTCTCTCCACCTGTTGTATCTTTGCTCTTTTTGGTAGGTGTCTCTTGCTTCTCTTGATTGTCTCTGGTTTGTTCGTGGTCTTTGTCCTCTTTGATTTGTGTAGCCTTTTTGCTCTTGCAGAGGGCGTCATCGTGTATTTGGGCGTGGTCCTCTTTCTAAAGAAGGAAACTCTTCTTCAATTTCTACATTTAGACCTAGTTCATATCTCTGACCTTGGTTTTGTCTGTCCAATAGGTCTGTGTTATGTCTGGGTTGAAATACTTGAAATCTATTGTATGTAGGGAAGTCTGTGTTTCTGCTGTTGTCATTCCTAGCTACCATTGCAAAAGTTCCTCGTCTGTTGTTTCCAAAGGGTTACATACATTGGTTAAACATTGACAAAATTAATGTTATTTGTCCTTTAATTCTGATGTCATGTCGATACAATGAACCTACAGCTATTGCACATAATAGTTTGGTTTTGTAATATTTACAATCAAGAGTGATCTACATTCATTTCAACAACCTGAATCTAATTGATTTTATATGTTCAAATTTACAATTCAATTTGGCCAAAAAGGTGGTATCTATTGTGATATGCTAATATGTGCATGTAAATTGGACATATAGTGACAGTAAAAAACAATATACGTACGTCGCAGTTATCATTTTCTTGCATATGGGTAACCCTAGCTTGTCTATGGGTTCCAACTTCTCCAAACAGGGAGACTGTCTTATTGATTGGCACTTTCCTTACCATGAATAAATATTGATTAGCATTGTTTAGCAGTGTATGAAAGGTCCTCAAAGTTGATTAGCGGCTGTTTGGATGAAGCATATATTGACCTGTTCAAGTTACCTTATTCTACAATGTTTAGCACTTTCACTATTATAAATGTATATTGATTAGCAATGATTAGCAGTCTTTGCACATTTTAAAAAATTGATAAGCACCTCCATTTCCTCAAGTTTCCATTTCAATTAACAAACTGTGATTTAAATCTTGCTACCTTTTGCCTTGTGACATGTATACTCATCAAACGAATCACTATGCAGAATTTTTTTTACCTTTTATGCAAAATAACATACATCTATTAAATTGCGTATAATGACTAAAAGCTGTGCCGCAGAAACGTCCTTCATGCTGTTTTGAGTTCCTGAGACATACACCAATCAAAAAAGCATTGTTAAGTTTGGTGCCCTCAGATGGTACCAATTGATCAAAATTGGGCCCTCAGCTCATGGACTATAATAGAAATAAGATCCACGAGTTACCAAAGCATCAACAGTTGTCTTCCAATACCAATGTAAAAGAACAAATTCCACTCCTGACCTGAGACAGGCAGTCACCCATAAAAGGCAACTGGTGGTTTTAAAGCGGTAATCTCAACCGTTTAAATATTCATTAATTACAGACTTTAGTGTTTTCAAAACATACATCCTTAACCAATTTAAACCATGTTTCATCACCTGTACCAGAGATGAAAAGAAATACGATAGGCCTGTCAGTTTTTTTGGCTCTCCTCAATTGTCATTCAGCTGAGATTACAGCAAAAGAAGAACTTGGGGCCTCGATGTTTTTGTGATATACATGTATATGAATCTGGAATAATTCAAACACACTGTGTCTCCATTATAACTGACCAGACCACACAGCCCACAGCACAACATAGCCAATGAAGTATTTGCCAATTAGTTTAAGGAAACCATTATTTATAATCATAAATTGAAACCAACAACGACAGCAAAGAGATTCAAGAATTATCAATTTTGCATTGATGCTGCAATACCCTAACATGTTTGTCGAAGTACTTTTTTTCATACTTTGCAACATGCACATGTAACATATGCACACGGGACACAGGAAGGAGAAAAAGCTGCGGAACATACTACAGTCAGCTGTAGGACATTTATTTTCAGTTCCAATGACAAGTGTATCATGGTATTTTCCTGTTTTCTTGGGAAAGGTTTGACCACCATTTAGCATTATTTGCTTATTAAGACTTCTAAACAGTTTATTAAAACCGAAATAATACCAGGTACTATCCTTTTAAGTGATAACTGAAATACTGATACCTTAGCGCTGTACTCTTGGGGCATGCATTTCTGAATTATTGTTGCTTCACTAGATATCAACAATGCCAACTGGCTTTATTTTCGGCTCGGCATGTGGCTTGTAATTCCTCTCAGGAGGAACAGAAGGTTTTGCCTAGGACAATTGTGACTCGGATTTAATACGTATTAACGCAGAATCCACGTAATTTAACCATACCATTAAGGACAGGTAAGACACCATTAATAAATCCCATTTTAATTAATCCTAGCTCAAAATGTATTTGCGTTAGGATAGCACATCATGTATGAGTGTAATGGTCATACTCCAAAGAATTTACATGTCCCATATTTGGGTGTCTGTGATGTTAATTGTTGAATAAACAATTGAAAGTTGACCACAAAGCATCCACCCCATAAATGTCGATATAAGTCACTAATTATTTGTGATAAAATCATAATTACACTTGCATCTGAATCCTGATATACTGGCAACAAAAACGATCCTGCGAATTTTTACGTTTGGTTTAGTTTTGCGGTTATCCGTCCTCAAAGTTTTATGTTCCAATTTTTCCTTTGATTTCCAGAATGTTCATATTCTTCATTTCATAGAAGAAGAACAAAGCAAAATTTAGAAAATCGCTGAATTGTTTTTGCAGTTCAGATATTACAGAATCAAAAGCAGTTAACCGAAATAAATTTCGCTCAGCCGATTTTTTGAAATAACTATTCTTAGGTGGGGTTCTCGTCCTATTATTCTTTCTGAGAAAACAAGCTTCAGAGGCCTTTGATGTTGATCATTTGCCTCTGAAACAATACCGTGTGCTCCAGTTGAGCTGATATTTGTACAAGGCGTAGTAAACATCGTCCCTTAACATTTGGTAAGGTTGTCAATCAATTCTTGGCCAATCACATGGATTAAAGAGCCTTTGAAGTACGGAAAACATTATTCAGCGATCTGTCAAACGGCGACAGTGACAAGCTGGTTTCAAAGCATGACGTCATGGCACGGCCTTTGAAGGGACATCGTCTGACGATTCCTGCTCCTCTTGAGCATTTAAAGTCTGCCTTCATTAAAAAGCAAAACAAGCAAGATAACTATAAAATATACCAATAAGGCTATGATATGTTAGCATGTTTGCATCTTTTCCCTGAACAAAAACATACTTTCGGCATCCCGCCTGATTTCGAGGTGTTGCCATGATACCCCTCACCTTTTGCCATGCGCTGCTACTACCTGCAGCGACGTGACAGGTTGTTAAATATGATTGACGGTAGGCATTGTTCCGTTTGGTGGCTGAAAACCAAAAGAATGACACATGGACGTTCTGATGACCACATGCCGGTGTGGTTTTTGGCGCTTTTCTCATATTTCTACTTTAGTAAAAAGCTTTACAATTTTGACAACTTATAGCAAGGACATCCATCTTGTAAAAAAACATATACATGCACGTAAAAATCTCAAAGTCGGCCATGCAAAGGTTTCGGTGTCTTACCTGTTCTTAAATTGCTTTGAGCATCTCATACTATATCCCATGTATTTAATCATATCATCAAATGTATATGACATGTCAAAAAATTAATTCTTATCAAATGTTTATTCCTGTGATAGTATTATTTGGACTGGTGGATAAATTCATATAACAATATGATTAAATATGAAGGATTTGAATTGTCAGGTTCGTGAGAAATTTATATGCATCAAATGTTACTTAAGAACCTGTGAGGTCATATATATATGTACATATATATATAAATATATATATATATATAAATATATATATATATATATAAATATATATATATAGGCATAAGGGAACTAATAGGCTTCTGAAACACAGATCTAGCATTTAATGTTTTTGCTATTGTACATGTCATTTTTAAATGACATGAACGGATGATTTTTTACCCATCAGTAGACCGGTAAACGCAATTTACGAAGTTTGCACATGGTTATGGGATCAATTTTTAACGCAAATTTTGTGACTGTTTTTCTTGCATTCTAAATCACTTTATCAAAAATTGTAAATATAGTATAAATTGTTTATTGAGTCTTATAATACCATGCCCAGGAAAGAGGTTTGAATTAAACAGCATTTTATGACAAACTGTTTCAATTTTCCTATAGTGCAAAGAGGTCGACACTTCTATGTACATATTCTTACCGTTTACTGAATGGGTAAGTCTGGCTCCTACAAATATTTTCCCTGTAGTGCACTGCTAAGCTTAATATCTTTATTTCTATCTGTTTGCGTCTGCAGGCGCGGCTGCAAAGATTTCAACGGAGGACAAAAACCTGTTTAGTTATATTCATAGACCTAAAGAAGGTAAAGTTACGACAGGCCATTTAACTGTGCCAACAAATAAACCCACGGACAGATGCCCTGTGCATTTCAAGCTGAAAAAGGGAAGCTTTAGGATTAAGATATTAGAGCAAAGAACGGAATCAATGTTGGCAGTTATTGAAATATGAATATTGATGTTTTTGGTAATTCTTAACTCGCTGCCATTGGCTGAACATAACTTTGCGGTCGTTGTTGGGTTGGAATTTATGAACACGGGTACTGTGTTTCTAAATTACTATTGCATTGTAACAGATAAACTTGCTATTTATATTATTAGTACATGAGACATTTTAAAGTGATGCCGCAACACAAGTCATAATTTATATTGCCTAGAAACATCTGTTATAAAAGATGCTGCAAAAGCTGCCTCAGAATACACACCGTTAAATGCATAGAATAATAAAATTCATTGACATGAGACAAATTGTGAATAAAATTGTGTTCTCACTAAAATCTTTCTCTAATCATTTTATCTCCAGTCAGACTTTAATGAATTACAGATATGATTAAAAAATGATAAGCAATATTCATGAAAAATCAGACTAAAGAGAGAATTTCTACAAAGTTATCGATCTATCATGGCACTATCCTAGCAGCTGTTAAGAAAATATGTGCAGAAAGGCGCTTCCAGATTCAGTTCAGCTAGTTTCTATATATGGATCATATACATCTAAAAAAGGCTGGGAAAAGGACGGAAGTGACCGAGTGAGGGAAATAAAATTTGGATAAAAATAAATTGACGGTGCATTCCAGAAAGGATGATGTGTACACACATCAATTAGGAATTCTTGATAAAAAATTGAAAAGTGCAACACATTTGTTCCATAAATTTAAAATGCTACCTTTCAAACAAAGTAACTAGTTAAGAAAACACAGCCGTGTTCCTGTGTACTGTCAAAGTGACTGATAAAGCACATTGGAATTAGAAACTGTAAAATTGAAAAAAAAAATCACATAATATTTTTGGAATCAAAGATATATAGCATAGATCTACCGGAGCAACAACTGACAACTCTGGAAGCAATAGCTGCCCTATGGGAAGACAAGTCATTATCTTCTGTTTATTGACACTGATGAAGTCTAGCTGTTATATCTCATGATGTTCTTGGTGATATACGTGTCTAGACTTGGACACTTTTCAACTTGGACTGATTTTCGACTATGATATTGAAACTTTGTGGTCTCACTACTATTGGGGCTACCCAGAATGTGTGTTGTTTTGCTTTTTTTCAAATTAAAAAGAAAAATACTTAACGTCCTCTTTAAAAATAAACACAAGTGCGGAAACATATTTGTGACCATGAAAATTATAATGGTGTTTAATGTTATCATTCTTCATTACCAGAAACACATAAAGGACTATTTCAAACTATGTATGATTACATGAAGTCCTGAGCCACTCTCCTGGATCTGCATGTGATTATTTCCCATTTGGACATCATTTGACTAAGCTTAAGATTATGTGTATCCAAGATAAACTACATTCCTGAAAATGTCACACTCAGTACAAGATAATGCATGAACAAATCTGCACAAATTCAGCCTATTTTTATCTAGGCAGCAAATAGTACAGAAAAACATGATCCATATCCATTAATTCCAAACCCAACAATGACAGCAAAGAGATTCCAGACTTGCTCAAGCATCAACATTTCTCTTCCAATACCAATGTGAAGAAACAATTTTCACTCCTGACTTGAGACAGGCAGTCACCCATGAAGTTTGCAGGATGATACTACAATCAGTGTCACAATGGTGTATAGATATACATTGTACTTTGTATATCTGTGTGTACTGTAGCAGATGTAAATGAAATAGCATTTTATAGACTAGGCTTACCTTCTTTAAGTGCAGCATTTAAATAGTTTACTACTAAGACAATGCCAAAGACCACAATAAACTCATTTATGCAATGTGCCAATGAAGATGTCAAAGTTAATTCCATTTCAACTCCGATACATGTTTGCATTTTCCGCCAGTTTTGAGGAAACACATTCAAGTGGCATACCAAAATTTTGCAAATGTTTTCACCCTCTGAACCAATCATCTCACTATGATACCATTTGACATAATATAATAATGCACGAGTGCGAATATCTGATCACAAAATGCTTATGAAAGTAATTGAAGGAGAAGAAACAACAAGAAAGAGCTAGCCTTAATGAAAGCCGGAGAGTGTTTCCCAACCAGGTAAGCAATAAATATATCACAAGCATTCCAGAAGAGACATGGGCTGGCAGAAGTTGTCAGCAACTTTTCCAATTAGATATTTCGGATCTCTTCAATTATTCCAGATATGCACTCCCTATAAAAGTGATGTGATATATATATATATATGTATACTCACTAAAAACCCAAACAAACAAAGGGTGTTTTTTATTTGAAGACATCTGAGACATTGGACTTCAAATGTTGAAGTGGATTTATCTTTGACATATACTGCAGTCAGCTGTACGTATCATGTTCTGGCGTATTTTCCACCCGCCAAGCATTATTCCCAACATATGACTACGAATGAATGGTAATATAATACAATATGTATTTTTACAATAAAGGAAATGTGTCATAAACACTGCCTACTAGAGACACCATTGCGACTGGAGAAAATGTCCCTATTAGCAAGACGTGCCTTTTATCAAAGTGCAGTGCTTAAGTACTAGTTGGGGATACATGTACATATATTTGTACTAAATAAAACAAGTTTAGATTGTCAATTTTAGACACATGCATACCCCTGTTTACCTTACGTTAAGAAAATTACAAACAGACAAGGAAAATTCTCACCCTTTTAGAAGTTCTTTGCATTTTGTATCAGGCTTTGGGTTGATTGTGTGGGATTACCTTGGTAAATGAAAGTGCCGATTTCATCTCAAAGGTCCTTGATTAGGATTAAGCAATGATGCACGTGCTTATTCAAGCGTTTCAGGCGATTACCAAAGAACACTGAGCATACCAGGCAAGTGTCAGATAAAAATTAAATTCATTGACCAGTGAATGTGGACTGACAAGGGTTTTTAGATGCGAGAGACAGCTCTGTACACAAATGCTTGAAACAGTAAAGCAGGGAGCTGTTTTTCTGTAACCTGTAAAACTGACTTAATGAGAAAAAGTATGGATTGTTCCCTACTGACAAAAGTATTATGTCCCCATTTGAGAGGTAAAGGTTCCATTTGGAACTAAAATTACTGTCCTTAACTCACAATAGAGAGGTGTCAACTTTACTGAGGTAAAGTTAATATGAAAATGACTTTTAAACAATAATTGGTGCTTTAAAATGTTTCCCATATAAGGAGGTGTGCCCTTTTTCGAGGTGTCCCTATTCACAGGTTTCATTTTGTCTTGTATTTAATGCGATATTTCAAAGAGAAGAGTTTGTCTCAAATACCGATTATCTGAAGCTCTAAAGCGTAATTATGGGATTTC
This sequence comes from Hermodice carunculata, assembly GCA_964020975.1. NCBI lineage: Eukaryota > Metazoa > Annelida > Polychaeta > Eunicida > Amphinomidae > Hermodice > Hermodice carunculata. The sequence continues at coordinate 36,171,166 of OZ026624.1, read as the reverse complement.
CAAATTAGAAACACTCATATACAGCTTCAGTAGACTGAGATAGTGACTCATTGTCTGGATATACAAGTTAGAATAGCCATGCATATGCTGACAAAGAAACATGTCGGCACTCCGGGCCACATACTGGTTTCATGGTTACAAAATGATTATGCAGTAAATTTTATTCATTCAGTTGGTTGGTTGGTTGGTTAGTTTAGTTTAGTTACTTAAATGTCCTGTTTGAAATCATATTATTGGTAACTTGAAACACCACAGTATTCAAAATGCAGAGCATACTAGACTTCTGTACACATGGGGTAGAAATTGCAGGTAGAATCATCAGTTGTACGTTAGGTAGATATATGCCTACTTTTATTGATTCTGCAAGATGTTTTTTCGCTAATTCTTTGAATATGTTCATGGTTTTTTTATCTTAAAACTTCAGAGACACATTGAGGCACAAGACCTGGCACCTGTCCAAGTTATTGTGTACTGATTGAAATGACCTCACCATTTTGTGAATCGTAAAGTGACCTAAACTGTTTCCCACAAATACAGTATTTTAAGTGGTTTTTAAGACAGGAAAAGCTAATTGCATCTTGTCATCTTGTAAAATCATGTGAGTTGGTAAGATGAAGGAAATCAATATGGACTTAGTGCATTCAAACTTTAGGAACTGATCTTATCTGTAAAATTCAATTAATGGGTCTTATTTTGTCTCTATACAGACTGCAGATGCTTATGATTCTAGTAAGGAAACTAGTTGAAGTCGATCTATCAGGACTAATTCCAGATATATTCTTAAAATATGGTGGTTTGTACCTGGGTAGATACACGGTTTTACAGTAGTTCTAGCATTCATGACATCTTTTAGTTTTATGGATATTGTCATTCATTTGTGAGGCAAACCTAACAGATTCATGTATGACAGGATATGAAGTGAGACCATCCAAGGCAATATTTCTTCAGAAAAACATGTCAGTCCGACTGTATTTTTTCCACCAATTTGTGCTATATCAGTTATGATAATTTGTTGTACTTCCCGTAGGTTGAATATTTTGTGGCAGCCTTTGTAGCACCTTTTACTACCAGACTTCTCTGACATTGAAATTTATGATGACTTGTGTTGCGGCATCACAGTTTCAAAATACAGAAAGCAGAAGAATGTTTTTGATATGATAAAGCTGATTGGATGCATACACAACTTTGATATTGGTGTCATGCATTCTGCGTGTTTGTTGTAGGCCTAATCTGGACACGCCAAGTAGAAACAAACATGCACATCCATTTTATTGTTTTAGTAGGTAACATTTGGCTATCAGTGGTTTCCTTGTGGAAAGCTCAACAGCATTTGCGTCAATGGTCAACACGCTGGTTTTTGCAGACGACCCCATTCGTACCTATTGCTAGTCATGCAATGAGACAGAAGAAAGGCAGACTAACATGGGCAGTAGGAAGAGAGAAAGAGAAAAAAAACAAGGGGAGTCAGAATTAGTGAGAAAAAGAGAAAGAAAAGATGGAAGAGGAGCATGTAGGACTCAGCTTGGCCAGTCCTGTGTGAGATGACCTTACATGCAGAGACTGAAGGGTTCCTGTGAAATTCAGAAAAATGCCAAGATCACCTTTGTTTAAGACCACAATCAATGTTGGTATGATAAACATATATACCTTTCCCGTTTTTTCTTTGAATTTTGAAAATTTTGTAAAATTCAGAAAATCACAGCACCACCATGTGGTGAACAAATTTGGGAGGAGATCAAGTCCACTCACATGCCCAAATAACTCTAAAGAGGACCCAATTATGCTTTGTGAGCTTAGGTCAATAATACTGAAATAAATCCAAGATTCTCCTAAAGAAGGAGAAAATATTTGCAGTGCCAGGTGGTAAATGAATTAAAGTCAAAAGTCCCCGGAAGTGTTCTTATACAATTTCAAAACAATTGGTTTTGTGGTTTTTGAGAACATTATTTACGATTTTGTGAAAAAATGCCCCCCCCCCCCGAGAAAAAAGAAAATGTCAAAGTCAAAAGAACATGACCAATTGAGCAAAACGGTAAAGACGTCCTCAAGGTACTCCCCTCCCAAGTTTAGAGTGAATCTATCTTACTGAAAATGGGTAATGGGTCTCATTATGTCTTTATACAGACTGCAGATGCTTATGATTCTAGTAAGGAAACTAGTTGAAGTCAATCTATAAGGACTTCTTCCAGATATATTCTTAAAATATGGTGGTTTGTACCTGAGTAGATACACGCTTTTTTACAGTAGTTCTAGCATTCATGACATCTTTTAGTTTTATGGATATTGTCACTCATTTGTGAGGCAAACCTAACAGATTCATGTATGACGGGATATCCAAGGCAATAGTTCTTTAGAGAAACATGTAAGTCAGACTGTATTTTTTTACCAATTTGTGTTATATCAGTTTTGATAATTTGTTGTACTTCCCGTAGGTTGAATACTTTGTGGCAGCCTTTGTAGCACTTTTTGACATTGAAATGTATGATTACTTGTGTTGCGGCATCACATATTTAAAACGCAGAAAGCAGGAAAATGTTTTTGATGTTATAATGTTGCTTGGATGCACACACCACTTTGATATTGGTGTCACACATTCTGCATGTTTGTTGCAGGCCTAATCTGGACACGCCAAGTGGAAACGAACACACCCATCCGTTTTATTGTTTTAGCAGGTAACATTTGGCTATCAGTGGTGTCTGCTCAACGCTTGTTTGTTGAGAATTATTCCCTCCTGCCCTCCCAGAAAGGGTGGGCGGGCGGGAAGTAATTATTCTCAACAAACCAAGGAGGCGATATTGACTGGACCAAGAACAAAGACTGAATGAAGAAAAGAGATTGAAAAAAAAACAAAGCACCAGCGGGAGAGGCAAGATCACATGATAACACGTACTGGCTATCAACATAACAACAAGGCTTATTTCAATAGCAAAAGCAATTAAAGTTTTTAATGTAATAAAAAGCAAAATTATTCTGTCTTGGAAATAAAACAGACAACACAAACTATAATAATGATACACTTTTAAAAGATTACATTACATTAATTTATCCTAGTATCCTGGAAATAAAAGAAACCACTTAATTGAACATAACATGCTCATATATAGATCTACTCCTATTCAATGATGGTGGTATATTAAAATCAAAAGTATATAATAAAAGAGATGATTTCAGTTTTGATATAGTAAATTATCCATATATATGTAGTAATATTTCTATCAATCCTGCTTATGGTGTCTATGTCTCAACACTGATTGCTTTCGCAAAAAACTGTACTGATTTTAAAGATTTTGCTGATAGACATAGATCACTTTTTGGAAGACTTATTAAACAGGGGTTTTCTGAAATAAGATTAAAAAGGGTTTTTCTTAACTTTAAAGATAAAGATCCATATGTTCTACACAAATATCATGTTGATTTATATGAACATATTTATAAGGTATTTTCTGAGTGTCAGTAAAACACATAGAAATTGTTTATGTATTCTAATGTTGTGGCTGAGATTGTTTTACCTTGAGCTTGATCAAACTTTCAATACTGGAACATAAAATTTATAATAATTACAACGAATATAAAATGAAATAAGGCCCATATAAGTTCTCAGGCATCATGTTGAACAATACAGGCCTTCTATTTTATCATCCTTTTGGATATAATGACAAAATGTTAGGAATACTTACTCAGCTGATATGAGTCATATTTTTATAACGAGTTTTAGGCCTATTGTGCTGTTTTTTTTAGTGAGAAAGGAACATGGAAGAACTTAACCATGTTCCATAATAAATATAATATTAGTATCAAATTTAGTTGTCCTGTGTTCACGTGGAAACCTTTTTTGGTGCTTAAATTCAAATTTTGACATGTTACACAATTCTAATGTAAATATAATAGTCTGACTTAATATTCTTAATTGTCCTGTCATTGTTTGGATGATGTCTGTGAACTATGGCCTGGTAATTACCTTTTCTAACTGTACATTGACATTAAAGGCTAAATTTGTTTTAGGCCTACTTTAAATGAATGTGAGTGTTTTCCAAAGTGGGTGGATTGGGATCCCATAAAACTGGTTTAACCCACTGCCAATATGTCGGTAACCTGTTCCAAGTCAGGTAGAAGATACTCTCATTCGTTTAAATGTCATTACTGTTGGTCATGAATCCTTCAGACGATGAACATTAGCATGTCTTACTATTTCGTAAATGATACTGGATCTGACAAGGTTAAACTGGTATTCGGTTTGGTCTCATCACTATCATTGAAAACTGTTGTCCGCTTCTCTTTTCATGGTACTTTTATATATTTGGTAACAATTTGAACATTCAGGCATTTTCTGCACATATTGCAGTGCAGTAAGTGTTCCAAGTGTAGTGAAACTGATGTTGTTTCTTATAATTGTCTGATGAATATAGTTTTTTATTGTTAAGGTCATGTCAGGTTGGCTCAAAGTGTTTAATGTACTCCCTCTCTCTCTTGATAAATAATTAGCATCTAAATCAGCTGACTGACAAGTTGAACTACGTCTGATTATAAATAAAAAAGATTAAAACTGTTACAGGAAAACAGTAATACTTACCGTTACCTTTAGGAATTTCAACATGATTCCCCCTCTCTCTTTCTTTCTTTTCATAAAACCTAATTATTTCTCTGTTAAAGGTAGTAGAATTTCACGATAACAAGTGCACAGTGATCCAAAGGATCTATGTCCCCCCGCCACAGTATTTTTCAATGCCACACATATGGCCTATACAATATAACATCAAGTGGGGCAAACAGTTGCAAAAGTGGTTGCACTTGTTGAAAGGATGCACCACCTAGGCATAAAATTATATGTATGATATCATATATCAAGTTTGTTCCTTTATATATGATATGGTATGTACAAAGAACATGGAGAAAATGATATTGCTATAACATTGGGACATGAAAAAATATCACAATCATACATAGTGAAAATCATGTTTCAAATAGGATTGTCATGGCAATATAATGGTACTTAAACTACTTGCTTGCATACATACTTGAAGTTTAATGTAAAGTGACAAAAGTGATGAAATGGTCAGTATATGGTAAAGGGAAAACATCAGCATGGACGCAGTTGCACGATGATGTTGTGAAGATGAGATCTAGTGTGCGTCCTTTGGTGTGTGTTGCTTTTGTTATCCATTGATGCAGACCATATTTTTTGGTAATTCTGATAATGTCGGGATCATCTGAAGTCAAGTTGAAGTCTCCACCTATGACTATGTGATACATATCTGGTAGTTTGGTCAAGGCATGCTCAAACCTAGTCATGAATTGTGTCTTGCATATTTAAGGAGGTTTGTAGATAAGAACAAGGAGTAGGGGCTTTCCTTCTGGAGGACAGAATGGCCGTGTCATCAGTTGTAATTTTGCTGAGTGACTCAACAAATATTCCTCAGAATTGCCTTTGATGTACATAGCTAGTCCGTGCTGAGTGTGGTGGTGAAAGGAGCTGAAACCATCAATTTGTTAGTCGTGGGTTTCAACTACATTTCTGATATGTGTCTCTGACAAACACAGCACTGATAGGTTATGCACTGAAGTATGAGCATGCAAGTCTGGAGCATGCTTTTGGAGTGAGCGTATGTTGAGGAAGCCAATATGGATATGGGTGTCATCTTGTACAAGTTGTAGTGGATGATGCCAGTGGAAAGCACTATGGGTTTGCATTCTGTCCATTTCAACTAGGGCTGCTTGATTGACTTTGATTTTGTTAGGTAAAAAGTTGACAATATGCAAACCCTGTCGGCATGTTGCCCTACTAAGAATTGTGTATGCTTGTCCTTGTTGTACTGAGGTCATTGGTGCTGGAAGGGTAAGATCACCAATAACATACTGATATGTACTTCCTTGAGATTTGTGAGCTGTTATGGCAAATGCAAGCATTAATGGGTACATCTTGCGCTCCACTTGTATTTGACATTGTTTTTCCAGGCAGAACTGAATTACTGTTGCTTTAATGGGAACACAGTGTTGTAAGTTTGGAGGACTTGATTTCCTCGCTTCTCTGCCTACATCCTCGGTATCAAATCTAATGAAGACTGTGCCGTTCAAAGGATGTTGTGAATTGATGTCTAAATGTTCCACAATTCCAACTATACCATTAACCAGATGGTCAGGAATATCTATGTTTTTAGTGACCATAACTTTAGCACCTTTGGCAAGTGTGAGAACCAATGGCAAACCACCTGTTTGGTATATATTGTCACTTGTAATTGTCATAGGGACTGTGTTTGTATGCTTGTCCCTTTAGGAGTCCTGTGAGGTGACTGTAATTTTCCCTGTGAGAGGTTCCAGTTTAGTTGAATTGTAAGCAGCTACCTGTTTGTTTGTCAAATAGATGTGGACTGTGTCTGCTGGAAATGAGTCCGTGGTTGTAGTTTCTAACTGCTGTAGGGATCTGATGTCATCATCAGTCATCTTTCCAACTCAGACACGGCTAAGAATTTCAGCAAAGATGGGGTCGTTCTTCTGGCGCACAATTTCAGTGAGTTCATGAAGCTTGAAAAGATTAACCCATAATGAACCTGCTAGTGCTGAGTAACCAGAAGATGGGTGCTTGAAGACTGCTTGGTCACCAACTGGATTCGAATGTAAGAGGTCTCCCACTGCCAATATTGCTTGACCTGCAAATGGGTGGTGATAGTCTTCGAAAATGTCCAGCAGTGTCCGATTAAGATGATCTTGAAAATAGGTCAAGGTCAAAAACAATATATGGCACACATATCCTTGGTATGATGCATATCTGGTATAAATTTCATTATTCAATCTCTAAGGGTTCTAGAGATATGCTGCCAGACACACGTAAATGGATATGTTCTTAGGCTCTACACTAAAACGGATATGTTCTTGGGCTCTGTGACCTTGAAAATATGTCAAGGTCAAAAACAATACAAAGTGCACATGCCCATGGTATGATGCATCTCTGGTATCAATTTCATTATTCTATATCTTAGGGTTCTAAAGATATGCTCCCGGACGGACAGATGCACGGACAGACGGACAGATGGCAGGCCCCCTATCCTCACTAACTCTATGCCCCCCTATGCCACCTTCGGTGGCGGGGGACAATTAGGACTGTTTTACATTTTGACCTTTTGAACTTTATAGAACCACGAGTTAGATGTACATTATGCTTGGCTGACTTGCAGATCACTTACAATGGCATACTACATTTTTTGAATTTTAAATTATTACCCTAATAATTGACTTATTAGATGACTTGTGGGATTCTAAGCTTTCTTGAACATTTGAATTTCCTTTCAAAAATACTTCTGGAAACCAACTTGAAATGTGACTGCTATCCTTACAAATTTTGGCTATTGTAATGCAATTTTTGACTACGTTTTTATGCTTTGAGGCCTAATGTCACTTGCTTCTGGCTGATGTTTAACATTTGAACCAATGTACTTAATATATTTGCAAGTTCAAACACTTTTCTTTTTGAAATACTCTTAGTTTATCTCCTTTAAAACAACATCATGTCTTTAACTACATGCCTAAAACACATCGAATTATATAATCATGTTGTTTGGATTCTTGTTGATGGTCATTTTAGGCCTAAGGGGCTTTTCTGATGGATTGATGTTGGTGTTAGTGTCACTTTGTGGACTTATATGGATGATGATCATTGTTGAGATGGTGGTTGCAAGTAGTACCTTTTTAAATACTTAATTTTATTGACATTTTTAAAAAATTAAGAACCTGGGCTTGCAAATTCTTTGATGTGCTGCAAATTTTGGCCCCTTTTCATAAATTGTATGGTCATGTATGCGCATGCATGATGCACCTGTTCAAGCCAATTTACTGAAATAGGCCTATAATTTTAAACAAAACATTTTGCATTCTGTCATGTTTAAACTAGACATGACTTTTTCGACCCTATGGACCTTTACACTTACATTTTGGTCTCTTTTGGGTATATAAGAACTATAAATTTATGTGTTTCAGCCATACATACCAAGGAACATTGCCTTTGGTCGGAATTGACTTGGATTTGTTTCATTCGGACTACGGTTTGGATATGGTAATGACACTGTCTAATTTATTTGGCCGCATAAAAGTGACTTGACAAATACAAAAGAAATAAAAGTTAATAAATAAAAGAAATAAACAGAGAAGCAAAAGAACAGTCAAGCACTCTCCCGCCAAAAACCCACAGCCAAAGCAAAGGAACAAACAAAACAATAAAAACAAAACAAAACAAAAAAAAAAAAATATCCTGATCATGTTTGAACCATTTAATGTAAATGTACATATAGATCAATGTAATAACCCATTAGTGTGATACCATGTAAAAGACCTCATTGAAAAGTCTATAGAAGCTCAATACATAAAACAATGCTGTCCAATACTGATGTATTTGATTGTTGAACATTTTCATACTCAATTTAGGGGCTTGTAAATCAATTCCTCTCATCATATATATATATATATATATATATATATATATATATATATATATATATATAACAAAAGTGAGAAAGTCATGAAGTCCAATATATGATCAGGTAAAGTTATGAAATAATTGTTATCACAACGCACACACAAGTACCGTCAACACCTTCAGACAAAATTAATTACTGCACATATATACACCCACAGCAGACAAACAGAAAATAAATACAAATAAAAGAAGGAAAATAAATGAGACAATCAATAAACCAATGAAAGATATTTACAAACAAGATAGAAACAGCACAGTTCTTATGAGAAAAGTAACAGCAATTGAGAGACACTACTGTTAACACACACATACACAAAACATAAAAAATTACATGTATCTGCTGTGCATACTCATCAGTCAATAATGAACCATCAAATTAGCAAATGAACTGCAAAGTCCTGTGAAACACATAAACCAAAATTCAGCAAGGAACAATAACACATGAATTTTATCTGCTAAATGAGTGACATCTTCCCCAATTTAAAAGGAAAGTAGCAGAAAGTAAAATAATAATTCGAAAACTCAAGTTGACAAATAACGACGAAACCATGAAAGATAAGTAACGCAACTGATGAATTAAGAGAGTCTCTTTCATGAGCAATTTGATATCAGTTGATTCCAAATATATAAAGACATATCCCATATATAGATGCAGAAGTTTGATACCATGTAAATAATTTCGGATAGATTATGTGGATTTCAATGACCTGCTCAAAAATTGCACATATGTACATATAGTACAAAAAGAAGCAGGTACAAATATGAGATTGAAATATGTACAAAACCTGATAAAGGTTTTCCATTGCTTCCTTAAATTACTCCAAGTACTTGATGCAAAAGCCAATTTCTTAGTATTGACGGAGTCTCTGACTAAATCATGAAACTCGGCATTTAAAAATAAATATCAACAACATATAAAGCAGCTGAACATGTAGCAAATGCGAATGTTAAGAAATATAAATTCGGTAAATTAAGTGATAGTGAACATGACACCTCAAATACTATCCACACTGTCAATATTTTAATAAGATATGTCATACATAATGTACCAATTAGATAAAACGTTAGACATATCTGCAGAAACAAGCATTGGCCGAACTGAATTGAAAAAGCCAGTTTGATAATGATGACCTAAATGCCACCTAGAGAGACAGTCTGATAGGCAATTATCAGAACTTCCAACATGCAAACAAATACTCTCACCTGGTGAATAGCACACAAAAAGGCAAGTTCTCTTAAACAAGTGTTCAAAAAGGTGTTTCTTGCTCTGTGCGAGTTGACTACCTATATTGCAGTAAGATTGTCACAGTATATTTGACACCTGTGGCCATTAAGCAAGTATCACCTTAAGAGCAGCCACAATGGTCAACAATTACAACCAATTGATGTCAATGTCCATGTGTTTGATATGAATGGGAAACTCAGCATGAACATAAAAGTTGAGTTGGTAGAATACCGCCACACTCAATAAACACGAGTCCGTGGAAGACACTGAATCAGGGTGAGACCAATATATGACAGGAATGATGGAAATTTAATTATAAAGGTCATTAAATCTCTTCCACCATACAAGATCTTTCATGAAATATTTAGGTAAAGTAACGCATGACCTGAAATATTGTGTAAAGAACGCAAATGCATGATCATTCTCGAAATGAAAACTGTACCATGTCTCACACATCTAGAGGCAAATTGCAGTTTGCCTATGATTGATTGCACTTGTCTTTTGGGCTTGCCCATCCATTTAGATAAAATGTTTCTTATCTTGGTCATTTTGCTCTGCGGGATCGACATTGCCATTTTAATTAAATTAAAGGTAATACCTAAAAGTTCCATTTGTGTTGACAGAGGATGAACTTTATCAATGAACTCTTCCACCCCTAAATCTGATAACAATGTCCGAAGTGAAGAAATGGCTTCTTGAGCCTTATTAGGAGCCTCAGCTCCTCCAAAGTCATCCAAAGAATTTGCAATGAGAAAACTTAGTTGTCTGCACAAAATGGCAACATTTGAAACGCTCTGACAAACGTACCTGGAGGAACAAAGGCCAAAAGGAAAAGTACAATCTCTCTAAAAAAATGTCTCCACGAGGAACCCAGAAACTCGATGTCACCAGGACAGACAGAAAATTGTCTGTAGGCACGACTAAGATCTATTTTGTAAAGTAAACACCTTTGGCCCAGCAAAGCTATCAATGTTGAAAATTAATCAACGGATGGGCATGACAACTCTATGTAATCGCCTAAATAAATGTTTTTATAAATCCCATCATTAACACAATGCCCTAAAGGCCAGGATAAGTCCATAATGACTCGTCTCTGGTCTGTAACCTATTTAGGAGCTGTGTTGAGAATAAAGGTAAACAAAACTGTGACCAGGGGATTAGAATCAAATGGTTCTACATTGCCTCCCAATTTCTGCTCTTTGCAAATAAAAGAATCTACCTGATGTGCAAACAAATGTGCATTGTTATGATGCATGCGCTAAATTCAGGCAAATTATGTGAGTGATATCCAATGGGAAAACCATAATCTAGCAATTCACATAATTCATAATCAGTATCATTTGTTGACTTCAAATGTTCCCTTCATACATTAGTATTTAATTTTGAAGGTACATGTTATTTACAGCCACAAAAATTATGGACCCCAGAGAAAAACTACATGACTATGCAGTTTCAGGTAATCATGAACAATATCAACTAAAACTAAATTTTGCCACTCAACAGAAGGTTGACAAACCAAATGAGAAACATGAGCATGACTACCAAGGTCAGGGGAATCAAAATGAAGTAATCTGTTACATTATAATTGGTACCAATGCCAGACTGAAATGACTAACAGCAGAACTTAAAAATAATTCATCACTAACACATTCTGCGAAAGGCCCAGACCCATGTAGTAAATTTGTAGAGTGCAAATCATGTGAACTAAAAAAACTGTAAGTCAACATTGGCATTGCTTATTGACTGAAACTGCATTGGATCCACATGTTTGGTGTTATAATTGTCCCCCATACCAGTGTCCAACAGAGAATCAGCGTGTGCAGTGCCAATGGTAATATTTTCCACCATATCACTGTTAACATTATCAATACAAAAAGCCAGACAATAAGTGAAACCTGTTTAATAGCCTTGATTCCAAATCATTTGAAGCATGAACAGAACATGAGTCTAGGCTGCAAGTATCAAAGCTATCACCATGGGACACCAACAAAGCCATCACCATGGGACACCAAAACCTGAACCCTGTGTTGATTCTCTATAACAGGTATATGTAGTCATTTACTAAACATATATTTGGCATCTTATAACGATTTACCATGGTATTTGTAGTCAGCAGAGGACTTATGGTGACTCTTTTTTCTTTTTCTAATAGCCGACTCTTTTTTCTTTTTCTAATAGCCAACAGCTGGTGCAAATACGAGACACATTATATTTTCTCCCATTGATGTTAGCTGGATGAAGAGTAGATTTGAAACATTTCCAGGATTAGAATGATTTACAAAACATGGCGCCTGCATTACTGGAAATTTGATTGCAGTTATCTTTACTACTCGAATGACCCTAATCTTTGGAAGGCTTTATACTCCAAATACGGGATGCTATGTCCAAAAACGTGTCACCCCATTCCCTGTGACCTCTTTCAATTTCTGTAAGAATAGCAGCATGCATGTCAAGTATCACATCTCAGTCTAAATAAGGAGCATGGTTAAATGCCTTACCCGATTTTAACTCAAACTGGTCAATCTGCCTTCTTTGCAGCCCAACAGAACAAACTCAAGAAAACCTGCAACAAATAATGGCATTGTTAGGCTTCATACTTCAAGTCTTTACCAGCTACTACAATGCAAGCATTACTTGCAGTCACTTTTCTCATCAACGCGCAATGTCCGCTACTTTTTGCTTTCTGCCAGACCTGAAACATTTACCATGTCCACGATGTTTGCTCTTACCTTTCTTGCACTTGTCAGCCGAAAGTCTAAGATCTGAGTCACTATCCAAACTAGAATTACTATCAGCCCTGGAAAATCACAACAACCAGAGACTGAGTCACGTTGCCAACCACAACAACAGCCCTGATGACATGGACGACAGGACAAATGTCGCTCTCGGCCACCAGAACGAGACACTCAACGAAAATTGGATCTGAAAACCCCCCGGAAGTCACGATTACATGGATTGCGTGGTCTGTTACTCTGACGACCAAGACCCAGCTGTTCAAAAGTCTTTGTCTTCAAACTCTGGCCATCATCTGTATTCAGCTTAAGCTGAAGCTCAACCTGTTGCTGTAAATTGTCCATTTTCCTGAGAAAATCAAGATTAGGCTTTTCTGACTGCTCCGAACTGTCAAAATCTGCCGTCAGTGAACCAAGACCCTTGCATGCAGGGCAGATACCATCGTTAAGCCCCCTGAGGAAAAAGTACATTTTGCACACGAAAGGCATCATCATGATCAAGAGGTAGCACACTGATTTGGAACTCCAATCTACTAAACTGATCTTGCAAAAGTTCTATTAGACACCTCTTTTTGTACTTGATTGATCTTACAACTCACTGATCATATTGTCCAATTCCTCAGCCTCAATGTCCATGATCCGAAATATCTTCCAAATCTCCCAATTTTGCTTCTTGTTTCAAACACCATCTGACTGACTTTACAATCTGTGATGTCCGGAGTCTAGAGCTGCATAATCAACTGGAGGTAATGATCTCAAGCCAGCTCATTTAGCCATCATACACATAGGACAAAAGTCATGTAGGCATGCAGATTCAAGCTTTAAAGCACATCCAAATGTTGATCCAATAATTGCACATGAGGTGATCACAAAAAATAAGTACAAAAAGGGTTCTCAATGTAATATGACAATATATGATCGGCCATGGACAAATGAAATGAGGAAGAAAGTCAAATGCTGATGCAAAAAATCTCAAAGGAAAAATTCTCTACAAACAAGACAGGCAATGTTGATTGAACCAAGAACAAAGTCAGAATGAAGAAACGTGGGAAGAAAAATCAAAGCACCAGCGGTAGAGGCAAGATCACATGATCACCTGTACTGCCTATCAACATAACAATAAAGCTCATTCAATAGCCAAGGCAATTAAACATTTTAAAGTAATGAAAAGCAATACTTTATTCTGTGGTTTACTCTGTTGTCATCTGTATGTCCAGCAACTAGCCTCTCCATTATACAGGACAACAATTGAAACACTTTGTCATTCAATAGTCTTTTTATGATTTAAAATCATATCCTGGTCAAGGCATTGTAATACTAAGATATCTATTTTGTACAGTATTTAAAACGTTTGTTAAATGTAAATCAATTCGAAATAAAGGGTACTCACAATATTTAATTTAAAAATATAACATGTCCTGATTTGGAGAGTCAGTTGTGACTGGCTGCACCCTAGCTTGGTGTCAAAAGCGGCTCAGAGCAAAATGAGGCATTGGTGCCAAATACAGCAATGCACATCATACCCTTATCCAAGATTCTTGATGACGACAAACAAATGATTGGTAGCTCTGCACATCAGGCTTCCTGATAGTCCAGATGGGCTATGCAAGTCATCGTATATTCAGTCTTGACACTGGGGTACATTTTATTTGTTTACTTACTTATTAACCAGGGTTACTGGCCCTCTGCAGAAGCACTGATCACCTGTCGCACATGTATGAGCTAACTGGTTATTACGTATCCAGGGTTACCAGCTCAGTTCTGAGGCGAATCACTGATCAGTAATCCCAGGACACATGTTAGTTTTACCATAAGAACAATCATAGGCCTTCATCTTTAAGAGTTATTGTGTTAATGTTCTGAAACAAATTTAAAGTTTTAACCAAGGTACTTTTTTTTTTTTTTTTTTTTGATATTTTTTATTTCCATATGTGAGGTAGATACAAAATACAGAGTTTCAATTTCATAATGTACATCAGGAGTTGTCGAGTTTTTCATCACATACTACAGATACAAGTACTTTGGGCATTTACAATAAGAATTTTTTTTACCATATGTATACCATAATGATTGTTCGAGGATGTATATTCATAGATGACTAGATGTCTAGTCTATAGTGAGTCCAGACCATTTCTTTTCATGTTTACTGACCTTCCTTCTGTTGCTGGCAATACAATACTCAATGAATTTTACTTTCTTGACCAGAGCTCTAAAACCAATAACATTGGGCATTCTATTCCCATGTTTGCAACCATATATAAATTTTTTGTCTAGAATAAAAATCAAATTTTAGATTGGTTTTAAACTTTTATCACCTATTAGGACCTGTTTAATTGTGAATTCATTAATTCTAATACCATTTACTGTCAAACATGTGAAAACCTGCTCCCAAAACTGGGAAACATGTTCACATTCCCAGAACAGATGTTTAGTACTTTCAATTTCTGTCTTACAGAAACTACACAAGTTTGTTTCTGTAATTTTCCAGTTGAATAGTTTCTCATTTGAAAATACAATTCTGTGTAGAAATTTAAACTGAAAACTCCTTATTTCTGAAGATATGGTAGCAGAATACATGATTTTAAAATATGTGTACCACTCTGTTTCATTAATGTCACAATTCAGATCGCTATTCCATTTTTGTATCAGAGGTAGCTGGCTTCCAATACTGTTCTCTAAAAAATAAGGGTACACAAAATGTGGTACTTTACCAATCTCTAATAATTTTTTAATCTTTTTTTCTATATCCCACACCTCATTTTCTTCTACATATGTTCTGTTATCTAAGGTGTCTTTCCACCTTGGTGGAATAGCAGAAATTAAACCTCTGTACACTAAGAAGTTTACTGATACTTGGAATTTATGAACAAATGTGGTATATGATAAAAAAGATCCATTATCAGATAACAGGTCATGCACATATTTAACACCTTTATCATACAACTTTCTATAAAACACTATTTCTCCTGCAATTCTTATATTAGAGTTAAACCATAAGGTTTCATTTTCTATTTCATATTTTGTTTCTGGATTCTTGTAGTTGTATTTACTCCAGCTGCAAATTACTTCTAACCAGAATTTACTTTTTACTTTGTGAAATATTTTAGTTACATCATTTTCATGAAAATTACATTCCATTAGTGTTTCAATTTTTTTCATAAGTGGTTTTGTAGGGTTTGGAATAACTGATACTAAATATAATAGCTGGGACAATGCTAAGGATTTTATAATTAAAGTTTTACCTATTACTGATAGACTTCTTTTGTCCCATGAGTTGAATATTTTTTCCATTTTCTGAAGTTTCGGGAGGTAGTTTAAATTTTCTAATTTGTCTCTCTCAGGTGTAATTTCAACACCCAGAAAAAGTGCAGATTTGTCTGTCCACTGTAAATTCAAATTTTTGGCAAAGGTGATATTTGAATTTTTAATGGCTCCAATAGGTAACACTACTGTTTTATTTAAATTAACTTTTAGGCCCGACAATTTTTCATATTGTTTCATAATCTCAAAAACTTTAATCAAATTCTGTTCATTGGCCAGTAAGGTGAAGGAAGTGTCATCAGCATACTGCGAAATTTTGTATTCTTTTTCCTCCACATCAATTCCTAATATATTTCTATCTTCTCTAATAGCAATTGCAAGAATTTCAGCGCATAAAATGAACAAATATGGAGAGAGAGGACACCCTTGGCGAACGCCTCTTGTAGGGTTAAATTGATCCGAAGTCCAACCGTTATTAATCACGCAGCTATTTATGTCTGTATAAAGGACCTCTATCCACTGTTGGATTGAGGGGCCAAATTTAAAATACTCTAAACATTTTTTGGTAAATTTCCACTCTAAACAGTCGAAAGCTTTTTCAAAGTCAATCAGCACCAGGAGGGCAGGGATATCTTTTTCATCAACAAGGTCCATCAAATTTAGTATTTTATTTATATTCTCCCCTATGTATCTATTTTCTAAAAAGCCTGTTTGGTCTTCATTGATTATTTTTGAAAGGACTTTCTTCAGACGAAAAGCAATGCATTTTGCAGCAAGTTTATAATCTTGATTTAAAAGAGTAATAGGCCTCCAATTTTTTAGTTCCATAGGATCTTTGTCTTTTTTTGGTAACAGTGTTATTATTCCATGTCTCTGGGTTGTAGATAATAATCCTCTTCCATAAGCTGTATTCAATGAATTTAATAGATAGCTTTTGCATTTGTCCCAAAAAACTTTATAGAATTCTGCTGGGTAACCGTCAGAGCCTGGAGACTTATTATTTGATGTATTCTTAAGAGCGTTCAGCAGTTCAGATTCTGTTGATTCACCCTCACAATGTAACATATCTGACTCAGAAACTTTTGGAATATCTGCATTATTAACAAAATCTTCTATAGCTTGGATATTTATATCTGTTTCTTGTACTTTAGTAGTATACAATTTGTGATAAAATTCTTTTTCTTCTTGCAGTATTTCCTTGGGATTATTAATAATTTTACCTTGTATATTCAATTTATTAATTGCTTTGTTGTTATAATTTCTCTTTTCAAGATTAAAAAAATATTTGGAAGGTTTTTCACCTTCTTCATAACAACGTATTTTACTTCTGAGTATTGCACCATTTGTATCGTATTCTAATTCTTTTTCTAGTTCCAGTTTAATCTCTTTTAATTTAGCTTCCTCATTAATGCTCAATGGTCCAATAGTATCTATATCATACTGTTTTATTTGTTTTTCTAAACTGTCAATTTTATTTTGCCTGCTTTATTTCTTTTTGGCTGCATATCTCATAGTTTCCGAGCGAATTTTGAGTTTAAACATTTCCCGTATTAGTATTGGGTCCTCAGTTTCAACGATTTGTCCAGCATTTTCGAAAATATTATTAACCATGTTTACATATTCGTTGTCTTGCAAAAAAGAACAATTAAGTTTCCAAAATCCTGGTCCTCTAGGCTGTGTGTTTATTCCTATTTTGAGGGTTATGGCTGAATGGTCGGATTTGAATCCTGAGATTATATCGGCCTCTTCAATACAACCCACAATGCCAAAAGATACTAAAAAAAAAGTCTAAACGACTCTGAATTAAAGATGGATTCTTTCGTTTCCAGGTATATTTATACATATCAGGATTTTTTTGTCTCCAGATGTCCAAAAGATCAGTATCTTCCATCCAGTTTGAAATAACCTGTTGATTTTTTAGGTGTGTACTACTGTTTCCTCCACATTTATCTTTCATGATATCCAAGACAAAATTGAAGTCCCCTCCAATGATTCGATGGTCATGCGGGAGGGATTCTACCTGTTCTATAAATTTTTCATAAAATGTAGGTTTATCTTCATTATAGCCATATATATTCGCTAATGTTAATCTTTGCTGATGAATAGTGATGTCTAATATCAAATATCTGCCGGAGCTGTCTTTTATTATATTATGGATTTGATAATCAAAATCATTTTTGAAAAGAATACACACACCTCGAGCATCTGACTGGCCATGACAGAAATAAATATTAAATCCCCACTCTGCATACCATTGTTTCTCTATTTTTTCTGTACAGTGTGCTTCTTGAAGCATAAAGATGGAATACCTTTTGTTCCGAAACCATCTGAACATCTCTCTTCTTTTCTGGAAATCTTGAATACCCCGAACATTAAAGGACATGATTCCTAAATTCTTAGCCATATTCTATAAAAGTGAAGCAAACATCATTTACATATATCCCCTGTGTACTACCCCATATGGAAGTTTTGTATATTAAACTGTAAGATGAACATGCAACTCGCATGTTCAAAAAATGAAGACTGGATTCTGTGGGCTTTACCTGAAGCCCCAACAGAACCAGAAGGACAAAACTTTGCCCAAGAAAAGAAAATGTTAAAAAGGAAGTAATGGTCAGGGTCCAGTACATGTGCTTCACAGGTGGCAGGATCGGAGCACGTCAAATAACCTATTTTTTATGCATTGGGATTTGCAGCCTGGAGACCCCAGCAGACCAATGATGGGGGAGCACTCAACTCTCCATGTACATCCTCCATCTATCTCCCCATGAAGGTGGGGCCATACAGCGATCCCCTACCACCATCCCCCTGGGGTCCCCAAGACCTATCCCAAATTCTGTTGACAGGGAGCTGACAATATGTCCATAATGAGATTTTACACATATTGGCACCTCTAATTTGTTTAAATTCTTCCAAATAGTACTTTTCTGGTACAAATATGTGTACCCATTTACACAGAATTTTTACCCCAGGCTATCGTCACCAGAAAAGCTGGAATACTGATGAATTTTGTAGCCATCAGTGTTAAGTGTACATTTATGTACACTGGGCAGTACTAAGTGTAAAATGAAAGTAAGACTTCCAGAGTACGGTATCTTAACTCTATGAAGTTCTTCAGTTGGTAATAGCACTATGGGATAACTGTCTTATATCCATCAAACTTCACATATTGACTAATTTCAATATAAATGGAAGGTCTATTGTGATATTGCCCAAAATAGAAAATGAAGCCACTATCAGTTATTGAATTATATTCCTGCTACAGTAACTATTTTGTACTGGTTTATACACCAAACTTGGAGTCTTAATGAGACCGAAGTGGAGATATTCCATTTATAGTGTACAGTCATGAACCAAGGTACTTTACCATTGAGGAAGTATACAGGTAGGCATGTCCAGATCGAGCTTATATTATGAATATTCATGTGCGATGTTACCAATTATTAACACAGTATATCCTCCATTACTGGAAGCCAACACAATACCCTAGGGTCCCAAGGCCTTTTGGGAAAGGGAAGATTTAATGTATAAATAAAATCTACAAGAACCTTATGCAGAAGGTGTCCTTATTACGAAACAATCAATACAAGTAAAAAATGTGTCTGTAGCTGTATAATCTGTAAACTTTTGTTAATAAAAGTACACAACATTATTAAGCTTTATTTAGGGAGCAAAACACATTCATTGAATTGGAATGTAGAAGAATAATGTTAAGTTTTATCAATCTATATCTGATAAAATACATAATATAACTACATTGAGGCCCACATGTATATCCATTCTCTACGGTGATATACTAGCACAATGACAAAAGAGCTAGTGATTGCAACATTAAGGGCAACAAACTCCCTCTGTAAACAAAAATATAGAGAAACAAAAGGTGTCAAATTATCCTCCTAGCAAGGGTGTTAACTCACAAGGACTTGTGTGACATCTTGCACCATACAGCAGAGCTGATTTGCTGTTGGAACTACATAATGTCAAGTTATTTATATGCTACTCATTCAAGCACATCAACTATGTAAGAGGGATCTGCAGACGTTTGTTTTGGCTCATGTCTTCCTAGGAAAAAAGATGAGACAGACAAATAATATGGTGAAATGGGTGTCTTTTGTAAAGTCACTCATGATGTTTATTTATGCTTTGAAGTCAGCTGTGGGGCCAACTATATGATGATGATGCAGTGATGTGTCTTATTGAAAACAAAGAGGATTTAGTTAGACTATATTTTTTTAAGAAAAAAAGGAGAACCTCTTACATCATTTGGTTGTATATTTATTCTTATATCATCATCTTATTTGTTCATGCTTGGGAGACAAACATAAGATCAACTATGTTACAGATTATTTGTTCGATTATTTAAGCATATCAGCTAATTTACGGAAAATTTAACCAGTTATTGACTTTTATTTCACAGAGATTTGCAGACCTTTGTTCGGCATATGTCTTCCCAGGAATAAAGATGAAACAAACTAATCATATAGTGGAATGGATGTCCTTCGTATATTTATTGATGATGTTTATTTATACTTGGAAGTCAGCCTAGGGGTCAACTATGTTACGATTAATTGGTTTGCTTATGAAGTCACCTGTTCTATTTGAATATATAGGACTTGTTTGGACTATATTTTTCTGAAGAATGCAGATGAAGGTCATTACTGTGTGTAGGGTAAGTTAAAGTGAGTATTACACTAGCTCTTTCATGATGAATTGGAAATGACCCTAATCTTAACTATTTCAGTGCTATAAGTGACAATTGTCACACCCGTTTGTATTTATATAGTGATATCTGATAAAAATTCCTCATACAAAGACCTTTCACTCCAAGTAATAGCAAGCCCATAATTAGAAATAGTGGTGCATTTTGCACACATTCCGTGCCAAGTGCAGCGAGGATTGCTGTTGACTCAGTATTAAACTTGGCATTAAAAGAGTTAAGATGTCATCGCTTGGTCAAAATTCATAGAATTGCTATTTGTTGGGCTCAAGGTTTTTTAATTCAGATCAAAAGTGGTAAAGTTAAGTGTCCTGATACTGACCTTTCTTTTTTTTCTCAAAATTACGACTTTAACCAAGACAAGTATACCAAGGTCACTTTTCAAATTTATATGCCCACAGTTAATAAAGGGACTCTTTCCGTTTAAACACAGTATTACAGACCTATGGCATCTTGGCCTATTAATGTTCACAAAATATACTAAATTAACAATTGAAAAAAGTTACAGACTTTTGCATATGCTTTACATGTGACCCATATATTAACATATTTCCAAATGCATATGACGAAAATACAGCACATGAAAGCACATAAGTATGTGCTAGACATTGTGTGTATGGTCCTCTGTACTAGAGGAAATTTTATAAGCCACATATGCCGACTTTTGATGGAAGTTATCAAAAAGGTATCAAAATGTACAAATGTTGCACACGGCTGTATCACATTTAAAAAGGAAAGTGAACATATGAAACGCAATAGGTCAAAGGTCAAAGCTAGAAGGATGTTGAATTAACACTTACCTCTGAAAGCTAGTCTACAATGTGACCTAATTTTAAAGATTGTGAGCTTTCTTTCTTCCTTCATGCCCTACCTTTATTAAGCATTTAAATACATAATAAAGTTGCTGAGCCTTATAATACCATCACCAAAGAGGCTTTCAAATCAGAAAAGACTATTAAAGGACAAAAAGATTTCAGCTGTTGTCCTCAATAGGGGACACGCTAGTTGTTGCATATAAAGAGGAAAAACAGCATATAAGAGAATATAATAAGCCAATCTTCATTTGTTTGAAATCTTAAGCTAGAAAATATTCATAAAGGAAACCTAACATTAAGTATATAAGCTGTTTAAAGGTTTTCCCTTTTATAGAAAGTAGTATTGGAAATTTAAGCCAAAGCTGTTTCATCACATTAACCATAGTTTTCTCGTTATACAATAGACTTTTTTGATATGTGAACTTCCAGAGAGCACTAAAGTAGACATGTGATGTCCTAGATGTTTCCCTATATGGAAATAGTCAAGGAAATAATTCAGGGTTTTTACTCAAACTCGGCTAGTGGCCGCCAACACCTTGACAGTAAAACATCTATAAAAATGATAGGGAATACCCACTCTGACTATGCAAATGCAGATATGCTGTTCTTGTCACATCTTTTTTTTGAAATAAACACCAAAGACACTTATTGAAATAATATGTGAAACAGTGTATCCCTTATTTTTTTTAAATCAACCAATTCATGTGTTACAATAATGATCTTTTTATATAACTGTTTTTGTCGTATTGATCTTCGTATGTGCAGTGCAATGTTATAACATTAAGGAACTGTGCAAGACCATGCATCTTCCTGCAGTTCCTTCCTCCCCCTTAAGCTGTATTCTCCCTCAACTAGTCAGGTTTCTGTACTATAGTCATTTTGAGGTCTACCCTACATAAGGTAAAAAACTATGAATATGACACCCACTGTACTTCCTCCACTTGGAGTCTATTGTGCCCTTGTAATGTTTTCCATAGAGGACGCTGTTGATGATAGTAGTTTTATTTATGTCTGGCTGCTTGTGTCTGTTTTTACCATTACCAAATATTTTAGCGGGTGGCGTAAAACCTACATAGATCTATTCATAGACATCTGGGTAACGTTCAGAGACACTGTTTCTTTGTAGTGATATATAAACCAAAGGACAGAAGCATTGGCCTTCCCATGCAAAAAAAGTGGGACCGCCAGGACCCTATGTGTAGGGCAGGTAATGGATTGGTGTTAGCAGTGATGGACTGACCTGTGACATTTCAGAGCTGGGACCATTATTACTTTTGAAACAACTAAATAACCCATTCTTTCACCCTCTACCTCTGACCCATTCTCTTTTGTTTTTCTTCTCTGCCTCCCCATGTCCTTTTTGGCTTTATTTTGTCTGCCATCCCTTGCTACTAGTAGATATGGTTGAGTTGGTCCGAAAAAAATATTTTGTTGACTTTTTGGAAAATTATTGTCAGGCATTATGCACAGATACTTTTGATCAGCATATGTTACCTGTTCACACAATACAAGGCTTGGCTGCATTTGTATCCATACAGCATATAGAGATTAAGTTGGTAAAGCAAACATGGAGAATGCTGACATAAATGTGGCTCTTGTGTATTTATCAAGACAACTTTGCACCACAATATTCACAAAATTAAAATATCACTCAAGTGTGAATTATTGTAGATAGTGGTAACTTTGACTTTATTTTCAAATTCACAGTTATACATGTTTCAGATGGGTTGTGGGCAATAGAAAGTATCTTTCTGCTTTGGAAACTACCTTGGTTGGTTGTATTTAGGAATTGATTTGCAAATCATTACACAGTAAAAACTGTACACATTGTAGATTATAATATACATAAGCACACAAAGGGTGTTTGATAAAGTATTAGCCACAAAAAAGTGGGTAGATAAATAGGATGTTTTCACCAAAATGGTTTTTAACGTAACCAAGTAGAGAAAAATGTGGTTTTCGACTTGGTGGCATGTAAGGTGCTTTACCTTAAATGATTAGAATGGGATCATATACTGGGTAGCCCAAAACATATCAGTAATGACATAAAAGTGCATGATAGACGTCAGGACCAATAAGGTAGTCACTGCTAGTAGAACCACCAGTTGTACCTCAGGTAGATCTTGACCATTTTTTTTATCAGTATCAATGCGCAAAGCTTGGCAGGAAGTTCCATGGGGTCAACATACGGGTACGCTTACCATGTTTATTTATTTGCTCCACCTGATCGCATGTTTGCCTCCAAATCAACTACTGCTAACTATCACAAAAACTGACCTATCAAGTACAACATGCGATTTCAACCATGAAAAAAGACCAACATGATCATTCACAGACTGTCACCCGGACGTTTCTCTCCTGTATGAAATACATTTCTGATAATAAACAATTGTCTCCAATGCAGTCCTTTCTGTGTTTGGTACCAGTTTGCAGTACTGCTAATACGTTTGTGTTATTACTCTCTCACCTAATTGTACTGAGGAGTGTATGTCCTATGTCTGCAAATCAAATACTTCATGTGCAGTCTACAGCACACATGTGTGTCAGAACCAACGTATACATGTATAGGAGTTCAAATGGTGAAGACTTCTACCATGAGCATAATCATGTTACAAATCTTAATGCCCTTCTTTCATCCAAAGTGTTAAAATATTGGTGCTTTATATGTGAAAATATTTGACATTATTGTCATGCACATACATAAGTTTGGAGGTTAAAATTAATGGATAGATTTTCACTTTTATTTCATGCAATACTATTTACTGTGTATTGCTTCCACTTCATAAACAGGATGAAAACTTCCTTTTAATCTTAGCAGTGATGCTTGACTTATATATCAAAGTGCTGACATCATAGTTTCAAACGCAATGGTGAGAGATCTTCTCGGCCTCAATCAGTATACGAAAAGATGACAAACACTGGGCCCTGTAAGCTTGATAGTAAAGTTACTTTAGAGCGACACAACTGGTGATTGTGTGATTGTGTGGGTGGGATGTGTCATGATCAAGCACCAAAGCTGACCAATGAGAACACGTCTTGCTGTTATATCCGGTGATCTTCATGGTGATGTACTTGTTAAGATTTGGACGCTTTCGACTTGGACTGATTTCCTGCTACGATATTGAAACGTAATGGACTTCCTGCTATTGGGGTTACCCAGAATATGTGTTTGTTTTGCTTTTTTGAAATTACAAGGAAAATACTAAAAGTCCACCAAAGAAAATAAACATAAGTACAGAAACATATTTGTGACCAAGAAAATTGTAAGGCTTTGTTAGAAACACATAAAAGACTATTTCAAACTATGTCTCAGTATGATGTCAGCTATGACAAAAAGACAAGCAAAATTCTCTTTTTTATATGTTCATAGCATATGTTTTAAGCTTTGGTTTGATCTCAGTGGACTGAACTGAAAGTGCAGCTTTCATCTCAATAGCCTTTCATTGTGATTAAGCATTCAAGCATTCAAGGTGAGTCATAACAAACAGTGAGCATGCTGGGCAAGTGTCAGATCAAAACCAATTGAATTCATTGGCCTGTGAATGTGGATTGACAAGTGTCGTCAGGTAGGGAGGCAGCTGTGTACACAAATGCTTTAAATAGTAAACCGTTGACCCGTTTTTCTGTGACTAGTTCATGAATAAACTGTAAAACTGGCTTAAAGAAAAAGTATAGGTTGTCCGCATTGAAAAAAGTATAGTCTGTCCCCATTTCAGAGGTAAAATTTCCATTTTGGATTAAGATTACTGTCCGTAGTACTAAATAGAGAGATGTCCCCTTTACTGAGGTAATGTTACTTGGAAAATGACCTCTAAAATATTTGCTTCTGGGAAAAAGTGTCCCATATAAGGTGTCCCTGTTTTCGAGGTGTCCCTATTGACAGGTTTTACTGTAGCTTGTATCTACTGTGATATTTCACAGAGAAGATTTTGTATGAAATAACCATAATCTTAAGCTTAGTTATGGAATTTACAAATTGAAAATGCTTAGATGCAGTTCCAGTAAAGTGAGATTCTGACTTAATGTCCGATTGAAATAGTCATGCATATGCTGACATAGGAAATGTTAGCACACAAAGCCAGGTACTGGTTTCATGGCTACAAAATGCTTATGCAGCTAACTTAAATGATTAATTAATTTACTTAGTTTGTCAGTTGGTCAGTTAGTTATATGTTAGTTTGATCAGTTTATTCCCTGTGCTTTGTTCACTGAACGTTGTTTTGGTTGAAAGGTGGCATGAATCTGTTACGGAATATGCGTGTTGGTACCTTTCAACTTTTTATCCGAAATTGCTCTCTAAATTCTGTGCAAATCAACCTGTTTGGGATGTATTTTCACTTGGTTTCGACCAAAATTTCCCATTCTCTGTCACTTATGACCTTTTTCTATATGCTTATAATCCAAGTAAGGAAACTTGTTGAAGTTGATGTATAAGCACTTTATTCAAATATATTGTAAAAATATGGAAGGTTGCACCATGGGAGATACATGGTTTTACAGTAGTTCGCGTTATAATTTAATCTTTTAGTTTTATGGATTATGTTGTTAATGTGTGAGGCAAACCTTAGAGATTCATTTATGACAGGATATGAGATGAGACTATCCAAGACAATAATTGGTCAGAGAATGATGTTAGTCAGACTGTGTTTTTCCCAAACTTGTTTTCAACCAGTTATAAATATTTGTTATACTTCCCGTAGATTGTATATTTTGTGGCAGCCTTGTAGCAACTTCATTATCAAATTTCCCTGACATTGAAATCTATAAGGACTTGTGTTGCTGCGGCACTTTATATGGTCTTAAAGGTTTGAAATATAGAAAGCAGGAGGAAGTTTTAACGTGGTAAACTTGATTTGATAAATATACCACTTTGATGCGTGTGTCACGTATCCTGCATATTTGCTTTGCGCCTAATCTGGACACGCCAAGTGGAAACGAATACGCCCATATGTTTTAATGTTTTAGCAGGTAACATTTGGCGATCAGCAGTATCCTTTTGGAAAGCTCAACAGCACATGTGTCAGCAGTCAACATGCTTGTCTTTGCAGACCCACCGATTCATCCTTCTAACTAATGATCGACGATATACAGAAGAAAGGTAGAATAACATGGGGTAGTAGGAAGGGAGAAAGAGAATGAGAAAAGAAAGGGAGGGTCAGAGGATGTTAGAAGAATAGAGAAAGGAAACGATGCAATAAGGGGCATGTAACCCTTAGCTCTGACAGTCCTGTTTGAGCAGACCTTGCACGCACAGACTGAAGCAGTTCTGTGAACTTCAGCATGATACCAACTTCACCTTTGTTTAAGACCAGCATCACTGTTGCTAAGATAAACATTTATACCCATGCTGTTCTATCGATTGAGTTTTGATCATTTGGTAAAAATCAGAAATGCCAGCACCACCATGTAGTGAACAAGTTTGGGGAAATCAAGTCCACATACATGCCTAAATGCCTCTGAAGAGAACGCCAACAATACGGATATAAAATCAAGATTCTTTTTAAAATAAATAATTGCAATGCCACATGTTGCACAAAGAAAAGAGTCCCAAGAAGTGTCCCTATGTATACTTGCAAGTATTTGGCGTTGTGGTTTTGGAGAAGATATTTTACTATTTTGTCCAAAAATGAATAAAGCACAAAAGCTAAACAAATCAGAACACGAGAGAGAGAGAGAGAGAGAGAGAGAGAGAGAGAGAGAGAGAGAGAGAGAGAGAGATCATAAAAACTTATCAAAATGACTGTTATCAAAATGACTGGATCAGAACCATTTGACCAATGTGGTAGAGACTCCCCCCCCCCCCCCCAAGGTCCCCAACTTAGTTAAAAGTGCATCTGCCGAACGGTTTTGGAATGAAAGACAAAAATGTGACTTACAATTGCAATCTCAATTGACTAGCATTATAATCAACAGGGATGTAAGAATTAACCTAAAAATACAGATATGTAATAGTACAGAAACACATAATCCATATTCATTAATTCCAAATCCAACAATGACGGCAAAGAGATTTCAGACTTGCCAAAGCATCAACATTTCTTTTCCAATACCAATGTGAAGAAACAAATTTCACTCCTGACTTGAGACAGGCAGTCACCCATAAAAGGCAACTGGTGGTTTTACACCGGTCCTCTCAACCTTAGAAATATTCATCATTAACTGCAGAAACTAGCTCTTTTACCAAAATGTATAGGCCTAACCACCCAAAACACAAATTTCATTTCTTCTGCCAAAAATAAAAAGAGACCTGTTAGGCCTATCACCTTTTAGTTCTCCCGACTTGTCAGTCAGCTTAGTTTAAAGTAAAAGAGTAAAGTAGGCCTACATCGTTTTTGTGACATTTATGAATCTGGAACATTATCTTGGTCTGATGAACAGGTTAGTTTGATACTTCCACGAGGTATATTTCAGGTGAATCTATGTTAAAGTTTTGGAGATATCGAAAATATATTTAACACACAAAAAAAATTCTTTTAAACATCGCAGCACCATTTGACAAACAAATTAAGGCCTGGAGGTCCCCCAATGTGTTCATACTTCAAAGGAATGGACTTTACGGTTTTTGACAAGAAGATTCTGCCAAAGCATTAAAAAAAAAAAAAATGAAAACTCATTGGATCTTAACTATTGGAACAAAATTTGTAAAGACTCATTTCAGGTATATTCCTTCCAAGTTTGAAATTAATTTGGTTGAGGGTTTTCCTTGCGAACTCAAAAATGTGACTTACGATTTTAACCTCCATTGACTTGAATTATAATCACTGGGTATGTATCAATCAATAGACAAATACCTAAATTGGGGAAATTAAGTATTTGTGCATGCTGTTCTGGTCTATATGATAGTCATACACATGCTTCATAACACTAAAATCGATCCAAACGTAAGATAAAATTCTGCCATTGTGTGTAAATAAGGTAGCTATATATTGTCATGGCATTGAATGTTCCCAAGATAACAATATATTTGTATTCGTATTATCACATTCGGCATTATCTCTAATTTTATTGTGTGCTCCTCTATGACGGTGTTGGGTGCACCTTGGCGTAACACAGTTTGCGGGAATTATAATGCTTACATTTCGAATGCTTTTTTTTCTATAGGAAAGCCTGTGAAACATCATACACCCTCTGTAGTGATTATACGGTTTGACGTTTCTTGAAAACTTTGAATTATGTCTATTCCATAAAGGGATAACTGTGCTTTATTCAATTACCGCGTGGCATTGCAATTATTTATTTTAAAAAGAATCTTGGTTTTATATCCGTATTGTTGGTTTAAACACGGTTATAGGCCATCAGTTGATTTAACTATATATTAAGTATATAGTTTATATGTCTGAAGTGGCCCATCATGGAAAGGAAAATCATGCACTTCATTGAACACTTGGAAATATTCAAAGAGAGAAAATTCCTGGCATTCAAAGGTAAAGTTTCTATAAGCGTGTTGCAAGTGGTACACATTATTGGGAAATAAAGAATTATATGGATAGATCAGTGTGGTCTCCTATAACATACATTGGATAGTTGGCTGCCATTGTGCTCGGCAGTGCAAAGTTGGCCTGAAACATATACCAGATGAACATTTACCGTGGATTTCTGCACACGTTTGTGAAATATTTGCTTTACCAAGCGCATGTCAGTATGATAAGTGAAAAGAAATACAGCCCTCTCTTTTATTGTTTTAACAGGTAATCTGTGCTCAGCAAGGGTATGTGTGCACAAAGGCTGAGAAACCTATTGCACAAAGTCAATATAATACCTATGTAGACAAACTCTTTCACATACAAGAGAGAAACAGAAGATGAAAAAACAAGTTTTCTTCTTTCAACAATGAACTTTGAAACGTAAAAGATGGGTCAAGCACGGTAACACTTTATTCATTGCCTTCATAAACATCAGGGTCCTGAAGATCTCCCTTCTCAGCATGCAAGAGGCAAGCCCTCTGTCCATAGATTCATGTGCTGGCACAGATAACTGCCTTGCTGAACATTACCTATAGGTGTGTGAATAGGCATACATAGGTTTTAACAAATTGGAATGTTTAGTGCTTGTAACAAAATATAGAGACAGACAGAAATACAACTACTAGGCTTAGCAGTGCAGTGGTTGTAAAACCTTAAAATGGAAATTTGGACTCCAACTGAATGGTGCTCAGTGGTTATCATATTCTTAGTTTATAACTTATGCGGGGAAAATCAGAAAAAGCCTATATAGTCCAAAAATTTTACTAGTTGATGGGGGATACAGTTCACAGGTATTCTACATAAGGAGAAGCCTCTGAAACACCATAGGTTTCATTCAGATCCAATGCTGTCTGAATTCTGTTAAAGTAATAAAAAGGCCTATTTCGCGAAAGAGAAAATATGATTAATGTGACGAAACAGAAATCAACACTAATTTCCAATGCAATTTTGTATGTACGAAATACCTGTGCAACAACATATATATGGGCTTTAGTTTATATTGATGAAGATTTTGTACATTAAAACATTTCAAACACAAGACGATTGGCTGAATTTTTTCTGTAGTTTACTATGTTGCTATCTATAAATAAAGCAACTAGTCTCTCCATTGTGCAGGACAACAATTGAAATACTTTTGCATTTAATAGTCTTTTTACGATTTAAAAGCATCTCCTGGTCATGGCATTGTACAACTCAGTAATCAGTTTTGCACTGTTTTTAAAACGTTTATCAAATGCAAATCATTCCAAAAGCAACGATACTCACAAGATTTTAATTAGGAAAGTTTAACATGGGAATTTTTTGTAATGGTTATAACTTAAATAATTTTGTCCAGATTTACTTCAAGCTTGGTTGGGATGTGCCTTGGGTGGATGTCTACAAAGTTTGTTCAAATGGTCATGCTCTCTTGATTTTTGGATTTTTTATAAATATTTTTGTTCTTTTTTGGGGAAAACCTTAAAAACTCTTCTGCTCTTAAACCTCTCACCCTATTGCTTTCATATCATACATTGACACTCCCAGGGACACCCAGTTCCCAATTTGTTCACCAGATGGGGCTGCAATTTTATTTCAACTTTTTTTATGAATTTTTTTTATGGTTTTTCTATTTTTCACTTGCTCTCAGAACCGTCACTCAGATTAAGCTGAAATGTGATGGATATGTTCTTGTGGAAGGGTCAAACAAAGTTGTTTACTAGGTGGCACTGCTTTGGATTCCTGATTTTTAAGGATTTTCAATTCGGGTACTTATCGGTCAATGTAGCTTTCCTATTGATTACTATGTAAGTGAATGGGCATTCTAATGCTAATTCACAGGACAAGTGACACGGAATTTACTGTTTACTTGATAACTTGAGATCTGTTTTGAGTTAGTATTGTGATGCTGCACATGTTAATGTTTCTATATGAAGGTCATGCTTAGACAGTACATGAATGACATTGACCTCGTTTCTGGGGTCACAGTGCAACGTACATGAATTTTACTCCTCATTATAATTTGAGAACTACTTGAACCTTGATGTTGCACATGTTAGTGTTCTTGTACAAAGGTCAGACTTACTCAGAATATGGGTGACCTTGATCCTTTCCCCGAGTTCACCGAGCTGCAAGTGTGATGAATGTCTGTGTCAGCTGAGCATGGGCTGTTCACACAGCCCTCTTGTTTGTCTTTTTTTTGGCAAATCTTAAAAAATCTTTTTCTCCGAACCGCTCACCCAGTTGCTTTGATATCCCACAGGGACACTCCCAGGGACTCCTAGTTCTGAATTTGTTCACCAGGTGTTGCGGCTATTTAAATATTTTTATTATGATTTTTTTTGTGTTTTTGCTATTTTCGACTTCTTCTCCAGAACAGTCACTCACATTAAGCTGAAGCTTTCTGGATATGTTCCTTGTGGAAAGGTCAAACAAAGTTGTTCACTAGGTGGCATTGCTGTGGATTCCTGATTTTTAAAGATTTTTTCAATTCGGGTAATTATCCATCAATGCAGCTTACTTATTGATTACTGTACATGTCAGTGGGCATTCTAATGCTAATTCACATTTGCAACTTCTTCTCCAAAACCGTCATCCAGATTGACTTCAAACTTGGTAGCAATGTACCTTGGGTGGGTGGGTGTCTGCCAGGTTTATTCAAATGGTCACGCTCTAGTGATTTTTGGATTTTTTTATGAATTTTGTTCTTTTTTTGGACAAATCTTAAAAATCTTGTCCAGAACCTCTCACCCAATTGCTTTGATATTACATAAGAGCACTCCTAGGTACTCTTAGTTATGTCTCCCGGTGGAAGCCGGGGGACATATTGTTTTAGTGCCCGTTTCTTCCGCTTGTTGTTGTTGTTGTTGTTCATGTTCTTCAACACTTGGTTCCGTGCGATAAGTCTTGAAGGACTTGACAGAATTTGATGAAACTTGGTAGGAGTATGTATCTAGGCAAGACCTAGGTTGGTATTGTATTTGGGTGACCTTGACCTAATTCTTAAGGTCACAGTGTCACTTATGTGAAATTGGTTTCCGCTCGATAAGTCATGAAGAACTTGATGGAATTTGATGAAACTTGGTAGGATTATGTATCTAGGCAAGACCTAGGTTGGGATTGTATTTGGATGACCTTGAGCAAATTCTCAAGGTCACAGGGTCACTTATGTGAAATTGGTTTCCGTTCGATAAGTCATGAAGAACTTGATGGAATTTGATGAAACTTGGTAGGAATATGTATCTTGGCAAGACCTAGGTTGGGATTGTATTTGGATGACCTTGACCTAATTCTCAAGGTCAGAGGGTCACTTATATGAAATTGGTTTCCGTTGATAAGTCTTGAAGAACTTGATAGAATTTAATGAAACTTGGTAGGATTATGTATCTAGGCAAGACCTAGGTTGGGATTGTATTTGGATGACCTTGAGCGAATTCTCAAGGTCACAGGGTCACTTATGTGAAATTGGTTTCCGCTCAATAAGTCATGAAGAACTTGATGGAATTTGATGAAACTTGGTAGGATTATGTATCTTGGCAAGACCTAGGTTGGGATTGTATTTGGATGACCTTGAGCGAATTCTCAAGGTCACAGGGTCACTTATATGAAATTGGTTTCCGCTCGATAAGTCATGAAGAACTTGATGGAATTTGATGAAACTTGGTAGGATTATGTATCTTGGCAAGACCTAGGTTGGGATTGTATTTGGATGACCTTGAGTAAATTCTCAAGGTCACAGGGTCACTTATGTGAAATTGGTTTCCGTTCGATAAGTCATGAAGAACTTGATGGAATTTGATGAAACTTGGTAGGATTGTGTGTCTTGGCAAGACTTAGGTTGGGATTGTATTTGGATGACCTTGAGCAAATTCTCAAGGTCACTTATGTGAAATTGGTGTCCGTTTGATTAGTCTTGAAGAACTTGATGGAATTTGATGAAACTTGGCAGCATTATGTATCTTGGCAAGACCTAGGTTGGGATTGTATTTGGATGACCTTCAGCAAATTCTCAAGGTCACAGGGTCACTTATGTGAAATTGGTTTCTGCTCGATAAGTCATGAAGAACTTGATGGAATATGATGAAACTTGGTAGGATTATGTATCCT
Organism: Hermodice carunculata; assembly: GCA_964020975.1. Lineage (NCBI taxonomy): Eukaryota > Metazoa > Annelida > Polychaeta > Eunicida > Amphinomidae > Hermodice > Hermodice carunculata. The sequence continues at coordinate 36,138,406 of OZ026624.1, read as the reverse complement.
GGCAAGACCTAGGTTGGGATTGTATTTGGATGACCTTGAGCAAATTTTCAAGGTCACAGGGTCACTTATGTGAAATTGGTTTCTGTGCAATAAGTCTTGAAGAACCTGATGGAATTTGATGAAACTTGCTAGGATTATGTATCTTGGCAAGACCTAGGTTGGGATTGTATTTGGGTGACCTTGAGCAAATTCACAAGGTCACTTATGTGAAATTGGTTTCCATGCAATAAGTCTTGAAGAACTTGATGGAATTTGATGAAACTTGGTAGGATTATGTATCTAGGCAAGACCTAGGTTGGGATTGTATTTGGGTGACCTTGAGCGAATTCTCAAGGTCACAGGGTCACTTATGTGAAATTGGTGTCTGTTTGATTAGTCATGAAGAACAGGATGGAATTTGATGAAACTTGGTAGGATTATGTATCTAGGTAAGACCAAGGTTGGGATTGTATTTGGATGACCATGACCTAATTTTCAAGGTCACAGGGTCATTTATGTGAAATTGGTTTCCATGCAGTAAGTCTTGAAGAACTTGATGAAAATTGCTAGAGTAATGTATCTAGGTGAGAGCTAAAATAGGATTGTAATTTTCAAGCAAACTTGGTCATTTGTAATTTGAAATCACCTGTGGTTTATTCAGAGACGTAAGTGTTCCACCGGGAGACATTTGATTTTCTGTTGGAAAATCAGTCTGTTATAGTTCTTAATTTGTTCACCAGGTGGTGCTGCAATTTTTTTTTCAATTTTTTAAAAAAAATTTGTGTATCTCTGTTACTTATCACTTATTCACCTGAACTGTCTCTCAGATTAAATTGAAACGTTGTGGATATGTTCCTTGTGAAAGAGTCAAGCAAAAATGTTCACTTGGTAGCACTGCTATGGATTCCTGATTTTTACCTCAGCTGACTTGTCAGTCATCTGAGGTTTTTTCAGGGGTGAGAATTGGTTGCCATTTGGCAACTTTCAGCCAAAATTGCTTTTCATCAGCGTAATAAAATGTTCTGAGTTTGGTCCAATTACTTCAAATTTGTTAAAATCTATGGGGTGGGGTATGTAAGGTTGCCAATTAGCTCCTGGGTAGCCAAAATGTACTCTAAGCATTCTCATCCCTGTTTTTTGAAGGTCCGTCGTCCACAATTCACATTTTGGACTTCTTCTCAAAAACCGTCAGCCAGATTCACTTCAAACTTGGTGGAGATGTGCCTTGGGTGGGTCTCTACCAAATTTGTTCAAATGGTCACTGTCCAGTGATTTTTGGATTTTTAATGAATTTTTTGGCTTTTTTGGGTAAATCTTAAAAAATCTTCTTTCCAGAAACCGCTCACCCAATTGCTTTGATATCACACAGGAACATTCCGTGGGACTCCTAGTTCTTAATTTGTTCACCAGGTGGCGCTGCAATTTTTTCCTAATTTTTTATGAATTTTTGTGTGTTATAGCTATTTTCGACTTCTTCTCCAGAACCATCACTCAGATTAAGCTGAAACATGGTAGATATGTTCCTTGTAGAAGGGTCAAACAAAGTTGTTCACTATGTGCGAATGCTGTGGATTCCTGATTTTTAACGATTTTTTCAATTCGGTTACTTGTCGGTCAATGCAGCTTTCCTATTGATTACTATGGAAGGCAATGGGCATTCTAATGCTAATTCACATTTTTGACTTCTTCTCCAAAACCGTCATCCAGATTAACTTCAAACTTGGTGGCAACGTATGTTGGGTGGGTTTTTACCAATTTTGTTCAAATGTTCATGCTCCAGTGATTTTTTGATTTTTAATGATTTTTTTTTTTTTTTTTTTTTTTTTGGACAAATCTTGAAAAATCGTGCAAGTCAATGGGCATTCTAAGGCTAATTCACAGGACAACTGACACGGAATTTACTGTTTACCTGATAACTTGAGATCTGTTTTGAGTTAGCTACACATGTTAATTATTCTGTATGAAGGTCATGCTGAGACAGTACATGAATGACCTTGACATCGTTTGTGGGGTCACAGTGCAACATACATGAATTTTACTCTTCATTATAACGTGAGAACTACTTGAACTTTGATGTTGCACATGTAAGTGTTCTTCTATAAAGTTCAGACTTACTCAGAACATGGTGTCCTTGATCCTTTCCCAAGTTCAAAGAGCTGCAAGTGTGATGAATGTCAAGATCAGCTGAGGCACGGGCTGTTCACACAGCCCTCTTGTTAGTGATTTTTTTCAATTCGAGTACTTATCAGTAAATGCACTTTTACTATTGATTACTATGCAGGTCAATGGGCATTCTAATGCATTCTGATGGTTATTCACATTTTGGACCTCTCTGAAGAAACTGTGTGTCAGATTCACTTCAAACTTGGTGGCAATGTACCTTGGGTGGGTCTGTACCAAGTTTGTTCAAATGGTCACACTCCAGTGATTTTTGAAATTTTTAATGAATTTTTTCGAAAATCTTTTGAAAAGTTTTGATAAGAAAGTTTAACATGGGAATTTCTTATAATGTTTATAATTTGCATAATTTTGTATTAAAGATTTGCTAAACTTGGTAAGGATGTCACTCTTATAAGTGTCTACGTATTTGTGCAAATGGTCATGCTCCAGTGATGTTTGGACCTTGACCTTATTTCCAAGGTCACAGGACAACTGACACAAAATTTACTGATCACTTGATAACTTGAGATCTGTTTTGAGTTCGGACCTTGATGTTGCACATGTGAATGTTCTTCTATGCAGGTCATGCTTAGACAGTACATGAGTGACCTTGACCTCGTTTCTGGGGTCCCAGTGCAACATACATGAACTTTATTTACTCTTCACTATAACTTGAGAACTACTTGAACTGTTACCTTGATGTTGCACATGTTAGTGTTCTTCTATGAAGGCCAAATTTGTTCAGTACATGGGTGACCTTGATCCTTTCCCAAGTTCACCGAGCTGCAAATGTGATGAATGTGTATGTCAGCTGAGCATCGGCTGTTCATACAGCCCTCTTGTTTCTTGTGTTATGATGCAGTCAAAAAAAGACAAAAGTTCACCAAATAACTGGCACTATTATCATGTTGGATTCCAGTTGAGCAGTTCATGTGCTATTGTCATGAATTGCAATGAAATATGTAAAATATGCTTCATTGATAGTCATGGTGGGGGTGGAAGTGTAGTGAAGTACTATCCGGGAGAGGTAGCTAGCTCTCTGCACTGTATGACCTCTGCCTTAATTATGTTTTTTACTGTACTCACTCTGCACTCATGTTGACTGATTTGTCAGCAGATCTGTTGGGAATTCTCCATTTGCACATTGCAGAACAAGAGGATATTGTGGCTGGCCACTTGAAGGTAGCTTGTTCTAAGGTGGTAGTCATAAGTAAAGAAATGAGTAGAGGGAATGCGTTAGCTCTTTCAGTGCCAAGTTTGACTGAATCAACAGCTTTATTTGGTGTGCTTTGGGCACAATGTTCCCCAAAGCGCACTCAGGACAGCCGTTGACCCGGACAATCATATTCTATGGTACTATTGACATGCTGATACTTGAATGAAAGGCCTTTTTACAAACAATGTTAATATATGTAGTTCATTTGATAATTCACAGAAGGAACATGTACAATGTACATGTGGGCAATTGTTACTATAACTTCTGTTCTTTCTATGGATTGGTCACTAGGTGCCCAACCCGTGCCATGGAAAGCTATCGAATCGTTCTTTAGCCTTAAAGCACTGATTTAAGATTGAGTCAACAGCTTTCCTCGGGACACTGTGGGTGTAATACGCCCAAAGTGTCCCGAGGACAGCTTTTGACTAAGACTTTTTGCTTTAGACTAAGCTTGCTGGCGTTTGAATTAAAGGTATCTTCATGTGGAATTTGAATCTTTTAACCATTATATGTTTAACAGTAATGAGAAAGTAACTATAGCAGTGATTGACACTTTTAGGGAGCAGTCTTGTAGAAGCTGATTGGAAATTGAAAAGTCACCTCCCATGATTATGAGGACATGAAAGAAATGTTATTTCATGAAGTTAGGTTTATATATGTATATACACGTTTTGCAGCATGAAGAAGCTTCAGTGGACATGTTCGACTACATGGTAGAAAGCTGTGATTTGATTCCAGAATTTGAGAAGTACGGTCTGACAGCAAGAGACCGCATATTTATCAAGGAACAAATAGCAGGGCCTTTGAAAGAAAACAAGGTGAGATTTGATCCTTGATGGGGTGGAACATGTGGGTCCTGTAGAGTGAATATTTGGGTTCTCTGGTACTGCGATGAAACTCAGTTGCAGAAAGCAGGAAGTCCATTTATGTATGAAGCACCATCTTAAAATGCTGGGAAAGAAAGTACAATTTTCATTACCAGTTTTGAAACCTGGGGGCCTCTGGACACTTTATGCTAGAATGATGAATGTCAAAACTTGCAATGCCACTTCAGGGACAGATTTTGGCCTTCAACATCTGTAGCCGAATGGAAAAATAAAACAGTAATTAATGCAGAATTCAATGCAACTCTTAATTAATTCATGTTAAAATAAATTAGCCATTTGCAAATTTCCTTAGCCAAATGAATGAAACATTGGCATGTGGCTAATAGATAATGGTAGCAGCTGTCCCCGCTACTCGTTTATAGTCTGGATACATTGGTACCTGCAATTTAGACCCCCAACTGCCACAAAAATGGGCGCATGCTGCAGTTGGTCTTAAAATGAAGGTATATTCATCAGAATAAACATGAGTAATAAACGGCACAACCAACTGGTTCCAGGATTATAAGAGGAGCCTCCTCCTCTACATGTTTCACCCCCCCTCCCCCCCCCGGGGGGGGGGCTTCGTCAGGAGGACTTGAAGGCTTGGAGTTTGTTGATTTACGTCAATGTTTATCAAAAATGAGGTGCTTCTGACGGTCTAGAAATGGCAAGAGTATAGCGTTATGAAAATGCTTATTATGACGTCACAGATGAGATCATAACTGAGGTCAGTGTTGTGATCTTAGTGTTAGAATTTTAATGTGAGAATGTCCAGTGGAAAGATGAGGTATACAATTCAGCCCGTGTCGGTCGTGATTGGTCTTAATATTTTATTTCAGTGTAGAGGTCTCTGTAAAAAATATATATTTTAGACAAGATGGATCCAGTTTTAAGATTCTGATACTTTTTAGAAATGAAAGTAATGTTTATAAACCGTTTTTCCAAAGAAGAGTGCATTTTAAATTCTGATAAATATTGTGTATTTTCTGTATGTAGGGATGGCCATATACTGGCAGAGATGTGGAAAAAAGCTTTCTTTATGAGGTAAGTGAATAAATGAAAGTGTGTGAGAAATTGTTGTCTGAAGAAGTATATTTAACATCCAGTTTATAACTTTTTTTTGCTTTATATACATATTTTGAATCAGTTATGTTCTTCGGACTCACAGTCGCCTGGAAAAAGCTAGAATTGTACACACATTGCTGGATATTCATATTTAGTGACCATGCATGGAACGATCGGGCAGGATATAAAATCAAGTAATGTAACATAGCAGTGACATTTTTATGTATATTTAAGTGGAATTGTCACCTAATTGTACATTCAGATTCCATATGAAGAAAAGATATCCATCACTTACCATCATGCCTGGTCCATGGTTTGTACGTTGTATGCCAAAATAGCCTAGCGAGATATGTTGCTGTCAGTCAAGTGCAAAAACACCGAAGCCTTGATCAGGGGACTGAAAAGACATAAATGTTATCCAAGGTCTTCGTTTGACAGTGTTTTGCATTGAATCGTGCAAGCTGAAAGTTGTAAACAAGTATTGATAGATTTTAAAAGAAACCAAAAGAAACAGTTTTCAGGCCTACCCACATCATACATCATATAGAAACTTTTGATTGCTTAAAGCTGTATATTATGGCACCAGTGACTGTTTTGATCTTGTGGACTGCAGATCTGGATTTCATGTGAATCACTTTATTGGATATATTGTATTGTTGAGTTTTCACAGAAGATAGGTAAGTAGCACATAAATGGTAGGGGGGGGGGAAATCTCCTGTATTTTGGGCAGCCAAAGTGTATAATTGTATGTTTTATTTGTGTGATCTCAGATTGTAGCAAACAAGAGAAATGGTATAGACGTGGACAAGTGGGATTATTTTGACAGAGACTGCCATATGCTGGGAATCAAGAATAACTTTGACCATGTTAGATTCATGAAGTTTGCAAGAGTCTGTGACTTTGAAGGGGAATTACAGCTGTGTTCAAGAGACAAAGTAAGTTGCTAGTAACCTACATGGGAGGTTAAAAGGCATGGAGTTTGCAGTTGTCTGTAATTCTAAGGAAATGCACACTGCAACAGAGGTTAAGACATGTATTAGTCAATATGACTAAACCCTGATCACAGATTACACAACAAAAAGAGTTTCCACCTTTCCCCTTTAAGCTGGCTGGAGGTCAAATGTCTGCTTCAAGGATTTTATATTGATTTTTGTTTAATCAGAAACAAAGAGAATTGTAGATGAGTCATATCTGAATAGCATGCCTCAGGTCAACAACATTCTCTAGTACCCAATCCACCCCGAGGAAAGCTGGTGACTGTCTTAATTCAAGGAAGGACAGAGTAAAACCAGATGGTAAGATGGGTGTCACACTTGGTCTTGGTCTCAAGTCGATCATACATGGTGATGGTGGCTGTAAATTTACAGTGTTAGATTGTAAATCTTAGCAAGACCAGTATCCGCCTATAAAATATCAAATGAAAGACTTTTTTTTTTTGTTGTTAATGGAACTCTTCAGAGACTTGTTAGTTATTAGGTGTGCCCTTGATGTTGCCAGGGTTAGCATTTCTAGCATATTTTACACAACATTGCTGTATGGAGCACATATGCCATGTGTAGATGTTATGCAGATGCAGGGTTTTAGGGGGATGTGACCGGTGATGTAAAGCCCAAGTTGGGACTTCCTTTGTGGGAATGTTACACAGATTTGGCATAAATGAAGCTCAGCTTGAAAGTGACAAGTCCAAGAACTTGACTATATGCATGTGGTAAGTTCCACTTTATCGGTGACTGCATTGACATCTTACCTTTCAATACACTTGTGATATTTGTCTGCTTGAACAGGAGGTTGGAAACCTTTACGACATGTTCCATACTCGCAGTGCTCTGCATCGTCGTGCCTACCAGCATAAGAATAACAATATTGTGGAGACCATGTAAGTGGGATATAGACTTTATGTATATTGTACCCTGTTTGGAAACGATTCTGGTGTTTCTGAAATTTCACCATGGTGATCCAAACATATACATGACATGACATTATCTATCTTAATAAATTAATTTAATTTCACTTACTTTTAATTTTTGCTTTTTGGCTGATGCTTCAAAGCCACCAAAATAAAAACCAAGTGAAAAAAAAAAGACTTTTAACGCGGTACAGATAAGAATTATAACAGCATAGTGAATTTCAAGTTTCAGTGAAAGATGCAGAATACAAAAAACTGACAAAACTTAGAATCAGTGAAAATGAATGTATTTACAGTAAGTTGAAGCACAGATATAGAGTTAAGCCCATCTAAAACTTTACAGCCAAATGCATTTCTTGTGTTGCAAAGTGTTGTGCTGGGGTTTGTAAAGGTTGTAAAAGGTTTGCAAAAGGTTGACAAAGGGTTTCAAATGGTTGAAATAGTTGCAAACCATTTCAACATTTTAATCAATTAGGTTGAGAAAGTGTGTGAAGTGGTTGTTAACCATTATAGAAAGATTTAAAAGTGTTGAAAAGTAAGAGGAAATGGTTTTGAAATGGTTTGGAAAGTGTTAGAAATGGGTTTGAAAAAGGTTTGTCTTTCACTCAAATGGTCAGGAAAAGGTTGACGCGTTTGGTGACTGTTAAGTTTAACATGGGCAACTGTACCACGTTTAGGGAGAAGGATGTTTGCAAAAATACCCAATGCAAGACTGGTACGATTTCCTTGATGACAACAAAGGAACTTTTGTCGTCTTTTACAGTTATGCATTTTATGCATATGGTTATGTTGGGAAGAAGCTGTATTTTATAACTTGAATATAAGACTTGTAAAACTTTTAAGCAAGCATCAAATCAATGCAGGAGATGTTAATAGGAAAAAGAGACCAATTTATGGATTTAAATATTGTCCATGTAGTATTTGCAAAGACAGCTTGTGCAACTTCTAGAGTCATCTTGCATACCATGCTTTTGTCACTGGCCACTCGGACTGTCTTTGATAAGTGAGTGAAAAAAATTTCCACTTTTCCTATTTATAAAATTCTGGGAATGGTTATGGAAGAAGAATTAATTATATAATGAAATATAAATTTGTGTTCTGTAGGATTGTGGAAGCAATGGTCAAAGCTGATGACCACATTAGAATTCCCGGCAGAGATGGGTAAGCACAAAATGGAGTTATTTTTGAGAGAATGACTGGTATATGAGACACAAAGCAGCTGCAGATCTTGTGGATTTGAATTTTGTAGTTTATGACTGCATATACCCGAGAATATTTTGTTTTGCAGGGCAACAGTACCATTTCTATTTTGATCAGATTTGGAAAATGCTATCAGGTGAAAGTTTGTGCATTGTCAGGAGCCTTTCCATTTTTCATGATAATAAGTACATGAAACACCAATATTGTTAATCAGACCTAAATTTGCACAGTGAAGCTTTATTCTGATTTTCTTCTTCTTTTTTTTTTTGTTACCCCCCCCCCCCTCGACAGGGTATGTGTGCAACTTCTTTTGTGCTTTGATACATTTATGGGGAACTTCACACACAAACTTTTCCTTAAATTCCAGTGTCTTACCTAGTGATGCCTGATTAACAGCACCTTACAGTCTTTGAATTACCCAACTTTCACTGCTTGACACTAATACCACAAATCAGGGCTGATAGCAGACTTGAATTTAGCTGCCAGCATGAGGCAGGATGGTATTATACCATAGCATTAACCAGAAATGGCCAAACTAGGCATGCAAACTTAAATTAAAAACAGGGTATGCAGACTTTAAAAACAAGGTGCAAATGTACTATCTCTTGCAGTATAATTTTTTCTTCTATAATCCAAGGAGTGCATATTAAAATCTGGGTGTGATTTTGAGAATGTGGCCATGGGAAACATGCTGGTACACCTGGTGAGCTAAGGCACTGTCAAAGTCACACTGAGTGCTTCTATAACTGAAGACTTGGTGGAACTCGGAAGCAAAGACCACTGGTGCCATTAGCCATTTAGCCAAATGCTAATGTCTTATTCTTTTGGCTGAAGAAATTTGCAAATGTCTAATTTATTTTAACATGCTTGTATACCTGAAAACTTTGTGTAACTCAGAAGCTGAGACTGTTGATACCATTAGCTAATTAGCCAAATGCTAAATGTTTCATTCACTTGGCAAAAGAAATTTTCTAATTTATGTTAACATGAATTATAAGAGTTAGGTCAAAGTCTGCAGTGATTACTGTTTTATTTCCTGATTTGGTGGCTAATTTTGAAGGCCTAGAACTGTCCCTGCAGAAGGGGCACTGGTCCTGAGATGTCCAATGCCAGCAACAATGTGAATGGGAATATTACTAACAGTGAATATTTGGGAAGGTGGTCCCGGGGTTATTGAGACCTTCAGTGTTAGTATTATCATGCAAGAATGAGATAAAACTGGCTAATGATTTTATTCAGCAATGCATGTTTGCCACAGGCCCATTCACAAGAGCATGTACCACATCCACATGATGTGAATCAATGATAATTGGTCACTGTTACCATCTTTTTTGTGTGGATTTAGAGAGTATGATGATAATGATCAAAAAGTGATGCCTTGTATTCCAAGATGTTTATGAAATACATTTGTCTTCTCATTCAGAAAACCAAGGAAAATGTCTGAAACGATTGACGATATGGCTGCATTCTGTAAACTCACAGACCATATTTTCCATTTGATACTTCTGTCAACTGAACCAGAGCTGAAGGAAGCACGGACAATTCTGGAGAATATTCAGCGAAGAAAGCTATACAAATGTATTGGTCAGACTGTACCAAAGTCTGGTGTCAAGTTGCCTGAGGTATGATGTGCTAGTTTATTTTACATGTACAGGTGTATGTTTTGAAAGTGAAAATCCATAAAAACTTGTGACGGCTCTTGCATTTTTTGGCAGCTTTAGTGCTCTATATTTGCTTAAAATGATGCAAGTACCAACATGTGCCACTGTGCTGTCAAGTTTGAAAAATAAACACATATGTTCCCGTTTCCTTTCAAATTTGAATACACAAACCATAAATTACGCAATTGAAAGGACAAATTTTTTTTCTTGAATTTTGATTTTTTACTATGTAGCAGGATACAGAGGCTAATGCTGATAGGTAATAGATGGATTTTGACCCAAACGCAGTTAGATGTTGAAGTGATTTTTTGGAGAATTTTTTCCAAGTACTAATTTAGCGTAAGAAGGCGGTCATGATTAATTAGGAAATGGTGAAAATTCTGAACCATTTCTCAGGAGCTGAGCGGTAATGCTACTTTTCAATTTAAGGATTTTACCTGAATTCAGGTATTTCTTGGCGAAAATGCCGAAGAATGCCGAGATGCGTTTCACTCCACACAATACCTCGGCAAATATCAGCGAAAATACAGAGAAACGCCAAGGTAAAGAGTACGGTGAAAGTTACCTCAGTTTTTCTGGGCATTTTTGCCGAGAAAACGCTGAGGTAAGAATTAGGGATAAAGGTTCCTCGGTGTTTCTTGGCATTCTTGCCGAGAAAGGCCGAGAGGAGAGTAGCATTGCAGCAGACCTCTGCGTTTCTCAGCAAAATTGCCGAGAGATGCAGAGAGAAAGATTTTTGTACAAGTTTCCTCAGCATTTTTCAACTAAAAAAAGTCGAGGGTGGCCCTTTCTTGGAGGTTTTGGCTGTCCTAGTGGCTGCATCTGCTTTTGGCCAGTTTAATGGGACAAGTCCGTATGGAGCATCCTGGATGTACCACTGAGGTGTAAGCCTCATTTTGACATTTTAGGGATATTTCTGTCCAATTGGATATATTAATGTTCAGTCTTTCTAAATTTCTGCATTTTTCTTCAGGATTGTGAATCAAAAATTAGGGAGGAGATATCGAAGGCAATGACAGAAGAAGAACTTGGGAGGCCCCAGCTGAAGCCAGATGACTTTGTTATCCATGTAAGTGTTCAAACATGATGTCACAGGAAAGCAAGTAGAGACTCGTCTGTGTGAATCCTGTAGTCGTAAGTGATCACTCGGTCAGGAAGGCTACAGTTGCATATTCAACAAAGCTTGTCTGGACCATATTTTCTGTACCACAACACCTACACATATCAAATTTGGTGTGTGGACAGTTCATAGGCAGGAGTGGGTCATATCTCGTGATGTGCACCCTATAGGTAGTTTGAATCATGGCTTTCCCACAGAAACTTAATCGTAACAAATACAATTTTTCCAATTCTTGTGATATTCATGGAAAACTTTGTATATTTTCAAATCATGAAAAGATAATGCAAGTCTATGGCAAAAAGAAAATTCTATTTGTATACTATTGTACCTTTTAGTCTTCGAATGTATGCACTTTTTGCCCCCCGACCTACCTGCTCATGTCTTATTTTGTAAATGTATCATATTTTCACCAGTGATTTTATTGTCTCGCCAGCATAAGCTGTTGGCAAGACTAAGCAGTCACTTTCCGGACGTCAACAAAAAACTTCGGAGTGGCTTGAATTACCCTGGCGAGACATTCATGCCCCCCCCCCCCCGGCATGTCTCTGGTCATATCTTACAAGTAGTTTTGCAGCAAGTCTATTTCACAGGAGGATGGGATTTCTTATGTGTGAAGTACAAAACTGAAAGTTTCAATTGATGTTTGCAGATTATCAACCTGGACTACGGTATGAAAGAGAAGAATCCAATTGACCATGTCAGGTTTTACATGAAAAGCAATCCAAACGTGCCCATACGGATGAGGAAGGAACAGGTAAGGGTGCTAGGATTGCACAGTCTCATAAATTGTGGCTGTCATTTATAGTGTAGGGACATCTACTAATAGACCTTTTGCTTTCTGATTGCAACAAAATTCATGCTTATATCAATTACAGTGATTTTGGATTTTAATTCCGTCAGACGAGATTTTCATTCAAGAAATCAATTTTTGCAGAAGTTCCAGACAAAAAAAAAGTGTGTTGATCAGCAATGTTCATGTCAGTGGAAGCCTGTTGTCTCAGTCTGAAACCTCACTCTGAGCAAGTTGATACAGTATGTATCACCTGCTGTATGCCACCACCCATACGGCTATCCAAAAACAGTGGCACATTACAGGTAGTCATTCACCCCAAGTACATGGACATGAGCTTGGCTTGGGTATCTTTCCAAGGCAGGTGCGGTACACGCTGGTGTTGGCCCAGCTTCTGGACTTTCTCGTACACGCACGTGCATGGTACATTCATGCTGGAAATAAAATGTGGTTTTTTTTGCTGCATTCTTCTTATTTATGTTCAGTGACTTGATTAAGAAGAAACTTCATGCCAAGCATGGTTGCTGTGTAATCAGTACATGTTCAAAGACAAACCTGTGCACTTTGTACGTTAAATCTGCTCAGAATCGCCATGTGAAAGGCTACATTATTTTGCTCTCATTAAGCGGAGCAGCTCTGTCACTTATCCTTACCATAGATCAGAAGAATCCGAGTTGACATGATATGTGCATCAGCGGTTGTCAAAACCATGAAGGCCTTTCTATCTCTCTGTCAAAACAAAATGCAAGCAGTAGAATTAAGTCTTTGAAGCTTTTGTGTTGAGTGTTGTCATATTCAGGCTGAAGATGTGGCCGGTTAAATGTTTGGCCAAAAACGAATTTTCACTATTCCAGTCGGGGTTCAATTTAATCATAGTATGATGGTAGTAATGCTGCAAAACCTGTAGTATTTCTTATTTAATCAAATATAAGATAAATGGCAAACAAAACACCACGTGTACATATCCGCCAGTGGTTGACTTGGCTAAAGTTGATCAACAAATCTCAGAGCACGTATGGGTCCGGAGTTCACTGAAGTTACATGAAAGTATTGCTCGTGGTTCAATAATTTAATTGTATGATGGAAGTAATGCAGAATTTAAGACCTGTAATGATTTTACTTTGATCGAATGTAAAATAAACAGCTACAAAACGCAACATATATGTCTGTGTTTTCCTAATTGACAAATGTCAGACCACAGTCGTCACTCTGGAGTTCATTAAAGTTCGAAGTAATTTGTGCCCAAATGCTAATTACAAATGGCGGATTCCAGTGTGCACTAGGAAGATACCGGGATCATATTTCAATTGATTTCTTACAATTAACAATGAACTTGACATAACCAAGCATGCTTATTAAGATAAAAATAGTAAGTAATAAATTCAGAATTTTTTTGGGACCGTTCAGTTTTTTTGTCTGATATTTATTTGTGCAAAACAAAGGCTCGGTAGTAGATGACATCACAGGCACAAGGTGCCGGCCAGTTCAACTTCAGTGCAACAAAAAGAGAACCAGGTATGTTCCAAGTTGCAATGCACTTCAAATCAATCCCAATTATTTGAAATAGAGTTTGGAACACAGGAAAATTATGATAATTGAAGGAATGACAGTTGCAGTTTGGTTGTATATGATGGGGAAAAAAATGAGAGTTTTCCACTGTTTTACACTCGAGAGTCTTGGCAAAAGGCCAAATTTTCCTGGTCGCGTTCTGCAGGTGGCCGCTGACGACAGTGCATTTAACATTAGGAATACATCCATGCATGGGAAAAATGGTCGTTTTGAGCAGGTGGTTGCTGACCATGGGGGTTGCTAAAGGCAGGTACTACTGTACATACAGGTTGTTGTTACTAGTTAAACAGGAAGAGAATCCGGTGTTCTCCTTTTGCAGTTCCATTTCTTTTCAATGTTGCCTTTTGTCTTTCCATATCTTTTCTTTCTCTTTCAGGAAAAATATGTTTTATTTTGGGATTTCATTGAGACAACCTTTGTTTTTTTGTTTTTTTTTTAATGAATCCCCCCCCCCCCCAAAAAAAAAGGTGAAACAAAAGAAAATAAAGTGGACTTCCAGATCCTGTAGATTAGGTGGGGTGTATATTAAAATTTTAGTTTTGTGTCAGCTACACATATGAATTAAGTCTCCCCGTGCAACAGGGGGACATATTGTTTTTGCATCGGTTTCTTCTGCTTCTTCTTGTTTTTGTTGTTGTTCTTCTTCTTCACCAAATTGTTGCATGCGCTGCGGATGCGATAATTCAAGAAAGATATGACTTGGAAAGTTGAAATTTTTTGTGAAGGGGTTCCTATATAAAACCTTGCTTGGGATTGCAGATAGATGACTTTGACATATTTTTCAAGGTCACATGGGCATGTCATGTAAAAATTAACGTGGATGCAATAACACGGCAAGGATTTGACTTAGGAGGTTGAAATTTTGCATAATTATGTACCATGATATAAACTAGGTTGGATTGTAGATGGGTGACCTTGACCTATTTTCAAGGTCACATGGCCACTTTTTAAAAATCATTGCAGATGCTCTTGAGAAAGATTTACTTAAAGAGGTTCACATTTTGTGTGATTATGTTTCTATGTAAGACTTTTGTAAGGCCTTGCTTGTGACTGCAGATGTATGACCCTGACATTTTTCAAGGTCACATGGGCATTTTGTCTAAAATCAATGTGGACGTGATAACTCACGGAAGATTTGACTTGGGAAGTTGAAATTTTATGTCAAGATGTTCCTATATATTATCTTGCATGGGATTCCAGATGGGTGACCTTGACATATTTTTCAAGGTCACATGGGCATGTCATCTAAAATTGAAGCGGAAGCAAGAACTCTGCAAGGATTTGACTTAGGAGGTTGAAATTTTGCATGATTATGTACCATAATATGAAGTAGGTCAGGATTATAGATAGGTGACCTTGACCTATTTTCCAGGTCACATGGCCACTTTTTAAAAATCATTGCAGATGCACTCAAGAGAGATTTGACTTAAAGAGGTTAACATTTTGTGTGATTATATTTCTATGTAAGACTTTTGTGAGACCTTGCTTGTGACTGCAGATGTATGACCTTGACATTGTTAAAGGTCATGTAGGAATTTTTTTCTAAAATCAATGTGGACGTGATAACTCAAGGAAGATTTGACTCAGGCAGTGGAAATTTTATGTGAAGATGTTCCTATATATGATCTTGCTTGGGATTGCAGATGGTGACCTTGACATATTTTCAAGGTCACATGGGCATGTCATCTAAAATTGACACGGATGCAACAACTGTGCAAGGATTTGACGTAGGAGGTTGAAATTTTGCATGTTTATGTGCCATAATACCAACTAAGGTGGTATTGTAGATGGATGACCTGGACCTATTTCAAGGTCACATGGCTACTTTTTAAAGATCATTGCAGATCACTCCAGTAAGATTTGTTGTAAAGAGAATGACATTTTTATGTGATTATGTTTCTATGTAAGACTTTTGCAAGACCTTGCTTGTAATTGCAGATGTATGACTTTGACCTATTTTTCAAGGTCATGTGGGCATTTTGTCAAAAATCAACGTTTTGAAATGTCAATAAAGAGTGTACCTTGACCATATCTGTAGATCATTGGAATGGGTATGCCTATTTATAAAAATAAGGGTGACAATAGTAAGGGCGTATGGGAGACATTTGATTTTCTGTCGGAAAATCAGCGTGTTCTAGTTTCTCTTTGCATCTTGCTAGGAAATTATCCATGAGGTTAAATTTCCACATCTTTTGAATCTCATGATAAAATTCCCCAACATTGTGACAAAGGAAAACCAAGAGACATTTTATTCTACATTTACAGGTGTCCCAGATGTTACCAGAGAAATTTGCTGAGCAGCAGATTCGGTGTTACTGCAAGCAGCTGGATGAAGACCGTCGATCAGTTGCTACCCGCTGCTTTGAGAGGTGGTGTGCCCTCAGCCAAATGACAACGCCTAAGGTAAGCACTGCCAACACTCAGTAGTTAACTGCAACTTTATTGCTGTGTGGTTTAACCCTCCCTGGATCCACGTTCTGAAAATTCCTATCCAAATTTTTTACACTTAGTACATCAGTGAAAAAGTCATCTGGTTTTAAAGTCCACATCATGTGTTCCTCCAATGCAGTTCGCATGTGGTTTTGTTTCCTGTGCAGTACAAGACTGTTCTTCTTTTCGGTGACATAGACAAATATTTTGCCCCCCCCCCAAATAATCAGATGGATATAACTCACTAAAAATGTCCTGTATAATATCAGGTGCATCTGTTTGGGTTCTGAAACGCAGTCAGCAATAACTTGATTGGGATCTATAAAGATTGGAGAAATGAGAAGTATGTACAATAATAAAAGTCATACATTTGATCATGACAGCAGGAAATAAAATAATAAATTGTATTACATAAAACTCTTCATAAGTTGTATGAACATATTAAGTGGCTGGGTCCCACAATTGAGCTGCTAATGCTACCCACACTGAAATGCAGCTTTAATACTATAAACATCGAGAGGGCAATCGAAACACGCCAATTCAACTAGAAAAACTGTCAGTTAAAATATATAATAGGCTCATGGCTTACAAAGACCGTCGCTTGACACTGGAGATGAAACCCATGAGTGTAAACAACAGGCATGCAATATGAAAGCATATTTAACAGGGATATGAATTGTTAAATTGTCCTTTTCTTGTACATCTAGGGTGGAGATCCTCTTGCAATGGATTTGACCCCACTGAAGCAAAGTGATAACAACGCTTCTCCAGAGGTGGACACTGGAACTACACCAAAAAGGAACCCCGCCTTGCACCCAGGAGGAAAGTTTCAATCAAGGCTCTCATTCAATTGACTCAAGATCTTGTCTATATGAAATGAAGAAAATATCGAGAGTTCACTTTAATTGAATGACTATGCATTGGGCTGTTATTGATAAGCTTACCTTTCAGCAAGAATGCTTTCTTGTATGAAAATTTAACTTGTTATGGCTCTCTGTGCAATGGGGGGACATATTGTTTTTGTGTCCGTTTTTTTCCGCTTCTTCTTGTTCTTCAACACATTTGTGAATGCCATTACTCAAGAAAGATTTGACATCGGAAGTTGAAATTTATTGTGAATAGGTTCCTATATAGGACCTTGCTTGGGTTTGCAAGTTGGTGACCTTGATATATTTTTCATGGTCATGTAGATATTTCGTCAAAAATCGACATGAATGCGATAACTCCTCAAGGATTTGACTTAGGGGGTTTAAAATTATGCATGATTATGTACCATAATAGAAGCTAGGTTGGGATTTTAGATGGGTGACCTTGACCTATTTTCAAGGTCACATGAACAAGTTTGAAAAATCATTGCGGACAGACTTGAGAAGGTTGAAATTTTGTGCGATTATGTTTCTATGTAAGACTTTTATAAGACCTTGCTTCTTATTGCAGATGTTTAACCTTGACATATTTTTCAAGGTCATTTATATAAGCCCTTCCTTCAAGTTGCCGATGGTGCGAACGCAATAACTCGAGAAAGATTTGACTTGGGAGGTTGAATTTCTTGTGAATTAGTTTCTATATAAAACCTTGCTTGCGATTGCAAATTGGTGAACTTGACCTATTTTTCAAGGTCATGTGGGTATTTCATCTAAAATCGACAGGAATGCGATAACTTATAAGTTTTTCCGTGAAATATCTGCAGATGCCATTAAGTTTTAAAGCATTTAAGTTAGGAGGTTGAGGGCGACAACTGGTAAGGGTGCATGGGGAGACATTTGATTTTCTGGTGGAAAATCAGACTTTTTTTAGTTATAGACTGTTCTTTATTTACAGCATTTAAATAAACATAAATGCAGACATTGTTATTGGAAGGGCAACACAGGATTTACATACTGATCATTAAAGCTTAGCACTGAATCTCTGAGAATGTTAACTTATTAGAATTATGTGGAGAGAATGACATAAAAATATACAACAATGTATATACAGAGTATGGTTGGACAGGGAAAATTATTGAGTGAAAAGCTTGAGTGCAATATCTAGTCTACCCCTAATTGCTGGCAGGGGCCATTACTTGGGCTTTTGTCCCATTATGCCATATATAATTATGATGATATTGTTTAAAGATGCCATGTCTTGCTAACTTGTTATGTACATTGGTGAGTGTATTGTTCAGTGGTTTTTGCATTGCCTGGCTGGTCCTGGTGCTGCTGGCCATACTAGACTTGCAGGCACCGCAAGAACCACTGATATCGGACTGGAAGTGCTGTTACGCAAATGAAAGCCCTTTTTGTGAAGGCTTTGATTGTGCTCTGTGTTTGAACCCTGTCCCCCTCAAACTGGCCCAGACTGGCTTGGGGTCAGATGTTGTTTGCTTCAGCATTTTGGACTAATTTCAACAGTAATGAGAAACAATTTTAATGAGAATTGTTGACGAGACCTATCAAGATAACATGCTCACGGTCAACAGCTTTCCTTGGTGTAATTTGGGTACTGGGTGGATGCCGAGTACACAGCCCGTGCCAAGGAAATATGTTGCAGATATGACAAGGCAAGTAGCCAAGGTAGTACATGTAAGAGCAAATGTGCAACGCGTTTGGACCTTGGATAGGTCTCTTCAGGCACTGACAGGAAAAGAAAAAAAAATATTTTGTTGATTCAGTTTAAATTCAAGGGCAAAAGGGCTAAGTCCATCTTAATGCAGGGGTTAATCAGGGTCAGGTCTCTTCAGGCACTGACAGGAAAAGAAAAAAAAATATTTTGTTGATTCAGTTTAAATTCAAGGGCAAAAGGGCTAAGTCCATCTTAATGCAGGGGTTAATCAGGGTCAGTGTAGAATGAGCTCAATTTGATACCAAAAATAGATCAAGCAAAAGGTACCATGTCATCCATATTGTCTCTCTTTTGTCTTCCAGCATGACAAGAGAACTGAAATGTGAAATGTCATAAAAATCAATTTACCCAGTTTATCTGTGATGTTTCAAGTAATCAAATATGAGCGTGGATTACAGTTCTTTTAAATATGAATTTGCTGAATAAGCTGGATGCTAAAGAGAAATAATAGCTAGGTAATAAGATTTGTATGGTATCTGATGTACATTTACAGGGACAATTTTCTTATACATGTACATAATGAAATTGGGCGGTTACACTCAGGTCATTTGTACAACACAGCTAGTTTCTGTGTTTCAGTAAATTTTCAAGCTTCGTGTGCATACACTTGCAGCTTTGCCTTGGAAAAGCATTCAGTTATTATTATGATGTAAAGTTAATATTGTTAACTCAATGCGCACATGTGTACACATGCATACATATGCATGGAAATGTAGGTCCATATACATATACGTTAATAAAATTCAATGGACTGAACTTTTTTGGCTCAACTAGCATGCATAGAGACAGAGTTTAAATTCTACCGTCAGGAGTCTGACACAGGCCCCCTGAGTTCAAGCTGCCAAGATACATTTGACAGAGGCATCATTGGGACAGCAGAGCACAGCTGGTGTGTTGCATATTTATGCTTCAACTCTTCCTGTGCCATATTTTGGACTGCGTCAACAGCTTTCCTCAGCGCATTTTTAGGGTGGTGCCCAAAGCACACCAAGGAAAGCTGTTGACCTGGAATGTTCTATTCTATGTAACTACAGGCATGCTGGCGCTAAAACAAAAAGGTATTTTTACAAGGAACATGAATCCAGCACCCTTATTATAATTCAGAGCAGAGTGTTTTAAGTAGTTTGACTTAAGTCACAGTTGGCACTGAAAGAGTTAACCATTTCCCCCTCGAGATAAGTCTTAGTGAACAGCTGTCCTTGTGGCTGCTTGAGTGATACGGAGTATCACATCCCACTGCCAGGGAAATCTATTGACCCCGGAATGGAAGCAAGCTAATACAGCTCACAAGTACCAGTTTGAGTGCATAGGCAATGGTAACTCGTCTATGTTTCATTTAACCCCCCCCCCCTTTTTTTTTAACCAAAGATTAAAACTATTAATTTATTAGCAGTATGATACTGTTTTCAAAATTTTGGTGTAATTTATGCAATAAATAAAATGCACAAATAGGTCTGTTCTATTTTCTATTAAGCTTATATACAGTGTTTTATGTATTCCAATACAGTTTGAGTTTTAACTTGGTAATATTAGGCCTGAAAGATTGTTTAAAAAAACAATTGTTCAGCGGACAGACATGGTACCAGGTTTGAAAGACCAGGTATCAGTAGCCTTGGATCAATTCATTGGCTCCTACTTCAAATAAAAAAATGGTATATTAATGGGAATAAATTGAGCATAAAAACAGTGAAAAAGAAATCATTTGTTTATTTGCTTGCATTTTTGTCTGCCTCGACAAATGAGAACTTGGAAGGTCCAAGCATGATAAAATTGATTGTAGTTACATTGGTGTAAACATAATATATTATACAATATATTTAACAACACAGACATCAAATTCTTATACATCAATATTGTAACAATTCAGGACAAAGGGGCTATGTGCAGTCCAGTCCCTGTCATTGTATGTTTGTACAGTTTAAAGAAATTGAAAAGGCAATCTTCAGATTCAGTGTGTGTGTGTATAGTTGTACACACAAACTTACAGTGCTGCTGGGACCATGTGCTAGTAACACTGGCTACTGTGTGATCAAAATCAAACATTCTTGGGGTTCTACTACACGAGAGTCTCTCGGGCAAAGGTACCTTGAGCAGACCACTGTGATTGGTCACCAGGGTACCAGTCAAAGATGGATGCTGGATGTTCCAGTGTGTGTGGTTTGGTAGATAGACTCTGACGTGACTTGGGCCTATTGGTTGGGAGCTTATGTAACAAGGAGTAAGTTACGTTTCAAACTGTTTTGTTTGCTTTAAATGTTATTTATATCATTGAAACCTTATAATTTTACATCAAAAATTTGTTTACATTTTAGAGACCGTATTTAAAGACAAAGCAATATGATTGTGATTTACCTATGTTGCTTACATATGTACTGCACAAACTGTAGTTCTGTGCCTTTAAATGAACTATTTGAAGAATTACCAAGTCATGTTACAAAAGTACTGTGGGATACAAGGAGAACCATTATGTGCATGTTTACACATCATGAGCATTCAACTCGTTGATTGTGGTTGAACCTGGTGAAGTTAAGTAGGGGGATAAGCATTTGTTGAAAATACCATTTCAGAAATAAACTTTGTAGCAAGAAAAATGACAGTGAACCAAAAATTAATCCTGTTTTTCACATAATGTGTGGCATTGGTGCTGATGTTTAATTTTCTGACTAGACTTGGAGACACATAACCGTACTTCTGTGCCATCATTTCAGTCCCAATTTTTCCTGACTCCACGTTGCAATTTGTTGCTGAAGTTGAAAGAGGATGAGCTGTTATTAAAAAGGTCTTGTTGGTTGCATGGCAGTATTGTTACAGGTTGCAATGCATATTGACTGGTAAAACATTATTATATTTCATAACTACCCCAAGTGATTTTCTATTAATAAAACTGGTATTTATTTATGTACATATATACGGAAAATAATGTAAATACCATGTTCATTCAAACAGTTGCACGACATGCAAATGCAAACATTCTGTGGGTCAGGTTGAGTTTTTGCAGGATTATGGAAGTGACCACTTCCTTAAATTGATGGTGTTCAATGCATTATATGTAGATTCGAAAAACATCAATATTTGGGACAAGTGACCCATGTTTTTTTCATTAGGTTGTATTCTCTTTGCAATTTTAATGGAAAGATTTGGATTTTAACAAAATACCACCGGGATCAAAATTTGGTGGTGTGTGTCTCTTCCTGTAAGTGCAACTTTTAGAATGAATATGGGATGTCATTTAATATATGGTTTTGATTTGACATTTATTTTGAGGCATAGTCGTTCCTTGATGTGCAATTTTAATTATACTTTTTTGTTTACAAGATACTGTGCCATGCAGTTTTTGGCAAAGCTTTTGCTATAATTTGTTTTGGTAGTGCCCAGACACGACCTTTCAATATATTGGGTGCGGTGACAGAGTTTGTGTGCCTATGTATTGAATTGCAAAACCTGCCCATTCTGCAGTGCTGTCACACCTGTAAAACAGCATGAATCACATCCTGGCCTCTGTTTGTTGCTTTTTATCGTTATTCAGGTGTGTGGTAAGAAGGGGTTGATTGGCTGGATATTGCAGTCGTCACTTGAGTGCAGCAACAAATTAAGGTTATGCTGTAGCTAACTGTCTCAGTGCAAAGTTTTGGACTTCGTTAACAGCTTCTCTCCGCATGCATTGGGCGCCTTGCACCCAATGTATACCAGGAAAAGCTGTTGAGCTCGGTTAGTCTCTCTGGAACTATATGCATGCTGGCACTTCAGTGAAAGGCAGAGACTCCAGCCCTCCCGTTTTTGGTGGGAGATCTCCCATTTTTTGCCTTTTTCCAAATTTTCCTGTTCTCCCGCTTAGAATATGTTTTCTCCCGCCCAGATAAAAAATATGGATGAGGTAGAAAAAAAAATCATCAAAATACACCATGTAAACTCCCATTTTTTCAAAATTTTCTCACCCCGGGAGGGAGTGGCGCCCTCCCAGACCCATCCCCTCGCACAGTCGCTGCGCTCCATGACATCTCCAGTTTCAATAGTACTCCAAGAAGGAGAATATCTAGTTTGTATGAAGCTGTGGGTTGGAGTCTCTGGAAAGGTCTTTTTCAAAGAATGTGAATGATGTATTCGTATGGCAATTCAGAGAAGTTCGACGTAAGTACTTCGATTTTAGTTGCACTTGGCATTGAAAGAGTGAAGTCATTTCTCTAAATGTGGCAGCGTTTACTGCAGGCTCATTGCTTCATATTTGTGCAGGAATCATGACATTGTACTCCAGTTGTGTCAACTCCATGTAGAAGTTCTATTCATATTACAATACACCTCCAAAACATCATACAGATATTCCCTTCCACTTTTGTAAGAAACAAGCTGAGGTTTTCCTTAGTCCCAAGAGTTATTTCTAGTGAAAGTTTCGACACATGTTGTCACTATTTTTCAAGATGGCAACCCCCAAGCAACTGTGGTATGATCAGATGGGTCACTGTTTTATGTTCCTAATTCCCCAGCAGTTTTAGCTTTGGAGAGGTCCTACCTTTGGGTCAACTTGTTCCAAAATCGCTGTGTAAATAGAATGTGATTGTCTAAAATCAAAGCATTGCAGCTGCAGAATTCGTAGATTTGTTGGGCAAACATGCGGTTAACCCAGAGGGAAGGCTGTCACTCTAGTTGTAAAGTACATGCAGGGCCATCTGATGAGGAAGAAGTTGTTGCCTTCCCAAAATAATGCTAACATTGGGCTATCCGCTCATTATGACATCACTGATGGCTGCTTTCGTGCATACAGTGGATCTGATTCACAGCACATTTTTGGGCTCCCCTATGTTCAGATTTTCAATGACCGCACCACCATCGGGCAGTTATCAATAACTGTGAACAACTGGAACCAAGGCCTTGCTGTATGGCCAACCATCTGTTTGCCCTATGAACTATGCACCTGCGGCACACCCATATAACACTGTCGCATTCAATTTTTACCACAATTTGGGACAAAACAATCTGCGGGAGGGACTGCTTCAAGGCTATAGCAATCTCTTATCTTCCCACACCATCTTATGGTCATAGTGCCAGTCAGGACTGTGACTTGGAGAGGGGACCCAGGTCAGGCTGTGTCCTGGATCAGTCCCATGCCAATGCCAGCCCACTCCCCAGTGGGGGTCCAATCCAGCCTGCCCTTACAGGTCTGGTTTTTTACCAAGTCCTAATAGAGCCCGGCCAACTGTGGAGTTCTGTTTTCCGTGGCTTGGTTTCCATTTAAAGCTGCTTTGTGAACAGTAAGCTGCCAAGAGGATCCACCCAATGGCTGGCATATGTGCCTCTGCCTCCTGCACCAATTAGTAAACAAGTCGGTCCAAGCCAATGATGATCAGGTTGGCCAAGAGTGGGGTTCTGGGGTAGAAGGCCACACCTACATTGGCGAAGCAAGTGTCTACCCAGTAGTGGAGGTTCTACTTCCATCTCTACTGCTGTCATAAGACCTGTACCTCATGCCAGCAAGCCTCGGGCATGTCATGCGTGGTGCCATCTGTTCTTATTTCTCTGCATTTGGGGAATGTTTACCCTTGCCAGTGCTGAAGGAACTCTTGGCAATTGAGGCTAAAACTAAAGATCTCCTTCCCCGGGTCCTTCATATTTCAAGGAGAAGCCCCCCCATCATCTTTCCTGAACATGACCATGTTCAGGGCAATAACCCTGCTAATGGTAAGGGTAAGGCTTGTCCTGACAAGGGTAACAAGGGTCCCTGATGTGCCAGTCTCTGGGTACCCTTGACCCCCAGCATATTGTCCAGTCCTTTCCATTTCACAACACTTGCAAATCTTCAGAAGTGTGTTTTACTTTGTAATGGTGACCTATACTCCTTATCCCTTGGAAAAAAAAAAAGAGGCAAAAGTGTTCCTATTAGAAGCCATATTAAAATTTCCGTGGGCAAGAGCATTGCAGCAGGTCATCCACGTGATAATTACTTCTACTGTATATTGTTTTGCTCAAAGTGTATGACACTTGAACTCGCCAGCTATGTCATTCACAGCTGTTGCCATATTAAGAAACAATTTTGATCTGATACCAAATTTAGGATAAAACATAAAAGCGACTTTTTTATTCCAAATTACATTATCATGGGTCTGCTGGCATATTATGCAAACTCTTGTATGATTTGATCTGTGTGAGGGGGAAAAAAACCTGTGTTTTGGCTATTGTGCAAAATGTATACTTGCTATTTCAGGATTATGGTTTAATGTATGTTGAGATTTAAACATGAAGTAGTGGATGAAACTGATCATTTCTATAAAGTGGAAATTGATATCAATATTGATACCAAAGTTCATATAATAGCCAAGAACACAGAATGGTTAATTCGGGAAGTTTTGATCAAACGTTATGCCAAGGATTAAGTCATACAGGGCCAAAATCAATTCAATTTCAATTTCAGGATCAAATTCAAGATCAAATGAAATTCTTCATGAGTGTGGCCAGCAAATACAGGACACAGCACTGATCCTGAAGATCTGTGTAGAGTTAGGCCTCGCGCATTTTTAGAAGTCCGAGTCTTGAACCCTTACAAGAAAGGGGCTAGTTTTTAAGGCAGGACCTTACATGCCCAAGCTGTCCAAAGACTGCTTTCAATGCCTTATGCCTAAAGGTCTATGGTGCAATCTGTCCCATCTTCACCCAAGTAAGACAAAGAAGAAGGCTTCGATCCTTGAACGAGTTCTGTAGAATCAAGTGCAGATTTGCTGCTATATACCTTCCAGAGCAGGAAGTTTTGCACTCAAAAATCAAAGGCTATCATTGTGCCACTTCTGCAACACTTCACTTTGGAGAAGTGGAGATAGGTCATAAAATGGTTTTGTTTGGACTTCCTTGATAGACATGTCAAGTCAAACTTGTCTCTGGAATGGGATTTGGCTGCAGTACTCCTAGGGCTCACCAGGTGGCCCTTTAAGAGCAGAGACAGCCAAGGTAGCATTAAAACTTGCTGT
The DNA here is from genome assembly GCA_964020975.1 of Hermodice carunculata. Classification (NCBI taxonomy): domain Eukaryota; kingdom Metazoa; phylum Annelida; class Polychaeta; order Eunicida; family Amphinomidae; genus Hermodice; species Hermodice carunculata. The sequence continues at coordinate 36,112,890 of OZ026624.1, read as the reverse complement.
TTAGCTTGTCCCCCTTAACTCATTCCATACCAGTCCCTGATTTTTCCGTATATTTACTTAGATTTAAGACAATTGCATATTTAATTTCTTTATGAAAAGAGCTTTTGTTCAAGTACCAACATGCCTATATTCTTAAGTCGGTGGTTCTGGCACTGCCTGTCCCCATAGTCTGGAATGAGTTAAACTGGTCAAAACAGGCTGATGATCAAATGTCACCTGCTTCGATGTTTTTGACTAATTTCACCAATTTGAAGCAGAATTGTAGATAAGACCCATCAACATAACATGCCAGGTCAACTGCTTTCCTTGGCATGGGTTGGGTGCTTATGCCAAGGAAAGCTGTTGACTCGGCTTTAATTTGAAGGTCGCAGGGCAATATTTTTAAGCAAAAAACCATAGGCAGAATTCCTTTGTTTACTTTTTTTCCCTTTGTTTACTGCCTCAACCGGTTTTCTTGTTAAAGTAGTGCTATCATGGGGCTACATTTATTTGAATTGGGGAGATTACCACCTGCCCCATATACCCACTGTGGTGTATTGTATATGAAGGAACTTCTAGTGCCTAAATAACCCACTATGATTAATACTCACCTATGTAATACCGTGGAAGCCACTCCAGCTGTCCCTGTTCAGATATTCAGTTCTTTCTTTATCAAATTAATGAGAAAAGTGAGGCCATATGTGTATCACAGATATGTTCCTGGGTTGTTTCACCTAGTCATTCCCTCATATGATGCATCCTGGAACATGTAAGGTACATGATAGGTACTAGGGCCTTGCTTCTTGGAGAAGTAAATCAAGTATTTTGTGGTATTCCATAAGCGAGTATTAATAAATCAGGGAATTGCTAGAAATACCTCATGTTGAGCTGCAGCAATGTAATTATTATGTAAGGATTGAAAGTCCTTTTAAATTGTATTTGTCGGTAGGTGATTTCATGATGAAAAAGCTGCCCGTCATCAAGTCGAAATCAAATGACAGTTATTTTTGAAATGACATTCAGTTCTTTTAGTAGCATGAAAACTGGTTTTATTTATATTTATGCTATCTTCTTACTTTTGTTAAAAAAGTAAATTAAGGCAGAAGATGCCACTATGAGAAACTTTTAACCCAAGTGTGCCATGGCCTGAGGCCACTGTACCAATCAGGGTAGGCTTGGTTAACTTAATTTGCATATTCCATGACATATGATCATGACATAATTGTATCTCTACAAAAAAAAATGGTACCATGCATTTTTGCTACATGTGTACTAAATTTGTAACAAAGTATGACTTCCTACACAGTTCATCTTGCTATTTAAAGCCCCCCAACTACTAGACAAAAGTGGTCATATGACAGGCGGTCTTAAAACCTAATGTAGTTGGTAAGGAGAGGGGTCTTTAAAGCAGGTACCACGGTAGCAGAAATAAATTTCCACAGGGAACACATTTTTCATGTCTTACACTTGAATCAAAAATGCAGTGGAGAAGATCAGGTCTCCCCATGGAAGGATGATTGAAAAAATCATGATATCCTGTTTATAAACATTGTAAAATAACGGTGATCAGTTGGAGTATCATGACATAGTACAGTTGGGGTTTTGAGGCTAGCAAGACATTCTTATTTCTGGAAAAAGAGATGTCTTATTGACCTTTTTTTTTTTTTTTTAATTTTATTTTTTTTTTTAAATGTACAATATTGGAACAGCGAATTAAATCACAATTAAGTATAAGTCCCTAAGTTGGGTGTATGGGTACTGAGGGCATTACGGTTGTTGTCATGTTAAAATATGTCCCATGGGTCATCTGTTTCCCTTTGTGTGCAAGACACTTCGGTGTCGATTCAGTCAATCGGGAGTGACAAAGTTGCCCTCAATTTAACACTGACTTTTGCAAGCATTCCAATTGCAGACAGCATGCAGTAAAAATGTTTCTGAAAGCTCACTGTCAAAAAAAAAGTGGTCATACAGTTAAATAGTCGCACTCGCCAGGTGATAATTCTGATGACTGCTTTTTCCGTCCTGTGCCTATTCAATAACAGGAGAAAATGTAGTCAGGTTAAAGTGTTGCTATGGCAACGGTGATGTATGTGCCTCAATGTTAGCATGATGAGCCTCTTGTATGGGCAGAAAATTGTAACCAACAGCTTAGATTAAACAAAAGTTGTATGTGAACAACATCTATGTGTAAGATTGTTATGAATCTTCAATATAAGTGGAGTTTTCTTTATATATATAGAAGATTTTTAACATAAATAAAAAAATATATTTATTTTTTGCACATGAAACATTTGTTAAACCTGAGGTATTGGTTACATTATCCTGCCCGTTCAAGCAAGTCATCTTGCCAAAGACTTCCCTCATGAGCAATTTGGAAAGTCACCTGAAGTTCAGGAGTTATTTACACACAACGTGTATTATTAAAATGTCTGTTAGCAGCAGTGCTGATCAAATGTATAAAAGCAGATTTTTTAGCATAGAAAGGTTTTGGTGGATAAATTATGACGTGTGTACATAGTATGGGGGATAAATTATGACGTGTGTACATAGTACAATGTATGTGATATTGTGTAGGCCTGTCAACATCCTCTAATAAGAAATAGGCAGCATTTTTTCACCAAAATGGCAATATTTTTGGCCTTATTGAACTTACAGATTTTTTTATGTAAAAAAGGATAAAAAAAGCGTGGATGTGTTTTGTAGTAGAGGGTAGATATTTTAGTGTACTTGGAGGAGATTGTTGTCTAATAAGCAAAAGAAAAAAAAAGTTCAATGTGTTTTACTGTAGAGGGTAGAAATTTTAGTGTTTGTGGAGGAGATTGTTGTCTGCTAATAACTAGACCATCAAGTGCTTGCAAGTCATCAGGTTTGAAGGGTGTGTGAGCCAACAAAAACGGCAGTCCACTTGGCTGAGCAGCCAAGGAAGACTTCAACTGTTTCAGTGCCAAGTTTTAGACTGAGTCAACATCTTTCCTCGGTGCTTTTTGGGTGCAATGCGCCCAAAAGCATGCCAAGGAAAGCTGTTGACCTGGATCATAATGCTCTCTGGAACTAGAGGCATGCTGGCTACTTGAGTGAAAGATCTTGCCACTAGGAATATAAATTTAGCATCCTCATTATAATTCAGAGCAGTTCATCTGGAGCAGATCAACTTGACTCGCAGTTGGCATTGAAAGAGTTAATATGCATATGGACCCATGTTCTAGTGGAAAAAAACCCCTAAAAAGTAAGAAATGTTAGGGACTGTCAATAGGGTTGACAAGTAGGCCTGGGTTTGTTGGTACCAGTAACTTATTAAAATAACCAGTCAATAGTTACCTTGCAGGGAATTATCCACTTAATTTATGATTCGTCAAGCTTGCCGTTATGAGTTATTTATGTTGGTGCAGATGGATTTAGGCAGAGAATGATATTTGTACATTTTGATTTAATAAAATATTGTTTACATGCCTTCTGTTTGTTAACTTGCCACTTTATGCTATAATCATAACTACCTTTTTGTCAGCTTTGATACTAACTTGGGAGTTTAGTATGTTGGGCTAACTCTTTCCCTACGAAAGTTTGGAAACTGTCAATATTTTAAATTGACAAATACACTAGTTTTATATTCTTTGTAAACCGACCTTTAATTCAAGTACCATCATGCCAACAACTGCAGAGAGCACAAGAATGACCCATGTCAAGTGCACTGCAGAGAGCTGTTGAGACGGCAGATACCTTGCACTGAAAGAATTCATTGCTGAGAAATTTAACAGGTGGATCAAATGACGCCAGTGGCGAAGAAAACATTTCAGCGGTAAACTTGCCACCTGCTGATTATCTAAGGTGCAATGCAGACTTGACACGTATCGATGTGTAAATATTAAGGTTATCAGGAAGCATGTGAAGTAAATCAAATATTTTCTGCTTGTTTTGTCATTTAGAACATTATACCATTGGTGAATATTTTCGTTGGCACACTGAGTTAAACCCAGTGTGTACTCTTCAAGTAGTTGACTTGCTGTCCAGATTGTTTCCCGAATCTCGCTCAGAACTAACGGTGTAGGGACCGACATTTTAGTCCGTTCATTTAGTTCAATTTAAGTGCGTGTCGGTCACAGAAATGCTTCACTGTTAAGAAATTAGTGAAGAAATGGAACAATACAGTGATGTCACTGATTGACCAAAACAGACCAGATACCACTCTGCATAGCATTGATTTATGGCGTAGAAGTTTGATTTTGCGTTATTGTTGCCCCCAAAGAAGATCCATGCTCAATTTTATCTGCTCACTTGATGTGGCACAGACCTAGCCTAATCTTGTTCCAAAGGTCATGGGCGAGTCAAAGTTACGTTCTTCAAATGATTCATAACCTTTAAAATACAGGTTAACGTGACAAATCTATCAGACACCAAATTTCAGAACACAAGTGTGATCCCGGAAGAATGATAACTGGAACCCCCAGCCGTCTGTGAGGTTTCGTGCATACAAACTTATTTTCAGGGACTTCATTGTTCTTGTTTTGTTGTGTTTTTTTACCCTTCGGCCTTATGAGGCCGACGGGTATTGTCGTACCTGGCGCCATCCGTCTGTCCGTCCGTCCCGTGGTTTTACCACCATAACTTCACAAATTTTTGAGACAGGACTTTCAAATTGCACATGGTAGTACACTCCTATATGGCCTACTTTGTGCACAAACATAGTTGACCTTGACGTAATATTCAAGGTCACACGGTGGTCACATGTGCTAAGCAACGTTACCACTCTAACTATTGAAAGCCTGCATCTAGGAATCTAAATCTTACACACAAGAAGCTTTATAGAGTGATCTAGAAGCCTGAAAATGGAGGTCATAGCTCTATACTTGACCTACTTTTTGAGGCCAAAGGTCAAGTACACAATGGTGGTATTGGTATAAGTAAGAAAGTTTTTAAGTCCGTTACATGAATTTTATACACACATGTATCACAACCAAAGTATGTGTCATGAATCAAAAGTAGGTCCCTAGGTCAAGTATCTGGGTCACAGTGACCTATTCATTGAAATTTTGCTGACCACTATAACTTCAGAAGTTTTTTAGACAGGACTTTCAAATTGCATATGATAGTACACTTCTATATGGCCTACTTTGTGTGCAAGCATAGTTGACCTTGACATAATTCTCAAGGTCACACAATGGTCCCATGTGCTAAGCGACGTTACCACTCTAACTATTGAAAGCCTGCATCTAGCTATCTAAATCTTGCACACAGGAAGCTTCATAGAGTGATCTAGAAGCCTATTGAAAATGGAGGTCATAGCGCTATATTTGACCTACTTTGTGAGGACAAGTGAGGAAGTATTTAAGTCAGTTGCATGAAATTTTATACACATGTATCAAGCAAAAATGTGTCATGAATCAAAAGTAGGTCACTAGGGCAAGTAATTGGGTCACAGTGACCTATTCATTGAAATTTTTACCCACTATAACTTCAGAAGCTTTCGAGACAGAACTTTTAAATTGCATATGATAGTACAGGGGGCAAAATTATAATAATTAAAAAAAATAAAAAAATCTCCGAAACCACCTTGCCATGCAATTGTTTCGAAATTGCGCAGGCATACGTCTGGGGACCCTGAGACCATTTCTTCAGTAGGCAGTGCTGCAATGGTTGTGTTGACGGTATTTCTGACCTCCCAAACTGTCACTATGATCTGAAAGCTGGTGGAAATGTAGCCTATAGGCGGGTTAAACAAAATTGGTCACTAAGTGTTGATACTCTGGATCCTTGATTTTTGACGAAAAATTCAATTTGGGTACCTGTCGGCCAATGCATGCTTTCCTATTGATTACTATACTAGTCAATGGACATTATAGTGTGGAATTCAAAGTTTTGGCTTCTTCAAAAAATCAACTCGGTTCACTCCAAACTTGGGGGAGGGATGTACCTTTGCTGGTTCTGTACTGAGTTTGTTCAAATGGCCATACTCAGGTTATTTTTCGGTTTTTAATTATTTATTTGTTCATTTTTCACTAAAATCTTCAAAAATTTCCGAAACTGCTCTGCCAATTGCTTTTAAGTTGCACAGGGACACTTCTGGGGACCACCAGACCTTAATTTAATTTTTTCCGACTTCTGTTCCAAAACCGTTACTCAAATTTTTCTTAAACTTGATGGAAATGCTGCTTGTGGGAGGGTCAAATTTGTTTAATGGGTGATAATATTCTGGATGCCAAATATTTTACATTTTTTTTTTCAATTCAGGTACCTGTCGGTTCACGCATTCCTATTGATAATGTAAATCAAAGAGCATTGCAATTGGAAGTCACATATTTTACTTCCTGTCAAAAATCCTCATCCTTTAGACCACAGTGGGACTTTTATGGGTTGAATGTCAAGGTTAGCTGACGACGGGCTGTTCACAAGGCCCTATTGTCGGATTTTGAGGCAAAATTATTTTTTTTACAACGTAGTCTACCGATTGGTGAAAAATTATTCAAGTTTACCAATGAAATGGTAGGTGCAAAACTTCATTGTAAGCCACACTCCGCGATGCAAGAACATGTTCATCGACTTTACAGTTTCTGAGATGCTGAGCGTCCAAATTGTTTGGGTTTTTAGAAAGTTGAAAAAAAGCAAAACGATTTTTTTCTTCTATATGATCATATAGGGCCTTGCCATTTTACTCTTGACTCCTTATGTTACTATTGGCAAAATGTTCTGAGGGAAGATCTTCACCATTTAAGTTTGCCAAGCATGTATAATTAGTATAAGCTTCCCCTTCATTTTCTCAAATGCACCTGTAATATAAATCTATGAATTAAAGCTGGATTGGCACCTCTGTCTGTGATAGGTTTGAAGATATTCAACATTACATATTCCAAGTGTGCCTTATTAGCATAAATTAAGTTTGTACAACTTTCATTTTCATTTCATGGGGTTGCGTCTAGAAGACAAACGTAAGAATTGAAGTAAGATCAACACTTCCAGCTATAATACTTTCGACAATACTCGCGTTTTCCAAATGTGCCTAATCATCATAAATTAAAAGTTCGCAACTTTCAGTTCCCGTTTATTGGATGCGCCTATAGATATAAATTGAAGTTGAAATAGCACCTCTACCTTTTGTAGTTGTCAACAGATTCAGCTTTGACATGTATAAGTGTCACCAATTTGAATAAATTTGAATTCTACCAGTGTTCACAAATATAACATTTTTTACTTAAATCTTTAGGTAATGAAAGTGAGTTATGAATGTTTACGAGTCGGACTTCCTCTATCAGTTACAGCTTGTTCCTTCCTAAATAGCCGGCATCAAGGTTGGCTAAAAATGGTTAAAATGAACCACAATCGTCCATGTAATAAGAGCATGAAAGAACTCTGAGTGTTTGATCAAGACATTCAAAAGAGAATCCAAATAATAGTTTGGGAATACACCCTTTGACCTTCCCAGCTACTGACAGATTGATGATCCCTCTCTAGTAGCTGTTAATTAATGCTTCTTGAATTTGGCTTTATGCATAAGATATTTCTATTTCGTTATTTTCTTGTAAATAAAATATTCGCAATAAAACCCAAACAACTGGTTCCATGTGCTTGAGCAATATTTTTATCAAGTGGTGGGGTGGGTAGAAATTAACATTTCGTCTTGGTATTTTTCCCTATTTAGGTTTTCTTTTGATGGAAACAGATTAATGAAGTTAAGATATGTTTTGTGACCACGGAGCGGCCGGGTCTCGAACCAGCAACCTTCGGCGTGGGCATTGAGCCAGAGAAAGTCGACTCATTGCGCTTGTTTCATAACCATTATAGACAAATATATATATATATATATATTTCTTGAAAGAAACAAAAGCCTGTAAGTCACAAACAGTGGTATTTGCTTCAAAAAATCAAACAAATGTAATTTTCACCTGTAATATACTTTTTGCTTCACGGTCGCTCACACTTTGTGTAGCCACCTGATCCATGCTTGCAGAACCACACATTTTCCATGTTGAGAAGAAATAAGGGCAATTGTATCAAATGTACCACTAATGTAGGTCAAGTGAAAGTTTGATATTACATAATGTGGATGACCTTGAACTACTTTCTCAAGGTTACAGAGGGGTTGCATTTTCGGCAATTATTTTTTGTGATGGTCATTATTACTTATCAAGAGATCCCACGGGCCTCTTGTCAAAATTATGGTAATAATAATGATATCCATCGTCATTATTATTATTATTATTATTATTATTATTATTATTATTATTATTATTATTATTATTATTATTATTATTATTATTATTATTATTATTATTATTATTATTATTATTATCCGCTAACATTTATAGTGGAACAGATACGGGAGATATGCGGCGTATGCGCCAAAGCATTGTCTTCATGTTTACTTTGATATTAGGACCTCCACCCGTTTTTGCCAACATGCCCCCGATTCGGGTTGATGCGGTAGGCCCCATGTGAAAAAGAGGGGTCAACACGCCACCCCTTTCTATCAACATTCGGCCAGTGCGTAATAGTGCGTATTAAATATATTGGCAACTTTCAAAACCCAATGCGTACTCATACGTATTTTGAAGTTTTTATCTCTAATTGTTAATTTATTTATTTTTCCGCAGGAGCCAAAAGGTACCTATATGTATGTATTCTATTTTCTTCGTTAATTTCGAAGCAGTAGTGGGCCGCCCATTGCGGTCAAAAACGTGTTCAATCTTTCAGAAGCCAAAACGTACCCTACCCATACGTATTTTCTTCTACTTTCTTTGTTAATGCCGAACCGTTCTTAAACGTATTGGTAACCACTTATTAATTTGATAAACTAACACAATTAAATCAGTTGATGTTGCGTTTGACAAAAGACCACGCACTCGATTACAATTGCCATAAAATTCAGAATCTTCAGCAGTTTGTTATTCCATCGTCCGGACTTTATAAAAGCTACTTTCGGTAATCAATGGAAAATGAGAAAATTGTCTACTCAGAATGGCTTTTTATTTATGCATTTTTATTCATACACTTCAAGTTTTAGCATGTGAAACATATTTCAATATCATTAAAAATATAGATAGTAAAAATGGATAGATGCTAGCTCATTTATTCCATTTCCCAGTCTGTTTCTTCTAGAAATTGTGCTAAATTTCCGACGTTTCGGAGGGCATTGAGGGACAAAAATTTCTGCTTTTCTGAGCCCTGTCTTCGCTACCGCATCATTTCGTCCTGGAAGCATCTTGGTTACATTTTCACATACCGCTTCATCTCGATTTGGACGCCGATAGGATTTGTTTAGGTTCATTTGTAGTGTAATTTCCAGCATTTAACTGATTTTATTATCAGAAGCCTGCGTGTTTGGTCGACATTGATCATTACAAAATGAAAATTTACAATTCAAAGTACTTTATAAGATGACAAAATATGCAAATGATAGGTCCAAAACAGAGACATTCTGTTAAGTAGGTTTGGGCAGCTGTGTGACCCATGTTCAAGAATGCAATAATATTATGGCACTAGAATATGATATAGCAAAGAATGACAAAAAAATTGAACAATCATTACAAGAAGTGGAAATATTTTAACGAAATATCGTATTACATGTTCAACATGGGGTTTCGAAACGTATACAAAAGACATAGTGTACGAGTATGTGATATTAGTTGTGTAACATTGTACGTAATTATACACCCTGGAAGTTTACTTTGAGTTTGAACATGTGAATAATTTCGGACTTTTTTTGTGAATATTTCCCTCCACAGGATCCCCCTAAATCGCTACCATGAAAGACCCAGCGGTATACTTTGACAAAGCTTTGAACATGGAAAAGAGCAAAAAAGAAAAGCAAGTTGCATCCAACAGGAAAGCTTGCATTTTTCAGTTATGCAACATCAGCAACATGCATCCCTCCAAGTGTTTGTAAGAATCTCATTCATTCTATGGTAACTTCCCGTCTTGACTATGACAATGCATTCTGGTATGGAATCAACGCCAGCTTACTCAACCAGCCCCAACATATTCAAAATGCATTAGCCCACCAAATTTGAGGCTCACACAGGAGAGACCACATGAAGCCAATACAGTGGTCCCCCTCTTATAAGGTCCCTCGCACCAGAGACCACCCGTCTTGAAAGGTCAGTATTCTTGTGCAGAAAGTATGGTATTTCCATTATATTCTCCCCCTCAGAGGTCACCCCTCTAACAAGGCCACCTTTTTGGCTGCATTTGGGATGGCCTTGTAAGAGGTGGACCACTGTACTGTAGCCCATATTCATAAATTTTATCGCAATATTGACAGCAAATATACAGCAAAAGGCAGAGATTCAAGAATCATCTTCTAATACGGATGTGAAGAAATGAATTTTACATCGCACTTGAGACAGGCAGTCACCAATAAAAGGCAAAACAACTAGTGGTTTTAAACCGATCATCCCAACCTATGACATATTCTGTCTTCATTGAATACAGACTTTAGTTTTCTTCCAAAAAATCGACCTAATCGCTTAAAAACCGAAATTCCCCATGTGCACCAACGGAAAAAAAAGGACAGGGTAGATCTGCCACTTTTCGGTTCTCTTGACATGTCAGTGTGCCATATTGGCAGAACTAGAAGAAAATAGGCTTAGGCCTACATCAGTTTTGTGATATTTATGAATCTGGAACATAGTAAGTACGCCCTACCGCCATTCTAAAGTGAAGAACATGGATTATGTTAGAATCCAAGTGCATAAATGTGTGCAAGATTGGTGATAACGCGAGAATGATTTGAGTTGGGAATTTGATATTGTGAGGTTGAAACTGTACATGGGTGAACCTGACAAAATTAACAAATTATATGGCAACTTTACCCCTGCGCGGGGGAAAACTGAGCACATATCTTTTAGAGTCGTCTTGTATCTGTAAGTCGTGTCGACATTATTGTTGTAACGTCATGACACACTGTCGGTGCTTTTTGACCGAGAGAAGCTACCTATTTGAACTAATACTTTCAGGGGCATATAACCCAAATGACGCATTTTAAGCGCTGACTAAAAGAAAGAGAGAACAGAGATGAGAGAGAGAGAGAGAGAGAGAGAGAGAGAGAGAGAGAGAGAGAGAGAGAGAGAGAGAGAGAGAGAGAGAGATCAATTATAAAGCGAATTGATCGTTGCGCTCTGATAAATTTGTGCAAACATGCAAATGCAGTTTGGTTTTACTGCATCTGCAAATGAATGTCAACGGAAATACCATTTTAGCTTAAAAAGTATTATTTATACCCTCAAATACATTTTAAAGAAAATGTTGTGCACAAAATATTTCAGGTGCCTGAAATATGTAACGTGCTAAAGTACTTTTAGAAGCAAAAAACTTTTTAGTTTCAAAGGTACTCACAAAATATTTTAACTGCCAAAAATATGTTTAAATATTTATTGTATATACACTTAACTTGATTCTGATGTTTCATTTGTACTACTTTGGTTCATGACAGGAAAAACTCACAATGTAGTTAATAAAACAAAAGTGACTGTTGACTCGCAAACCGTACACGCGCCGGTTTTTTATATTGTTTTTTGTTTTGTTTGTTTGTTTTTGTTTTTGTTTTTGTTTTTGTTTTTATTTTATTTTTTTTTTTTTTTGGTTTATTGTCTCATACAGAATATACAATTTGTCCGCGTCCTTACAGTATGGCCAGACAATATTTCACAATTGAAAAATCACATCGTATTTGTGTGTCAAATGGTTCAAGGATGCTGTTTGATATTGTGTAGGTTTTATTATGTAAAAAAGATTGAAAACGCTGGCCTGAATTTCATCTAAGTTGTGTGCGTACACGCAAAATGAATGTCTGAAGCAGACAAGCTCCGTGGCCGCGAAAACGATAGAAAGTATTTCCGTCTAAGTCTGGTCTGATAAGGTGTCATAGGTATGATAAGCATTAGACTAATACATCCAATGCTTGTTTGATGCCTGTATATGATACCCCTCATACAGCAGACCTCGAACGGATCGAGAGAGAGAGAGAGAGAGAGAGAGAGAGAGAGAGAGAGAGAGAGAGAGAGAGAGAGAGAAAAATTCCTTCATAAAACGAATTGATCTTTGCTCTCTGATAAATTTGTGCAAACAGGCAAATGAAGTTTGGATTTACTGCATTTGCAAATGAATGTGAATTGCCGTGCGAAAATAAAGCTTGCGCGTGCGTGTAACTCCCACGGCAATGGCAGCGGTCACGATTTGGGGGCGGAATTCTATCAGCGGTGCAATAAACGAAGTCAATATCTCATTCCCTATGTCATGAAACTTTACCAAAATGAAACATGAATGACACAGACTTTCAAGGAACCCATAAATATGCGACCATGAACAGGAACATTTATGTATATCGTGCAATTGAGGTATTTATTGAAAGGTCTGCGTGAACATAAAACCTTTTACGAAGCGGAGATGGTGCGCATATATCAAAACAACACTGTCGATGCCTCAGAAATGGGGTTATGGATTACCCAATAGTATAAATCATTGTCTAATCTAGGGATTGTCCAGACACAGAAACGCACAATAATTTATACAAAACCTACAGGACAATTTCAAATCATGATAATATGACTTTAAATTGTACGTCGAGTGCATTTTCTGTCTTACAAAAAGTACAAATATGCTGGGCATGTACGGACAAGAATTTCTGCGGGCAACATTGTGTTGGTATAAAGAGGTTTGCATTGTGTATTGTATATTGTTCGCAGTTGCGAGTAAATCTTTCTTGTCAGCACGCTACTATTACATCCTAAGTCAAATGTACTGAAGCGAAACAAAGCCTTTTGGAGGACTTGTAGTACAGCGTGTCCATGTGGTCTTTTTAGGTAGTGGTGTAACCCATAGAAACCTCAAACACATTTGCCCAAGAACTCCTTACGGAATGTCACAGATGACCCACGAGGCGACAGGGAAAAGGCCTGGTCATTGATTTAGACCTGCATGGATCTGCTTCAGAACTAACCATACGGAATTATAACACATTTTTGCGGGCAGGCCACGTGGGTTTATGTTTTTTGTGGAAGAGGCATATAGCCCAGGAGTTAAAAACAGGGACCACGTGGCACAAAGAGAGCCTGTGTTAGCTAACACCGGAAGTACGTCGATCGTTGCAATAGCCATATACTCTTGGACAAGCTAGGAGATCATATCTATAAAAGTGAATTGGAAATGGATCAACCGGATCGCCCGACATTGAAACAGAAATTAAAGCTGCACTGGTCATCCAGGGATTTTCGTCCGAAGGTAGAGACAGCCAATAAGATCGGAGTTCCATTCGTGTGTCTCTACACACTGTCACTGACGTACACTTCCCTTTGCATATACATTCCCAATATCTGGGCCGAGTCCCAAGAGGCCCAGTTTTGGGCTAAAATGTCTGTGTGGATGTTAACGACAGAAGTTGTTGTCAACTGGGTTTTATGTGCCCGTAAGCGGTTGTCCCAAGTGCCGCCGGTGGAACATCAACTGCGGGACCACACAGAAGGACAGTGGCCCACCTGCCCAAAGTGCCAAGTAGATTGTCCACCCCGATTTCATCACTGCAGCCTATGTGGAATATGTGTCCTCAAGAGGGATCATCATTGCTATTTTACTGCCTGTTGTGTGGGCTTTTACAACCAGAGATATTTCATTGTGCTCACGTTTTACACGACAATCGCTAGCATATACGGTGTTGTATTGGTTGTCATGTATCTTCAACCAAAGAACCCCATCTCGAGCAGGAGCGGTTTCGGAGCCCCAGGGCAGTGGATTATGGGACAATTATCTACGGGATATTTTCTTGTTGTATTACAAGGGTTTGTCTGCCTTCTGATGTTTCTGGGAGCTTTTGTACTGGTATTGACACAGCTACTGCTGGTTTACCGGGGCCAGACTCACTATGAGGCACAAAAGAACATAACGCGTTATGCTAGCGATCCATGGAAACAATTTCGTACTGTATTCGGTCCATACTGGTTACTCAATTTCATTTTCCCGTTACCAACTGTGCAGGAAGGGGATGGTTTGACCTGGGATAGACGAACCAAATATGGGTAACTTTTGATTTCAATACGGCTTTTTCATAATGGGCTTTTCATTTTGTGCATACCTTCCAACAATGCTACATTTCATCCTCAATTGCGAAGTCTGAAGAAAAATGGAGATTATTCGTGGTATTTTCAAAATAATATAATAACACATTTTCATTTTCTATCAAGCGCATGGACTGATTCAAATCGATTTTCCATAAATCAAATGTTTCGACCAGAAGGTTTGTTTCAAAGTGTCACGGAAATTGAATCAAGACATTTTTAGGCACTATGTAAAACAATTTATAGTAAAACGTGTTCGATTCCTGTTGTGAACTGGGTCAACTCTGGTATGTTTTCTTGAGTCGCCAACACAAACACAAATAAAAGAACCCTAGTCATTAAAAGTTCTAGGAATAATTAAGAGGAGTCTTTTCGGATTGATATTCCCGTAACTACGATGCTTATGCTTTCATTTGCATTTTAAGTTAAATTGCCAAATTATAATATATATATGAGCATAAAGATGACTAGCGTTTAGGGCCCTTAAGTCTGGGGTGTGCCTAAGTCTGTCTTTTATGTATATGGACCCCCAATGCTGAAGTTATATATATATATATATATATATATATATATATATATATATATATATATATATATATATATATATATATATATATATATATACATATATACATATATATATATACGCTTTACAGGAAATTCTCACGGAAATCTGCCACATATGGTGTATTTTTTTTCGAAGTTCGTGCAAACCTCAGACAGAAGCTTAGAAAACCTATGGCGATTAAAAATAATTTCCTACATAACTATTGTCAAGATATGGTTCCAATAGTTAGCTCAGTAAAACTGCTGAAAAAATATTATATGGGTATTCTCAAATTAGTGTTACGTTTCACATGCAACCACCTAATATTGCTTGCTTTGGAAACTTCAGCTGCATATGGAGCTTGTTCATGTTTTCCTACCACTTTAAGAGATTTACAGTTGCGACTGAAAGTAACTTAACCAAAATTTGCGCGCACTCGCAAATTGCTCGCACTTTGCTCACACTTTGCTCGGGCTCGCACCCGCGGGTTGCTCGCAGTTGTTTTCTGATCTACCCGCACCCTTGCTCGCAAACACCCTCACGCTCACCCGGGAGTTCCATGTGCTCGCGGGTACTGACTAACCCGCGGGCACACTGGAAAGACCAGCAGGACAAGCCTTTTATATACATACTATGTTTCAGTCTTTAAACTTATTCATTATCTAACTGGAAATGTACCCCCCCCCCAGCACATCTCAACAAGTCACCACCCCCCTCCTCCCCCCCCCCCCCAAAAGAGTGATAGTGGCTAGTATCCGTCTATAGATACCCACATGTAGATATAGGCTTATTTGAGTATGTCTTTTTCCGTTAGCCACATAATTATTATTTCTACACATATTTTAGGCCTGCATGTGACTCCCGGGGAAGTAAATGTCACACCCAAGTCGATTTTATTTTGCTGTACATTCGAGAGAAGAGTAACTATTGAATGTGAGTGGAGTAATTTACATGTTAATTGTTGAAAGAAATACACTGCTAAAAATAGCTACAAGATGCCCCCGCATATTGTGCTCTGTTATCACCCAGTCCATATGGGTCTATGAAAAACTGTAAATATTCCATGTACTTGTGAATAAAATCAGACCAGATTGTTCTAACGTTAGATCTACAAGAGATCGATTCGCACTCAGTAGAGATAAGCTGGGCTAGTTGGGATGTGTCAGCGCCTTCAAAATTTGAAGCCAAACCGGGAAATAAGACTGCAATCGCTACAGATTTTGACCATGTTCTTATAAATTTACATTACAATTCAATAGCCGTTTTTACAATATTTTAGCCAAATCAAACAAACACTTACATTTGGCTTAAGGGACCAGTGATTCCTGGCTGGTAAATTCGATAACGAGACAACCCCCCCCCCCTCCCAGACGTTGGGATAAAGTTGTAGAATGTGGATTTCTGGAATTTTTTGGACCCCATGGTTGCATGTATCCAGTCTCTAATGCTGCATACATGTTCATGTAAATGTGAGTTTTTGTTTTTGCACTGTTGGCATTCATATGAACCAATGAATATTTTTTTTTCACCCAGACCTCATTACTATGTATTTAAAATGCAAGTCACTTCAATATGGGCGATCACGACTAACTACCATCCCCCACCCCCCAAAAAAACTTATGCAACCACCCCACCCCCGTCTACCAATTAGCCCCAGACTCCATTGTTATTGGAAGCTGGTCAGTGTGGTCAGCAGAATTTCATTGCCCAGGGGCTGTGTGCACGCATGCAGCATTGGGAGAGCATCACTTATCTTTGGTCCGCCAGGTTGCATCTCGGCAATAACCATGAAGCGGGTATCGCAAAATAGCAGTGGGTATGGCAGTCATGAAGTACTCGAGATAAGGAAATTAGCTCAATTAGACGGCAATCAAGTCGTGTACTGCACTGGACTTACTGATTGATTGATTCATACGTTCATATTTCTTTATTTAATGGGGGCGGGGGTGGGTGGGTTGTAACCACCAGACATGTTGTATCATCTCAAGTGTCAAGAAAAATTTATATTAACTGCGCAGAAACAAACTTTGTTTCCATGAACATACCACTTTTCCTTTTTTTTTTTTTTTTTTTTTTTTGTTTTAGCGTGGAGCGTCACAGGAGCAATCGATTAACACTACAAGATGGACACTATGTCACGCAAAGGAGCCCAGAATGGGAAGGACTAACTACCACCAAAAAGAAAAAGAAAAACAAAAAACAAACAACAACATCAACAAACAAAAAACAAAAAAAAAAAAAAAAAAAAAAAAAAAAAACGAACATAGTACTTTTTCAGTATCAATGAAGCAAATTTGATTGTCCTGCATCCAAAATTGTTCAAATTCCAATTGAAGCACTGATGACATGAACCATCACATGCCCAGACGGGTATATAGGTATATATGTTAAATTCATTTCACGGCAACCCCTCTCGAAAGTTTAATGTTCTTTTCCACTCATGGCAGTTTAGAATTTAGAGTGAAGTCAGGTGACGAGGGAAAGCCCAAATTTGCCATTGTGCAAAACGTATATTATATATTCATGTTTTTTGTAATATTATGCTCTCTTTGCAAGTTGCCGCGCAAATGATAACATAAATTAGCCTCAGACTCCATTGTTATTGGCAGCTGGTCAGTGTGGTCAGCAGAATTTCATTGGTCCGCCAGGTTGCATCTCGGCAATAACCATGAAGCGGGTATCGCAAAATAGCAGTGGGTATGGCAGTCATGGAGTACTCGAGATAAGGAAATTAGCTCAATTAGACAGCAATCAAGTCGTGTACTGCACTGGACTTACTGATTGATTGATTCATACATTCATATTTCTTTATTTAATGGGCGCGGGGGAGCGGGGTTGTAACCACCAGACATGTTGTATCATCTCAAAATCTCTCAAGTGTCAATTAACTGCGCAGTAACAAACTTTGTTTCCATGAGCAGACCACTTTCCCTTTTTTGAGCGTGGAGTGCCACAGGAGCAATCGGTTAACACTGCAAGATGGACACTATGTCACGACGGAGCCCAGAATGGGAAGGAGAGAGAACTTTGAAATTGGCAAAACTTGTTGCATCTGTACTTATTACGTTCCTTTGTTTCAAAGTCCACATTCAAAGTGACATAAAATACACCTGTTTTGACAAAATCAATACAATCCTAGTGTTTATAAACATATTATTTTTCAATACGTCCTTCACATGGAGTTTTTGCGTCACCCGTATAGATTGGGCTTGACTTCAAGGAAATGGGTTTTGTTTATTACTTACCTATAATACTTATTCAAATATAAATATTTGGCTCTTGAAAATATTGACTTGCTTTTTTCAAATTCAACAGGACAAGTTAAAAAAAGTATATTACTACAGGTACAATGACATTTTCATTTTCATGTACATCGCAAGGTAGATCGCAACAGTTTCCGTTTGTAACGATATGCACGACGTCACATAACCGCGGCATAAAACAGATACACAAAGGAGCCAAATTACCTTTTTCCTTTGTACTTTAATAGCTTTGATCGTCTTCATGATTGACCATGGATGGTACATGCATGGCAATTCAGACATTAATTTGATTGTTTTTTAAAATTGATCACCACCTGATTGTAAAAGATATGCTAATCGGGAGGATCTCCATTAAAAAATTGGACACAGGGCAGTTTTATAAAGGTACATCATTACTTATTGCACTGAAACCTCATTATAACGACACTCAGACATCCGACATATTCTGACACCGGATAATGTTCCTGAATGTTATGGACAAACCAACTGATCAAAAACAATTTCGCGGATGTTTTTAATTTGAGACCCTATCAGACAATTACGCGGAGATTACTTGGAAAAACACCCCTAAATTGTAAATTTCCCAACCGCGAAGTTGCTCTAAATTGACCCCCTTTCTCCCAACTAAACTGGAACGATCATGCGTACCCGTAGTATCCCCGAGTTAGGGGGCAGGGCGGCATCGCTGTTGAGCAAAATTGTTGGCGCTCTGCTCATGGAGGTATTACCGTTAATTTAATACGTCCATGCTCTACTGTAACGGGAAAAAAAAACTCTGGAGGAGCCACAGTCTATCTACAGAGGCAACAACAGATGGAAACTGAAAACAGCAGTTATTTTAAACTACATCGTATATCTCAAGATGTTGGTTTCTTCCTATTTGTTAATAGCAAGGGATCGGCAATTCCACAGTGATGCTCGACCAGAACGAGTCACATTCAAGGTTGCCTGCCTGCGAAGTCATTCAGCCGGCGAAGTGCCTGCATTACAGTGTGAATGTTAAAGCCCGTCATTAATGTGTCAGGAAGTACAAGCAGGGGTTTGCTTAGTTTTTCCTTAAAAATGACGCTTTTACTTTTGGGCCATTACTATCGCCAAACATTAGTTGGGGTATAGCAGACGGTGACTGAGTTTGCCTCCTTAGCTGACTCATGCTATTTTTATCTGCTACTGGACCCAGTCACCAGTCCAAGGCGCTTGGTCTTCCAAGCAGGTTGTCTGTGAAGCAGGCTTTCTATCTCCAGGAAAATTTATCTGCACATAAACACCAGCACATAAAAAAGTCTGCTTCTCAGGCAACCAAGTAGGCAGTGATTGTACAAACTTGAAAGAGCCGAAAGTGCCTTATCAAGGTTTCATGCATTTGGCACACCTTGGGCACCGATCCGTGAAGATAAAGTGACAACATCAACACAGTCTCGGCGCCGACCTGCTTGTACATGCAGATAGGAACGGTGTCCTAATGTAATCAAAAATCTGAAGTGGCAGAATTCCATTTACATGCAAGTAGTGGATCTAGAATGCAATAGGTTTATTCTAGTTTACCTAAAATTGTATAACCTTAAACTTAACAGACTTGAAATTAACATTAAACAAATTCCTTCCCCCGCTCATCGTTATACTTGCATTTTTCAAACTTCAGTACTTTTTATAACTAGCGTGACAAAGAACTATCGGATGTTGCCTCCCAAATTATATTTTCTCCCCCTGGGGTAACACAGAGCTTGATCTGCTTCAAACAATGTTTATAACAGTTCAGTACTAAATCGCTGAAACTAGACAGTTTTTATTCTGATCCTGCCAGTTCCTAATTAAGCCTACCGACCCCCGGTGGGGGGCGGGGGTGTAATCAAATGTAAATTGGATAGGTGGTGATGTAATTTAACTATTTTATCTCATTTTCTGGTCATTAGTCGACACTATATCATTATTTTGTTCTCAAGTTATTTACTGATTGATTATCCAACAATCTGTGTTGATACATTCATTGGTGTAACATACGCTTACGTAATTTTGTGATGTCCCTTGCACGTTGTACATATTCTGTTTTGTCGCTCCCTGTCTGGAGAACCCATTGTATTAGTCAACTTTTTGTACTGTGGGGCTATCCAGAATGAACAAAAATGTTTAAATCAAACGAAATAAAAAAAAAAAAAAGAAAGAACGATGCTATTTTCACCGTACGGTGAGAATAGCGTTTGGTCTATTTTCCCGTGCGGTGATAAGAGCATTTGGAAGGAGTTTTGTCTATTTTCACCGTACGGTGAGGATAGGGTTTGGTCTATTTTCACCGTATGGCGGTGATGGTACAGTTTGGTATATTTTCACGGTGAGGATAGAGGCGGCTCTATTTTCACCATCTAGAAATTGGAATTCAGAGCCTTTTCGCAAGAACTGAGGCAAGTTAAAATTGGAGAAATGCTTACTTTAGGGAGACAGCTAGCTTGATAGTATAGTCAATAGGAAACAGGACCAAAGCAAAGTGCCCACTTACGGAGGGTTTACTGTAAAACAATTACCTTGGCACCGTGACAGCATTAAATGCTTGGCTTTTTAACATCTGAAATTAATGTATATGAAGTTACTCTACCCACCCACGAGTCTTTCATTTTTGTTGCTTCGTGAATTTTTTTAATGCGATCCTTAACTAAAGATATAACAAGATAGATCTATAAGTCACCCTTAAGTTCCGTTACTTCCCTCTGTGACAATATTGAAGAAAAGTTTCTACTTTGTCTTGTTACCTAAATTTTTGCCTTTTCATATAAAAATACAGTGTTGGCATTATAAAAACTATTAGATAATAAAAGCTGAAACAACACCTCAGCAGATCTCATTATAAACCATGCTCAACTTGGATGTTAGGCCTTTTTATTATTTCAGCAAATGTTTGTTCCAATTCTGTTTGTGCACAATATCATGACATAATGCTTTTCCAAAATATTCTTCCCTGGTTGACTTCTTTTCATCGCCGTACGTTAGAAATATAGCAGCCCCTATTCTCACCATTAGATGAATATAGACCAAATTTTATCATCACCGTACGGTGAAAATAGACAAAACGCGATTCTCACAGTACGGTGAAAAAAGTCACTCCGAAAAAGAAAACCTTGCCCCCACACTGTTACCTGCTGAGTGACTTAAAAATTTTGCTACATCATATTTTTCAGGACAAGAAACAAATACCATTGAAAATTTGGGTGCGGACTCAGTCTAACCATGGACCTAGTCCATGGTCTAACGATTGCAACTGAACTAGTAAATAGTAAATCGGGGGTGAAATTATGGTTAACAGTCTTTTACATACATCAGAAAATTGGAAAGGGGCTAGTTCCGTGTCTGCTTGGCCTCTCGTGCCATCTTTCTATCTGGCTTGCTTGGGTCTGCTAAGGCCTGCTAAGCAGACAAGCCAACAAAGCAAGAACACGAGACTTTCGCTGACATTAGTATTAAGATATGCTCTGAGAAACCGGTCAGAATATTTATATATCTCTGTAATTTAATGTTGGAGAAATGCCTTGCGCTCCCATAGGACCACAATGGTTGACATTTGCCAGGCAGGGAAGGAACACCCGAGCTGCTGGGTGCAATGGTGGCTTCACGGTGGCAGCGTGTGTATGCCGCCATAGTGCTTTGGCCGTACCCAGTGGTATGCATTCGTGCATCATGTGTCGCCTGACCCCCGGCGGGCCATGCCGTGGAACACCGGGAGCGGGAGATTATGGTCGGGCCAGTATCTCCCTTTCAGTCACCACCTATGGTCATCCCATATTATGAGTGTTTACTCATGTGCGTAAGCTTGTTTGCAAATATATATATCTTTATTGCTTAAAGCCCGCCATCTGGTGGGCATGGCAAATTACATACTGCAGATCCTGTGCTACATCAAAATGCTTGCAACAGGTCTGGATTTAAATAAATAGATAGAAAATTAAAGAAAAACAGAAAGACAAAAAAACAAAAACAAAAACAAACAAAAAAAAAAAAAAAAAAAAAAAAAAACAAAAACAAAAACAAACAAAAACAAAAACAAAAACAAAGCAAGAAACAAAAAAAAAAAAAAAAAAAAAAAATTATAATAACACATGATATATACAGCTATGTACAGTGTGGTTTGATCAAGGCCTAGGAGGACTTCTTATCTCCATGGCATTGGCCACAAATTTTATTACCTGCTTGGTCACAGTATGGTCCCCCTTGTTGCCAGACATGAGAAATTTAAATTTTTCTGTCTCAGAAAAAGTATCAAAATTGTATAATTTTAAAGATTCGAGCAGTATTTTTCGGTTTGCGGCATATTTTTCACATCTTAGCATGAAATGCACTTCATCTTCTATATCCTTATTATTACAGAAATTGCAGAATCTTTTATCTGCTGGGATTTTATTGTATCTGCCAGTTTCAATGTGTAGATCGTGCGCGCTTACTCTAAGTTTTGTGAAATGTTTCCTTTTATGAACGGACAGGTTCAGGTCCAGATATTTCTCCCTATTGAAATTGCAGTCTTTGAACAGGCAGTAGCTTTTCAGTTTATTGGAGTCTCTCCCATCTCCATTTATATATTTTGTCCATAGTCTGGTATATTCAGAGCAAAGATTTTTTGATAATTTTACAGTACATGCCTTTATGTTTAGTCCGCCAATATTTTCCCAAGAATTTTGAAGATTGAATTTAAGTAACATGTTTTTAATATTCATCAACCAACATGGAATATTGTTTTGTATCAAAGAATAGTTTTCATGCAAACATTTAGCAACAAGGCTGTCAGGGTCACGCTGGTGTAAGCATGACCAGTATTTTACAGCAGTACATAGGCTGGTGATAAGAAGGGGATATATGCCTAGTTCTCCCTTTACTGCTGCAATGCACGACTTCCTGTGCACACCTAGTAAAAACCGACATAGTTTAACATGTACCTGCTCGGTTGGTACTCTTTCACAGAGTTGCATGAAGTTATCATTGTTTAGGGACTGAATCAAGAAGGGTGCCCAAACTTCACTGGCATAGGTTGCCACTGGCACCACTAAACTTTGGAAGAGCTTTAGAGCCCAGTCTACATTACCATGCGAGTCAAAGTACCTTAAACTAAATAGAATTTTGTTTGATTTTTCTTTAAGTTTTGTGATGGCAAGATTAAAAGTGCCAGATGCAGTAAACTCAATGCCCAAATAGCAGTAACTTTGAACAATTTCGATGTCACAGTCTTTGTACAAGAACCTATATTTACGAAATTTGTGTCCGCCTTTGTTAAATATGATTACTTTTGTTTTATTGAGATTAACTTGTAGTCGCCACTTGTCACAATACTCTCCTAGCTTGTTTAAGGCACTAGGCTTCACGGTGGCAGCGTGTGTATGCCGCCATTTTGCATGCATCTGTGTACACGTATTGTTCAATTGTTGTATCAAGTCTGTATTAGTATTTCTAGTCAAATTTATATCATGCACGGTCATCTCATAGTCATATTATCATGATTTGTATTCTCCTGTGAGTCTTGTATATATTATTGCACGTCTACGTCTCTGGAGAACCCCTAAATTAGACAATGTTTGTACTATTGGGCTATCCAGTATAAATAAATACGTCTAAACTAACACTAAAATCAAGGAGGGTAGGAGGCTACACTCCTTGCTAAAATATACCTCCTGGGGATACACATGCAAGTATGTGTACGTTAGTGTGTGTGTGTGTGTGTGTGTGTGTGTGTGTGTGTGTGTGTGTGTGTGTGTGACAGTGTAGGTTTGTAACACCCTACGATTGGGGACACATTTCTGTTCTTTCCAAACTAACTGGGGCTATTTTTCAACCGAGGACTTCTCCACTTCTCTACTATTCTGCATATGAAAGAAGTCACACATATCTGTTATTTAAACACCATGTTAAAATGGCCCCACTTGGATAATGAGGATTGCCTCTGTTGTGCGGAAAAGAACATTGATTTGTGTCTTTGGTTGGACAGTATAGGAACAGGAAGTCCCCAGTTAAAAGTGTGTGTCCCCACTTGATGATGCTCCCAGTTATGTCTTATGAGGTGTAAAACGATGTATCCCCACTAGTGACACGCTACAAGTGTGTGTGTGTGTGTGTGTGTGTGTGTGTGTGTGTGTGTGATACGATACGATAAGTTTATTGCGTATAGGCCCCGGGCCGATACAACAAAAAAAGGACGAAAAACAAGAACAAAAAACAAAACAAAAAAACAAAACAAAACAAAACAAAAAAAAAAAAAAAAAACCAAAAAAAAAAAAAAAAAAAAAAAAAAAAGCACAGCACAGCACATGCTCCGTCAAGATTTTGCAATGTTACTTTTTATGCCTTTCATTGACTGTGGTCAACATTGGTCCTGTATATATAGTCTTGTAAAATAAATGTATAAAGTGTTAATACTTGTGTGTCATTTATAAAATAGGACGTGTCAACATATGAAATAGCAACTAGATAATGTAATCAGTTGGAAAATTCAGAGCTGTATACTCAGATTACATAACAGTAATGTGTGTGTGTGTGTGTGTGTGTGTGAATGTGAGACACTGCTGCTCATACTTTTCTGAGTTTAAGAGAGAAGCAAATGTTGGCTTCAATGAAATGAAAAAAAAAAAATGAAAAAGTGAGTGACGATCCTCATCATACTCATTATATCGCCCAAATGTGAGAAATATATAACTGTACATGTACATGTACGTACAAACTGTATAATATCATGCAGGTATATAGATGTTGTCAACTTCATCCTGGCGCAGCTAGGCTCGCGGGCCAAACGGACACGCATTGATGCTCGGGGGCAACCCATGCCCGCACCCGCACCCGCCCGCTCGGGCACCCGCATTATCCCACGGACTGAATCTGCAATTAACCCGCGGGTTGCTCGGGGGCAGTTGCTGGCCGTGCTCGCAAATTGCTCGCGGGTTGCTCCCGCGCAGAGGTTAAGTTACTTTCAGTCGCAACTGTATGCGGCTTGGCAGTCTTTGTAGACCCTTTATAATACAAACCTTATTACTTGAGTCATTGCAAGTGCAAATCGGGGATTGCTTTTAACCGACGCCGTTCGGTTGGGGTCAAGGGCAATCTGATTAAAACCACGTGTCACACAATATTGTATCACGTTAGTTTACTGTATTCCCCGTGATCCCAACTATCTTGTAAATTCATCGCGCTTATTGCTGCTTAAAACCCAACCTAATCATGATATTCAATGTAATTTAAAATGAACACAAGATATTCAGATATTTTATAACCGGTTGTAAAAGAAGCGCAGAATCTCACATTTCCCGTTAAAAAAAAAGTCACGCAGGCAGTGGAGGACCAAATACAACATGATCAGGTATTGCATAGCCATACATAGCCCCCCTCCGAAAAGATAGCAAAATGGAAGGACAGGGAAAATGTAATTGAAAGTCTGAAAAGCTGATTAGCCAAAGTGTTACTATTGCAAATATGGCCTGGACAAGCTAAAGCTTGAGGGTGGTGGTGTTGTCAATATCATCATAGACAAAACTTAAGTGTAGAAGTATGTATATCACGGTCCAGCGTCAGAAACAGTGATGCAAGTGCAGTAATGCTAGAAAATGAAATGCAACAGGATCATCCATACATGTCCGTGTACATGTAGGTGGGGCTACATTGACGATCACGTGACTACGGCGTCCAAGTTCCAATGACCATGATGGGAGAATCAGCCTATCGGATAACGCAGTGCCCAAGAATGCCTGCGTTTCGTCATTCATCGGCAGCAAGGGACCGATACGTGGGACATTAAGGACAAAGAGGGAGATGGCTTAATATGATCTAGTCATGTCAAGGAATCAGGAAATCATGCCGGGGAGTTGGTTCCAGATTTTGTTCCAACAAACCAAACACAGGCCAAGTCTATTTTGGTATTGTAACGTTTAAAATATAACTATAAATACGATACACACGCATATTAATTTCCCGCCACAACTGCATACCTGATTGCCTAGTCTCGCTTGGCGAGATATGGCGAGATACGGGTCGGTACCTGTGTGGACTAGTGGGATATTACTAATACTCTGGAAATAAAGAATACTTATTGAAGGCAGGCGGAGATTTTTTCGGATATATTGCTCGGGAAGTACGAGATGAATGTCAGTTTGAAGTTAAATTTCTCAAAAAATGCTAAATGTGAGAAATGAGCATATGGCCCTGTCTGTGACAGTGATGTGTCCCGCACGTCCTCCGTGATTGCCAGGCGTCAAACCTGTGCTTTGTGGCGGGAAATTAATATGCATGCGGCGTATTACATACACATTTAAGATTTTACACCGTTCTGTAGGCTGTATCCAATATAAGAGTTGACATGACGTGTTTTAATGTTAAAGGTAATTTAACTTATTCCTACTCAATATGAAATGATTTTGTTGTTGACCGGGCTCGAAAACATGAACCGTCGTTTTGCCATATGGTAATAGCCTAGCCATTTGTCTAATTGTTCAAAGTGAGCAGTAGGCATTTTGATAAAATTGGACACATAGGCATACACTTTTTAACGTTGTATATACCTCAACTATTGTACTTTTTAGGCGTAATAATTTTAACTTGACAGACATGCTAATTTTGAAACAAATTATTAATTTTTCTTAAAGGTCAATCATCAGTTTTTGTCCATATCAGGGTCCATTCTCGCTTCATAATTCAAGTCATAATTCTGTCTCCGTAATGAACGATTGGTAGGTAAGTTACATGAAGGGTTACTTTCGTTTTATTTAAATTTTGTAAGTGATTTCGTGATGCAATCAAGAAATGAAGTTCATCTGCATTGCGTGTATGAGCTTACACAATAGCCTGCAGGGATTTGTAATCTGCAGGGGTCGACAAGCATTTGGTGCCAATGCATGTCAAAAGTCAAGCCCTGCAGGCTATAAGCTCATACATGCAATGTAAATGAAGCGCATTGCTCATTTATATATTTTCACCTTTTATTTGTTACACGCTAAACCGCGAAAATTTTTACTTTTTCCTGCTCTTCCATCAGAAATCTGATTAATGCTAAACATTTACACTAGATGGCGTAAACAAACACGAGAGTCCAGAAAATAGCACACACGTTAATTCAACTTTAATTTTTCTGCTTCACAAATGCAATGTACAAACCAAGTGCGTTCGCTTTCAGCATTTAATTATTAACAAGGACGCATAACAGGTTGCTTGCGGGTTTTATAAATGGGGAGCCGTGAGAAAGTAAAAGTAAACAGATAGGTTGCATTTGCTGTTCCTATTCTCCTTATGCTGAAAACCAAACCATACGTAAATATTGTAGAATGACCACACATGCGCAGCTGGATTTACAAGATGGCACGTGGGCCCACTCTGCCCAGCGATGAATATTGTTTCGCAAATATCAATTAAAACGACTGCATGGCGATTTCCCAGTACACGTATTTGTGGTTTCTTTAGAAATCCGAATTGCCCTTCCAATTTTTCCATTGATTTTGATAGAACTTTCGTAACCTGGACATTGAAGGCAGATACAATATTGTAAATGTTTGATTCACCACGGATCAGTGTTAGGCTCATTTCATGTAACCGTTTCACGCAGGAATAATGTGGGCCTACACAAAATGTTCTTGTTTGATGCCAATTGTAGCACTGGAGAAATTAAAGTAAAGTGTTTTGGAATAGAAACGATTCTGTGCGTGGAGTGAGTTGTTATGCTGTTCAGTGTTCAATATTCTTGCCAGGCGGTGATGAACCTGAAACAAATGAAAATCATCATTTCAGAATCTCCCAAACACCTCAATATTAGAAAGTAACAGGGGCTCCAACTCTCCCGTTTTGGAGACGTACATGAAAATTCTTCTGTTTTGCCTTACACAAATTAAATTTTCCCGCTTAAATACCAGTAGGGAAGATAACGCGAATTAAGGTTTCCCCGTGTTACAGCTAATAAAATACAACAGAGGACCCGAATTCATCTGTCACAGCGGAAAAAAACAAACAGAAGAAACTAGAAAAGAAGATTTGCTTCAAAGCAAATCTGTCCGTGTGCCTTCAAAAGTTATAAATATTAAATGCTACAACTTTTATCCTTTCGTACTTCACATAACATTAATCTTATGGCTGGATGCAAATTTCAAAGTCCAAATGACCTTGACCTTTGACCTTTACAGATCACATGTAAGTTGCACAGTGTTACAATGCCAACAATTTACGCCCAACATGAACCAAATCGAGTAATAATTGACCAAGTTATGGCAAGATGAACTTTCAAAGGGCCAAATGACCTTGACCTTTGACTTTTGAGGTTACATGTTTTTATAAAAAATGTGCAGTGTTGCGATACCTACAATTTGAGTCCAACTTGATTAGAATTGGATGGAAATTGGCCAAGTTTTGACTGAATGAAACTTTCAAAGGTCTAATTGACCTTGACATTTGACCTTTGGAGGTTATGGCAAGATGAACTTTCAAAGGGCCAAATGACCTTGACCTTTGACTTTTGAGGTTACATGTTTTTATAAAAAATGTGCAGTGTTGCGATACCTACAATTTGAGTCCAACATGATTAGAATTGGATGGAAATTGGCCAAGTTTTGACTGCATGAAACTTTCAAAGGTCTAAATGACCTTGACATTTGACCTTTGGAGGTCACATGTAAGTTTGAAAATGTGCAGTGTTACAATAGCTACAGTTTAAGCCCAACATGATCAAAATTGGGTAAAAATTGACAAAGTTATGGCTAGAAGAAAGCCACCATCCAAAGTGGCCTTTGACCTTGAAATGACCTTTGACCTTGAGATGACCACTATCTGAAGTGAACCTTGACCTCAAAAATGATATTTTGGCATAAAATTGACCTTTGACCTTGAGATGACCTTTGACACTTGACATGACCTTGACATTTGAGATGACCTTTACCTGCTATGATCAAACTCCTGTACAATCGGAACCACATCTACTATAGTATATAAGATATTGAAGATTTAAAACTTTAATTAGCCTTCATTTGCATAATTTTGAAAAGCATGACTTCTCATTATAGAAGTATAATTGTGCCAAGTTTGGAGTTTCTACATGTAATACTTTTCAAATAAAATGTCGGACAAACTTGCCTGTATAGAAAGAAAGAAAGAAAGAAGGAAGGAAGGAAGGAAGGAAGGAAGGAAGGAAGGAAGGAAGGAAAGAAAGAAAGAAAGAAAGAAAGAAAGAAAGAAAGAAAGAAAGAAAGAAAGAAAGAAAGAAAGAAAGAAAGAAAGAAAGAAAGAAAGAAAGAAAAACAGTATGTCTGTGTTGGCACACAGACAAAAAGCCTGATGGGAATGGCCTCGTCCCGCTTCCAGAACCTTCCCCTCCTCGGTCGCTCTGCCCCTCTGTCGTTTCATTCTCGCCTTGCCAAACTACACGGGAGGAAGATTGTCCCTCCTTATAAGTTGGACAGGGCCTCCGAAGGAACTTGTAGGACTCCATACCGGATTTGAGCGCAGATACTTTGAAATGAACGCCCTCCTATGCTTACTCTATGGATAACTTACCACACTGGCTCATTGTTCATTCTGCAAAGCTCGTGCCAATTTGCCGTATATAGTTTTTTTACTGTTCTGATATTCTTAACTTAATCATTTCTAAGTCTGTGTGTGGACACAGACTTCTTGTTTTTCCTCAAATATTTAATTTATTTATTTATTTCCATTTCAACTACAGTTGATAACTTAGTGACATTGCAGCATCCAATGAAATATGAACCAAAGCTTAGCATGTCTTTGTAACGGGAAATTCAGATCAACTGCTAGAAATCACTTAAACACAGATCCACACTCCTTGTAATGACCAACTATAATATGGAAGGATTTTGGTCAGGGTCAGTGGGTACATTGGGGAAGACAGAGCTCAGAGCTCATGGCACAGCTGTTGTATGTCTGGACCGAGCAGTGACATTTGCTCATCAGTTAAATGTCTATAACATTGTTTCATACCCTTTGTAAACGCTGCTCACTTCTAACAAAAATTCGTCATATGTATTTCATCGCTGTTCAGCCTGTGCAAACTTGCAACTTAAGTTTGTTCACACCTTAGTAGGTTGTTGATCCTCAATAGTCAAACATGTACATGATCCATGGTATAGCAGCTGTGTGAAGTTGGATGTTGCCTGTCTAAACTTACATTTTTTGTTCGCTTTCACATTCAGGCTCGTGACACTCAATTAGTTAAACACATAGATCTCTGCAAGAGCTATGTGAAGTTGAATGTTATGTATGATAGTGGATAAGGTGAGCCTAATAGTTGATGTAAGTACAGATTGCCACGTTAATGTTTTTATGTTCATGCAAGTAGTGAAACTCAAATACATGTATTGGTAATACATGTATATCAATGTACATGTACACGTGATTCACTTGTTGCAGTCATTTTGTGCCCCCGAATTACAAAGCATGGGAATCTATAGTGTTGATGTAGTAATGTTTACTTCATCGTATAAATTGGTTTAGCATCATATTTAAATGTCACATTAAAAGTTATGCAAATTAGGGGCAATTAAAATTTTAAAAGCTCTGTATCTTCCAACCTATTACGGATAGACACAAAATTTAAAGTAGTACATAAAGTTTTGTGACACCTCTCAATCTAATGGACAGTGAACAAAAATTGTAGCATTTGAAATTATGCTAATTAGCAGCACTTGAAACATTTAAAAGTTGATTATCTCCAAAACTATTATAAATAGAGGTGTCAGTCCAACTTCAATTTGTAGGTTTGTGACAAAGGCACATCCATTGAAGCATGAACCAAAGTTGCAGCATTCTAATGCATGCAAATTAGGCGAACACACAAAATTTAAATCTGGAATAACTTCAAAACTATGATACATTCAGGTGTTATACGAACTTATGCTGATAGATTTGAAGGATAGTTGCATCCAGTGAACCATGAATCAAAGTTGCAGCAGTTTGATTTAGGCAAATTAGACAAAGACACATAATTTAGATCTTTGAATAGCTTCAAAACTATAATAGATTGAGGTGCTTTTCCAACTTCAATTTATAGGTTTTTTGACATAGCCACATGAAAAATATATTGCTGCAGGAGTTAAATAAATGCTGAATAGGCAATCTTTAATAGTTTTATAGGAAGACAGACTGATTTGCTGACAAGCAAATTAAATTTTTCTAGTTCATATTGATATCACCCGTTTTAATTACCAATAGAACGTGTTTTGATTAAAATCAAAATCAGATTATTTCATGTTTCTGTATTTACATGCTAGAAACATGTGACCGGAATGGTCATTGTGAGTACAAAACTTGAAAATAGCGTTCAGAGAACGGATTACCCTCGGCGCCCACAATCTCTTTTCTTCCTCAATGCTGCATTTTTAAGACCTCGCAGTAGAACACTTTACATCCAATTTCCATATTATTGTCTATGAAATGAAAGAGCAATTTTGGATGTGTTCTTACGGTAAGTCCTGGTGACAGAGACCCCTGTACTGTGCGCCACCTAGACGACCTTATTATAAATACTTCAAAAGTTTCATAAGAAGTTTAAATATAATAAGACGAGGCTGGTTTTCATTAGGAATGTGGTCCACTATAATGTGCATCTCTGATAAAAGTTTGGTGAAGATGCGATGGGTCATTGTTGAGCTATTATGGTAATGTCGTCCTCTTGTGCATGTCCACTCCTCAGACGGCCTTGAAATGATTATTTTAAAGTTTCATAAAAAGTTTATAAACACAAAGAGGAAGATAGTTTTAAATAGGAGCCTGGTCCATTATAAGATGCATCTCTTACAAAAATTTGGTAGAGCTACGGTGAAAAATTTTTTTGAGATGTCGCGGTAACATCGTCTGGATTGACGACACTCAGACGGCGTTCAAATAAATACATTAGAAGTTTCGTAAAAAGTTTAAAAATGATAAAAAGAAGCTCGTTTTGTGCAGGACCTTGGCCCATCAAAAGATGCATCTTTGACAAATATTTGGTAAAGCTGCGGTTAATATTTTTGGAGATATCGCTGTAACATCGTCTGTGTTGACGCCACTCACAGGGCATTGTTTTCAAATTGTTGCTGGTAAACAAAACGTTATTTGGTTCACATACATTATATTTCGCTCACATACAATATTATTTCTGTAACACGCAGTATATTAAATTCGCACGCAATATCATTTCTTTGGTAACAAATTATTATTTTTTATGTTTCTTCAGGGACTCTGACTTTCGTCCCAGACGGAACATGACAAACAAAATGTATTTATTTCGTTATCTGTTCAGTTACCACAAAGTAGTTTTTCGTGGGAACCCAACATATTCTGAGGATACGAAATAATAGTTTGCCTGCATTTACCTGCGCGGGCTGAGTGAGTTAGAATAACCGTACGATGAACAAAATAGATAAACCTTGGTTGCCTTGTCTTCACAAGAGTGTAATACTTTCACATTTTGCACAGACCCAGTCATGAAAC
Source organism: Hermodice carunculata (assembly GCA_964020975.1). NCBI lineage: Eukaryota > Metazoa > Annelida > Polychaeta > Eunicida > Amphinomidae > Hermodice > Hermodice carunculata. Next base: position 36,080,647 of record OZ026624.1, on the reverse strand, counting down.
TTTCATTTTTTTCCACTGATTATGTGTAATGCAACTGTCCTTGTCTCACCAGGGAGGTGTATGGTCTCACTGACACACAGCGCTTTCAGCTCTCACACTTTAATGATAAAAGGCATATGTACGCAAATTAATCACAATGGTGACTTGAATCAATCACGCCAGACTCTGTATATATTTTGAGGCCTGCTCTGATATGCGGCCTTCCATTAACTTCAATGTCTTCATACATCATCTGCTGATTTACAAAACAAACGAAATGCTATCACAATTTAAACTGTACTTGGCAGATGAAACGATGCTGGAACAATGAATATGGATGGGTCTGGAATCACTACTAGTCCTATCAGTGGTCCGCTTGCCAGCGCAACACAGTCACCGTAAATGTTGACCACATGTTTCACTACTTTTAATTTCAACGGGAAACCGGGGGTAATTGTTTCAGCCCATCGTTGCAAAATGAGAAAGCAGGAAAACATAGGAGATTGTCCTATTTAAAATGACTAATTCATTAAAGCTTGAGGTATTCGTGCCTGCTGCTGTATCATGGACTACAATATTAACACCCTTTTGTGGTTTTACAGTGTCAAAACGGTTGATCCGGCCTCCAAATTTCCATTCGCACATTTAATCTTCCTACAACTCGATAATAATTTAACATGCTTTCTTAAGTGACGAGACAAAAGCTCTCAGGCCTTAAAATGTTTAGTGCAGCTCTGATAGGTTTAAAAGTATTGTAAAACATTAAAAAGCGAACTGCATAAAGCTAACGACCACCTATATGTAGCAGGTAGATACATGTGGCCACTTTTGCCAATGACAACCAGCATATTTCCCTTGCTTCGTAAGGCTAGTGATGGCAACAGTGTTGGGAAATCTTGTAGGGAATTCTGAAGTTTATTCACTTTTTTTTTTTTACAAATACAATTATTACCAATTAAACCCATTAATATGAAGTAAATGGAAGATAGTAGGGCCACAGGAGAATTTGTGGAAGGAAGCTCGCTGTATTCTCAGACTGATAGCCCAACTATGATAGTCGAGCTGAAAATTTACACAGGAACTTCACCCAAAGTAAGCTAGTGCCTTTCATTTGAATTTGAATTTTGCCAATTGAATTAAGCAGCAAGTTTTCAGTGTAACGGATGGCATAGTCTGTGAATGGTGTATGAAAAAATTATCAAAACACGAGGACTGAATTTTGGGGTTTAGAGCCAAGCATGACGCATGGAAAACTACCAAGTATTCAGTGAGATACTTCAGTCAAACAGTGCAGCATGAAGGGCAAATTGGCATCCAGCCAATGCGGCACTATCGTCTGCGCAAGAAACTAGCGGCAGCTTTGCAGGAATATAACTTGTTTCCAAACTTTGGAAAAGCACATTCTCAATATAATCTTCTGTAGGTGAAGCAAATTATAATTTGTACGTAAAGTGCCTGCCGTCTGCGCTTGCGCTTCACATATTATGAGTTTAAATAACCTATCTATGGAACATAGGATCATATAGGCAAAAGACAATACATTCATTGACCGACCAACGTATTATATAGATAAAACTATCCGCAAGCAAGCAAAAGCGAGATAAATCTGACCGGAATTCTGAATTAAAATAAGACTTTTTCCACAAAAATGTACAGCTAAAAAAAATTCTACAGTGCTTACATATTTTCAATTGAGTTGTGTCGTCATCGTCGTCGTCGTCGGCGTCGTCGGCGTCGTCGTCGTCGTCGTCGTCATCATCATCATCATCATCATCATCATCATCATCATCATCATCATCATCATCAATGAACATTTACGTATTGATATACATATTTGCTTAGTTATAACCCCAGACAGCAAAATAGACTAAACGTGAAATAAACATTGATTGTTACGAAAACGAGAAATTTCTTTTTGCAACATGGATTAGCAGTTTAGCTCATTTGTTATAAATCTGTCTACATTAAAACATTGCTGTAACAAGGGTTGACAGAAAGTCGTACTCTCCTGGATTCTATCGTTGCAGTATCTTAAATGACATGTAACAAATGCAGACTCACATAAACTGAAGTATTTCTACTAATTTCAATTGCTTTATCGCACTGGATACATGCAACATTTCTCTGGCAAGAGTTTAAGTATGGTTTTGCGGCAGTGTCTGCCAATGTTATCGAAGCTACATTTAGACTAGAAGAGCATATAAAATATTCAAATTAAAAAACATGTTGACCTGTTTTCATGAGCTGAGGCCAAAATCCTGCAAAATCACAATTATTACTAAATCCTACAATATTTCATAAATTCTGCCAAAATAGTAGAAGTCTGTATGCAGACACTGCAAACATCAAACAATATTTACCTTCTGCACGATGTAGTTTAATACACGCCTCCTTCACCAGGGGGCCTGCTGTAAAGTCAGGATTGTGAGAGGTTATGTTAAATTTCACAAGCTTTGTATCACCTTGTTTCACAGTCACATCCCCCTCAAATGTGGTCTGTATGGTATTATCACTGCCTGGTGTGTGTACACAGCTTCCACCTGTAACCTGGTTCCAAGTGACATTAGAGCTGGGTCTAGAAGCTGTAACGTATCTCAGTGTTGTGGTGCCATTTGTACTAATTGTGATGCCGCCTGTGGTACAGTCAGTGTCTCTCTCAGGTACAGATATAAAGTTGCTACCATTTCCATATGACAGGTTAAACACACTTGGAGGTACTGTGAAAGAAATGACAAAAATCAAGGCCGTATAACTTTAACGGATTGAATTATTATTCTTTTCCTGCCAAAATATCTCACCTGATCACGAGGCAGTGATGACAATCAGCCACCTTGATGTGGACAATCAGTGGATTAGCAAGCTGGCCCTAACATTTTTGGGAATAAATCATTCTTATTCTGAACATATGGCATCATAGCAAGCTCAGTGTGTGTTTGGAGAACAGGACTGTCACTTGCTACACTTAAACTTTATCCGAGTTACTAGTTTGACAAGATCGACATATATCATTATGTTTCATACAGAGATCTGTCCTTATATTCGGATACTTCCTTGTTGAATGATGTAGGCCAATGAACACCTGTGCAAATATGGATGTCTCGTATGAGCAAATTCATTGCTATATAAAAAAGACAAAGTCATCATTGACGAAACTATATAACCATAAATTTGTGAGAGTAAAGCTGATCATTGCAATTAATCGTGAAATCAGTGGATAAAATGATGATAGTCATACGAACAAGATACCCTTTTAATGTTGTTTCCTTTACCACATCTATGATGATATGACTAACTAAATTTCAGATTTTGGAAATATACAAAGCGAATTTGGCAACACAATTTTCAAATATGCCAGCCACGCGCGATAATGTCCTTTGGAGCACAGACATTAAGATCTTGCGATGCTTGGTCTTAAACTGAGTCAACAGCTATCGTTAGCACACTTGAACCTGGGTCATTACTGATAAGCGAAATGTGGTTGTCATTAGCACTGAGATATTTAAAAAATAGGTTTAACGTCTTGTATGCCACATATTATTTCCAGATTGAGTTCAGTGTGTTGATGTACATTCACGAGACACCACTTTCCTGCTTGCATCTAGGTATCAAGGAACATATTGCATGGTCACATCCAATAAAAAGTTACACCTGCCCGATGATTTGATTACTTACTTGCCAAAGTAAGTCTAGGACATGGGACTCGTCGTGTAACTTCCCTTGCAGGAAGGAGATCACATTGGTAGGTGTCTTCGTCTCCCAGGATTGAATCATATATATACATATCATGAAATCCTGATACTCCTGCAACGCCATCCTTTGTTGTAACGTTCCTTTTATAAAATTCTCCAACAGGTCTACTTAAACTTGGATTATCTGGCATATGTACGTAAACTGCTCTTCCAGGTTGACCTTTTCTCCAGTAAATTAAACCAATCCTTTTACTGGATGGCTCATAAGCACACCTTAATATAGCCCTTCCACCCAAGTGTCCATATGTCTGTTCACATGTGGCCTTTGTTATTGCAGCAAACACAGTTTCTAGAAAAACAAAAAGACAGACAGAGAAAGTGTGAGAAAGAATAAAAATACGAAAACCGTACTTTGAAGGGATGGAGTCACGATACATGAAGACATGAAAATGGTCTTTTGCTTGAAGCATATTTTGACGTAAAGTTACACACTTGATATGTCCCCTTCTTGTGTTCAGCTTTAACATTAACAAATTATGATATTTCAACGGCAAAGCCACACTGATTATGATGATTAGGTATATATATATATATATATATATATATATATATATATATATATATATATATATATATATATATATATATATATATATATATACATATATATATATATATATATATATATATATATATTGACAAGTATCTCTGAACTGGTCATGCTAATATGTACAATGTCCCCATCTATACTCTGTTTCAAAAAACGTTTAGCACAACCCATGCCTTAAATGATACTACATTTGGGTTAAAAGTCCTTAAACTGTCACAATGTAAAATAACTAGAGGACTGTATCAGTCCTGTGCTCAGCAGACCTTGGATTCACAGACCTCAATGATCCTGCAGCTCCAGAATTACATCATCGAGCATGTGTAAGTACGCATGTATGTACTGGATCAATAATTCTCCAGTGACCACTTAAAATAATGGCTCCTTAGTTGACTGGTTGACGCTCTTTTGGAGGACCATCATAATTTGCAACATCAGTCTTCACAAACACACTCACACGCACACACACACACACGCACACACACACACACACACACACACACACACACACACACACACACACACACACACACACTTTTGCAGTCTAAACGTTTTGCAAAAGTGTTTGAGAATTTTCCCAAACGCTTTCCAAACGCTTTCCAAACACATTCCAAATACTTTCCCAACACATTCCAAACGTTTTCAAACGTTTCCAAACACAAGCCAAACACCAGCAAAACGCGAAAAAAGGCGTTTGGCTGTTAACTTTTAGCCGGGCGTAACTGTATTTGAAGTGGGATTGACAATTCACCTCACACCGAAAACGTACAGTACAGTTTTCACAATTGTGATATTGTGAGGTCTAAGCATGACACCAAGGATATTTGGAGCATGCATTCTAAGTGCGCTCAAGTCTGGTGTGCATGTGATAAATCATGCATAAACTTTTCGCAGTCAGAATAAGAGTGAGTTAATAGCATTTCTCGGCATAATGTGCCCAAAGTGCACCGAGGAAAGTTATTGACCTGGGGCATGCAGGTGCACATCCACACATTCAAAATCTGTGTCCAAAATTGGAAATAGAGGCATATTTGACACAGCTTCTTTTATGGGTTCATTAATAATTCATTTTAAAACATTTAAGCCATTTACACATATCTCTGGAAAAAAAAATCATCGGCATCTGAGTAAGTCGCTTATGGTTGGTGCAGTTTCTGATCCACTAACTTGATTTCATTTCAACTAATTTAAGACAATTGCAGGCATTTAACCTTGCAAATCCACACTGACCTGGTACCATGATCCAGTAGTATGCCACAAATGCCGCTGTCCAATAACATCTTTTGGTTGTTAGCATGCTTAGGGTACACGGTCCTCTGAATGATGTAGGTGTCTGTAAAAGAATTCTCACTTGTACTTTATTCTGGAGGGGAACCAAATCCTTTACACATCATTCATTAAAAAATTTCATTTGCACTCCCAAACAAGAAGACGGTGTCAGTCCTGTGTTCAGCTGACCCTGCATGCACAGATATAAATGGCCCAGCACTCCCTGGAAACGTAGTCCTGCGACCTTCAAAGGACATTCCCTTACTAGCCCTCCCCTGTTTTATTTTTGAAAAAGAAAGTCTGAAAGCATGCGATCTGCTGCATTTTCTTTGCCTTACAAGGACAATTCAAATTAACATTTTACGGCAATGTTTGCAAGTAATTCTGCAGATATAATAGGCCTTATATACAATGATGGCAAGGGACCGTCCAAAATTGCAACATATTCACTTATTACCTAAAAAAAAAATACCGGTATTCTAAAGACTTTCATGCTTTGTGGAATTGATTGAATATAGTGACAACTATAGTCTATATATATTATAAACTATATTTTGTAGATAACAATGTTTGATCCTGATAATTGATGCTGAATGTCTTGAAATGTTCTTTGCATAACCTGTCTTGATGTATCCTGGTGTACAAAGGTATCTGCATTTAGTACTTGAACAGGATCACACCATGATTTAGCATTTCTGATCATAAATGTGGGATTTGGACTGTAATGTTTAGCTGTGCTAATTTGGTCTTACTGAACTCCATGGTTGCATCTGCACATATCTATTCCAGCTGACTGAATGGGGATTACATCCAGGGGTTGATGGGAAGAAAGTGTTAAAATGCAAAGTGACACCTGGTGGAAGGTTGAAATTTTACAAGGAAATGGAAATATTGGATGTTGAAAATCAACATTTTTTTGGGGGGGGGGGTTGAAATTATAATCATGTGGCTGTGACCCCTTCCCCCTCTGTGACCATTTTGGACATAGATGAGAATGTTGACAATTATGGATGGCCCCTAAAGTAAACAATGTGAAAGTGACACAAACATTGAGCTTCCTTTCTATAGCATTCATCAGCATGCTTTCACTTTTTTGACATCCATTTTTCTTGATGTTCCAGCAGTGGCGTCATGAATTCCTGACGGTAGGTCTTAACTATCGTGCTTGCTAAACAGACGTTCTTGGCCGGCGTTCAACTGACTGTGTCCAGCGCCTTGTGCCCCAACAAAGTCTGCTATGGAGGCAATTAACTATCATTTTCAGCAAAAATAACTTGATCCTAACCATGAAGTCCTTCCAATATTAGAGTTAAAAGAATCACTGATGATTCTTGGAGGTGTTTGACTCTTCATTTATACAATAAACCTGTGTTTTATAAACTAGTTGGTAGAGCCTGTAAGCTGTGTCTATCTATCAGTTAACTAGAAAAGTACGTACATTGATTGCATGCAAGCTGTTGCAGATTGAACACAATTTTTTTTATTATTGTCTCAATGCTCATTGTTATGTATTTCAGTGTAATTCCAAGTATCTGTGCAACATTACGTATGAACATAAAATATGCAATAAAAGTAAATCTGTGCCATTTCTGGGTAGTACCTACATGACCCCCTCGTGCCAAATAGTCTGATAACTCTCTATTGATAGAAGCAGGAAAACCACAAATATATTCACTTCGCGGAACAAAGAACAATAAGTTTGCATATAAAAGTGTGTCGCAATTTACACCAAAATTAACTTGTCTTTTGACAAAAGAGGTGATAAATAACTGAAAATTGATGAATTTATAGATATCAAGGTTGGAAACAAGTGTATAGAAATAAGCAACTTCAACACAGAAGAGTACTGGGCAATTAAGCATAAGGGGGCGTATATGTGGTATATTTTGTGTGTTTTAGCTATATCGCCAAGTTCTTTTGACAAGATCCCATAACATCCCAGGGAACCAAAAGTCTGAAGATAATCAGATTTTGTTCTTGGCTAGCGTTTGTATGGGGCAAGGTCGAAATTGTGATTTCGCAAAAACTCCAGTTAGCATTATTCCATACCTTTTTGCTTTAAAAGAGACTAATACAGGCCTTTTGATCAACTTTTACTGTGTTTATCATTTTATTTTTGCAACAGCCATTAGAAATATACAGACAGATCCAGCATTTCTTAGTTCATAGCACATCGGTCTGTTGTACCAAAGTAAAAAGTACACAGTGGGTCCATCCTGCTCAAACGTGTATCATTATAGAGTGCTCCTAGTGGCATCATTTGGAACAAAATTTTTCAAATCTGCACAGTTAATAGTTTCAAGCTCTTGCTGTGCAAACAAAACATTAAGATACATGTAAATTCTGTCGGGTTTGCCAAATGCAGACTTTTGTCGAGACGTTAAGTGCACTGAGTCCAGATATAATATATTTTTCCATCTATTTGTGAATTTTTGATTTTATATATACTTTAAAGATTAAAAATATCCGATTACATATTACATCCCCTGGGTTTCCAATATCTCCAAATAAATTACACAAGAGGACTGTGTGAACAGCACATGCTAAGCTGACCTAGAGATTCACCACACTTGTGGTTCTGTGAACTTGGTCAAGGTCACCCATGTATCAGTAAATCTGATCTCTATGGCAGAACACTAACATGTGCAACATCAGACCCATCAGAAAAATAAGAAAGAAAAAAATCGCTAGAGCATGACCACTTGCACAAAATAAGTAGACACTTATCAAAGGTACATCCCCACCAAGTTTGACATAAATCTGGCCAAAATTATTAACGTTACAACTATTGCAAAAAATTCCCATGTGAAACTTTGCTATTAAATTTTTTTTAAAGATTCCCCCTCCCCGAAACAAAAAAGAAAAAGAAAAAAAGTCATAAAAAATCCAAAAATCACTGGAACGTGACCATTTGTACAAACCTGGTAGAGATTCACCGAAGTACATTGCCACCAAGTTTGAAGTCGATCTGATTAAAAGATTCTTCGGACAAGTCCAAAATGTAATCAGCATTAGAATGGCCATTCACTTACATAGTAATTGATAGGAAAGGTGCATTTTCCGAAGAGAACCCGAATTGAATAAAGTCGTTAAAAATCAGAAATTCACAGCAGTGGCACCCAGTGAACAACTTTGTTTGACTCTTCCACAAGGAACATATCCACCAAGTTTCAATTTAATCGGAGTGACGGTTCTGGGGGAGAAGTAAAAAAATACAAAACCCCACAAAAATTTATCAAAAAATTGGAACAAAATATGCAGCGCCACCTGGTGTTCAAATCAAGAACAAGTAGTCTCCAGGAGTGTCCCTGTGGGATATCAAAGGAATCGGGAGAGCGGTTTTGCAAAAAAAAAAAAATTAGGTTTGCCCAAAAAAGAACAAAACACACACACAAAAAAAATCACTGAAGTGTGACCATTTGAACAAACTTTGCAGATTCCCACTCAAGGTACAGTGCCACGGCCAAAGTTTTGAGTGAATCTGGCAGACAGTTTGGCAAAGAAGTCGAAAATGTGAATCGTGGACAGTCGGATGGAGGGCAGAAGAACAAACGTCGAATGGACAAAGGATGATGGACCATCCCATAAACTAGCTAACTCATAAGTCAGCTGAGCTAATTTTTTTCAAGAAAGTAGCCACATATCTTAAATGTCTAATGGCAAAATTAAAGTTAAAATTTAACGGAGAGCAGATCACCAAAAATAGATTGATAAAAGTGGACCACTTCTCAAGCATCATTCCTAAAGTGTGTAACATCACTCCTCAAAGCTTGTGATGTCATGGCCATATCCTGTCAATTACAATGCTAAGTTTGTGAGTCCCTGGGAAGTTCTTTCTCGTCTTTCTTGTTTGTGTTGTTGATACACCCAAAATAATCACGTCACTGGGAACCTCCAGTAGCAAAATGGTAGGCTAAATGTCAATCAACGAAATAATAAAAGTGGATTTGAACAGCCCATGTGCGAGTATGCAAGAACAATGGTTTAGTTGGCCCGTAAATAACTGAATAACCAAGTCACACCCCAGTGGTCTTTCCTGATGTCCTGCAAGAGTGTGGGTATTTTACGAAGAAATACACTAGGAAGGTGTAATTTTTCCCTAAAAACTGCCACAGATACCAGGGATACATTTTGTATGAAAAATGTTGAAAAAAAAGTTATTCATTCACACTTAGTGCTTTACATACTTTAATTCTGAAATGCTCAGTCAATGGGGGAGTATACATTTTATTCAAATTTATCAAAGTTTGCCAGACTTTCTATTGTTCTACGTATTCACTCATGCATTTCACGCACATACACTATTTAATTGGACATGTAAAGCTAGTACCCCAATATATGCCAATAAGTATTCAGTAATGCCTTTATATTGAAGTTGAATTAAAAAAATGTACAGCCGACAAAACCTTTGTTTGTTTGAGCGAAAATAGGAGAACATAAACAAAATCAGAGACTATAAAAACCAATAATAAATATGTATACATATATACATACATACATATATATATATATATATATATATATATATATATATATATATATATATATATATATATATATATATATATATATATATACATACTGGAATACACATTTTTATGAATGTAACTATGAACGTCATATCAAAATAATCAGTTGTTTGGGTCTATGTCAGGTAATTGTTTTAATTTGTGTTAACAATTAGGCAAATTTTTTAAACCTCATTAAACATTGTTAATTTTCTTATACCATGTTTAGCGCCACCTTACTGCTACATTGAAAATTATACGATTCCCCACATTTCTTTTGAGAAGACAATACTGTGTGTAAGAAAATACTGAGGGTACACTGAATTCTACTTTTTCTATTATAAGGTATTTCTATGATAGCTAATGAAATAGTTATTAAATAGTTGAGCAAAAATACAAATATTTATAAATATCAATCTATCAATTGGAGCAAAATTAATTACCGCAAAAAGGCAAAGGTTCAAGAATTTCTAAAACATCAACATTTTTCGTCCAATACCAATGTGAAGAAGTAAATTTCACTCCTAACTAGGCCTATATCTGTATGTCATACATATCTGCCTAACGCGACATCAGATGCCACATCTCACAATGTCAACGATACTGTACATCTTATAAGAGACTAATATCACTTTGAACTTATGCCTAAGGCATAAACATGCTCGACTATATGACTGCATCCGAGAAACCCTTGCAGAAAATTCAGAGTGCAATAGATGCAGATGAAGTGTTACAGGCACCTCACCTTTGATCTTGCATGGATGGAGAAAAACCATTTTAATACCATGTACAGTGGTGCCATATTACAATATCCAGGGTGTACTGTCTATACAAGCTGGGATAATGTTTCACAGACATTGGTGCCCTAGAAGATGCTTCAAAGAATTTGCAATTCTCATCTTGGTAAAACTGGATGTTAGGCTAGAGCTTGTGAAGTGGTCTATTGGAAAGGCATGAACTCCGCCATTAAAGACTTCGTCAGCAAGTATGAAACATGTGGTGTAGGCAAAGGACCACATAAATAATTGTTGTATTCTCATGATGTCTCAGGTCACCCATAGGCCAGTAGACGAATGATCAGCTGCGTGCCATTGGTGAGAAAAACTACCCTCTGACTCTAGATGTTCTAGTAGCTTCACTGACCTTGATAGCATCTACAACTAAGTTTCTAAAAAGGTATTGTAAAATTGCACTTATGACTACATACAACATATATGCCAAAGGTATTGTAAAATTGCACTTATGACTACATACAACATATATGCCAAAGGTATTGTAAAATTGCACTTATGACTACATACAACATATATGCCATTTGTGTCACTGAAAATGGCCTATCATTCAACTCATCCCATATCACTGTATTTGCAGAATCTTCAGAGATTCACCACGTGACAGCCTCGCCAGGAGAGAGCCATCCCAATAGCAAGCTGAAGGTCAAAACAGTCAAAACTCTCTCTTGAGAAAAGTTGCAGAGTTAAAGTCGGACCCATATTGAGCTTTGTTGGACTGGCAAAACACACCTACAGATGCAACTAATGCATCTGCCATGTGTCTGTCCCCAGATGAACAAAAGCACTCTTGTCTACCAGAACCCCGATGAGGTCACCGATAAGGTGGCCAGCAATCTTCAAGAAGCTCGGAAATAAAACAGACAGACTTGACACCAACAATTGGTCTGCCAATGATCATCCACCGCTGAAAGAAGCGGATCTGGTACGTATCGCACCCAGAGAAAGTTTGTCAAATCATATGTGGAACAGGGGCACCATACATCATTTAGCAGACATCCAATCCTACCAAATTGACACCACCAATGACCAAGTATCGCACAGCATAATCAAAGACAACTACACCCGAGTAAGGAATCCACATTAGGTGATGCCAGTAAAGTTTTATATGAAGATATATATGAAGATAATGACTTTGAAAGTACCATACCAGCTACTTTATTGGCACCAGAAACAGTGCCAGCAGTTACTGTTAATTCATCAATGTCGAGGAGATATCCACCAAAAATATTTTATGTGTAAAGTAATGTGTGTTTTTTCCAATCCCAAAGAATGGTGCTAGAACACTTTCGGTTAGTACACACATTTAGCAGAACATTACACATGTATTGATAAGTATGTCAAAGGTAGTAGTCATAACCGTCACAAAATAGTATGTGACTGTACCTTATTTAAGGTTAGGCTACCAAAACCAACTTACGTTTTTCCTCTCTGCCCTCAATAATATGTTTGTGCTGTTCTTGAACGCATCTGCTGACGTTGTTTACACTGTTATATTAGATCAGTTACCGTTACCGTCTGCAAAAGCTTATCTTGCTTCCTTATTGTGGCCTCTGTAAATGTCCTTTTCACAAAGATAAGGTGTCAACATTTAATTGGGTGCCCACAGTGTCAATTCGATAACATAGATCTGGTACAGACAGTCACGTGTGCCAGAGGCAACAGAGAGATAACTTCATTGACATAAATTTTACATGTGTACAGTGACGCCATACAGAATATATTAATTTTGGGCAGCATCATAAACACAAATATGACATTTGTGAAGTGCAATGGGGTCTTTGGCTAATATATATATCTTAATTTTAATGACCAAGGTTTAGGCGCTGACTAGTATTTTTAGTATTTTCCTGATTGTTTTTGTACTTGTTGATCTCTATATTATGCATTAGGTAGTCTCCATAATCGAATCTATTTTGCCTGTATAAAAAGCTGACCATTAACATAGGGCAATTACCACGTCAATTCGTATGACATATGACGGCCTTTATTGCCCGTAGATCTCCTATATCCATCTCTCTAAACATAGACATATGAAGAGCCTCCGAAAGGCCCCATAAAAGACCCTGAAATATAAAAATAAAATCAATTTTGCAAGAACTCATCAAGAACAATAAATGGTCTAGAATATAACAGTTTTAAATATGTCAGGCGTTTTATCAGTGTGCATCTGGTAAACAAAATATAGATTCCTAGCAGTGACACATCAGGTCAACATACAAGACACAAAATACTTCTCAAAAGTACTTTCTCAAAGTGTAAGTTTACAAGTAGGTTTATATAATCCAACGAGAAATGATACACAAATTGATTAGTTCCCATTTGAAAAGTAACTGGTTGCATGTCAAGCTATATTCCTATATAATAACGATTTGAAAGTGTCTACAATATGCCCTTGCATCACAGCGTGTGAGATACACAAATGTTTTGCACCTGCTCTTTCATTAGTGGCTTTGGCCTACTTTTATCTGATTAGAACTCCATTTTAAAAATTGTTTTGCCACAACTCGAAAAAAATATCAACCAATTCAGGTCATGTTGAGCTCTATGAATGGCTGGACGCTGGCTGCTACGAAACTGAATATAACTTAGCCCGTCAGGTTTTAAGGTCAAAGCCATATGGTAGTTTAAAAGAGTAACTCATCTCCCCCTTATTTTATTTTTGTATACATGGAATCCCTAAGATGGTTGGGACCTGCTAGTTATCCTTTCAGCAGGCTTATACTTGTATACTGAAGTTTTGCATTGATACTTGAATTGTGACCTTGCCCAAGACTTTTCAAGTCATGACTTCTTCATTTTCTGACTTATTTCATAATATTTTTTATTTTTGTCAATATTTGAAAGGTCATAACATTAATTTGCCAATGGCCTTGGTAATAATATTGGTCAACGTTCATATTCCATCTTGCATTCTTTTATCCTGTCTGTTCATTTTTTTTATCTTGAGCTAATTTTGCGGGTATCTTGGGCTTCTTATGTAAAATCCTTTTGACCCGTAACCCCCAAAAGCATGGATGGATTTGTGTTGTTAAAACCGATGCCTAGCTAATGCGAGCAAAGTCAAACTATGGACGGTTACATGTGACCTATAAATGGCAAGGTGTAAGGTGATTTGCCACCTGAAGATTTGATTTTCATTTTGCACTTGCTGTAACTCAGTCAATTTTCATTTTAATTTCATCATGTTTGCTCAAAATGTAGGAAATATAACAGTGCATGTTTTAAGTACAGTACATTTGAAATCTAAAGATCGAAGGTAAAGAGTTTTAGATTCTTATCCAGGAGTAACTCACCCACTTTTATTCCGATATGAATCATGTTGGGCTCAGAGTGTAGGAATTCTAACAATATACATTTCTGTGCTTACGTGTGAGCTCTAAAGGTCAAAGGTCAAGGTCATTTGGCCATCTGAAAGTTTTCATATAACCATAACTTGGTCAAACTTTATCCAATTGTACTCATGTTACGCTACCTTGTACCTTGCACATATTTGTAAGTACATGAACCTCGGAATGTCCAAGGTCAAGGTCATCACCCTATGTTGGAAAAGGGTAGAACATCACAATAGGGGGCATGGGTAGGCATCTTCTCAGCCCCGAGTGCTTGCGACTGGAGACATCTAGTTTATTGATATTTGTGCTGATTATAATGCATATATTGTAGAAATAAAATTATTACAACTATACATCATCATGAGTACAAGGACAATATAGTGTAAATTTATGCATGTGTGCAGTTTGTTTGTTTATTTAGTAATTTATTTATGTCCGTTTTGTGTGCAGTGTGTTGCAAGATATTGCTATTATGGGCATCTGATTATTTAGTGTTTCTTGAAAACTCTATTCATCAATTGCAAGACATTGTCCAAAAGTGTAACATAGTGATTTGTACATTGCTTATCCAAAGGACTTGAAAACACGATTTTTTTCTCAAGATCAGCAGTTTACAAACGTGAAGTTCGTAACTTATGGATGGGCTTTAGATTGTCAGGTAGTCATACTAAGGTGATGGTGAACAAACCTTAAGTGTTAGCTTGGTAACTACATGCCGTTTTTAAGTTGATCTTTTTCTATTTTCTCATACACTATCTTCTTTATATCTATTTCCATATTACCTACGGTAAATATCACCTGGCCGTAATTTTCTTATCATTATTAGATAACACAGAAAGTATAAATTGATTGGTTCTTCTGTAAGTGTATTATTAAACGGATTCAGGTTGATTCGTGGCACCTTTGTGTCAGTGCAAGTTCACGGGCTCCATTCTTTACTACACCTTTTGGATCGTCCGTTCATATTCAATCAGAGATCCAAAATATCACCTCATAGCAAAGAACTTTATCTAATCCTTCTACATTTCATCCAAGTTTCAGAACTATCTGAGTCACGATTTTACAAAGGAAGTGCAAAACAGCAAAAACACACAAATTCGTACCAAAATTGGATAAAAATGCTGCATTACTTGTTGAACAAATTAACGTCTCAGGGTCCCCAGAAGTGTCCCTATGCAATTTCGAAATAATTCGCCAAGTTGTTTCGGAAAAGATTAAAAAAAATTGCCACAAAATTACCAAAGAAAATCACCCAAAAAGTCTTAAAATCATTTGAGCGTGCCCATTTGAACGGACTTGGTAGACAACCAACCAAGGGACATCCCCACCACGTTTGAAGTGAATCTTTTTGACGTCTTGGAGAAGAATTTGAAAATGTGAGGTTCGATTGCAATCCCCATTGAATTATAAAGTGATCAAAAGGAATGCATGCATTAGCCAGGTACACAAAACCGTTTGAACAAATTTGGTAAATACCCGCCCAAGGTACATTTATGGAAGTTGTACTGTTCAATAATTCACAAAACCCTGAGTTTTGTTCACAAAACCGTGGGTTTTGCTTTTCAAAACCCTGGGTTTTGTAGCAAAACCCTGAGTTTTGCTAACAAAACCATAGGTTTTATCACAAAACCCTGGGTTTCGTTAGCAAAATCCAGGGTTTTGTTACAAAACCTTGCGTTTTGCTCAGTTATTGAATTTGGATATCATTTTGGACAAAACCCTGGGTTTTGCTACAAAACTCTGGGTTTTGTGTACAAAACCGTGGGTTTCATGAACAAAACCCAGGGTTTTGGTACGAAACCGTGGGTTTCGTACCACACGGTTTCGTACCAAAACTTTGGGTTTTGCGCACAAAACCCACAGTTTAAGAGCAAAACTCCGAGTTTTGATCACAAAACCCTCGGTTTTGTTATTTTTTGAACAAAATCCACAGTTTTGTTCCTAAAACCCTCGGTTTAGCCAGAAAACCGTGGGTTTTGTAACACTTTGAAATAACAGAACAAAACCGTGGGTTTTGTGAGATTGCAAAACCTACGGTTTTGTGACATCACGAATCCCAGGGTTTTGAAAAGGTGCAATACCCAGGGTTTTGTAACCAACCAATCATGACAGCTGTTACTTGGTAGGCCTTGCTAGGCTACTCAACTTAAAAATAGCGTCAAACTACAAGTGGCTCAGTTATTGTGATCAATAACATCATTATTGGTTACCACGCGCAAAGTCTATCTCTTTGCGACACGATGAGAATATAAGTTATGTATTAGTTAAAGGACGAGAGGTTGTGCATCCAGTGTTCAAAATAATCCACACGCCGGCGCGAAGAGCCGCATGGACTATTGAATGCACAGCCTCGAGCTCTTTAATTTGCGTAAAACATTCGATCCGTTGCAATTAATTAACTTATCGCACGATATATGATAGAGCCCTGGAAATTTTTGTAGAAATAGCGTTTTCGGTCCCATTCTTCAACCATTATTGTCTGAAATGTTCAACAGTTATTGGTTGCGGTCATCTTGGCTTCGACTGGCGTGACCTAGATGTGAGGGAGTAAACAAAGCCGCGTGGTCCGACCACGATAGAATATGAAAACCTTATTTCGCACCGTATACTGGCTAACGTGGCCACATGCTTAGCGTGATAGACTGCCAGTCAAGAGGCGGCTGGATCGATACCCATTGAGTCCTTTTAAATTTTTTAATTAATTAATTTAATCGAGAAGAAATTTTGGACTTGGACATTCTCAATGTTGAAGTTGTTGGTTCTGGTAAAAGAACAATACTATGACGCCAGAAAATGTCTAACTGCCTCATCGTTTGTTGTGTTTGTTTATCAATTGGTAGACGTGCGTGTGTACACTGAACCATTCGACAGTTTATGAAAAGGTGCCAGGCTGTCTTGGCGTTATTTCCAGTGCCTGTCAACAAAAAAACTTGCACACAACTTAGTAGTGGGAATAGGTAGTTTGTATGGGGGTAGTGGCTGGCAAAGGGACATGCCGTTACAGGCGGGGTTTTCACCTTTCCAGTTGCAGAGCTCCCGGGGAAGAGCTTTAGTATCTATCACCACAGCTGACACAGAAATAGATGCAAAATTCTGAATGGTGGGAATGAAGGTGGAGTTAAAGAATACCATGTAACAATTTAAGAATTAGTCGTGTTGAGATAATTATCACCACGATGTGATGTGGCAGTCGTTATGTAATCAACGGTCGCATAATTACTGCAGGCAGCGGCACAACGTACGGTGGATTTTAACGACGCGGCAGATCAGAGGCCTTATGCTGCGAAAACTTCAGCCCGTTCGCCCGGGCCGGTCGCACGGTCCCAGAAACTGAAAATCAGTCTTAATCTATTAAATTTCTTAAAATCACATACACGTTATACATCTTACATGTTTTTTCTTGTAGTACCTAAAATATGAGCTCATGAAGTGCACACAGTGATAAAATACACGAGATTTTAAGTCGCGAATCGATGGAAATTTTCCGATATCCGCCATCTTAGCATGATATTGGTTTATAGCAAGTTCAGAAAGCAAGCCGTGTTGTGAGTGGTTGGCATATCCATATGACCAATTTGGCGGTAAAACACAAAACCGTGGGTTTTGTGACGTCACGAATCCCAGGGTTTTGCGAATTATTCAAAACCGTGGGATTTCTGACGTCAGAAAACCGTGGGTTTTGCAAATAATTGAACAAAACAACTGCAAAACCCAGCGTTATCAGGACAAAACTCACGGTTTTGAAACAAAACCGTGAGTTTTGTGAAAAGATTGGATAACAAAGCAAAACCCTGGGTTTTGTTACAAAACCCAGAGTTTTGTGAGCAAATCCCTGGGTTTTGTGGCAAAACCTTTGGTTTTCCAAGCAAAACCCACGGTTTGGTCTACAAAACCCTGGGTTTTGTGACAAAACCCAGGGTTTTGTGTCTATTATTCAACACAAATTTAAAATTCTGATATTTGCTCTGTTATCCTGGGTAGTGTACAAAACCCAGGGATTTGCAAGCAAAACTCAGGGTATTCTTACAAAACTCACGGTTTTATGTACAAAACCCTGGGTTTTGTACCAAAACTCTGGGTTTTGCTTACAAAACCCAAGGTTTTGGTACAAAACCCAGAGTTTTGTATTACAAAACCGTGGGTTTTGTGAACAAAAACTCAGGGTTTTGTGAATTATTGAACAGTACAACTTCCATATACATTGGCATCCAGTTTGAAATTAACCTGTTTGGCCGTTTCGGAAAGGAAGTAGAAAAAGTGGACAAACGGATACATGACGTACGACTGAGCCTCATAACGGCTCAGCCAACTGTGAAGTTTTAGTTAAGCTAAACAAAGTCCGTGTATTCAAGGCTGCAAAACATGCTTAAGGGTTTCCTGCTAGTTACACCTTTATAAATTCATTAGGCTTTTTAAGGATTTTAAAAATTATTTTTGCCAATGTGTCATGTGTGATGAATTAAAGTATAGGTATAGACGTGATGACTGACTGGATTGGACATGAAGCATAGTGACATTTTGTTTCGTTTCATTTCTTTTCGAAGTATGTATGTTTGTATGTTTGTTCAAACCGCAGGGAGGGTGCGGCACTACTGTAACAGCTTACATAACAGTCAAACCTAGGGAATTTGTCGAACATTCTCCAACTTCTCAGAAAATTGCTTACCGGCCCACGAGACGTTAAAATGAGGTCGCACTGCAAAACTAAAACGTTGGCAATCAAGGCATCACGTGAGACGGTGCAGAGTAGATATTTCATGACATAATATATTTGAAAGATGTTAAGGGGCAATCCTTGCCTCCCCCCCCCGTACCTGGTGAAAATAAAATGCGCTCTTTTTGATAGCTGTAGACTTTTTTGTCGATTTTATGGATGAAAGCAGGATGCTGCATGCGGGCAAGGTCTTGTTAACGCTGTTGTAGACACTCACATACATGCCTCGAAATAGGATAAAGAAGAGATATCAACATAATCATAATTTATGCCTACTTGTTAAGTCACGCTGTATCACCAACAGTGCAGAAGGTTATGTGCTTTGTTTTTGAAAGTCGTGGATAATGAAACTTGCGTTAGTGAAGTTTATAACTAGGGATGTTACAAGGTACATGTAGTATGCAACAAAGCTACACTAAGTTGAACGGATTTCAACAACCAATTAGAAACAGCAAGGGTAGGAGCAAGGTAGAACGGAACACAAGCTAGGCTACCTTGTCTGTACCAGGGCCATTTTCAAATTAATATGGGCGCAAGTACTGAATACATTTTTTAGAAAAGGGAAAAGAGGGTCATTCATCGGTAGCAAGGGACCAACACGTGGGACAACAAGGGCAAAGAGGGAGATAGCTTAATACGATCCAGTCATGTCATGGTATCAACAAATCATGTTGCGGAGTTGGTACTAGATCGTGTTCCAACAAACCAAACACAGGCCAAGTCTAGTTTGGTATTGTTGAGTTTGTAAATAACTCCATATGTAAATTACATACACATTTAAGATTTCACACCCTTTGGTACATCCAGCGTAAGAGTTGAAATGACGTGTTTTACTGCTGTAGATAACATAACTTATGTCTACTCAGCATGAAATGATTTTGTTGTTGACCGGGCTCGTATGCACGAACCCTCATTTTACCACATATCAATAGCCTAGCCACTTGTTTCATTGTTCAAAGTGATGAATAAGCCTAATGATAAAATTGAACACATAGGCATACCCATTTTAACGTTATATACACCGCGACTATATTGTACTTTGTAGGCGTAATAAATTTTTAAAGCGACAGACTTGCTTATTTTGAAACAAATTCCCAATTTTTCTTAGGGGTCAATCATCAGTTTGTGTCCATATCCGGGTCCTTTCTCGCATCATAATTCAATTCACGATTCTATCTCCGTAACAAACGTTTGGTAGGTAAGTTACATGAAGGGTTACTTTTCTTTTCTTTAAATTTTGTAAGCGCTTTTCGGGATTCCTCCAAAATCACAGTCAAGCGACTTAAAATATATCATGCAGATGTTTTGCCATGGTTAAGTATACGAATAAATGTGTAATGAAGAAGTGAAATCCATCTGCATTGCGTGTATGAGCTTGCGCTTACAGCCTGCAGGGATTTGAACCATGCAGCACGTCTGAGCATATAGTCTGCCGGCGTTGACAAACATTTGGTGCAAATGCCTGTCAAGCCCTGCTGGCTATAAGCTCATACGTGCAATGTTAATGAAGCTAATTGCTCATTTTTATATTTTCCTTTTGTTACACGCTTAACCGCGATTTAAAAAAAAAAATCCTTTTCCTGCTCATCATTCGGAGATGATTCATGCTAAAAATTGACATTAGATGGCGTAAACAAACACGAGAGTCTAGAAAATTAGTTCACACGTCAATAAGAGATATGTATATTAGTTTCCCTCCATAACTGCATACCTGATTGCCAAGTCTCGATTGGCGGGATATGGCGAGATGCGGGTCGGTACCTGTGGGGACAAGCGGGATATTACTAATATTTTGGAAATAAAGAATACTTATTAAAGGGCAGGTCTCGGAAAATATAAACATGCTTGAAACAACGTTTTTGTTGCCCCAGACGTAAGATCATATATAAAAATAACAATAATGAGGTACATTTGTTACACATAATAGGCCTATGTGTAATTGTTTTTTTTGAGCTTTCAAACATAGCGCCACCGAGGATGTCCGAGAAAATTTCAATCGGGAAGATCCACTTTGGTGACGTCACAGCGGGAACACGTTTGTGAATCTGGCATTCGACCTGGGCAGTCCCGGCCATTTCGTGATAGGACACACATTTTTGTCTCGACTCAAAATTTTAGATTATCTCTAAATTTTATGCGCGAAATATCGGTTTTGGCACCAAATTGATTTTTCAGACCTAGCTTATTATTTTTGTCACTGCTATGGCCCATCGCTCTGTGGTAATGGTGGTGTGGTAACACCAACAAGACGGGCCGAAGGCCTTGCCTCGGAGCGGCATGGAACAGGTTTGCGGTCGACTGGAAAGACGCCTCCGATTATAATTTAAAGCGTGCTATGTGCTACATGTATATATTTTGAAGACTCTATGTTTGTTGGTGGTATGATGAAGGATGCTGGGTTTCGATACCACATCGACATTATTCCTGGTGCTAGGCCTATGCCCTCAATACAGCCACAGGCACAGCCAACCCATGAGCAGTTGGCCAGTGTCCTGAGTCCTGGGACCCAAGAGAGGTCGTGGTGCTTCTGCCACAAAGTTGACTCCCGAGTCCAGACGTCGACGCGTGATCACGGCAGTGGAGAAACTTGGTAGACTAGAAGCCGTGTACGTTTTACATGATATATTCTAAAACGTTTGGAATTTTTATACCTGTTTACTCTTGGTCAACATAAGATAATCGTCCGGCCTTGGGCCATAATCTGTATGTATGCACTTCCCTGAGTGATTATTTTATTCATTGACCGTATATTAGGCCTAAGCTTCAGTGGACTTTTTTGCAATTGTGCAATGAAAACAGCAAGGGTTCATGAAAAAAATCCACAGATTGAAGTGGATTTTGGAAGTGTTGATTCAACATTTTCATCATTTTTAAACTTGAATATCCGTATGCATGCACGGAGCAAGTTTTCACACTCTATCAATAAGAGGACATTCACCACTCAACCTTGCTAAGAGGCATGTTACTCCTATTAAACTGACACGTTCAAATACTCTTTCATAAAATGGATCAATGAAATTCTCTTCCAGAATTATATGTTGTGTCTGCCCCCTCTCTGTCATCTTTCAAGAAGAGACTGAGATCCCTGATAAATAACCAAGAGGGATAAATTTACTTCATTCTTTCCCAGTACACCTCCATCCCTATGAAAAAGTAGAAGCACCGTTCTGTTTTGTTTTGTTTTGTTTTTTTCACAAAAAAGAAGTACTGAATAAGTTTGTTGCTTGTTTGGTTCTTTTATTGATCTGATGTTAAGAATATATATATATATATATATATAGTGCATGTACAGTATTACACTAAATGCAGCGTGTAAGTTCAACAATTTGCAAAACACTTCTGCGTGTTCTGTGCATGTACATTGTATATGCATAAGGTAGTTTAATGCAAACTGAAAACATTCAAACACATATACAGTGGTACCTGCTGTATGCAACCACTCCTGTGAGCAGCCGAATTGCTTTTTGTGGTCACTAGGCTCGGACATAGATGTCAATTTCTTTGTAAAATTTACCTGTGGTGACAGGCCACTTTTTCTTGGTAGAAGGGGTGGCCACATACAGCAGGTACAACTGTATATTATCCCATCGTTCAGCATTTGCCATCTCATATCAAGTTTTCCTGCTTAACAGACTCCAGTGGTGTGCATAAGACTACCTTGCTACTCCGAACTCTGTACACTGCCAGTTGAAAAATGACTCGCGGTCCTACTAGATGAAGTGCTGTGAAGGGCATCTTTTGAGTCCTGTTACATTGAAGTCCACCAGCTATGGCTTCACCAATCCGTTGTTTAGTCAGCAGTTAACTGCATTATTTTCTAAAATGCCCTCATGCAACATTTGAATTCTTGTACAAAGCTGCATTTGATGAGCCCCACAGCTAATTTGTGAAATTTGTACGTAGTCGTGGATATGTTGATACGCTGCATGGGGATCTCAATTTTTTATTCATCATGAGTGATAATTTGAAACAACTTTCAATTTCAATGACATCTCTTTTTTCTTGCAATTAAAACTGGTGTCATCAAACGAAAATAAAAATATAATGAAAAAAAAAGTAAATTTACGGTGCCGCCCAGTGTGACCAAGTGCTTGCCATGGCAAGATATTTTAATGGTTGCTTGTGTTTAAGAATCATGGACATTTAGTTTTTCTTTCTCTTGCTGACAGCCATTTAGGCTACTAGTTGAGTGATACGTCTTCCTTTGGTTTGCTCATAGCAATCTATGCTATTTATTAAGTATTCCTACTCTTTGTTCATTCACTCTGGCAGATCCCACAAAATTCCCTCTATTTTCAGATCATAAAATCCAGTTGGAACAAGCTACAAGACTGCAAAATAACTGCTATCTTTACTTCTCCACACCATTCTTATTCCTTGTTCTCTTTTTTTTCTTTCTTTCTTTTTTTTGATATTTCTCATCAAGATGATAGTAAATGAGAGGCACACGTGATTTTGAACTAATAAAACTGTTGTGGATTTCCACCAGAGTAGGGTATGCCAGAGACAGCGAAATACACAAGTGGTGTATTCTTTCCTGCACAACATCTGACTTCATCTACACTGTAAACAGATCTTGGGAAACAGTGTATTTCACCTAAAACACAACAAGAAGTTTCATCATTTATTGACCATTTATTCATCATTTAGTGGCAACCACCTTATACCAGGACAATGATATATTCCACCTCAGCATGAGAATTTCGAATCGCTTGCCTTTGGGGTAGGTAACCGGGCATTCTGCTTTTACAACCAGACTTTAGATATGGGGGCAAGTGAAATACTGTATCATACTTGCCTTGATGACAAAATTGAAAAAAAAAGTGGCTGAGCCTTGGGCTTACATGACACACTCAACTCAGCTGGTAACTTCAGTCTTGATACTTATCAGCCATATGCATGTTCCATGCTTGCACAGTGTTAACATCATTATGGTCTAAATGATATTGTTCTTTGTAGGTAAACACTTAAAATTGTTAACTTCCTCCATCTGATGTAAGCCGGCTGGATTACATAATGCCACATGGCAAGAGCAGGACACAATCTTTCCACAGTTGACTATAACAAAGCTCACTGACAAATTCCAAAACTTTAACATGCCACAGTTTCATTAAAAGTTAATGTACCCTCACCATATTGTCAAATCTACACGTGCTTGTGCTAAAGAAAATCTAGCAAAGTTTTAGAGAGTTCTGTGTATATTTTTAGACAAGAAGCTGAAAACAGCCTTAACAAACAAAACTTCATTAAATAGTAGCAAAAAAAAAAAAAAAAAAAAAAAAGAGTATGACCACCTGCTAGCCAAAATGAGAACTAAGTGACCCCTGAAGACCCTACATGCAATATCAAACAAATTGGGCACGTGGTTCTTAAGTAAATAACTTCTGATTTTTTTGGTCCCCAAAATTATTCAACAATCCGTGAAAAATAGAAAAAATGTTGGCTCCTCATCTTGTTTGTACATTTGGTAGAGGCCGACCTTGTGAACCTTCATGTGTAAAATGAGACTTAAAAAGCATTCCACAAAACCGTTTTTGAGAGGTGGAAAATGTAAAAAGTTAACGTATATGCAAATGGATGGCATAAACTCTGCATACGGACAAGTCAGCAGAGCTAAAAACCATAAATGGCAAAAACTAACATGAAATGTATGTATAAGGCAAAGTATGCTGAATGGCTAGTTTCTGGTTGGAAACACCAATTACATCCAATGAATTGGGCTGAAAAGGTGCCCTTTCAGGACAGGTGGTCTCTCAATGGAGTGGTCCTGAAGACAGGGACAACTATGTACTTGCAATCTACAATCTCGGTTCAAAATTGTGCAAGGCAGTGTATGCCTCACATATAGCGGTACATTAAGTGTACATGCATCAGGTGGTTTGCTACAATATACATATAGTACCCGATACCGTCTTCACTGTCAGCATTAAGTGACCCCTGTTGTTCTAATCATTGAAGGTTGTCCCTATAATAGTGGCTTGCATGTATTGCACATTGAACAAGAAACAGCTGCAAGTTTCATGCCCATCTTGGTACATCAGACTATCTTGGGGCATAGAACTTGTCCCCCAGCAGACTCAGCTGGTGATATTTCTGATGTGTGCTTTGGCTGATTATTGTCCCATGATCCAGTTCTAATGCTGCAAAAAAAAAAAAAAAAAAAAAAAAAGATTAGCTGTAGTTACCATGGTAACAGATTACAATACACCAGGATTCCTATGCTGCTACCGACAAATACGATTCCTGATTGTTGTGTAACTTGTGATTCAAGTTTGGTGAAAATTTAAAAATGGAACTGGAGCTATCTACATTTATATCTGAAAGTGTTGGTTTAATTATACTGCATTATGCTAGATTCAGTTTGTGTATCAAGATCTAATTCCATGCCCGTCTGTAATGTATGACTAGCCCTGTTCAAACTGTAAGGAAAAACCACTCTGTGTCTATAACCATTATGTAGTGTGAATAAAACACTGTGTACAGCGAGTCGGCAAATGTAATTACCTTCAGCCAAAGCCAGCTAAATCAGTGTTAAACTTTGCAGTCAAACAATGGCTTCCTATCCCATCGTCAAATTTTGAAGCATAATTTTTTCTTTCAGCCACTGAGTGGTTGTTGGATACAGCATTAATCCACTTTGAATTTTTAGGCCTATCAAAGAGGTCACGGTGACAATTGTAACAGTTGCATGTATAGATCTGTGTATTCAGTCTTTTCAGATGAATATACAAGGCAGTGTCAGTAGTGACAAAATTCTGTCCTGGCCCGGGTGATTGGTCAAGCTTTCTATTGATAATTACGCACCATTGTACATACATCTTACTCTTAACCACCAAAGGCTCCAGAAAAGATGAACGCTACATGTAGTTTCAACTACACATGATTCATATTCTCTAACCTGTGAATGTTCGAACTTAGTAAGTAAGTTATAATATATGATATATTAGGCCTATGCCTATGGGACTTGTGACAAAGACGGCGAAGCTGCCTCGCGGCCGCAGCCGCTCGAGATTTCAATAATTATTAATGGGTTTCCAGCGACAGTGCTGTTCAATGCAACGGTTAACACTGACATTTATCGTCGACTGGGCCACCCTGCACTCTCCTCAGTCCGTGATTAACTAGGCCTAAGTATCAAAACTTGCGCTTCATCATTTGTTCATGGCTTCACTGAGCATGCTGAAAGTATCAAAATCAAAACAAATAAAATTACCAAGGAAGGTTGTCCTCTCAGCCCTCGCACGGATGAGGATCGTTGGCTGGTTGGGCCGCTTCCGTCTGCCAACCTTTTGCTAGGGCTTTGGGCCAATGTTCGGTTCGTTGTTTTCTCTCTTCAATCTTGTCCACATAAAAAGAAAACCTCCACTTCGACATCGATCTTGTAGTTGTACTGTAGTTGTGTGCCATCTTGTGCAAGTGAAACGAGTTCCCTATGTGACGTCATGCGCTTCGCGGATCCCGATTCAAAGTTTTTCATAAGAAATGGGTAAAATAGACAGCAGCTGCTTTTTCGAGACCTGCCCTTTAAAGGGCGATGATTTTTTTTATATATGGCTCGGGAAGTATTAAATGAACACCAATTTGGCATTTGTAAACTTAAATTTCTCAAAAAATGCTAATTTTGTGAGAAATGAACATATGGCCCTGTCTGTGACAGTGATGTGACCCGCACGTCCCCCGTGATCGCCTGGTGTCAAACCCGTGCTTTGTGGCGGGAAATTAATGTGCATACGACGTATTCAGCTTTAATTTTTTTTGCTTCACACGTGTAATGTATAAACCAAATTTGTACGCTTTCAGGATTTAACGACTAACAAGAACAGTTAACAGGTGGCTTGCGGCTTTTACGAATGGGGAGCCGTGAGAAAGTAAAAGTACACAGATAGGTTGCATTTGCTGCTGCTATTCTCCTAATGCTAAACACCAAACCGTATGTAAATATATTGTGGAATGACCACACATGCGCCGATGAATTTATGAGAAGGCACGTGGGCGTAGTGGATCCAACATTGAATCTCGTTTTGCAAATATCAATAATAAGGACTTCATGGCCATTTGCTAGTACACGTGTTGTGGTTTCTCTGGAAGTCCGAATTGCCCCTCCAATTTTTCCTTTGATTTTGATAAAACTTACGTCACCTTGACATTGAAGCCACATACAATATTGTTTGAATCACGTCACAGGTGATGCTGCTTTGCTACTAACTTATTTCTTGCAAACTTCCATAGGTACTCATGCAAATTAACAAATTAACAAAAAACAAAAAAAACCACCCCACCCCCCAAAAAACCCCAAAACACCCCACGAGTCAAGTCAACCGGCACAATCTTTCTATAGACACAAGTTGTCTTTTTGGGGCCAAAAGTTACAAATTGACAAAAGAGTAGAAAGATGCTACCTTAAGATATTGGACAAAAACATAATTGCAGCTATACGCTTCAAATTAATTAAGCCAAGTATTTGGCTTATTTCATGAAACCGTTTAATTCAAGAATTGTATGTAGGTCTATACAAACAAATGTTCTTGTTTGATGCCGATTGGCGCACTCCAGAAATTGAAGTTAAGCATTTTTGCAATAGAGACGATGATGTGCGTGGAGTGACCCAAGTTATGCTGTTCAATGTTCAGTTTTCGTGTAGGACATCGGTGAACCTGAAACAAAAATAATCAATGCAGAAGCTTGAAGTTTATATTGATGTATATATACTTCTTGTATTTAGGCGGGAGGCTTTAATTTGTGTAAGGGAAAACAGGAGAATTCTCATTTATGTCAGCAAAACGGTAGAGTTAGAGCCCCTATAACTTTCCAAGATCGAGAATTTTTAATTCATTTATTCATATTTATTATAGCCCGTTTTAATTGCCAGTGGAACGTATGCTGATAAAGAACAAAGTCAGATTATTTCACGTTTCTGTATTTACATATAAAAAACAGGCTGTGACAGTCATGGAGAGTGCAAAACATGAAAAACGAATTTCTGTTATTGATGTTATAAAAGTGTTGCAGAACATTTGATTTTTTTTTTTTTGGATAAATCGGCACTTGTATAGAAATGACCAGATAATAAGGTCATTTTTCAAATTATTGCGAGTAAATAAAGTATTTACCACAGAACCACTTTCTAGTAGTCATTACCCTATTCCGCAGTCCGAACTCTTTACTCTCCACAAGCTAACCTGCCAGTGTCTAACCTATATACATGTGGAAGTACGATTGTCCATTTTTCACACGTTCACCTCTAGAATTTTGAAATAGGTTGTATAAGCCCAAATAAATTAGAGGATCTTCAGCGGGTAACTACTCAGAACATGTTTCGGAGCCTGTACCCGTACATGTCTCTATGAGCAGCGACTCCTTGTCTAAGCTAAATATTCAGCACAGACAATTGTAACCCACACAATAATGAATAAATATGAACACGGCAAATGATGAATATCTAAATAAGTGAAGTTTTGCTTATAAATGCAGAGCTTCATTATGAATGCAGAACACAATTATTAAATGGTATAGAACAAGTTCAGATAAGAATAATGTGACCTTCCCCTGAACTAGTACGTACCCTTTCTAGCTGTATAGGAGACATTAATCCAACCACTTGCCAGTGCGTAACTTTTGTTTCTTCGGGGACCCCTGATTTTGTCCCAGACGGAACATTGCAGGCAAATTATTATTGCGTTCTCTAGAAGCAACTGTTTCGGTACCACAAAGAAGAGTTTCGTGGGAACCCCACAAATTTTGAGGATACAAAATAATATTTTCACCCTATGTACCTACGCAGGCTCAGTAAATTAAAATCCGCGTACGGTGAGCAAACTATAGAGACCAAGGTTCCATGGTCTTCAGAGGACCGAGTGTAATGCTTTCACAATTTGAACAGACCCAGTCATGAAACTTTCATTTTTTCAGTGATTAATCGTAAGCACTACACTACTGTAACTGTCTTGTCTCTCTGAGAGGCAACACTTTAAGCTCTGACACTTTAATGATAAAGGCATTATGTGCGTAAATTTTAACACAACGGTGAATAGAACCAATCACACCAGAATCTGTGTATTCTGAGGCCTGCTCTGATATGCAGCCATCATCTGCTGATGCACGAAACAAACGAAATGCCGTCATAATTAACACTGTACTTTGTAGATGGAATGATGATAGAACAATGAAATGGATGGGCCTGGAATCACTACTAGTCCTATCAGTGGTCCACTTGCCAGTGCAACACAGTCACCGTAAATGTGGCCCACATAGTATATGCCTCTACTTTTAATTTCAACGGTAAACATGGGGAAATATTTTAGCCCACCTGTCGTGCATAAGAGGACAAAACGGAACCACATGGGATTCATTCTGTACTTTGGAGGGCGTATCATCGTGTAACCATGATACTCCCCTTTCCAGTTACCGAAACAAGAAATTTTTTTTTGCAAGTAACACCCGCATGTGCTGCTTGCTAAGGCCAGTTTTCCTAATCGTCCTCATCGTCGTCATCATCACCATCATCATCATGCATGCATCAATCAATCAATCAATCAATCAATCAATCAATCAATTACCTATTTATGTCTGTGTGCAAACAGACCTATTGTCTTTCTTTTTTCTTTCTTTCTTCTTTCTTTATCTATCTATCTATCTATCTATCTATCTATCTATCTATCTATCTATCTATCTATCTATCTATCCATCTATCTTTTTGTTTATTTTCCTCGTATTCGAAAAATTATCTACCGAATCAAGAGGTGTTGAGCTCTATGGACAGTTGGACTCAGGCGACACATAAGATACACTTTAACTTACTCCGTCAGGTTTGAAGGTCAAGGTCAAACAGCTGTTAGAAAACAATAACGCGATTCCTTCCCTCCCTCCTACCAAAAAATATATATGTGCTAAATCTTAGAGATGGCTGGGACCTACCAGTCATCATTCTAGCAGGACTGTACTTGTGTTGTGAACGCTTGCGCCTGATATTTCGTTTGTGACCTTGACCTATTATATTTTCAAGTCCATTACCAGTCTAGTTTTTTAAATTGTGAATATTTGGAAGGTAATAATTGCCAATTACCTAAGAAACAAAATCGAACAATCTATCAAATTTATTGTTATCATGTGTAATTAATTTGTGCATTGACCTTAATTAGCGGATGTACGTTACTACTTAAGGAAAACATATTTTGACCTGTAGCCTGAAACTTTTTCATGGATTTTGATGATATTAACCTTGTTGCGTAGCCCAATTCAATGCAAAACTGTGCTCATTTACATACGACCTCTAAAGGTCAAAGGTCTAAGTCTTCTCGCCGTGTGGCGGTCCGAAGCTTTTCACTGCACATACGGTCATTTCAACTTTTTAAACATCATAACTCCAAAATTAATTACCCCAGCAGTTCAAAGAGACCATCTATGAAAAGTTTGGTTCTCTCAACACATAATGCCAATGAAACATATAGAGCCAGAGTTGCAAAATGGGGATACTATTACCTCTTAACCCCTCATTTTTTCATAGGCACACATCAGCACATGGCATTTATTTAAAATGCAACATCGGCGTATATTTCAGTTGTGATACATTCATGTTTTGTGTCTGTGCAACATGGATTAGCAATTTGCTCATTTGTTGTAAATCATCTACTTAAAAAAATTGCCGTAAGAAGGGTTGACAAAAAATCGTATTCTCTTGGATTTTAGGGTCGAAGCATTTTAAATGACATCTAACTGATGCAGACTCACAAAACCGAAGTATTTCTATTATATTAATTTTAATGTTTTTTTTATGAGAACCAATACATGAAACACTTCCCTACGAAGGGTTTGATTGTAACTTTTAGTAGTGTCCGCCAATGTGATCAAAGCTACACTTAAACTAGAAGAACATAGGAAATGTTAAAATTTTAAAACGTGACCTTTTTGTATGAGTTTAGGCCAAAATCTGCAAAACTCATCCTTTAATCATAAATATGAATTGATCCAACAATATGTAAGAAATCCTGCCAAAGTAGCATTATTTTCTTTACAGGCACTACAAACATGAAGCAATGCTTACCTACTGCATGGTGTAGTTTAACACACGCTTCCTTCACCAGGGGTGCTGCTGTAAAGTCAGGATTTTGAGAGGTTATGGTGAATTTCACAAGCTTTGTATCACCTTGTTTCACAGCCACACACCCCTGAAATGTGGTCTGTATGGTATTATCACTGCGTGGTGTGTGTACACAGCTTCCATCTGTAACCTGGTTCCAAGTGACATTAGAGCTGGGTCTAGAAGCTGTAACGTATCTCAGTGTTGTGGTGCCAGTTGTACTGATTGTGATGCCGCCTGTGGTACAGTCAGTGTCTCTCTACCATTTCCATATGACAGGTTAAACGCACTTGGAGGTACTGTGAAAGAAATGACAAAAATCAAGGCCGTATAACTTTCACGGATTGAATTATTATTCTTTTCCTGCCAAAATATCTCACCTGATCACGAGGCAGTGATGACAATCAGCCACCTTGATGTGGACAATCAGTGGATTAGCAAGCTGGCCCTAACATTCTTGGGAATATTCTGAACATATGGCATCATAGCAAGCTCAGTGTGTGTTTGGAGAACAGGACTGTCACTTGCTACACTGTCTTAAACTTTATCCGAGTTACTAGTTTGACAAGATCGACATATATCATTATGATTCATACAGAAATCTGTCCTTATATTCGGATACTTCCTTGTTGAATGATGTAGGCCAATGAACACCTGTGCAAATATGGATATCTCGTATGAGCAAATTCATTGCTATATAAAAAAGACAACGTCATTATTGACGAAACTATATAACCATAAATTTGTGAGAGTAAAGCTGATCATTGCAATTAATCGTGAAATCAGTGGATAAAATGATGATAGTCATAACAACAAGATACCCTTTTAATGTTGTTTCCTTTACCACATCTATGATGATATGACTAACTAAATTTCAGATTTTGGAAATATACAAAGCGAATTTGGCAACACAATTTTCAAATATGCCAGCCACGCGCGGTAATGTCCTTTGGAGCACAGACATTAAGATCTTGCGATGCTTCGTCTTAAACTGAGTCAACAGCTATCGTTAGCACACTTGAACCTGGGTCATTACTGATATGCGTAATTTTGGTTGTCATTAGCACTGAGATATTTAAAAATAGGTCCTCTGGTATGCTGCATATTATTTCCAGATTGAGTTCAGTGTGTTTATGTACATTCACGAGTCACCACTCTCCTAATTGCATCTAGGCATCAAGGAACATATTGCATGGTCACATCCAATAAAAAGTTTCATCTTTATAACTGTCCGATGATTTAATTACTTACTTGCCAAAGTAAGTTTAGGACATGGAACAGATAGTGTAGCTTTCCTTGCAGGAAGGAGATCACATTGGTAGGTGTCTTCGTCTAACAGGATCGAATCATGTATACACATATCATGAAATCCTGATCTTACTACAACGCCATCCTTTGTTGTAACATTCCTTTCATAAAATTCTCCAACAGGTTTACTGAAACTTGGATTATCTGGCACATGTATGTAAACTGCATTTCCAGGTTGACCTTTTCTCCAGTAAATTAGAATAATCGTTGTATTGGATGGCTCATAAGCACACCTTAATATAGCCCTTCCACCCAAATGTCCATATGTCTGCT
Source organism: Hermodice carunculata (assembly GCA_964020975.1). Classification (NCBI taxonomy): domain Eukaryota; kingdom Metazoa; phylum Annelida; class Polychaeta; order Eunicida; family Amphinomidae; genus Hermodice; species Hermodice carunculata. The sequence continues at coordinate 36,048,098 of OZ026624.1, read as the reverse complement.
CACATGTGGCGTTTATTATTTCAGCAAACACAGTGTCTAGAAAAACAAAAAGACAGACAGACAGAGAAAGAGTGAGAAGGAATAAAAATACGAAAACCGTACTTTGAAGGGATGGAGTCACGATACATGGAAACATGAAAATGATCTTTTGTTTGAAGCATATTTTGTCATAAAGTTACACACTTGGGATGTCCCCTTCTTGTGTTCAGTTTTAACATTAATGAATTACGATATTTCAACGGCAAAGCCACACTGATTATGGTGATTAGGTATGTATAAACACACACACACACACACACACACACACACACACACACACACACACACACACACACACACACACACACACACATATATATATATATATATATATATATATATATATATATATATATATATATATATATATATATATATATATATATATATACTATTGACAAGTATCTCTGAACTGGTCATGTTCATATGTACAATGTCCCCCTCTATACTCTGTATCAAAAACGTTTTAGCAAACCCCATGCCTTAAGTGCCACTACATCTGGGCTAAAGGTCCTTAAACTGTCACAATGTAAGGTAACTAGAGGACTGTGTCAGTCATGTGCTCAGTAGACCTTGGATGCACAGACTTCAATGATCCTGCAGCTTCAGATTTACGTCATCGAACATGTGCAAGTACGTAATGTACTGGATCAATAATTCTCCAGTGACCACTTAAAATAATGGCTGATTAGTTGACTGTTTGACGTTCTTTTGGAGGACCATCACAATTTGCAACATCAGTCTTCACACACACACACACACACACACACACACACACACACACACACACACACACACACTTTTGCAGTCATCATTAGTAAAAGAAAATGTAGACAGTGAAGCCTATTTGAAGCGGGTTTGACAATTCCCCTCACACCGAAAACGTACAGTACAGTTTTCACAATTGTGATATTGTGAGGTCTTAGCATGACACCAAGGATATTTGGAGCATGCAGACATGTGCTACAATTCTAAGTGCGCTCAAGTCTGGTGTGCATGTGATAAATCATGCATAAACCTTTTCGTAGTCAGAATAAGAGTGAGTTAATAGCATTTCTCGGCATAATGTGCCCAACATGCACCGAGGAAAGTTATTGACCTGAGGCATGCAGGTGCACATCCAAACATTCAAAATCTGTATCCAAATTTGGAAATAGAGGCATATTTGACACAGCTTCTTTTATGGTTTCATTAATAATTCATTTTAAAACATTGAAGCCATTTACACATATCTCTGGAAAAAAATCATCGGCATCTGAGTAAGTGGCTTATGGTTGGTGCAGTTTCTGATCTACTTACTTGATTTCATTTCAACTAATTTAAGACAATTGCAGGCATTTAACCTTGCAAATCCACACTGACCTGGTACCATGATCCAGTAGTATACCACAAATGCCGCTGTCCAATAGCATCTTTTGGTTGTAAGCATGCTTAGGGTACACGGTCCTCTGAATGATGTAGGTGTCTGTAAAAGAATTCTCACTTGTACTTTATTCTGGAGGGAAACAAAATCCTTTACACATCATTCATTAAAAAATTTCATTTGCACCCCCAAACAAGAAGACGGTGTCAGTCCTGTGTTCAGCTGACCCTGCAAGCACAGATATAAATGGCCCAGCACTCCCTGAAAACGTAGTCCTGCGACCTTCAAAGGACATTCCCTGGCTAGCCCTCCCCTGTTTTGTTTTTGAAAAAGAAAGTCTGAAAGCATGCAATCTGGTGCCTTACAAGGACAATTCAAATTAACATTTTACGGCAATGTTTGCAAGTAATTCTGCAGATATAATAGGCCTTATATACAATGATGGCAAGGGACCGTCCAAAATTGCAACATATTCACTTATTACCTAAAAAAAAAAAAAAAATCGGTATTCTAAAGACTTTCATGCTTTGTGGAATTGATTGAATATAGTGACAACTATAGTCTATATATATATTTCATGTTCGGAACGAGCGGGACTCGAACCTGCAACCTTTGGCACCAGTCGCCTAGCTATATTATAAACTATATTTTGTAGATAACAATGTTTGATCCTGATAATTGATGCTGAATGTCTTGAAATGTTCTTTGCATAACCTGTCTTGATGTATCCTGGTGTACAAAGGTATCTGCATTTAGTACTTGAACAGGATCACACCATGATTTAGCAATTTTGATCATAAATGTGGGATTTGGACTGTAATGTTTAGCTGTGCTAATTTGGTCTTACTGAGCTCCATGGTTGCATCTGCACAAATCTATTCCAGCTGACTGAATGGGGATTACATTCAGGGGTTGATGGGAAGAAAGTGTTAAAATGCAAAGTGACACCTGGTGGAAGGTTGATCTCTGCCATTTCTGGGTAGTACACACATGACCCCCTCGTGCCAAATACTCTGATAACTCTCTATTGATAGAAGAAGGAAAACCACAAATATATTCACTTCGCGGAACAAAGAACAATAAGTTTGCATATAAAATGTGTCACAATTTACACCAAAATTAACTTGTCTTTTTACAAAAGAGGTGATAAATGACTGAAAATTGATGAATTAATATATATCAAGGTTGGAAACAAGTGTATAGAAATTAGCAACTGCAACACAAAAGAGTACTGGGCAATTTAGCATTAAGGGGCGCATGTGTTGTATATTTTGTGTGTTTCAGATATATCACCAAGTTCTTTTGACAAGATACCATAACATCCCAGGGAACCAAAAGTCTAAAGATAATCAGATTTTGTTCTTAGCTAGCGTTTGTATGGGGCAAGGTCGAAATTATTATTTCGCAAAAACTCCATTTATCATTTTTCCATAGCTTTTTACTTTAAAAGAGACCAATACAGGCCTTTTGATCAACTTTTATTGTTTTTATCACTTTATTTTTGCAACAGCCATTAGAAATATACAGACAGATCCAGCATTTGTTAGTTCATAGCACATCGGTCTGTTGTACCAAAGTAAAAAGTACACAATGGGTCCATCCTGCTCAAACGTGTATCATTATAGAGTGCTCCTTGTGGCATCATTAGGCACATTTTTCAGATCTGCACAGATAATAGTTTCAAGCTCTTGCGGTGCAAACAAAACATTAAGATACATGTAAATTCTGTCGGGTTTGCGAAATCCAGACTTTTGTAGAGACGTCCAGACATAATATATTTTGCAATCTATTTGTGAATTTTTGATTTTATATATACTTTAAAGATTAAAAATATCCGATTACATATTACAACCCCTGGATTTCCAATATCTTCAAATAAATTACACAAGAAGACTGTGTGAACAGCACATGCTAAGCTGACCTAGAGATTCACCACAGTTGTGGTTCTGTGAACTTGGCATAGGATCAAGGTCACCCATGTATCAGTAAATCTGATCTCTATGGCAGAACACTAACATGTGCAACATCAAAGCCCATCAGAAAAATAAGAAAGAAAAAAATCGCTAGAGCATGACCACTTGCACAAAATAAGTAGACACTTATCAAAGGTACATCCCCACCAAGTTTGACATAAATCTGGCCAAAATTATTTACGTTACAACTATTGCAAAAAATTCCCATGTGAAACTTTGCTATTGAATTTTTTTCAAAGATTCCCCCTCCTCCAAAGAAAAAAGAAAAAGAAAAAAAATCATAAAAAAATCCAAAAATCGCTAGAACGGGACCATATGTACAGACCTGTTAGAGATTCACCGAAGTACATTGCCACCAAGTTCGAAGTCAATCTGATTAAAAGATTCTTCGGAGAAGTCCAAAATGTAATCAGCATTAGAATGGCCATTCACTTACATAGTAATTGATAGGGAAGGTGCATTTTCCGAAGAGCACCCGAATTGAAAAAAGTCGTTAAAAATCGGAAATTCACAGCAGTGGCACCCAGTGAACAACTTTCTTTGACCCTTCCACAAGGAACATATCCTTCAAGTTTCAATTTAATTGGAGTGACGGTTCTGGGGGAGAAGTAAAAAACTAGCGAAACCCCACAAAAATTTATCAAAAAATTGGGGGAAAAATGCAGCGCCACCTGGTGATCAAATCAAGAACAGGTAGTCTCCAGGAATGTCCCTTTGTGATATCAAAGAAATCGGGAGAGCGGTTTTGCAAAAAAAAAAAAAAAAAAAAAAAAAAAAAAAAATTAAGGTTTGCCTAAAAAAGAACAAAACACCAAAAAAAAAAAAAAAAAAAAAAGTGACCATTTGATCAAACTTTGCAGATACCCACTCAAGGTACAGTGCCATCGCCAAAGTTTTGAGTGAATCTGGCAGACAGTTTGGCAAAGAAGTCCAAAATGTGAATCGTGGACAGTCGGATGGAGGGCAGAAGGACAAACGTCAGATGGACAAAGGATGATGGACCATCCCATAAGCTAGCTAACTCATAAGCCAGCTGAGCTAAATTTTTTTCAAGAAAGTAGCCACATATCTTAAATGTCTAATGGCAAAATTAAAGTTAAAATTAAACGGAGAGCAGATCACCAAAAATAGATTGATAAAAGTGGACCACTTTTCAAGCATCATTCCTAAAGTGTGTAACATCACTCCTAAAAGCTTGTGATGTCATGGCCATATCCTGTCAATTAAAATGCTAAGTCTGTGAGTCCCTTGGAAGTTCTATCTCGTCTTTCTTGTTTGTGTTGTTGATACACCTAAAATATTCGCCTCACTGGGAACCTCCAGTAGCAAAATGGTAGGCTAAATGTCAATCAAATAATACAAGTGGATTTGAACAAACCATGTGCGAGTATGCAAGAACAATGGTTTAATTGGCCCGTAAATAACTGAATAACCAAGTCCTGCCCCAGTGGTCTTTCCTGATGTCCTGCAAGGGTGTGGGTATTTTACGAAGAAACACACCAGGAAGGTGTAATTTTTCCCTAAAAACTGCCACAGATACCAGGATACATTTTGTTAAAAATTATACTGTAATTCCTCACATTCCTTTTAAGAAGACAATACTGTGTGTAAGAAAATACTGAGGGTACATTGAATTCAACTTTTTCTATTTTAAGGTATTTCTATAAGATAGCTAATGAAATAGTTATTAAATAGTTGAGCAAAAATACACATATTTATAAATATCAATCTATCAATTGAAGCAAAATTAATTACCGCAAAAAGGCAAAGATTCAAGAATTTCTAAAACATCAACATTTTTCGTCCAATATCAATGTGAAGAAATAAATTTCACTCCTAACTAGGCCTACATCTGTATGTCATACATATCTGCCTAACGCGACATCAGATGCCACATCTCACAATGTCAACGATACTGTACATCTTATAAGAGACTAATATCACTTTGAACTTATGCCTAAGGCATAAACATGCTCGACTTTATGCCTGCATCCGAGAAACCCTTGCAAAATATTCAGAGTGCCATAGATGCAGATGAAGTGTTCCAGGCACCTCACCTTTGATCTTGCATGGATGGAGAAAAACCATTTTAATACCATGTACAGTGGTGCCGTATTACAGTATCCAGGGTGCACTGTCTATACAAGCTGGGATAATGTTTCACAGACATTGTTGCCCTAGAAGATGCTTCAAAGAATTTGCAATTCTCATCTTGGTAAAACTGGATGTTAAGCTAGAGCTTGTGAAGTGGTCTATTGGAATGGCATGAACTCCGCCATTAAAGACTTCGTCAGTAAGTATGAAACATGTGGTGTAGGCAAAGGACCACATAAATAATTATTGCATTCTCATGATGTCTCAGGTCACCCATAGGCCAGGAGACGAATGATCAGCTGCGTGCCATTGGTGAGAAAAACTACCTTGTGACTCTAGATGTTATAGTAGCTTCACTGACCTAGCATCTACAACTAAGTTTCTAAAAAGGTATTGTAAAATTGCACTTATGACTAGATACAACATACATGCCATTTGTGTCACTGAAAATGGCCTATCATTCAACTCATCCAATTTCACTGTATTTGCAGAATCTTCAGAGTTTCACCACGTGACAGCCTCGCCAGGAGAGGGCCATCCCAATAGCAAGCTGAAGGTCAAAACAGTCAAAACTCTCTCTTGAGAAAAGTTGCAGAGTTCAAGTCGGACCCATATTTAGCTTTGTTGGACTGGCAAAACACACCTACAGATGCAACTAATGCATCTGCAGCCATGTGTCTGTCCGCAGGTGAACAAAAGCACTCTTGTCTACCAGAACCCCGATGAGGTCACCGATAAGGTGGCCAGCAATCTTCAAGAAGCTCAGAAATAAAGCAGACAGACATTGACACCATCAATTGGTCTGCCAATGATCATCCACCGCTGAAAGAAGCGGATCTGGTAAGTATCACAACCAGAGAAAGTTTGTCAAATCATGTGTGGAACAGGGGCACCATACATCATTTAGCAGACATCCAATCCTACCAAATTGACACCAGCAATGACCAAGTATCGCACGGCATAATCAAAGACAACTACACCCGGATAAGGAATCCGCATTAGGTGATGCCAGTAAAGTTTTATATGAAGATATATATGAAGATAATGACCTTGAAAGTGCCATACCAGCTACTTTATTGGCACCAGAAACAGTGCCAGCAGTTACTGTTAATTCATCAATGTCGAGGAGATATCCACCAAAAATATTTTATCTGTAAAGTAATGCGTGTTTTTCCAGTCCCAAAGAATGGTGCTAGAACACTTTCGGTTAGTACATACATTTAGCAGAACATTACACATGTATTGATAAGTATGTCAAAGGCAGTAGTCATAACCGTCACAAAATAGTATGTGACTGTACCTTATTTAAGGTAAGGCTACCAAAACCAACTTACGGTTTTCCTCGCTGCCCTCAGTAATATGTTTGTGCTGTTCTTGAACGCATCTGCTGACGGTGTTTACACTGTTATATTAGATCAGTTACCGTTACCGTCTGCAAAAGCTTATCTTGCTTCCTTATTGTGGCCTCTGTAAATGTCCTTTTCACAAAGATAAGGTGTCAACATTTAATTGGATGCCCACAGTGTCAATTCGATAACATAGATCTGGTACAGACAGTCACGTGTGCCAGAGGCAACAGAGAGATAACTTAAATGACATAAATTTTACATGTATACAGTGACGCCATACAGAATATATTAATCTTGGGCAGCATCATAAATAAAAAATATGACATTTGTGAAGTGCAGTGGAGTCTTTGGCTTATATATATATATATATATATATATATATATATATCTTAATTTTAATGACCAAGGTTTAGGCTCTGACTAGTATTTTTAGTATTTTCCTGATTGTTTTTGTACTTGTTGATCTCTATATTATGCATTAGGTAGTCTCCATAATCGAATCTATTTTGCCTGTATAAAAAGCTGACCATTGACATAGGGCAATTACCACGTCAATTCGTATATGACATATGGCGGCCTTTATTGCCCGTAGATCTCCTATATCCATCTCTCTAAACATAGACATATAAAGAGCCTCCGAAAGGCCCCATAAAAGACCCTGAAATATAAAAATAAAATCAATTTTGCAAGAACTCATCAAGAACAATAAATGGTCTAGAATGTAAAAGTTTTAAATACGTCAGGCGTTTTATCAGTGTACATCTGGTAAACAAAATATAGATTCCTAGCAGTGACACATCAGGTCAACATACATGACAAAAAAAAAACTTCTCAAAAGTACTTTCTCAAAGTATAAGTTTACAAGTTGGTTTATATAATCCAACGAGAAATGATACACAAATTGATTAGTTCCCATTTGAAAAGTAACCGGTTGCATGTCAAGCTATATTCCTATATAATAACGATTTGAAAGTGTCTACAATATGCCCTTGCATCACAGCGTGTGAGATACACAGATGTTTTGCACCTGCTCTTTCATTAGTGGCTTTGGCCTACTTTTATCTGATTAGAACTCCATTTTAAAAATTGTTTTGCCACAACTCGAAAAAACTATCAACCAATTCAGGTCATGTTGAGCTCTATGAATGGCTGGACGCTGGCTGCTACGAAACTGAATATAACTTAGCCCGTCAGGTTTTAAGGTCAAAGCCATATGGTAGTTTAAATAGAGTAACTCATTAAAGTGTGTGTGTCAGCACACACTTTTCTGATTTTCTAGGAATTCTTTCTTTCTTTCTTTCTTCTTTCTTTCTTTCTTTACAGGCCAATTTGTCCGACATTTAATTTGAAAAGTATAACACGTAGAAATTCCAAACTTGGCACAATTATACTTCTATAGATAAAGTCTGGCCTTTTTATAATGAGAGGTCATGCTTTTCAAAATTATGCAAATGAGGGCTAATTAAAGTTTTTAGATCTTCAATATGTTATATACCATACTGTATGTGTCTGCCACCCCACCAAACACACACGACCAGTGACAATGAATGATTGGTATCAAATGGCCAGCTTATTCCAAAGTCCTGGCAAGTGTTACCACATCAAAATAAACCCTACTCTTTCCTCCTTAAGTTTATGTGTGTTTTATTACCCCCAATAGAATTCACTCATAATCCACAGCCTTTATCAACACCGTAAGACCTGTGGGACATTTTTACAGGGGTGTCAGATCTCAATTAAACTGCAAACAAGCCATAACCCTGGTATATATTTTACAAGATGTGACATCAAAATGACACTTTGAAAATGCGGCATGCCTTGACTCATTCAGGACAGAAGTCTTCATTTACTGTCAGTAAAATTTGTATCAAAGGGATATACTGAGTATTCTTATCTTTTAAATGAGGGGGTTCTGATTTAAAATATCTGACAATCATAATAGAATACAATATGTGCTCATGATTTGTGATATTCTGACCTTTTTTATTTGTTTCACACATTGTATTAGCAATGCAAATTTGAAAGAATTACAAAGAGCATATCCTTTGGGTTCATCACTGAATGAGTTAATTTTGTCATATAAACATTGGCTGCATTGATTGGATGGCTATGTCTGTTTGGTCATTTAATTATAAGTTAATGCTTTCTTTCTGGACACCAGTCAGTTCAGTGGCTCTTAAAGAAAACATTTTGGGCTACATTATTTATATACAATTACACAGTCCAGGAAATGCTCAAGATCCCTGCTCATGCATTCTATCATTAAAGTGTGTGTGTGTCAACACAGTTTTCTTTCTTTCTTTCTTTCTTTCTTTCTTTCTTTCTTTCTTTCTTTCTTTCTTTCTTTCTTTCTATCTTTCTTTCTTTCTTTCTTTTTCTTTCTCCTTCCCTCCCTTCCTTCCTTCTTTCCTCCCTTCCTTCCTTCTTTCTTTCTTTCTTTCTTTCTTCTTTCTTTCTTTCTTTCTTTCTTTCTTTCTGAATTTGAAATTTTCAATCTTGAATATCTTCAACAGTATAATAGAGATGTCATTCCAACTTCTACTAGGGGGTTGTTGACCATTGGCACCTAATCACCTAATGAATTAAAAATAAAAGTTGTAGCAATTTAAATTATGTAAAAAAGCACCATTAGAAATTTTAAATCTTGAATAACTTCAAAGCTATAATAGACAGAGATGCCATTCCAACTTCTACTCCTGTTTTATGGAATAGTTGTACATTGCCATACCAATATGCTTTGAAGACACACACACTGATTTGCTAGCAAATCATCTTTCCTAGTTTCCCCCTGATTTTATTTTTGTATACATGGAATCCCTAAGATGGTTGGGACCTGCTAGTTATCCTTTCAGCAGGCTTATACTTGTATACTGAAGTTTTGCATTGATACTTGAATTGTGACCTTGCCCAAGACTTTTCAAGTCATGACTTCTTCATTTTCTTACTTATTTCATAATATTTTTTATTTTTGTCAATATTTGAAAGGTCATAACATTAATTTGCCAATGGCCTTGGTAATAATATTGGTCAACGTTCATATTCCATCTTGCATTCTTTTATCCTGTCTGTTCATTTTTTTATCTTGAGCTAATTTTGCGGGTATCGTGGGCTTCTTACGTGAGGTCAGTGTTGTGATCTTAGAGTTAGATTTTTAATATGAGAATGTCCAGTGGAAAGATGAGGTATACAATTAAACCCGTGTCCGTCGTGATTGGTCACAATATTTTATTTCAGTGTAGAGGTCTCTGTAAAAAAATATATTTTAGACAAGATGGATTCAGTTTTAAGATTCTGATACTTTTTAGAAATGAAAGTAATGTTTATAAACTGTTTTTCCAAAGAAGAGTGCATTTTAAATTCTGATAAATATTGTGTATTTCCTGTATGTAGGGATGGCCATATACTGGCAGAGATGTGGAAAAGAGCTTTCTTTATGAGGTAAGTGAATAAATGAAAGTGTGTGAGAAATTGTTGTCTGAAGAAGTATATTTAACAGCCAGTTCATAACTTTTTTTTGCTTTATATACATATTTTGAGTCAGTTATGTTCTTCGGACTCCCAGTCGCCTGGAAAAAGCTAGAATTGTGCGCACATTGCTGGATATTTATATTTAGTGACCATGGAACGATCGGGCAGGATATAAAATCAAGTCATGTAACATAGCAGTGACATTTTTATGTGTATTTAAGTGGAATTGTCACCTAGTTGTACATTCAGATTCCATATGAAGAAAAGATATCCATCACTTACCATCATGCCTGGTCCATGGTTTGTACGTTGTATGCCAAAATAGCCTAGTGAGATATGTTGCTGTCAGTCAAGTGCAAAAACACCGAAGCCTTGATCAGGGGACTGAAAAGACATAAATGTTACCCAAGGTCTTCGTTTGACAGTGTTTTGCATTGAATCGTGCAAGCTGAAAGTTGTAAACAAGTATTGATAGATTTTAAAAGAAACCAAAAGAAACAGTTCTCAGGCCTACCCACATCATACATCATATAGAAACTTTTGATTGCTTAAAGCTGTATATTATGGCACCAGTGACTGTTTTGATCTTGTGGACTGCAGATCTGGATTTCATGTGAATCACTTTATTGGATATATTGTATTGTTGAGTTTTCACAGAAGATAGGTAAGTAGCACATAAATGGTAGGGGGGAAAAATCTCCTGTATTTTGGGCCGCCAAAGTGTATAATTGTATGTTTTATTTGTGTGATCTCAGATTGTAGCAAACAAGAGAAATGGTATAGACGTGGACAAGTGGGATTATTTCGACAGAGACTGCCATATGCTGGGAATCAAGAATAACTTTGACCATGTTAGATTCATGAAGTTTGCAAGAGTCTGTGACTTTGAAGGGGAATTACAGCTGTGTTCAAGAGACAAAGTAAGTTGCTAGTAACCTACGTGGGAGGTTAAAATGCATGGAGTTTGCAATTGTCTGTAATTCTAAGGAAATGCACACTGCAACAGAGGTTAAGACATGTATTAGTCAATATGACTAAACCCTGATCACAGATTACACAACAAAAAGAGTTTCCACCTTTCCCCTTTAAGCTGGCTGGAGGTCAAATGTCTGCTTCAAGGATTTTATATTGATTTTTGTTTAATCAGAAACAAAGAGAATTGTAGATGAGTCATATCTGAATAGCATGCCTCAGGTCAACAGCATTCTCTAGTACCCAATCCACCCCGAGGAAAGCTGGTGACTCGGGCTTAATTCAAGGAAGGACAGAGTAAAACCAGATGGTAAGATGGGTGTCACACTCGGTCTTGGTCTCAAGTCGATCATACATGTTGGTGAAATACTAATGGTGCCTGTAAATTTATAATGTTAGATTGTAAATCTTAGCAAGACCAGTATCTGCCTATGAAATATCAAATGAAAGCCTTTTTTTTTTTTTGTTGTTAATGGAACTCTTCAGAGACTTGTTAGTTGTTAGGTGTGCCCTTGATGTTGCCAGGGTTAGCATTTCTAGCATATTTTACACAACATTGCTGTATGGAGCACATATGCCATGTGTAGATGTTATGCAGATGCAGGGTTTTAGGGGGATGTGACCGGTGATGTAAAGCCCAAGTTGGGACTTCCTTTGTGGGAATGTTACACAGATTGGGCATAAATGAAGCTCAGCTTGAAAGTGACAAGTCCAAGAACTTGACTATATGCATGTGGTAAGTTCCACTTTATCGGTGACTGTATTGACATCTTACCTTTCAATACACTTGTGATATTTGTCTGTTTGAACAGGAGGTTGGAAACCTTTACGACATGTTCCATACTCGCAGTGCTCTGCATCGTCGTGCTTACCAGCATAAGAATAACAATATTGTGGAGACCATGTAAGTGGGATATAGACTTTATGTATATTGTACCCTGTTTGGAAACGATTCTGGTGTTTCTGAAATTTCACCATGGTGATCCTAACATATACATGACATGACATTATCTATCATAATAAATTAGTTTAATTTCACTTAGTTTTAATTTTCGCTTTTTGGCTGATGCTTCAAAGCCACCAAAATAAAAACCAAGTGAAAAAAAAAAGACTTTTAACGTGGTACAGATAGGAATTATAACAACATAGTGAATTTCAAGTTTTAGTGAAAGATGCAGAATACAAAAAACCGACAAAAATTAGAAACAGTGAAAATGAATGTATTTACAGTAAGTTGAAGCACAGATATAGAGTTAAGCCCATGTAAAACTTTACAGCCAAATGCATTTCTTGTGTTGCAAAGTGTTGTGCTGGGGTTTGTAAAGGTTGTAAAAGGTTTGCAAAAGGTTGACAAAGGGTTTCAAATGGTTGAAATAGTTGCAAACCATTTCAACATTTTAATCAATTAGGTTGAGAAAGTGTGTGAAGTGGTTGTTAACCATTAGAGAAAGGTTTAAAAGTGTTTAAAAGGGTTTTAATGCAGTGAGAGGAAATGATTTTGAAATGGTTTGGAAAGTGTTAAAAATGGGTTTGAAAAAGGTTTGTCTTTCACTCAAATGGTCAGGAAAAGGTTGACGCGTTTGGTGACTGTTAAGTTTAACATGGGCAACTGTACCACGTTTAGGGAGAAGGATGTTTGCAAAAATACCAAATGCAAGACTAGTACGATTTCCTTGATGACAACAAAGGAACTTTTGTCGTCTTTTACAGTTATGCATATGGTTATGTTGGGAAGAAGCTGTATTTCATAACTTAAATATCAGACTTGTAAAACTTTTAAGCAAGTATCAAATCAATGCAGGAGATGTTAATAGGAAAAAGAGACCAATTTATGGATTTAAATATTGTCCATGTAGTATTTGCAAAGACAGCTTGTGCAACTTCTAGAGTCATTTTGCATACCATGCTTTTGTCACTGGCCACTCAGACTGTCTTTGATAAGTGAGTGAAAAAAATTTCCACTTTTCCTATTTATAAAATTCTGGGAATGGTTATGGAAGAAGAATTAATTATATAATGAAATATAAATTTGTGTTCTGTAGGATTGTGGAAGCAATGGTCAAAGCTGATGACCACATCAGAATTCCCGGCAGAGATGGGTAAGCACAAAATGGAGTTATTTTTGAGAGAATGACCGGTATATGAGACATAAAGCAGCTGCAGATCTTATGGATTTGAATTTTGTAGTTTATGACTGCATATACCCGAGAATATTTTGTTTTGCAGGGCAACAGTACCATTTCTATTTTGATCAGATTTGGAAAATGCTATCAAGTGAAAGTTTGTGCATTGTCAGGAGCCTTTCCATATTTCATGATAATAAGTACATGAAACACCAATATTGTTAATCAGACCTAAATTTGCACAGTGAAGCTTTATTCTGATTTTCTTCTTCTTTTTTTTTTTTTGTTACCCCCCCCCCTCCCTCTCGACAGGGTATAGTGTGCAACTTCTTTTGTGCTTTGATACATTTATGGGGAACTTCACACACAAACTTTTCCTTAAATTCCAGTGTCTTACCTAGTGATGCCTGATTAACAGCACCTTACAGTCTTTGAATTACCCAGCTTTCACTGCTTGACACTAATACCACAAATCAGGGCTGATAGCAGACTTGAATTTAGCTGCCAGCATGAGGCAGGATGGTATTATACCATAGCATTAACCAGAAATGGCCAAACTAGGCATGCAAACTTAAATTAAAAACAGGGTATGCAGACTTTAAAAACAAGGTGCAAATGTACTATCTCTTGCAGTATAATTTTTTCTTCTATAATCCAAGGAGTGCGTATTAAAATCTGGGTGTGATTTTGAGAATGTGGCCATGGGAAACATGCTGGTACACCTGGTGAGCTAAGGCACTGTCAAAGTCACACTGAGTGCTTCTATAACTGAAGACTTGGTGGAACTCGGAAGTAAAGACCACTGGTGCCATTAGCCATTTAGCCAAATGCTAATGTCTTATTCTTTTGGCTGAAGAAATTTGCAAATGTCTAATTTATTTTAACATGCTTGTATAACTGGAAACTTTGTGTAACTCAGAAGCTGAGACTGTTGATACCATTAGCTAATTAGCATAAAAGACTTGGCAAGTGCCAAGGAGGCGAATGTGCCGGTTTACAAATAAGTTTGCTCTATAACTATGTAGAGGCCTAAATATATTGAATGTGAGCAAGGAGCGAGCAAGGGTCACAAAAGCTGAGATCAGATGATGTTCGACCGGTTTCGTCGCTTACCGCGACTCGTCAGGAACTGTTGGGTAACTGACAAAGCGCCTGTTTATATACCGAGGGGTAACTTTTTCCGTAGTTACGTAAATCGCGCGATCGTGATTACGTAACACAGAAGTTCGGCCTTACTAAGACTGTGGTTGTCACGGTAAGATGTGACTCAAAAGTAATTTGAATCCCAGTAGACTTAAAATCTTAAGACTACTACTAGTACACTGATGGGGTCATCAAGTGTATTACAGGCTAGAAATGGTGGCACAACAGTGCCACAAAGCCCTGAAAACAGGAGCTTCAGACTGTGTGACTACACAGTTGTATAGGTTGTGTGTGCAGTTTCCCAGGTGGTTAGGCATGATATGCCCACCAATGCGGTGAGACCATGGAGAAATGTGCCCTGAACATAAAATTTTAGCATAAGACTGTGCAAGAGAGCTCACTTCCCCATGATGTTGAGACCGAAAGGTTGAATGGAACGCAATTGGCTAAATATATTGAATGTACACTGGTTTAATCAGGTACGACAGTCTGACCGGTTTCGTCCTTAAAACGGACTCTTCAGAGACTGGTTGTAACGAACACAGACACCGGTATTTATACCCTAACGTAACTGGCCTTAGTGACCTATTGTTACGTTGTGGTGTTACGCCTTTTGGGGTGTGCGTAACGCTGGCTGGCGGTTGAATCAACGCACCAGCCAGTGGCCCAGATATGATGCGTAAACTGTCAACAGAGAACATCATGTGATCTGGGTGATGACGTAATTCGCATAGGGGAAGCCCATGCTCTCCCTGTCATTTTCCGTGGTGGGGATGCCCCACGGATGGGGGATGTCCATAAAATATAAGGACATTATAAAGCAGATTATGTGTGGTGGTTACATGCATTCTGATGTAACAATTGGTTGGGAAGAAGAACAGTCCCAATGGAAGTGTGGTCCGTATACAGACAGATCTAAATAAACCTGTTGATTATTTGTAAAACCATGTCAAAGGAAAGCAAGCAAGGGAACTGAGAAAAAAAAAATTAGCTAATTAGCCAAATGCTAAATGTTTCATTCACTTGGCAAAAGAAATTTTCAAATTTATGTTAACATGAATTATGAGAGTTAGGTCAAAGTCTGCTGTGATTACTGTTTTATTTCCTGATTTGGTGGCTAATTTTGAAGGCCTAGAACTGTCCCTGCAGAAGGGGCACTGGTCCTGAGATGTCCAATGCCAGCAACACTGTGAATGGGAATATTACGGTGATTATTTGGGAAGGTGGTCCAGGGGTTATTGAGACCTTCAGTGTTAGTATTATCATGCAAGAATGAGATAAAACTGGCTAATAATTTTTTCAGCAATGCATGTTTGCCACAGGCCCATTCACAAGAGCATGTACCACATCCACATGATGTGAATCAATGATAATTGGTCACTGTTGCCATCTTTTTTGTGTGGATTTGGTGGATTTAGAGAGTATGATAATGATCAAAAAGTGATGCCTTGTGTTCCAAGATGTTTATGAAATACATTTGTCTTCTCATTCAGAAAACCAAGGAAAATTTCTGAAACAATCGACGATATGACTGCATTCTGTAAACTTACAGACCATATTTTCTATTTGATACTTCTGTCAACTGAACCAGAGCTGAAGGAAGCACGGACAATTCTGGAGAATATTCAGCGAAGAAAGCTATACAAATGTATTGGTCAGACTGTACCAAAGTCTGGTGTCAAGTTGCCTGAGGTATGATGTGCTAGTTTATTTTACATGTACAGGTGTATGTTTTGAAAGTGAAAATCCATAAAAACTTGTGACGGCTCTTGCATTTTTTGGCAGCTTTAGTGCTCTATATTTGCTTAAAATGATGCAAGTACCAACATGTGCCACTGTGCTGTCAAGTTTGAAAAATAAACACATATGTTCCCGTTTCCTTTCAAATTTGAATACACAAACCATAAATTACGCAATTGAAAGGACAAATTTTTTTTCTTGAATTTTGATTTTTTACTATGTAGCAGGATACAGAGGCTAATGCTGATAGGTAATAGATGGATTTTGACCCAAACGCAGTTAGATGTTGAAGTGATTTTTTGGAGAATTTTTTCCAAGTACTAATTTAGCGTAAGAAGGCGGTCATGATTAATTAGGAAATGGTGAAAATTCTGATCCATTTCTCAGGAGCTGAGCGGTAATGCTACTTTTCAATTTAAGGATTTTACCTGAATTCAGGTATTTCTTGGCGAAAATGCCGAAGAATGCCCAGATGCGTTTCACTCTACACAATACCTCGGCAAATATCAGCGAAAATACAGAGAAACGCCAAGGTAAAGAGTACGGTGAAAGTTACCTCAGTTTTTCTGGGCATTTTTGCCGAGAAAACGCTGAGGTAAGAATTAGGGATAAAGGTTCCTCGGTGTTTCTTGGCATTCTTGCCGAGAAAGGCTGAGGGGAGAGTAGCATTGCTGCAGACCTCTGCGTTTCTCAGCAAAATTGCTGAGAGATGCCGAGAGAAAGATTTTTGTACAAGTTTCCTCAGCATTTTTCAACTAAAAAAAGTCGAGGGTGGCCCTTTCTGGGAGGTTTTGGCTGTCCTAGTGGCTGCATCTGCTTTTGGCCAGTTTAAGGGGACAAGTGCCTGTGGAGCATCCTGGATGTACCACTGAGGTGTAAGCCTCATTTTGACATTTTAGGGATATTTCTGTCCAATTGGATATATTAATGTTCAGTCTTTCTAAATTTCTGCATTTTTCTTCAGGATTGTGAATCAAAAATTAGGGAGGAGATATCGAAGGCAATGACAGAAGAAGAACTTGGGAGGCCCCAGCTGATACCAGATGACTTTGTTATCCATGTAAGTGTTCAAACATGATGTCACAGGAAAGCAAGTAGAGACTCGTCTGTGTGCATCCTGTAGTCGTAAGTGATCACTCAGTCAGGAAGGCTACAGTTGCATATTCAACAAAGCTTGTCTGGACCATATTTTCTGTACCACAACACCTACACATATCAAATTTGGTGTGTGGACAGTTCATAGGCAGGAGTGGGTCATATCTCGTGATGTGCACCCTATGGGTAGTTTGAATCATGGCTTTCCCACAGAAACTTAATCGTAACAAATACAATTTTTCCAATTCTTGTGATATTCATGGAAAACTTTGCATATTTTCAAATCATGAAAAGATAATGCAAGTCTATGGCAAAAAGAAAATTCTATTTGTATACTAGTGTACCTTTTAGTCTTCGAATGTATGCACTTTTTGCCCCCCGGCCTACCTGCTCATGTCTTATTTTGTAGATGTAACATTTTCACCAGTGATTTTATTGTCTCGCCAGCATAAGCTGTTGGCAAGACTAAGCAGTCACTTTCCGGACGTCAACAAAAAACTTCGGAGTGGCTTGAATTAAGCTGGCGAGACTTTCATGCCCTCCAAGCCCCCCCCCCCCCCCGGCATGACTCTGGTCATATCTTACAATTAGTTTTGCAGCAAGTCTATTTCACAGGAGGATGGGATTTCTTACGTGTGAAGTACAAAACTGAAAGTTTTAATTGATGTTTGCAGATTATCAACCTGGACTACGGTATGAAAGAGAAGAATCCAATTGACCATGTCCGGTTTTACATGAAAAGCAATCCAAACGTGCCCATACGGATGAGGAAGGAACAGGTAAGGGTGCTAGGATTGCACAGTCTCATAAATTGTGGCTGTCATTTATAGTGTAGGGACATCTACTAATAGACCTTTTGCTTTCTGATTGCAACAAAATTCATGCTTATATCAATTAAAGTGATTTTGGATTTTAATTCCATCAGACGAGATTTTCATTCAAGAAATCAATTTTTGCAGAAGTTCCAGACAAAAAAAAAAGTGTGTTGATCAGCAATGTTCATGTCAGTGGAAGCCTGTTGTCTCAGTCTGAAACCTCACTCTGAGCAAGTTGATACAGTATGTATCACCTGCTGTATGCCACCACCCATAGGGCTATCCAAAAACAGTGGCATATTACAGGTAGTCATTCACCCCAGGTACATGGACATGAGCTTGGCTTGGGTATCTTTCCAAGGCAGGTGCGGTACACGCTGGTGTTGGCCCAGCTTCTGGACTTTCTCGTACACACACGTGCATGGTACATTCATGCTGGAAATAAAATGTTTTTTTTGCCGCATTCTTCTTATTTATGTTCAGTGACTTGATTAAGAAGAAACTTCATGCCAAGCATGGTTGCTGTGTAATCAGTACATGTTCAAAGACAAACCTGTGCACTTTGTATGTTAAATCTGCTCAGAATCACCATGTGAAAGGCTACATTATTTTGCTCTCACTAAGTGGAGCAGCTCTGTCACTTATCCTTACCATAGATCAGAAGAATCCGAGTTGACATGATATATACATCAGCGGTTGTCAAAACCATGAAGGCCTTTCTATCTCTCTGTCAAAACAAAATGCAAGCAGTAGAATTAAGTCTTTGAAGCTTTTGTGTTGAGTGTTGTCATATTCAGGCTGAAGATGTGGCCGGTTAAATGTTTGGCCAAAAACGAATTTTCACTATTCCAGTTGGGGTTCAATTTAATCATAGTATGATGGTAGTAATGCTGCAAAACCTGTAGTATTTCTTATTTAATCAAATATAAGATAAATGGCAAACAAAACACCATGTGTACATATCCGCCAGTGGTTGACTTGGCTAAAGTTGATCAACAAATCTCAGAGCACGTATGGGTCCGGAGTTCACTGAAGTTACATGAAAGTATTGCTCGTGGTTCAATAATTTAATTGTATGATGGAAGTAATGCAGAATTTAAGACCTGTAATGATTTTACTTTAATCGAATGTAAAATAAACAGCTACACAACGCAACGTATATGTCTGTGTTTTCCTAATTGACAAATGTCAGACCACAGTCGTCACTCTGGAGTTCATTAAAGTTCGAAGTAATTTGTGCCCAAATGCTAATTACAAATGGCGGATTCCAGTGTGCACTAGGAAGATACCGGGATCATATTTCAATTGATTTCTTACGATTAACAATGAACTTGACATAACCAAGCATGCTTATTAAGATAAAAATAGTAAGTAATGAATTCAGAATTTTTTTGGGACCATTCAGTTTTTTTGTCTGATATTTATTTGTGCAAAACAAAGGCTCGGTAGTAGATGACATCACAGGCACAAGGTGCCGGCCAGTTCAACTTCAGTGCAACAAAAAGAGAACCGGGTATGTTCCAAGTTGCAATACACTTCAAATCAATCCCAATTATTTGAAATAGAGTTTGAAACACAGGAAAATTACGATAATTGAAGGAATGACAGTTGCAGTTTGGTTGTATATGATGGGGAAAAAAATGAGGGTTTTTCACTGTTTGACACTCGAGAGTCTTCGCAAAAAGCCAAATTTTCCTGGTCATGTCCTGCAGGTGGCCACTGACGACAGTGCATTTAACATTAGGAATACATGCATGCATGGGAAAAATGGCCGTTTTGAGCAGGTGGTTGCTGACCATGGGGGTTGCTAATGGCAGGTACTACTGTACATACAGGTTGTTGTTACTAGTTAAACAGGAAGAGAATCCAATGTTCGCCTTTTGCAGTTCCATTTCTTTTCAATGTTGCCTTTTGTCTTTCCATATTTTTTCTTTCTCTTTCAGGAAAAATGTGTTTTATTTTGGTATTTCATTGAGACAACCTTTGTTTTTTATTTTTTTAAATAAATCCCCCCCCCAAAAAAAGCTAAAACAAAAGAAAATAAAGTGGACTTCCAGATCCTGTAGATTTAGTGGGGTGTATATCAAAATTTTAGTTTTGTGTCAGCTACACATATGAATTAAGTCTCCCCGTGCAACTGGGGGACATATTGTTTTTGCGTCGGTTTCTTCTGCTTCTTCTTGTTTTTGTTGTTCTTTTTCTTCACCAAATTGTTGCATACGTTGCGGATGCAATAATTCAAGAAAGATTTGACTTGGGAAGTTGAAATTTTTTGTGAAGGTGTTCCTATATAAAACCTTGCTTGGGATTGCAGATGGATGACTTTGACATATTTTTCAAGGTCACATGGGCATGTCATGTAAAATCAATGTGGATGCAATAACTCGGCAAGGATTTGACTTAGGAGGTTGAAATTTTGCATAATTATGTACCATGATATAAACTAGGTTGTATTGTAGATGGGTGACCTTGACCTATTTTCAAAGTCACATGGCCACTTTTTAAAAATCATTGCAGATGCCCTTGAGAAAGATTTGACTTAAAGAGGTTCATATTTTATGTGATTATGTTTCTATGTAAGGCTTTTGTAAGGTCTTGCTTGTGACTGCAGATGTATGACCTTGACATATTTTTCAAGGTCACATGGGCATTTTGTCTAAAATCAATGTGGATGTGATAACTCAAGGAAGATTTGACTTGGGAAGTTGAAATTTCAGTGACGATGTTCCTATATATGATCTTGCATGGGATTGCAGATGGGTGACCTTGACATATTTTTCAAGGTCACATGGGCATTTCATCTAAAATTGAAGCGGAAGCAAGAACTCTGCAAGGATTTGACTTAGGAGGTTGAAATTTTGCATGATTATGTACCATAATATAAAGTAGGTCGGGATTATAGATAGGTGACCTTGACCTATTTTCCAGGTCACATGGCCTTTTTTTAAAAATCATTGCAGATGCACTCAAGAAAGATTTGACTTAAAGAGGTTAACATTTTGTGTGATTATATTTCTAAGTAAGACTTGTGAGACCTTGCATGTGACTGCAGATGTATGACCTTGACATTGTTCAAGGTCATGTAGGATTTTTTTCTAAAATCAATGCGGACATGATAACTCAAGGAAGATTTGACTCAGGCAGTGGAAATTTTATGTGAAGATGTTCCTATATATGATCTTGCTTGGGATTGCAGAGGGGTGACCTTGACATATTTTCAAGGTCACATTGGCATGTCATCTAAAATTTACAAGGATGCAACAACTGTGCAAGGATTTGACGTAGGAGATTGAAATTTTGCGTGTTTATGTACCATAATACCAACTAAGTTGGTATTGTAGATGGGTGACCTTGACCTATTTCAAGGTCACATGGCTACTTTTTAAAAATCATTGTAGATCGCTCCAGTAAGATTTGTCGTAAAGAGAATGACATTTTCATGTGATTATGTTTCTATGTAAGACTTTTGCAAGACCTTGCTTGTAATTGCAGATGTATGACCTTGACCTATTTTTCAAGGTCATGTGGGCATTTTGTCAAAAATCAACGTTTTGAAATGTCAATTAAGAGTGTACCTTGACCATATCTGTAGATCATTGGAATGGGTATGCCTATTTATAAAAATAAGGGTGACAATAGTAAGGGCGTATGGGAGACATTTGATTTTCTGTCGGAAAATCAGCGTGTTCTAGTTTCTCTTTGCATCTTGCTAGGAAATTATCCATGAGGTTAAATTTCCACATCTTTTGAATATCATAAAATTCCCCAACATTGTGACAAAGGAAAGCCAAGAGACATTTTATTCTACATTTACAGGTGTCCCAGATGTTACCAGAGAAATTTGCTCAGCAGCAGATTCGGTGTTACTGCAAGCAGCTGGATGAAGACCGTCGAACAGTTGCTACCCGCTGCTTTGAGAGGTGGTGTGCCCTCAGCCAAATGACAACGCCTAAGGTAAGCACTGCCAACACTCAGTAGTTAACTGCAACTTTAATGCTGTGTGGTTTAACCCTCCCTGGATCCACGTTCTGAAAATTCCTATCCAAATTTTTTACACTTAATACATCAGTGAAAAAGTCATCTGGCTTTAAAGTCCACATCATGTGTTCCAACATTAGATTCCTCCAATGCAGTTCTCATGTAGTTTTGTTTCCTGTGCAGTACAAGATTGTTCTTCTTTTCGGTGACATAGACAAATATTTGCCCCCCCCCCCCCCCAAACAATTAGATGGATATAAATCACTAAAAATGTCCTGTATAATATCAGGTGCATCTGTTTGGGTTCTGAAACACGGTCAGCAATAACTTGATTGGGATCTATAAAGATTGTAGAAATGAGAAGTATGTACAATAATAAAAGTCATACATTTTATCATGACAGCAGGAAATAAAATAATAAATTGTATTACATAAAACTCTTCATAAGTTGTATGAACATATTAAGTGGCTGGGTCCCACAATTGAGCTGCTAATGCCACCCACACTGAAATGCAGCTTTAATACTATAAACATCGAGAGGGCAATCGAAACACACCAATTCAACTAGAAAAACTGTCGGTTAAAATATATAAAAGGCTCATGGCTTACAAAGACCGTCGCTTGACACTGGAGATGAAACCCATGAGTGTAAACAACAGGCATGCAATATGAAAGCATATTTAACAGGGATATGAATTGTTAAATTGTCCTTTTCTTGTACATCTAGGGTGGCGATCCTCTTGCAATGGATTTGACCCCACTGAAGCAAAGTGATAACGCTTCTCCAGAGGTGGACACTGGAACTACACCAAAAAGGAACCCCGCCTTGCACCCAGGAGGAAAGTTTCAATCAAGGCTCTCATTCAATTGACTCAAGATCTTGTCTATATGAAATGAAGAAAATATCGAGAGTTCACTTTAATTGAATGACTATGCATTGGGCTGTTATTGATAAGCTTACCTTTCAGCAAGAATGCTTTCTTGTATGAAAATTTAACTTGTTATGGCTCTCTGTGCAATGGGGGGACATATTTTTTTGTGTCCGTTTTTTTCCGCTTCTTCTTGCTCTTCTTCAACACATTTGTGAATGCCATTACTCAAGAAAGATTTGACATCGGAAGTTGAAATTTATTGTGAATAGGTTCCTATATAGGACCTTGCTTGGGTTTGCAAGTTGGTGACCTTGATATATTTTTCATGGTCATGTAGATATTTCGTCAAAAATCGACATGAATGCGATAACTCCTCAAGGATTTGACTTAGGGGGTTTAAAATTATGCATGATTATGTACCATAATAGAAGCTAGGTTGGGATTGTAGATGGGTGACCTTGACCTATTTTCAAGGTCACATGAACAAGTTTAAAAAATCATTGCGGACAGACTTGAGAAGGTTGAAATTTTGTGCGATTATGTTTCTATGTAAGACTTTTATAAGACCTTGCTTCTTATTGCAGATGTTTAACCTTGACATATTTTTCAAGGTCATTTATATAAGCCCTTCCTTCAAGTTGCCGATGGTGCGACGCAATAACTCGAGAAAGATTTGACATGGGAGGTTGAATTTCTTGTGAATTAGTTTCTATATAAAACCTTGCTTGCGATTGCAAATTGGTGAACTTGACCTATTTTTCAAGGTCATGTGGGTATTTCATCTAAAATCGACAGGAATGCGATAACTTATAAGTTTTTCCGTGAAATTGCTGCAGATGCCATTAAGTCTTAAAGCATTTAAGTTAAGAGGTTGAGGGCGACAACTGGTAAGGGTGCATGGGGAGACATTTGATTTTCTGGTGGAAAATCAGACTTTTTTTAGTTATAAACTGTTCTTTATTTACAGCATTTAAATAAACATAAATGCAGACATTGTTATTGGAAGGGCAACACAGGATTTACATACTGATCATTAAAGCTTAGCACTGAATCTCTGAGAATGTTAACTTATTAGAATTATGTGGAGGGAATGACATAAAAATATACAACAATGTATATACAGAGTATGGTTGGACAGGGAAAATTATTGAGTGAAAAGCTTGAGTGCAATATCTAGTCTACCCCTAATTGCTGGCAGGGGCCATTACTTGGGCTTTTGTCCCATTATGTCATATATAATTATGATGATATTGTTTAAAGATGCCATGTCTTGCTAACTTGTGTACATTGTTGAGTGTACTCTTCCGTGGTTTTTGCATTGCCTGGCTGGTCCTGGTGCTGGTGGCCATACTAGACTTGCAGGCACCGCAAGAACCACTGATATCGGACTGGAAATGCTGTTACGCAAATGAAAGCCCTTTTTGTAAAGGCTTTGATTGTGCTGTGTGTTTGAACCCTGTCCCCCTCAAACTGGCCCAGACTGGCTGGGGGTCAAATGTTGTTTGCTTCAGCATTTTGGACTAATTTCAACAGTACTGAGAAACAGTTTAATGAAAATTGTTGGATGCCGAGTACACAGCCGGTGCCAAGTAAATATGTTGCAGATATTACAAGGCAAGTAGCCAAGGTAGCACAGTAGTACCTGTTGTATGTGACCATTGCAGTGAGAGACCACCTGGCATTTGTGGCCACATTTTGTGCGACACAAAAGTCTGTTTCTTTGTAAATTTACCTGCAGTGAAAGACCACTTACTGTATGTGACCACTCCTAGCTGGCCAAAGGGGCGGTCACATACAGCAGGTAGTACTGTAAGAGCAAATGTGCAACGCGTTTGGACCTTGGATAAGTCTCATCAGGCACTGGTAGGAAAAGAAAAAAAATATTTTGTTGACTCAGTTTAAAATTCAGGGCAAAAGGGCTAAGTCCATCTTAATGCAGGGGTTAATCAGGGTCAGTGTAGAATGAGCTCAATTTGATACCAAAAATAGATCAAGCAAAAGGTACCATGTCATCCATATTATCTCTCTTTTGTCTTCCAGCATTACAAGAGAACTGAAATGTGAAATGTCATAAAAATCAATGTACCCAGTTTATCTGTGATGTTTCAAGTAATCAAATATGAGTGTGGATTACAGTTCTTTTAAATATGAATTTGCTGAATAAGTTGGATGCTAAAGAGAAATAATAGCTAGGAAATCAGATTTGTATGGTATCTGATGTACATTTACAGGGACAATTTTCTTATACATGTACATAATGAAATTGGGCAGTTACACTCAGGTCATTTGTACAACACAGCTAGTTTCTGTGTTTTAGTAAATTTTCAAGCTTCGTGTGCATACACTTACAGCTTTGCCTTGGAAAGGCATTCAGTTATTATCATGATGTCAAGTTAATATTGTTAACTCAATGCGCATATGTGTACACATGCATACATATGCATGGAAATGTAGGTCCATATACATATACGTTAATAAAATTCAATGGACTGAACTTTTTTGGCTCAACTAGCATGCATAGAGACAGAGTTTAAATTCTACCGTCAGGAGTCTGACACAGGCCCCCTGAGTTCAAGCTGCCGAGATACATTTGACAGAGGCATCATTGTGACAGCAGAGCACAGCTGGTGTGTTGCATATTTATGCTTCAACTCTTCCTGTGCCATATTTTGGACTGCGTCAACAGCTTTCCTCAGCGCATTTCGGGCGTGGTGCCCAAAGCGCACCAAGGAAAGCTGTTGACCTGGAATATTCTATTCTATGTAACTACAGGCATGCTGGCGCTAAAACAAAAAGGTATTTTTACAAGGAACATGAATCCAGCACCCTTATTATAATTCAGAGCAGTGTGTTTTAAGTAGTTTGACTTAAGTCACAGTTGGCACTGAAAGAGTTAACCATTTCCCCCTCGAGATAAGTCTTAGTGAACAGCTGTCCTTGTGGCTGCTTGAGTGATAAAGAGTATCACATCCCACTGCCAGGGAAATCTATTGACCCCGGAATGGAAGCAAGCTAATACAGCTCACAAGTACCAGTTTGCGTGCATAGACAATGGTAACTCGTCTATGTTTCATTTAATCCCCCCCCCCTTTTTTTTTTTTTAACCAAAGATTAAAACTCTTAATTTATTAGCAGTATGATACTGTTTTCAAAATTTTGGTGTAATTTATGCAATAAATAAAATGCACAAATAGGTCTGTTCTATTTTCTATTAAGTTTATATACAGTGTTTTATGTATTCCAATACAGTTTGAGTTTTAACTTGGTAATATTAGGCCTTAAAGATTGTTTAAAAAAACAGTTGTTCAGCGGACAGACATGTTACCAGTGGTGAAAGGCCAGGTATCAGTAGCCCTGGATCAATTCATTGGCTCTTACTTCAAATAAAAAATGGTATATTAATGGTGAATGAATTGAGCATAAAAACAGTGAAAAAGAATTCATTTGTTTATTTGCTTGCGTTTTTGTCTGCCTCGACAAATGAGAACTTGGAAGGTCCAAGCATGATAAAATTGATTGTAGTTACATTGGTGTAAACAAAATATATATACATTATATTTAACAACACAGACATCACATTCTTATACATCAAGATTGTAACAATTCAGGACAAAGGGGCTATGTGCAGTCCAGTCCCTGTCATTGTATGTTTGTACAGTTTGAAGAAATTGAAAAGGCAATCTTCAGATTCAGTGTGTGTGTGTACAGTTATACACACAAACTTACAGTGCTGCTGGGAAGTCTTGCTCCTTACCCACTGCTGGGGCCATGTGCTAGTAACACTGGCTACTGTGTGATCAAAATCAAATATTCGTGGGGTTCTACTACACGAGAGTCTCTCGGGCAAAGGTACTTTGAGCAGACCACTGTGATTGGTCACCAGGGTACCAGTCAAAGATGGATGCTGGATGTTCCAGTTGTGCTGTATATGTGGTTTGGTAGATAGACTCTGACGTGACTTGGGCCTATCGCTTGGGAGCTTATGTAACAAGGAGTAAGTTATGTTTCAAAGTGTTTTGTTTGCTTTAAATGTTATTTATATCATTGATTCCTTATAATTTTACATAAAAAATTTGTTTACATTTACGAAACTGTATTTAAAGACAAAGCAATATGATTGTGATTTACCTATGTTGCTTACATATGTACTGCACAAACTGTAGTTCTGTGCCTTTAGATGAACTATTTGAAGAATTACCAAGTCATGTAATAAAACTACTGTTGGGATACAAGGGAGAACCATTGTGTGCATGTTTACACATCATGAGCATTAAACTCGTTGATTGTGGTTGAACCTGGTGAAGTTAAGTAGGGGATAAGCATTTGTTGAAAATACCATTTCAGAAATAAACTTTGTAGCAAGAAAAATGACAGTGAACCAAAAATTAATCCTGTTTTTCACATAATGTGTGGCATTGGTGCTGATGTTTAATTTTCTGACTAGACTTGGAGACACATAACCGTACTTCTGTGCCATCATTTCAGTCCTAATTTTTCCTGACTCCACGTTGCAATTTGTTGCTGAAGTTGAAAGAGGATGAGCTGTTATTAAAAAGGTCTTGTTGGTTGCATGGCAGTATTGTTACAGGTTGCAATGCATATTGACTGGTAAAACATTATTATATTTCATAACTACCCCAAGTGATTTTACATTAATAAAACTGGTATTTATTTATGTACATATATACAGAAAATAATGTAAATACCATGTTCATTCAAACGGTTGCACGACATGCAAGTGCAAACATTCTGTGGGTCAGGTTGAGTTTTTGCAAGATTTTGGAAGTGACCACTTCCTTAAATTGATGGTGTTCAATGCATTATATGTAGATGTGAAAAACATCAATATTTGGGACAAGTGACCCATGTTTTTTTCATTAGGTTGTATTCTCTTTGCAATTTTAATGGAAAGATTTGAATTTTAACAAAATACCACCGGGATCAAAATTTGGTGGTGTGTGTCTCTTCCTGTAAGTGCAACTTTTAGAATGAATATGGGATGTCATTTAGTATATGGTTTTGAGTTGACATTTATTTTGAGGCATAGTCGTTCCTTGATGTGCAATTTTAATTATACTTTTTTGTTTACAAGATACCGTGCCATGCAGTTTTTGGCAAAGCTTTTGCTATAATTTGTTTTGGTAATGCCCAGACACGACCTTTCAATATATTGGGTGCGGTGACGGAGTTTGTGTGCCTATGTATTGAATTGCAAAACCTGCCCATTCTGCAGTGCTGTCACACCTGTAAAACAGCATGAATCACATCCTGGCCTCTGTTTGTTGCTTTTTATCGTTATTCAGGTGTGTGGTAAGAAGGGGTTGATTGGCTGGTTATTGCAGTCGTCACTTGAGTGCAGCAACAAATTAAGGTTATGCTGTAGCTAACTCTCTCAGTGCAAAGTTTTGGACTTCGTTAACAGCTTCTCTCCGCATGCATTGGGCGCCTTGCACCCAATGTATACCAGGAAAAGCTGTTGAGCTCGGTTAGTCTCTCTGGAACTATATGCATGCTGGCACTTCAGTGAAAGGCAGAGACTCCAATTTTGGTGGGAGATCTCCCATTTTTTGCCTTTTTCCAAATTTTCCTGTTCTCCCGCTTAGAATATGTTTTCTCCCGCCCAGATAAAAAATATGGATAAGGTAAAAAAAAAAAAATCATCAAAATACACCATGTAAACTCCCATTTTTTCAAAATTTTCTCACCCCGGGAGGGGGTGGTGCCCTACCAGACCCATCCCCTCGCACAGTCGCTGCGCTCCATGACATCTCCAGTTTCAATAGTACTCCAGGAAGGAGAATATCCAGTTTGTATGAAGCTGTGGGTTGGAGTCTCTGGAAAGGTCTTTTACAAAGAATGTGAATGATGTATTCATATGGCAATTCAGAGAAGTTCGACGTAAGTACTTCGATTTTAGTTGCACTTGGCACTGAAAGAGTGAAGTCATTTCTCTAAATGTGGCAGCATTTACTGCAGGCTCATTGCTTCATATTTGTGCAGGAATCATGACATTGTACTCCAGTTGTGTCAACTCCATGTAGAAGTTCTATTCATATTACAATACACCTCCAAAACCTCATACAGATATTCCCTTCCACTTTTGTAAGAAACAAGCTGAGGTTTTCCTTAGTCCCAAGAGTTATTTCTGGTGAAAGTTTAGACACATATTGTCACTATTTTTCAAGATGGCAACCCCCAAGCAACTGTGGTATGATCAGATGGGTCACTGTTTTATGTTCCCAATTCCCCAGCATTTTTAGATTTGGAGAGGTCCTACCTTTGGGTCAATTTGTTCCAAAATTGCTGTGTAAATAGAATGTAATTGTCTAAAATCAAAGCATTGCAGCTGCAGAATTGGTAGATTTGTTGGGCAAACAGGCGGTTAACCCAGAGGGAAGGCTGTCACTCTAGTTGTAAAGTACATGCAGGGCCATCTGATGAGGAAGAAGTTGTTGCCTTCCCAACATAATGCTAACATTGGGCTATCCGCTCATTATGACATCACTGATGGCTGCTTTCATGCATACAGTGGGTCTGATTCACAGCACATTTTTGGTCTCCCCTATGTTCAGATTTTCAATGACCGCAGCACCATCGGGCAGTTATCAATAACTGTGAACAACTGGAACCAAGGCCTTGCTGTATGGCCAACCATCCGTTTGCCCTACGAACTATGCACCTGCAGCACACCCATATTACACTGTCGCATTCAATTTGTACTACAATTTGGGACAAAACAGTCTTCGGGAGGGACTGCTTCAAGGCTATAGCAATCTCTTATCTTCCCACACCATCTTATCATGCTTATGGTCATAGTGCTAGTCAGGACTGTGACTTGGAGAGGGGACCCAGGTCAGGCTGTGTCCTGGATCAGTCCCATGCCAATGCCAGCCCACTCCCCAGTGGGGGTCCAATCCAGCCTGCTCTCACAGGTCTGGTTTTTTACCAAGTCCTAATAGAGCCCGGCCAACTGTGGAGTTCTGTTTTCCGTGGCTTGGTTTCCATTTAAAGCTGCTTTGTGAACAGCAAGCTGCCAAGAGGATCCACCCAATGGCTGGCATTTGTGCCTCTGCCTCCTGCACCAATTAGTAAACAAGTCGGTCCAAGCCAATGATGATCAGGTTGGCCAAGAGTGGGGTTCTGGGGTAGAAGGCCACACCTACATTGGCGGAGCAAGTGTCTACCCAGTAGTGGAGGTTCTACTTCCATCTCTACTGCTGTCATAAGACCTGTACCTCATGCCAGCAAGCCTCGGGCATGTCATGCGTGGTGCCATCTGTTCTTATTTGTCTGCATTTGAGGAATGTTTACCCTTGCCAGTGCTGAAGGAACTCTTGGCAATTGAGGCTAAAACTAAAGATCTCCTTCCCCGGGTCCTTCATATTTCAAGGAGAAGAAGCCCCATCATCTTTCCTGAACATGACCATGTTCAGGGCAATAACCCTGCTAATGGTAAGGGTAAGACTTGTCCTGACAAGGGTCCCTGATGTGCCAGTCTCTGGGTACCCTTGACCCCCAGCATATTCTCCAGTCCTTTCCATTTCACAACACTTGCAAATCTTCAGAAGTGTGTTTTACTTTGTAATGGTGACCTATACTCCTTATCCCTTGGGAAAAAAAAAGAGGCAAAAGTGTTCCTATTAGAAGCCATATTAAAATTTCTGTAGGCAAGAGCATTGCAACAGGTCATCCATGTGATAATTACTTCTACTGTATATTGTTTTGCTCAAAGTGTATGACACTTGAACTCGCCAGCAAGGCCATTCACAGCTGTTGCCATATTAAGAAACAATTTTGATCTGATACCAAATTTAGGATAAAACATAAAAGCGACTTTTTTTATTCCAAATTACATTATCATGGGTCTGCTGGCATATTATTCAAACTCTTGTATGATTTGATCTGTGTGAGGGGGGAAAAAAACCTGTGTTTTGGCTATTGTGCAAAATGTATACTTGCTATTTCAGGATTATGGTTTAATGTATGTTGAGATTTAAACATGAAGTAGTGGATGAAACTGATCATTTCTATAAAGTGAAAATTGATATCAATATTGATACCAAAGTTCATATAATAGCCAAGAACACAGAATGGTTAATTTGGGAAGTTTTGATCAAACGTTATGCCAAGGATTAAGTCATACAGGGCCAAAAGCAATTCAATTTCAATTTCAGGATCAAATTCAAGATCAAATGAAATTCTTCATGAATGTGGCCAGCAAAGACAGAACACAGCACTGATCCTGAAGATCTGTGTAGGGTTGGGCCTTGTGCATTTTTAGAAGTCAGAGTCTTGAACTCTTACAAGAAAGGGGCTAGTTTTTAAGGCAGAACCTTACATGCCCAAGCTGTCCAAAGACTGCTTCCAGTGCCTTATGCCTAAAGGTCTATGGTGCAATCTGTCCCATCTTCACCCAAGTAATACAAAGAAGAAAATTCCAATCCATGAACGAATTCTGTAGAATCAAGTGCAGATTTGCTGCTGTATACCTTCCAGAGCAAGAAGTTTTGCACTCATGATATCAACGGCTATCATTGTGCCACTTCTGCAACACTTCACTTTGGAGAAGTGGAGATAGGTCATAAAATGGTTTTGTTTGGACTTCCTTGATAGACATGTCAAGTCAAACTTGTTTCTGGAATGGGATTTGGCTGCAGTACTCCTAGGGCTCACCAGGTGGCCCTTTAAGAGCAGAGACCGCCAAGGTAGCATTAAAACTTGCTGTTTAGCCTGTCCCCCTTAACTCATTCATACCAGTCCCTGATTTTTCCATATATTTACTTAGATTTAAGACAATTGCATATTTAATTTCTTTATGAAAAGAGCTTTTGTTCAAGTACCAACATGCCTATAGTCTTAAGTCAGTGGTTCTGGCACTGCCTGTCACCATAGTCTGGAACGAGTTAAACTGGTCAAAACAGGCTGATGATCAAATGTCACCTGCTTTGATGTTTTTGACTAATTTCACCAATTTGAAGCAGAATTGTAGATAAGACCCATCAACATAACATGCCAGGTCAACTGCTTTCCTTGGCATGGGTTGGGTGCTTATGCCAAGGAAAGCTGTTGACTCGGCTTTAATTTGAAGGTCGCAGGGCAATATTTTTAAGCAAAAAACCATAGGCAGAATTCCTTTGTTTACTTTTTTTTCCTTTGTTTACTGCCTGAACTGGTTTTCTTGTTAAAGTAGTGCTATCATGGGGCTACATTTATTTGAATTGGGGAGATTACCACCAGCCCCATGTGCCCACTGTGGTGTATTGTATATGAAGGAACTTCTAGTGCCTAAATAACCCATTATGATTAATACTCACCTGTGGAATACCGTGGAAGCCACTCCAGCTGTCCCTGTTCAGATATTCAGTTCTTTCTTTATCAAATTATTGAGAAAAGTGAGGCCATATGTGTATCAGATATGTTCCCGGGTTGTTTCACCTAGTCATTCCCTCATATGATGCATCCTGGAACATGTAAGGTACATGATAGGTACTAGGGCCTTGCTTCTTGGAGAAGTAAATCAAGTATTTTGTGGTATTCCATAAGCGAGTATTAATAAATCGGGGAATTGCTAGAAATACCTCATGTTGAGCCGCAGCAATGTAATTATTATGTAAGGATTGAAAGTCCTTTTAAATTGTATTTGTCGGTAGGTGATTTCATGATGAAAAAGCTGCCCGTCATCAAGTCGAAATCAAATGACAGTTATTTTTGAAATGACATTCAGTTCTTTTAGCAGCATGAAAACTGGTTTTATTTATATTTATGCTATCTTCTTACTTTTGTTAAAAAAATAAATTAGGGCAGAAGATGCCACTATGAGAAACTTTTAACCCAAGTGTGCCATGGCCTGAGGCCACTGTACCAATCAGGGTAGGCTTGGTTAACTTAATTTGCATATTCCATGACATATGATCATGACATAATTGTATCTCTACAAAAAAAAATGGTACCATGCATTTTTGCTACATGTATACTAAATTTGTAACAAAGTATGACTTCCTACACAGTGCATCTTGCTATTCAAAGCCCCCCAACTACTAGACAAAAATGGTCATATGACAGGTGGTCTTAAAACCTAATGTAGTTGGTAATGAGAGGGGTCTTTAAAGCAGGTACCATGGTAGCAGAAATAAATTTCCACAGGGAACACATTTTTCATGTCTAACACTTGAATCTAAAATGCAGTGGAAAAGATCGGGTCTCCCCATGGAAGGATGATTGAAAAAAACATAATATCCTGTTTATAGACATTGTAAAATAACAGTGATCAGTTGGAGTATCATGACATAGTACAGTTGGGGTTTTGAGGCTAGCAAGACATTTTTATTTCTGGAAAAAGAGATGTCTTATTGATTTTTTTTTTTTAAATGTACAATGTTGGAACAGCGAATTTAATCACAAGTATAAGTCCCTTAGTTGGGTGTATGGGTACTGAGGGCACTACGGTTGTTGTCATGTTAAAATATGTCCCATGGGTCATCTGTTTCCCTTTGTGTGCAAGACACTTCGGTATCGATTCAGTCAATCCGGAGTGACAAAGTTGCCCTCAATTTAACACTGACTTTTGCAAGCATTCCAATTGCAGACAGCATGCAGTAAAAATGTTTCTGAAAGCTCACTGTCAAAAAAAAAAGTGGTCATACAGTTAAATAGTCACACTCGCAAGGTGATAATTCTGATGATTGTTTTTTCCGTCCTGTGCCTAATGAATAACAGGAGAAAATGTAGTCAGGTTAAAGTGTTGCTATGGCAATGGTGATATATATGCCTCAATGTTAGCATGATGAGCCTCTTGTATGGGCAGAAAATTGTAACCAACAGCTTAGATTAAACAAAAGTTGTATGTGAACAACATCTATGTGTAAGATTTTTATGAATCCTCAATATAAGTGGAGTTTTCTTTATATATATATATAGAAGATTTTTAACATAAATAAAAAAATATATTTATTTTTTGCACATGAAACATTTGTTAAACCTGAGGTATTGGTTACATTATCCTGCCCGTTCAAGCAAGTCATGTTGCCAAAGACTTCCCTCATGAGCAATTTGGAAAGTCACCTGAAGTCCAGGAGTTATTTACACACAACGTGTATTATTAAAATGTCTGTTAGCAGCAGTGCTGATCAAATGTATAAAAGCAGATTTTTTTTAGCATAGAAAGGTTTTGGTGGATAAATTATGACGTGTGTACATAGTACAATGTATGTGATATTGTGTAGGCCTTCAACATCCTCTAATAAGAAATAGGCAGCATTTTTTCACCAAAATGGCAATATTTTTGGCCTTATTGAACTTACAGATTTTTTTTATGTAAAAAGGATAAAAAAAGCGTCAATGTGTTTTGTAGTAGAGGGTAGATATTTTAGTGTTCTTGGAGGAGATTGTCTAAAAAGCAAAAGAAAAAAAAAGTTCAATGTGTTTTACTGTAGAGGGTAGAAATTTTAGTGTTTGTGGAGGAGATTGTTGTCTGCTAATAACTAGACCATCAAGTGCTTGCAAGTCATCAGGTTTGAAGGGTGTGTGAGCCAACAAAAACGGCAGTCCACTTGGCTGAGCAGCCAAGGAAGACTTCAACTCTTTCAGTGCCAAGTTTTAGACTGAGTCAACATCTTTCCTCGGTGATTTTTGGGTGCAATGTGCCCAAAAGCATGCCAAGGAAAGCTGTTGACCTGGATCATAATGCTCTCTGGAACTAGAGGCATGCTGGCTACTTGAGTGAAAGATCTTGCCACAAGGAATATAAATTTAGCATCCTCATTATAATTCAGAGCAGTTCATCTGGAACAGGTCAGCTTGACTCGCAGTTGGCATTGAAAGAGTTAATATGCATATGGCCCCATGTTCTAGTGAAAAAAAACCCCAAAAAGTAAGAAATGTCAGGGACTGTCAATAGGGTTGACAAGTAGGCCTGGGTTTGTTGGTACCAGTAACTTATTAAAATAACCAGTCAATAGTTACCTTGCAGGGAATTATCCACTTAATTTATGATTCGTCAAGCTTGCTGTTATGAGTTATTTATGTTGGTGCAGATGGATTTAGGCAGAGAACGATATTTGCACATTTTAATTTAATAAAATATTGTTTACATGCCTTGTGTTTGGTAACTTGCCACTTTATGCTATAATCATAACTACCTTTTTGTCAGCTTTGATACTAACTGAAGCTTTGTATATTGGGCTTTGATACTAACTTGAAGCTTTGTATATTGGGCTAACTCTTTCCCTACGAAAGTTTGGAAACTGTCAGTATTTTAAATTGACAAATACGCAAGTTTTATATTCTTTGTAAACCGACCTTTAATTCAAGTACCATCATGCCAACAACTGCACAGAGCACAAGAATGACCCATATCAAGTGCACTGCAGAGAGCACAAGAATGACCCATATGAAGTGCACAGCAGAGAGCACAAGAATGACCCATATCAAGTGCACTGCAGAGAGCACAAGAATGACCCATATCAAGTGCACTGCAGAGAGCTGTTGAGACGGCAGATACCTTGCACTGAAAGAATTCATTGCTGAGAAATTTAACAGGTGGATCAAATGACGCCAGTGGCGAAGAAAACATTTCAGCGGTATACTTGCCACCTGCTGATTATCTAAGGTGCAAAGCACACTTGACACGTATCGGCGTGTAATATTAAGGTTATCAGGAAGCATGTGAAGTAAATCAAATATTTTCTGCTTGTTTTGTCATTTCGTTTAGAACATTATACCATTGGTGAATATTTTCGTTGGCACACTGAGTTAAACCCAGTGTATACTCTTCAAGTAGTTGACTTGTTGTCCAGATTGCTTCCCGAATCTCGCTCAGAACTAACGGTGTAGGGACCGACATTTTAGTCCGTTCATTTAGTTCAATTTAAGTGCGTGTCGGTCACAGAAACGCTTCACTGTTAAGAAATTAATGAAGAAATGGAACAATACAGTGATGTCACTGATTGACCAAAACAGACCAGATACCACTCTGCATAGCATTGATTTATGGCGCAGAAGTTTGATTTTGCGTTATTGTTGCCCCCAAAGAAGATCCATGTTCAATTTTATCTGCTCACTTGATGTGGCACAAACCTAGCCTAATCTTGTTCCAAAGGTCATGGGCGAGTCAAAGTTACGTTCTTCAAATGGTTCATAACCTTTAAAATACAGGTTAAGGTGACAAATCTATCAGACACCAAATTTCAGAACACAAGTGTGATCCCGGAAGAATGATAACTGGAACCCCCAGCCGTCTGTGAGGTTTCGTGCATACAAACTTATTTTCAGGGACTTCATTGTTCTTGTTTTGTTGTGTTTTTTTACCCTTCGGCCTTATGAGGCCGACGGGTATTGTCGTACCTGGCGCCATCCGTCTGTCCGTCCGTCCCGTGGTTTTACCACCATAACTTCACAAATTTTTGAGACAGGACTTTCAAATTGCACATGGTAGTACACTCCTATATGGCCTACTTTGTGCACAAACATAGTTGACCTTGACATAATATTCAAGGTCACACGGTGGTCACATGTGCTAAGCAACGTTACCACTCTAACTATTGAAAGCCTGCATCTAGGAATCTAAATCTTACACACAAGAAGCTTTATAGAGTGATCTAGAAGCCTGTTAATGGAGGTCATAGCTCTATATTTGACCTACTTTTTGAGGCCAAAGGTCAAGTACACAATGGTGGTATTGGTATAAGTAAGAAAAGTCCGTTATATGAATTTTATACACACATGTATCACAACCAAAAAATGTGTCATGAATCAAAAGTAGGTCACTAGGTCAAGTATCTGGGTCACAGTGACCTATTCATTGAAATTTTGTTGACCACTATAACTTCAGAATTTTTTTAGACAGGACTTTCAAATTGCATATGATAGTACACTTCTATATGGCCTACTTTGGGTGCAAGCATAGTTGACTTTGACATAATTCTCAAGGTCACACAATGGTCCCATGTGCTAAGCGACGTTACCACTCTAACTATTGAAAGCTTGCATCTAGCTATCTAAATCTTGCACACAGGAAGCTTCATGGAGTGATCTAGAAGCCTATTGAAAATGGAGGTCATAGCGCTATATTTGACCTACTTTGTGAGGACAAGTGAGGAAGTATTTAAGTCAGTTGCATGAAATTTTATACACATGTATCATAAGCAAAAATGTGTCATGAATCAAAAGTAGGTCACTGGGGCAAGTAATTGGGTCACAGTGACCTATTCATTGAAATTTTTACCCACTATAACTTCAGAAGCTTTCGAGACAGAACTTTCAAATTGCATATGATAGTACAGGGGGCAAAATTATAATAATTAAAAAAAATAAAAAAATCTCCGAAACCACCTTGCCATGCAATTGTTTCGAAATTGCGCAGGCATACGTCTGGGGACCCTGAGACCATTTCTTCAGTAGGCAGTGCTGCAATGGTTGTGTTGACGGTATTTCTGACCTCCCAAACTGTCACTATGATCTGAAAGCTGGTGGAAATGTAGCCTATAGGCGAGTTAAACAAAGTTGGTCACTAAGTGTTGATACTCTGGATCCTTGATTTTTGACGAAAAATTCAATTTGGGTACCTGTCGGCCAATGCATGCTTTCCTATTGATTACTATACTAGTCAATGGGCATTATAGTGTGGAATTCAAAGTTTTGGCTTCTTCAAAACATCAACTCGGTTCACTTCAAACTTGGGGGAGGGATGTACCTTTGCTGGTTCTGTACTGAGTTCGTTCAAATGGCCATACTCAGGTTATTTTTCGGTTTTTAATTATATATTTGTTCATTTTTCAGTAAAATCTTTGAAAATTTCCGAAACTGCTCTGCCAATTGCTTTTAAGTTGCACAGGGACACTTCTGGGGACCACCAGACCTTAATTTAATTTTTTCCGACTTCTGTTCCAAAACCGTCACTCAAATTTTTCTTAAACTTGATGGAAATGCTGCTTGTGGGAGGGTCAAATTTGTTTAATGGGTGATAATATTCTGGATGCCAAATTTTTTACATTTTTTTTTTCAATTCAGGTACCTGTCGGTTCACGCATTCCTATTGATAATGTAAATCAATGAGCATTGCAATTGGAAGTCACATATTTTACTTCCTGTCAAAAATCCTCATCCTTTAGACCACAGTGGGACTTTTATGGGTTGAATGTCAAGGTTAGCTGACGACGGGCTGTTCACAAAGCCCTAGTGTTGGATTTTGGGGCAAAATAATTTTTTTTTACAACGTAGTCTACCGATTGGTGAAAAATTATTCAAGTTTACGAATGAAATGGTAGGTGCAAAACTTCATTGTAAGCCACACTCCGCGATGCAAGAACATGTTCATCGACTTTACAGTTTCTGAGATGCTGAGCGTCCAAATTGTTTGGGTTTTTAGAAAGTTGAAAAAAAAAAATTTTTCCTTCTATATGATCATATAGGACCTTGCCATTTTACTCTTGACTCCTTATGTTACTATTGGCAAAATGTGCTGAGGGAAGATCTTCACCATTTAAGTTTGCCAAGCATGTATAATTAGTATAAGCTTCCCCTTCATTTTCTTAAATGCACCTGTAATATAAATCTATGAATTAAAGCTGGATTGGCACCTCTGTCGGTGATAGGTTTGAAGATATTCAACATTACATATTCCAAGTGTGCCTTATTAGCATAAATTAAGTTTGTACAACTTTCATTTTCATTTCATGGGGGTGCGTCTAGAAGACAAACGTAAGAATTGAAGTAAGATCAACACTTCTAGCTATAATACTTTCGATAATACTCGCGTTTTCCAAGTGTGCCTAATCATCATGAATTGAAAGTTCTCAACTTTCAGTTCCCGTTTATTGGATGCGCCTATAGATATAAATTGAAGTTGAAATAGCACCTCTACCTTTTGTAGTTGTCAACAGATTCAACTTTGAAATGTAAAAGTGTCACCAATTTAAATAAATTTGAATTCTTCCAGTGTTCACAAATATAAGATTTTTTACTTAAATCTTTAGGTAATGAAAGTGAGTTATGAATTTTTACGAGTCGGACTTCCTCTATCAGTTACAGCTTGTTCCTCCCTAAATAGCCGGCATCAAGGTTGGCTAAAAATGGTTAAAATGTACCACAATCGTTCATGTAATAAGAGCATGAAAGAACTCTGCGTGTTTGATCAAGACATTCAAAAGAGAATCCAAATAATAGTTTGGGAATACACCCTTTGACCTTCCCAGCTACTGACAGATTGATGATCCCTCTCTAGTCGCTGTTAATTAATGCTTCTTGAATTTGGCTTTATGCATAAGATATTTCTATTTCTTTATTTTCTTGTAAATAAAATATTCGCAATAAAACCCAAACAACTGGTTCCATGTGCTTGAGAAATATTTTTATCAAGTGGTGGGGTGGGTAGAAATTAACATTTCGTCTTGGTATTTTTCGCTATTTAGGTTTTCTTTTGATGGAAACAGATTAATGAAGTTAATATATGTTTTGTGACCACGGAACGGCCGGGTCTCGAACCAGCAACATTCGGCGTGGGCATGGGGCCTCAGAAAGTCGACTCATTGCGCTTGTTTCATAACCATTAGACAAATATATATATATATATATATATATATATATATATATATATATATATATATATATATATATATATATATATATATATATATATATATATTTCTTGAAAGAAACAACAAAAGCCTGTAAGTCACAAACAGTGGTCTTTGCTTCAAAAAATCAAACAAATGTAATTTTCACCTGTATCATAATACACTTTGTGCTTCACGGTCGCTCACACTTTGTGTAGCCACCTGATCCATGCTTGCAGAACGACACATTTTCCACGTTGAGAAGAAATAAGGGCAATTGTATTAAATGTACCACTAATGTAGGTCAAGTGAAAGTTTGATATTACATAATGTGGATGACCTTGAACTACTTTCTCAAGGTTACAGAGGGGTTGCATTTTCGGCAATTATTTTTTGTGATGGTCATTATTACTTATCAAGAGATCCCACGGGCCTCTTGTCAAAATTATGGTAATAATAATAAAGATATCCATCGTCATTATTATTATTATTATTATTATTATTATTATTATTATTTTTATTATTATTATTATTACTATTATTATTATTATTATCATTATCATCATCATCATTATCATTACTATTATTATTATTATCATTATCATCATCATCATTATCATTACTATTATTATTATTATTATTATTATTATTATTATTATTATTATTATTATCCGCTAGCATTTATAGTGGAACAGATATGGGAGATATGCGGCGTATGCGCCAAAGCATTGTCTTCATGTTTACTTTGATATTAGGACCTCCACCCGTTTTTGCCAACATGCCCCCGATTCGGGTTGATGCAGTAGGCCCTATGTGAAAAAGAGGGGTCGACACGCCACCCCTTTCTATCAGCATTCGGCCAATGCGTAATAGTGCGTATTAAATTAATTGGCAACTTTCAAAACCCAATGCGTACTCATAAGTATTTTGAAGTTTTTATCTCTATTTGTTAATTTATTTATTTTTCCGCAGGAGCCAAAACGTGCCTATATGTATTTCTTCTATTTTCCTCGTTAATTTCGAAGCAGTAGTGGGCCGCCCATTGCGGTCAAAAACGTGTTCAATCTTTCAGAAGCCAAAACGTACCCATACGTATTTTCTTCTACTTTCTATGTTAATGCAGAACCGTTCTTAAACGTGTTGGTAACCACTTATTAATTTGGTAAACTAACACAATTAAATCAGTTGATGTTGCGCTTGGCAAAAGACCACGCACTCGATTACAATCGCCATAAAATTCAGAATCTTTAGCAGTTTGTTATTCCATCGGACTTTATAAAAGCTACTTTCGGTAATCAATGGAAAATTAGAAAATTGTCTACTCAGAATGGCTTCTTATTTATGAATTTTTATTCATACACTTCAAATTTTAGCATGTGAAACATATTTCAATATCATTAAAAATATAGATAGTAAAAATGGATAGATGCTAGCTCATTTATTCCATTTCCCAGTCTATTTCTTCTAGAAATTGTGCTAAAATTTCCGGCGTTTTGGAGGGCATTGAGGGACAAAAATTTCTGCTTTTCTGAGCCCTGTCTTCGCTACCGCATCATTCCGTCCTGGAAGCATCTTGGTTACATTTTCACATACCGCTTCATCCCGATTCGGACGCCGATAGGATATGTTTAGGTTCATTTGTAGTGTAATTTCCAGCATTTAACTGATTTTATTATCAGAAGCCTGCGTGTTTGGTCGACATTGATCATTACAAAATGAAAATTTACAATTCAAAGTACTTTATAAGATGACAAAATATGCAAATGATAGGTCCAAAACAGAGACATTCTGTTAAGTAGGTTTGGGCAGCTGTGTGACCCATGTTCAAGAATGCAATAATATTATGGCACTAGAACATGATATTGCAAAGAATGACAAAAAAATTGAACAATCATTACAAGAAGTGGAAATATTTTAACGAAATATCGTATTACATGTTCAACATGGGGTTTCGAAACGTATACAAAAGATATAGTGTACGAGTATGTGATATTAGTTGTGTAACATTGTACGTAATTATACACCCTGGAAGCTTACTTTAAGTTTGAACATGTGAATAATTTCGGACTTTTTTTGTGAATATTTCCCTCCACAGGATCCCCCTAAATCGCTACCATGAAAGACCCAGCGGTATACTTTGACAAAGCTTTGAACATGGAAAAGAGTAAAAAAGAAAAGCAAGTTGCATCCAACAGGAAAGCTTGCATTTTTCAATTATGCAACATCAGCAACATGCATCCCTCTAAGTGTTTGTAAGAATCTCATTCATTCTATGGTAACTTCCCGTCTAGACAATGACAATGACAATGACAATGCATTCTGGTATGGAACCAACGCCAGCTTACTCAACCAGCCCCAACATATTCAAAATGCATTAGCCCACCAAATTTGAGGCTCACACAGGAGAGACCACATGAAGCCAATACAGTGGTCCCCCTCTTATAAGGTCCCTCGCACCAGAGACCACCCGTCTTGAAAGGCCAGTATTCTTGTGCAGAAAGTATGGTATTTCCATTATATTCTCCCCCTCAGAGGTCACCCCTCTGACAAGGCCACCTTTTTGGCTGCATTTGGGATGGCCTTGTAAGAGGTGGACCGCTGTATTGTAGCCCATATTCATAAATTTTATCGCAATATTGACAGCAAATATACAGCAAAAGGCAGAGATTCAAGAATCATCTTCTAATACGGATGTGAAGAAATGAATTTTACACCAACTGAAAAAAAAAGACTGGGTAGATCTGCCACTTTTCAGTTCTCTTGACATGTCAGTGTGCCATATTGGCAGAACAAGAAGAAAGTAGGCTTAGGCCTACATCAGTTTTGTGATATTTATGAATCTGGAACATAATAAGTACGCCCTACCGCCATTTTTAAGTGTAGAACATGGATTATGTTAGAATCCAAGTGCATAAATGTGTGCAAGATTGGTGATAACGCGAGAATGATTTGAGTTGGGAATTTGATATTGTGAGGTTGAAACTGTACATGGGTGAACCTGACAAAATTAACAAATTACATGGCAACTTTACCCCTGCGCGGGGGGAAAACTGAGCACATATCTTTCAGAGTCGTCTTGTATCTGTAAGTCGTGTCGACATAATTGTTGTAACGTCATGACACTGTCGGTGCTCTTTGACCGAGAGAAGCTACCTATTTGAACAAATACTTTCAGGCGCATATAACCCAAATGACGCATTTTAAGGGCTGACTGAAAGAAAGAGAGAAGAAAAATGAGAGAGAGAGAGAGAGAGAGAGAGAGAGAGAGAGAGAGAGAGAGAGAGAGAGAGAGAGAGAGAGAGAGATCCCTTTACGAAGCGAATTGATCGTTGCTCTCTGATAAATTTGTGCAAACATGCAAATGCAGTTTGGTTTTACTGCATCTGCAAATGAATGTCAACGGAAATACCATTTTAGCTTAGAAAGTATTATTTATACCCTCAAATATATTTTAAAGAAAATGTTGTGCACAAAATATTTC
Organism: Hermodice carunculata; assembly: GCA_964020975.1. Taxonomy (NCBI): domain Eukaryota; kingdom Metazoa; phylum Annelida; class Polychaeta; order Eunicida; family Amphinomidae; genus Hermodice; species Hermodice carunculata. The sequence goes on along the minus strand of OZ026624.1, from coordinate 36,005,043 downwards.
AGGTGCCCGAAATATGTAACGTGCTTAAGTACTTTTAGAAGCAAAAAACTTTTTAGTTTCAAAGGTACTCACAAAATAATTTAACTGCCAAAAATATGTTTAAATATTTATTGTATATACACTTAACTTGATTCTAATGTTTCATTCGTACTACCTTGGTTCATGACAGGAAAAACTCACAATGTAGTTAATAAAACAAAAGTGACTGTTGACTCGCAAACCGTACACGCGCCGGTTTTTTGTATTGTTTTTTGTTTTGTTTGTTTTTGTTTTTGTTTTTGTTTTGGTCTCATACAGAATATACAATTTGTCCGCGTCCTTGCAGTATGGCCAGACAATATTTCACAATTGAAAAATCAAATCGTATTTGTGTACCATGGTTCAAGGATGTTGTTTGATATTGTGTAGGTTTTATTATGTAAAAAAGATTGAAAACGCTGGCCTGGATTTTCATCTAAGTTGTGTGCGTACACGCAGAATGAATGTCTGAAGAAGACAAGCTCCGTGGCCGCGAAAACGATAGAAAGTATTTCCGTCTGAGTCTGGTCTGATAAGATGTCATAGGTATGATAAGCATTGGACTAATACATCCAATGCTTGTTTGATGCCTGTATATGATACCCCTCATACAGCAGACCTCGAACGGATAGAGAGAGAGAGAGAGAGAGAGAGAGAGAGAGAGAGAGAGAGAGAGAGAGAGAGAGAGAGAGAGAGAGAGAGAGACGGGGGAAGAGAAATTCCTTCATAAAACGAATTGATCTTTGCTCTCTGATAAATTTGTGCAAACAGGCAAATGAAGTTTGGTTTTACTGCATCTGCAAATGAATGTAAATTGCCGTGCGAAAATATAGCTTGCGCGTGCGTGTAACTCCTACGGCAACGGCAGCGGTCACGATTTGGGGGCGGAATTCTATCAGCGGTGCAATAAACGAAGTCAATATCTCATTCCCTGTGTCATGAAACTTTACCAAAATGAAATATGAATGACACAGACTTTCAAGGAACCCATAAATATGCGACAATGGACAGGAACATTTATGTATATCGTGCAATTAAGGTATTTATTGAAAGGTCTGCGTGTACATATAACCTTTTATGAAGCGGAGATGGTGCCCATATCAAAACAACACCGTCGATGCCTCAGAAATGGGGTTATGGATTACCCAATAGTATAAATCATTGTCTAATCTAGGGATTGTCCAGACACAGAAACGCACAATAATTTATACAAGACTCACAGGACAATTTCAAATCATGATAATATGACAATAAATTGTACATCGAGTGCATTTTCTGTCTTACAAAAAGTACAAATATGCTGGGCATGTACGGACAAGAATTTCTGCGGGCACCATTGTGTTGATATAAAGAGGTTTGCATTGTGTATTGTATGTTGTTCGCAGTTGCGAGTAAATCTTTCTTGTCAGCACGCTACTATTACATCCTAAGTCAAATGTACTGAAGCGAAACAAAGCCTTTTGGAGGACTTGTAGTACAGCGTGTCCACGTGGTCTTTTTAGGTAGTGGTGTAACCCATAGAAACCTCAAACACATTTGCCCAAGAACTCCTTGCGGAATGTCACAGATGACCCACGAGGCGACAGGGAAAAGGCCTGGTCATTGATTTAGACCTGCATGGATCTGCTTCAGAACTAACCATACGGAATTATAACATATTTTTGCGGGCAGGCCACGTGGGTTTATGTTTTTTGTGGAAGAGGCATATAGCCCAGGAGTTAAAAACAGGGACCACGTGGCACAAAGAGAGCCTGTGTTAGCTAACACCGGAAGTACGTCGATCGTTGCAATAGCCATATACTCTTGGACAAGCTAGGAGATCATATCTATAAAAGTGAATTGGAAATGGATCAACCGGATCGCCCGACATTGAAACAGAAATTAAAGCTGCACTGGTCATCCAGGGATTTTCGTCCGAAGGTAGAGACAGCCAATAAGATCGGAGTTCCATTCGTGTGTCTCTACACACTGTCACTGACGTACACTTCCCTTTGCATATACATTCCCAATATCTGGGCCGAGTCCCAAGAGGCCCAGTTTTGGGCTAAAATGTCTGTGTGGATGTTAACGACAGAAGTTGTTGTCAACTGGGTTTTATGTGCCCGTAAGCGGTTGTCCCAAGTGCCGCCGGTGGAACATCAACTGCGGGACCACAGAGAAGGACAGTGGCCCACCTGCCCAAAGTGCCAAGTGGATTGTCCACCCAGATCTCATCACTGCAGCCTATGTGGAATATGTGTCCTCAAGAGGGATCATCATTGCTATTTTACTGCCTGTTGTGTGGGCTTTTACAACCAGAGATATTTCATTGTGCTCACGTTTTACACGACAATCGCTAGCATATACGGTGTTGTATTGGTTGTCATGTATCTTCAACCAAAGAACCCCATCTCGAGCAGGAGCGGTTTCGGAGCCCCAGGACAGTGGATTGTGGGACAATTATCTACGGGACATTTTCTTGTTGTATTACAAGGGTTTGTCTGTCTTATGATGTTTCTGGGAGCTTTTGTACTGGTATTGACACAGGTACTGCTGGTTTACCGGGGCCAGACTCACTATGAGGCACAAAAGAACATAACGCGTTATGCTAGCGATCCATGGAAACAATTTCGTACTGTATTCGGTCCATACTGGTTACTCAATTTCATTTTCCCGTTACCAACTGTGCAGGAAGGGGATGGTTTGACCTGGGATAGACGAACCAAATATGGGTAACTTTTGATTTCAATACGGCTTTTTTTATCATGGGCTTTTCATTTTGTGCATACCTTCCAACAATGTTACATTTCATCCTCAATTGCGAAGTCTAAAGAAAAATGGTGTTTTCAAAATAATATACTAACACATTTTCATTTTCTATCAAGCACTTGTTCAGGCATGGACTGATTCAAATCGATTTTCCATAAATCAAATGCTTCGAACAGAAGGTTTGTTTCAAAGTGTCACGGAAATTGAATCGAAACATTTTAGCCACTATGTAAAACAATTTACAGTAAAACGTGTTCAATTCCTGTTGTGAACTGGGTCAACTCTGGTATGTTTTTTTGAGTCGCCAACACAAACACAAATAAAAGAACCCTAGCCATTAAAAGTTCTGAAGAAATATATAAGAGGAGTCTTTCGGATTGATATTCCCGTAAGTACGATGCTTATGCTTTCATTTACATTTTAAGTTAAATTGCCAAATTATAATATGTATATATGAGCATAATGATGACCAGCGTTTAGGGCCCTTAAGTCTGGGGTGTGCCCAAGTCTGACTTTTATTATGTATATATGGATCCCCAATGCTGAAGTTAATATATATATATATATATATATATATATATATATATATATATATATATATATATATATATATATATATATATATACACATATATATATATGCCGACCATGTTTGGTACGCACACGCTTTTCAGGAAATTCTCACGGAAATCTGCCACATATGGTGTTTTTTATTCGAAATTCATGCAAACCTCTGACAGAAGCTTAGAAAACCTATGGCGATTAAAAGATAATTTCCTACATAACTGTTGTCAAGATATGGTTCTAATAGTTAGCTCAGTAAAACCTGAAAAAATATCGTATGGGTATTCTCAATTTAGTGTCATGTTTCACATGCAACCACCTAATATTGCTTGCTTTGGAAACTTCAGCTGCATATGGAGCTTGTTCATGTTTTCCTACCACTTAAAAGATGTATGTGCCTTGGCAGTCTTTGTAGACCCTTTATAATATAAACCTTATTACTTGAGTCATTGCAAGTGGAAATCGGGGATTGCCTTTGACCGACGTCGTTCGGTTTGGGTCAAGGGCAATCTGATTAAAACCACGTGTCACACAATATTGTATCACGTCAGATTACTGTGTTCCACGTGATCCCAACTATCTTGTAAATGCATCACGCTTATTGCTGCTTAAAAACCCAACCTAATCATGACATTCAATGTCATTTAAAATGAACACAAGATATTCAGATATTTTATAACCGGTTGTAAAAGAAGCGCAGAATCTCACATTTCCCGTTAAAAAAAGTCACGCAGACAGTGGAAGACCAAATACAACATGATCAGGTATTGCATAGCCATACATAGCCCCCCTCCGAAAAAATAGCAAAATGGAAGGACAGGGAAAATGTAATTCAAAGTCTGAAAAGCTGATGAGCCAAAGTGTTACTATTGCAAATATGGCCTGGACAAGCTAAAGCTTGAGGATGGTGGTGTTGTCAATATCATCATCATAGACAAAACTTAAGTGTAGAAGTATGTATATCACGGTCCAGCATCAGAAACAGTGATGCAAGTGCAGTGATGCTAGAAAATGAAATGCAACAGGATCATCCATACATGTCCGTGTACATGTAGGTGGCGCTACACTGACGATCACGTGACTACGGCGTCCAAGTTCCAATGACCATGATGGGAGAATCAGCCTATCGGATAACGCAGTGCCCAAGAATGCCTGCGTTTCGTCATTCATCGGCAGCAAGGGACCGATACGTGGGACATTAAGGACAAAGAGGGAGATGGCTTAATATGATCTAGTCATGTCAAGGAATCAGGAAATCATGCCGGGGAGTTGGTTCCAGATTTTGTTCCAACAAACCAAACACAGGCCAAGTCTATATTGGTATTATAACGTTTAAAATATAACTATAAACACGATACACATGCATATTAATTTCCCGCCACAACTGCATACCCGATTGCCTAGTCTTGCTTGGCGAGATATGGCGAGATACGGGTCGGTACCTGTGTGGACAAGTGGGATATTACTAATATTCTGGAAATAAAGAATACTTATTGAAGGCAGATGGAGATTTTTTCGGATATATTGCTCGGGAAGTACGAGCTAAATGTCAGTTTGAAGTTAAATTTCTCAAAAAATGCTAAATGTGAGAAATGAGCATATGGCCCTGTCTGTGACAGTGATGTGTCCCGCACGTTCTCCGTGATTGCCAGGCGTCAAACCTGTGCTTTGTGGCGGGAAATTAATATGCGGCGTATTACATACAAATTTAAGATTTGACACCGTTCTGTAGGCTGTATCCAATATAAGAGTTGACATGACGTGTTTTAATGTTAAAGGTAGTTTAACTTATACCTACTCAATATGAAATGATTTTGTTGTTGACCGGGCTCGAAAACATAAACCGTCGTTTTGCCATATGGTAATAGCCTAGCCATTTGTCTAATTGTTCAAAGTGAGCAATAGGCATTTTGATAAAATTGGACACATAGGCATACACTTTTTAACGTTGTATATACCGCGACTATTGTACTTTTTAGGCGTAATAATTTTAACTTGACAGACTTGCTAATTTTGAAACAAATTATTAATTTTTCTTAAAGGTCAATCATCAGTTTTTGTCCATATCAGGGTCCATTCTCGCTTCATAATTCAAGTCACAATTCTGTCTCCGACAAGCATTTGGTGCCAATGCATGTCAAAAGTCAAGCCCTGCAGGCTATAAGCTCATACATGCAATGTAAATGAAGCGCATTACTCATTTACATATTTTCACCTTTTATTTGTTACACGCTAAACCGCGAAAATTTTTACTTTTGCCTGCTCTTCCATCAGAAATCTGATTAATGCTAAACATTTACACTAGATGGCGTAAACAAACACGAGAGTCCAGAAAATAGCACACGCGTTAATTCACCTTTAATTTTTCTGCTTCACAAATGCAATGTATAAACCAAGTGCGTTCGCTTTCAGCATTTAATTATTAACAAGGACGCATAACAGGTTGCTTGCGGGTTTTGCAAATGGGGAGCCGTGAGAAAGTAAAGTAAACAGATAGGTTGCATTTTCTGTTCCTATTCTCCTTATGCTGAAAACCAAACCATACGTAAATATTGTAGAATTACCACACATGCGCAGCTGGATTTACAGAATGGCACGTGGGCCCACTATGCCCAGCGATGAATATTGTTTCGCAAATATCAATTAAAACGACTGCATGGCGATTTCCCAGTACACGTATTTCTGGTTTCTTTGGAAATCCAAATTGCCCTTCCAATTTTTCCATTGATTTTGATAGAACTTTCGTCACTTTGACATTGAAGGCAGATACAATATTGTAAATGTTTGATTCACCACGGATCAGTGTTAGGCTCATTTCATGTAACCGTTTCACGCAGGAATAATGTGGGCCTATACACACAAATGTTCTTGTTTGATGCCAATTGTAGCACTGGAGATATTAAAGTCAAGCGTTTTGGAATAGAAACGATTCTGTGCGTGGAGTGAGTTGTTATGCAGTTCAATGTTCAATATTCTTGCCAGGCGGCGATGGACCTGAAACAAATGAAAATCATCATTTCAGAATCTCCCAAACACCTCAATATTAGAAAGTAACAGGGGCTCCAACTCTCCCGTTTTGGAGACGTAAATGAGAATTCTTTTTTTCCCTTATACAAATTGAATTTTCCCGCTTAAATACCAGTAGGGAAGATAACGCGAATTAAGGTTTCCCCGTGTTACGGCTAATAAAATACACCAGAGGACCCGAATTCAACTGTCATTGCGGAAAAAACCCCAGAAGAAACTAGAAAAGAAGATTTGCTTCAAAGCAAATCTGTGTGCCTTCAAAAGTTGTAAATATTAAATGCTACAACTTTTATCCTTTCGTACTTCACATAACATTAATCTTATAGCTGGATGCAAATTTCAAAGTCCAAATGACCTTTGACCTTTGACCTTTACAGCTCACATGTAAGTTGCACAGTGTTACAATGCCAACAATTTACGCCCAACATGAACCAAATCTTGTAATAATTGACCAAGTTATGGCAAGATGAACTTTCAAAGGGCCAAATGACCTTGACCTTTGACTTTTGAGGTTACATGTTTTTATAAAAATGTGCAGTGTTACGATACCTACAATTTGAGTCCAACATGATTAGAATTGGATGGAAATTGGCCAAGTTTTGACTGAATGAAACTTTCAAAGGTCTAAATGACCTAGACATTTGACCTTGGGGGTCACATGTACGTTTAAAAAATGTGCAGTGTTACAATAGCTACAGTTTGAGCCCAACATGATCAAAATTGGGTAAAAATTGACCAAGTTATGGCTAGAAGAAAGCCACCATCCAAGTTGGCATTTGACCTTGAAATGACCTTTGACCTTGAGATGACCACTATCTGAAGTAAACCTTGACCTCAAAAATGATATTTTGGCATAAAATTGACCTTTGACCTTGAGATGACCTTTGACCTTGACATTTGAGATGACCTTTACCTGCTATGATCGAACTCCTGTACAATTGGAACCACATCTACTATAGTATGTAAGATATTGAAGATTTAAAACTTTAATTAGCCCTCATTTGCATAATTTTGAAAAGCATGACCTCTCATTATAGAAGTATAATTGTGCCAAGTTTGGAGTTTCTACGTGTAATACTTTTCAAATGAAATGTCGGACAAACTGAAAGAAAGAAAGAAAGAAAGAAAGAAAGAAAGAGAAAGGAAGGAAGGAAGAAAGAAAGAAAGAAAAACAGTATGTCTGTGTTGGCACACAGACATAAAAAGCCCGATGGGAATGGCCTCGTCCCGCTTCCAGAACCTTCCCCGCCTCGGTCGCTCTGCCCCTTTGTCGTTTCATTCTCGCCTTGCCAAACTACACGGGAGGAAGACTCTCCAGCTGGTCCCTCCTTGTAAGTTGGACAGGGCCTTCGAAGGAACTTGTAGGACTCCATACCGGATTTGAGCGCAGATAGTTTGAAATGAACGCCCTCCTATGCTTACTCTATGGATAACTTACCACACTGGCTCATTGTTCATTCTGCAAAGCTCGTGCCAATTTGCCGTATATAGTTTTTTTACTGTTCTGATATTCTTAACTTAATCATTTCTAAGTCTGTGTGTGGACACAGACTTCTTGTTTTTCCTCAAATACTTAACTTATTTATTTATTTCCATTTCAACTACAGTTGATAGCTTAGTGACATTGCAGCATCCACTGAAATATGAACCAAAGCTTAGCATGTCTTTGTAACGGGAAATTCAGATCAACTGCCAGAAATCACTTAAACACAGATCCACACTCCTTGTAATGACCAACTATAATATGGAAGGATTTTGGTCAGGGTCAGTGGGTACATTGGGGAAGACAGAGCTCAGAGCTCATGGCACAGCTGTTGTATGTCTGGACCGAGCAGTGACATTTGCTCATCAGTTAAATGTCTATAACATTGTTTCATACCCTTTGTAAATGCTGCTCACTTCTAACAAAAATTCGTCATATGTATTTCATCCCTGTTCAGCCTGTGCAAACTTGCAACTTAAGTTTGTTCACATCTTATTAGGTTGTTGATCCTCAATAGTCAAACATGTACATGTTCCATGGTATAGCAGCTGTGTGAAGTTGGATGTTGCCTGTCTAAACTTACATTTTTTGTTCGCTTTCACATTCAGGCTCGTGACACTCAATTAGTTAAACACATAGATCTCTGCAAGAGCTATGTGAAGTTGAATGTTATGTATGATGGTGGATAGATGAGCCTAATAGTTGATATAAGTAGAGATTGCCAGGTTAATGTTTTTATGTTCCTGCAAGTAGTGAAACTCAAATACATGTATTGGTAATACATGTATATCAATGTACATGTACACGTGATTCACTTGTTGCAGTCATTTTGTGCCCCCGAATTACAAAGCATGGGAATCTATAGTGTTGATGTAGTAATGTTTACTTCATCGTATAAATTGGTTTAGCATCATATTTAAATGTCACATTAAAAGTTATGCAAATTAGGGGCAATTAAAATTTTAAAAGCTCTGTATCTTCCAACCTATTACGGATAGACACAAAATTTAAAGTAGTACATAAAGTTTTGTGACACCTCTCAATCTAATGGACAGTGAACAAAAATTGTAGCATTTGAAATTATGCTAATTAGCAGCACTTGAAACATTTAAAAGTTGATTATCTCCAAAACTATTATAAATAGAGGTGTCAGTCCAACTTCAATTTGAATTTGTAGGTTTGTGACAAAGGCACATCCATTGAAGCATGAACCAAAGTTGCAGCATTCTAATGCATGCAAATTAGGCGAACACACAAAATTTAAATCTGGAATAACTTCAAAACTATGATACATTCAGGTGTTATACGAACTTATGCCGATAGATTTGAAGGATAGTTGCATCCAGTGAACCATGAATCAAAGTTGCAGCAGTTTGATTTAGGCAAATTAGACAAAGACACATAATTTAGATCTTTGAATAGCTTCAAAACTATAATAGATTGAGGTGCTTTTCCAACTTCAATTTATAGGTTTTTTGACATAGCCACATGAAAAATATATTGCTGCAGGAGTTAAATAAATGCTGAATAGGCAATCTTTAATAGTTTTATAGGAAGACAGACTGATTTGCTGACAAGCAAATTAAATTTTTCTAGTTCATATTGATATCACCCGTTTTAATTACCAATAGAACGTGTTTTGATTAAAATCAAAATCAGATTATTTCATGTTTCTGTATTTACATGCTAGAAACATGTGACCGGAATGGTCATTGTGAGTACAAAACTTGAAAATAGCGTTCAGAGAACGGATTACCCTCGGCGCCCACAATCTCTTTTCTTCCTCAATGCTGCATTTTTAAGACCTCGCAGTAGAACACTTTACATCCAATTTCCATATTATTATCTATGAAATGAAAGAGCAATTTTGGATGTGTTCTTACGGTAAGTCCTAGTGACAGAGACCCCTGTACTGTGCGCCACCTAGACGACCTTATTATAAATACTTCAAAAGTTTCATAAGAAGTTTAAATATAATAAGACGAGGCTGGTTTTCATTAGGAATGTGGTCCACTATAATGTGCATCTCTGATAAAAGTTTGGTGAAGATGCGATGGGTCATTGTTGAGCTATTATGGTAATGTCGTCCTCTTGTGCATGTCCACTCCTCAGACGGCCTTGAAATGATTATTTTAAAGTTTCATAAAAAGTTTATAAACACAAAGAGGAAGATAGTTTTAAATAGGAGCCTGGTCCATTATAAGATGCATCTCTGACAAAAATTTGGTAGAGCTACGGTGAAAAATTTTTTTGAGATGTCGCGGTAACATCGTCTGGATTGACGACACTCAGACGGCGTTCAAATAAATACATTAGAAGTTTCGTAAAAAGTTTAAAAATGATAAAAAGAAGCTCGTTTTGTACAGGACCTTGGCCCATCAAAAGATGCATCTTTGACAAATATTTGGTAAAGCTGCGGTTAATATTTTTGGAGATATCGCTGTAACATCGTCTGTGTTGACGCCACTCACAGGGCATTGTTTTCAAATTGCTGCTGGTAAACAAAACGTTATTTGGTTCACATACATTATATTTCGCTCACATACAATATTATTTCTGTAACACGCAGTATATTAAATTCGCACGCAATATCATTTCTTTGGTAACAAATTATTATTTTTTATGTTTCTTCAGGGACTCTGACTTTCGTCCCAGACGGAACATGACAAACAAAATGTATTTATTTCGTTATCTGTTCAGTTACCACAAAGTAGTTTTTCGTGGGAACCCAACATATTCTGAGGATACGAAATAATAGTTTGCCTGCATTTACCTGCGCGGGCTGAGTGAGTTAGAATAACCGTACGATGAACAAAATAGATAAACCTTGGTTGCCTTGTCTTCACAAGAGTGTAATACTTTCACATTTTGCACAGACCCAGTCATGAAACTTTCATTTTTTTCCACTGATTATGTGTAATGCAACTGTCCTTGTCTCACCAGGGAGGTGTATGGTCTCACTGACACACAGCGCTTTCAGCTCTCACACTTTAATGATAAAAGGCATATGTACGCAAATTAATCACAATGGTGACTTGAATCAATCACGCCAGACTCTGTATATATTTTGAGGCCTGCTCTGATATGCGGCCTTCCATTAACTTCAATGTCTTCATACATCATCTGCTGATTTACAAAACAAACGAAATGCTATCACAATTTAAACTGTACTTGGCAGATGAAACGATGCTGGAACAATGAATATGGATGGGTCTGGAATCACTACTAGTCCTATCAGTGGTCCGCTTGCCAGCGCAACACAGTCACCGTAAATGTTGACCACATGTTTCACTACTTTTAATTTCAACGGGAAACCGGGGGAAATTGTTTCAGCCCATCGTTGCAAAATGAGAAAGCAGGAAAACATAGGAGATTGTCCTATTTAAAATGACTAATTCATTAAAGCTTGAGGTATTCGTGCCTGCTGCTGTATCATGGACTACAATATTAACACCCTTTTGTGGTTTTACAGTGTCAAAACGGTTGATCCGGCCTCCAAATTTCCATTCGCACATTTAATCTTCCTACAACTCGATAATAATTTAACATGCTTTCTTAAGTGACGAGACAAAAGCTCTCAGGCCTTAAAATGTTTAGTGCAGCTCTGATAGGTTTAAAAGTATTGTAAAACATTAAAAAGCGAACTGCATAAAGCTAACGACCACCTATATGTAGCAGGTAGATACATGTGGCCACTTTTGCCAATGACAACCAGCATATTTCCCTTGCTTCGTAAGGCTAGTGATGGCAACCGTGTTGGGAAATCTTGTAGGGAATTCTGAAGTTTATTCACTTTTTTTTTTACAAATACAATTATTACCAATTAAACCCATTAATATGAAGTAAATGGAAGATAGTAGGGCCACAGGAGAATTTGCGGAAGGAAGCTCGCTGTATTCTCAGACTGATAGCCCAACTATGATAGTCGAGCTGAAAATTTACACAGGAACTTCACCCAAAGTAAGCTAGTGCCTTTCATTTGAATTTGAATTTTGCCAATTGAATTAAGCAGCAAGTTTTCAGTGTAACGGATGGCATAGTCTGTGAATGGTGTATGAAAAAATTAGCAAAACACGAGGACTGAATTTTGGGGTTTAGAGCCAAGCATGACGCATGGAAAACTACCAAGTATTCAGTGAGATACTTCAGTCAAACAGTGCAGCATGAAAGGCAAATTGGCATCTAGCCAATGCGGCACTATCGTCTGCGCAAGAAACTAGCGGCAGCTTTGCAGGAATAAAACTTGTTTCCAAACGTTGGAAAAGCACATTCTCAATATAATCTTCTGTAGGTGAAGCAAATTATAATTTGTATGTAAAGTGCCTGCCGTCTGCGCTTGCGCTTCACATATTATGAGTTTAAATTACCTATCTATGGAACATAGGATCATATAGGCAAAAGACAATACATTCATTGACCGACCAACGTATTATATAGATAAAACTATCCGCAAGCAAGCAAAAGCGAGATAAATCTGACCGGAATTCTGAATTAAAATAAGACTTTTTCCACAAAAATGTACAGCTAAAAAAAATTCTACAGTGCTTACATATTTTCAATTGAGTTGTGTCGTCATCGTCGTCGTCGTCGTCGTCGGCGTCGTCGGCGTCGTCATCATCATCATCATCATCATCATCATCATCATCATCATCATCATCATCAATGAACATTTACGTATTGATATACATATTTGCTTAGTTATAACCCCAGACAGCAAAATAGACTAAACGTGAAATAAACATTGATTGTTACGAAAACGAGAAATTTCTTTTTGCAACATGGATTAGCAGTTTAGCTCATTTGTTATAAATCTGTCTACATTAAAACATTGCTGTAACAAGGGTTGACAGAAAGTCGTACTCTCCTGGATTCTATCGTTGCAGTATCTTAAATGACATGTAACAAATGCAGACTCACATAAACTGAAGTATTTCTACTAATTTCAATTGCTTTATCGCACTGGATACATGCAACATTTCTCTGGCAAGAGTTTAAGTATGGTTTTGCGGCAGTGTCTGCCAATGTTATCGAAGCTACATTTAGACTAGAAGAGCATATAAAATATTCAAATTAAAAAACATGTTGACCTGTTTTCATGAGCTGAGGCCAAAATCCTGCAAAATTATTCCTTTCAATCACAATTATTACTAAATCCTACAATATTTCATAAATTCTGCCAAAATAGTAGAAGTCTGTATGCAGACACTGCAAACATCAAACAATATTTACCTTCTGCACGATGTAGTTTAATACACGCCTCCTTCACCAGGGGGCCTGCTGTAAAGTTAGGATTGTGAGAGGTTATGGTAAATTTCACAAGCTTTGTATCACCTTGTTCCACAGTCACATTCCCATCAAATGTGGTCTGTATGGTATTATCACTGATTGGTGTGTGTACACAGCTTCCATCTGTAAGCTGGTTCCAAGTAACAGTAGAGTTGGGTCTAGAAGCTGTAACGTATCTCAGTGTTGTGGTGCCATTTGTACTAATTGTGATGCCGCCTGTGGTACAGTCAGTGTCTGTCTCAGGTACAGATATAAAGTTGCTACCAATTCCACATGACAGGTTAAACACACTTGGAGGTACTGTGAAAGAAATGACAAAAATCAAGGCCGTATAACTTTAACGGATTGAATTATTATTCTTTTCCTGCCAAAATATCTCACCTGATCACGAGGCAGTGATGACAATCAGCCACCTTGATGTGGACAATCAGTGGATTAGCAAGCTGGCCCTAACATTTTTGGGAATAAATCATTCTTATTCTGAACATATGGCATCATAGCAAGCTCAGTGTGTGTTTGGAGAACAGGACTGTCACTTGCTACACTTAAACTTTATCCGAGTTACTAGTTTGACAAGATCGACATATATCATTATGTTTCATACAGAGATCTGTCCTTATATTCGGATACTTCCTTGTTGAATGATGTAGGCCAATGAACACCTGTGCAAATATGGATGTCTCGTATGAGCAAATTCATTGCTATATAAAAAAGACAACGTCATTATTGACGAAACTATATAACCATAAATTTGTGAGAGTAAAGCTGATCATTGCAATTAATCGTGAAATCAGTGGATAAAATGATGATAGTCATAACAACAAGATACCCTTTTAATGTTGTTTCCTTTACCACATCTATGATGATATGACTAACTAAATTTCAGATTTTGAAAATATACAAAGCAAATTTGGCAACACAATTTTCAAATATGCCAGCCACGCGCGATAATGTCCTCTGGAGCACAGACATTAAGATCTTGCGATGCTTGGTCTTAAACTGAGTCAACAGCTATCGTTAGCACACTTGAACCTGGGTCATTACTGATAAGCGTAATTTTGGTTGTCATTAGCACTGAGATATTTAAAAAATAGGTTTAACGTCTTGTATGCCACATATTATTTCCAGATTAAGTTCAGTGTGTTGATGTACATTCACGAGTCACCACTTTCCTGCTTGCATCTAGGCATCAAGGAACATATTGCATGGTCACATCCAATAAAAAGTTACACCTGCCCGATGATTTGATTACTTACTTGCCAAAGTAAGTCTAGGACATGGGACTCGTCGTGTAACTTCCCTTGCAGGAAGGAGATCACATTGGTAGGTGTCTTCGTCTCCCAGGATTGAATCATGTATACACATGTCATGAAATCCTGATACTCCTGCAACGCCATCCTTTGTTGTAACATTCCTTTTATAAAATTCTCCAACAGGTCTACTTAAACTTGGATTATCTGGCATATGTACGTAAACTGCTCTTCCAGGTTGACCTTTTCTCCAGTAAATTAAACCAATCCTTTTATTGGATGGCTCATAAGCACACCTTAATATAGCCCTTCCACCCAAGTGTCCATATGTCTGTTCACATGTGGCCTTTGTTATTGCAGCAAACACAGTTTCTAGAAAAACAAAAAGACAGACAGAGAAAGAGTGAGAAAGAATAAAAATACGAAAACCGTACTTTGAAGGGATGGAGTCACGATACATGAAGACATGAAAATGGTCTTTTGCTTGAAGCATATTTTGTCGTAAAGTTACACACTTGATATGTCCCCTTCTTGTGTTCAGCTTTAACATTAACAAATTATGATATTTCAACGGCAAAGCCGTATATATATATATATATATATATATATATATATATATATATATATATATATATATATATATATATATATATATATATATATATATATATATATATATATATATATATATATTGACAAGTATCTCTGAACTGGTCATGCTAATATGTACAATGTCCCCATCTATACTCTGTATCAAAAAACGTTTAGCACAACCCATGCCTTAAATGACACTACATTTAGGCTAAAAGTCCTTAAACTGTCACAATGTAAAATAACTAGAGGACTGTATCAGTCCTGTGCTCAGTAGACCTTGGATGCACAGACCTAAATGATCCCGCAGCTTCAGAATTACATCATCGAGCATGTGCAAGTATGTATGTACTGGATCAATAATTCTCAAGTGACCACTTAAAATAATGGCTCATTAGTTGACTGGTTGACGCTCTTTTGGAGGACCATCACAATTTGCAACACACACACACACACACACACACACACACACACACACACACACACACACACACACACACACACACACTTTTGCAGTCATCATAAGTAAAAGAAAATGTAGACAGTGAAGCCTATTTGAATTGGGATTGACAATTCCCCTCACCCCGAAAACGTACAGTACAGTTTTCACAATTGTGATATTGTGAGATCTAAGCATGACACCAAGGATATTTGGAGCATGCAGACATGTGCTACAATTCTAAGTGCGCTCACGTCTGGTGTGCATGTGATAAATCATGCATAAACCTTTTCGTAGTCAGAATAAGAGTGAGTTAATAGCATTTCTCGGCATAATGTGCCCAACATGCACCGAGGAAAGTTATTGACCTGGGGCATGCAGGTGCACATCCACACTTTCAAAATCTGTATCAAAAATTGGAAATAGAGGCATATTTGACACAGTTTCTTTTATGGGTTCATTAATAATTCATTTTAAAACATTTAAGCCATTTACACATATCTCTGGAAAAAATCATCTGCATCTGAGTAAGTCGCTTATGGTTGGTGCAGTTTCTGATCCACTAACTTGATTTCATTTCAACTAATTTAAGACAATTGCAGGCATTTAACCTTGCAAATCCACACTGACCTGGTGCCATGATCCAGTAGTATACCACAAATGCCGCTGTCCAATAGCATCTTTTGGTTGTTAGCATACTTAGGGTACACGGTCCTCTGAATGATGTAGGTGTCTGTAAAAGAATTCTCACTTGTACTTTATTCTGGAGGGAAACAAAATTCTGTTACACATCATTCATTAAAAAATTTCATTTGCACCCCCAAACAAGAAGACGGTGTCAGTCCTGTGTTCAGCTGACCCTGCATGCACAGATATAAAATGGCCCAGCAATCCCTGGAAACGTAGTCCTGCGACCTTCAAAGGACATTCCCCGGGTAGCCCTCCCATGTTTTGTTTTTAAAAAATAAAGTCTGAAAGCATGCAATCTGGTGCATTTTCTTTGCCTTACAAGGACAATTCAAATTAACATTTTCCGTCAATGTTTGCAAGTAATTCTGCAGATATAATAGGCCTTATATACAATGATGGCAAGGGACCGTCCAAAATTGCAACATATTCACTTATTACCTAAAAAAATACCGGTATTCTACAGACTTTCATGCTTTGTGGAATTGATTGAATATAGTGACAACTATAGTCTCTATATATTACAAACTACATTTTGTAGATAACAATGTTTGATCCTGATAATTGATGCTGAATTAATGTCTTGAAATGTTCTTTGCATCACCTGTCTTGATGTATCCTGGTGTACAAAGGTATCTGCATTTAGTACTTGAACATGATCACACCATGATTTAGCAATTTTGATCATAAATGTGGGATTTCTATAATTCCAGCTGACTGAATGGGGATTACATCCAGGGGTTGATGGGAAGAAAGTGTTAAAATGCAAAGTGACACCTGGTGGAAGGTTGATCTCTGCCATTTGTGGGTAGTACACACATTACCCCCTCGTGCCAAATACTCTGATAACTCTCTATTGATAGAAGAAGGAAAACCACAAATATAATCACTTCGCGGAACAAAGAACAATAAGTTTGCATATAAAAGTGTGTCACAATTTACACCAAAATTAACTTGTCTTTTTACAAAAGAGGTGATAAATGACTGAAAATTGATGATTTTATAGATATCAAGGTTGGAAACAAGTGTATAGAAATAAGCAACTTCAACACAAAAGAGTACTGAGCAATTTAGCATTAGGGGGCGCATGTGTGGTATATTTTGTGTGTTTTAGCTATATCACAAAGTTCTTTTGACAAGATCCCATAACATCCCAGGGAACCAAAAGTCTGAAGATAATCAGATTTTGTTCTTAGCTAGCGTTTGTATGGGGCAAGGTCGAAATTATTATTTCGCAAAAACTCCAGTTAGCATTTTTCCATAGCTTTTTACTTTAAAAGAGACCAATACAGGCCTTTTGATCAACTTTTATTGTTTTTATCACTTTATTTTTGCAACAGCCATTAGAAATATTCAAACAGATCCAGCACTTGTTAGCTCATAGCACATCGGTCTGTTGTACCAAAATAAAAAGTACACAATGGGTCCATCCTGCTCAAACGTGTATCATTATAGAGTGCTCCTAGTGGCATCATTAGGAACATTTTTCATATCTGCACAGATAATAGTTTCAAGCTCTTGCAGTGCAAACAAAACACTAAGATACATGTAAATTCTGTCGGGTTTGCAAAATCCAGACTTTTGTCGAGACGTTAAGTGCACTAAGTCCAAACATAATATATGTTTCAATCTCTCTGTGAATCTTTGATTTTATACATACTTTAAAGATTAAAAATATCTGATTACATATTACAACCCCTAGATTTCCAATATCTTCAAAGAAATTACACAGGAGGGCTGTGTGAACAGCACATGCAAGGCTGACCTAGAGATTCACCACACTTGTGGTTCTGTGAAGTTGGCATAGGATCAAGGTCACCCATGTATAAATAAATCTGATCTCTATGGCAGAACACTAACATGTGCAACATCAAGGCCCATCAGAAAAAAGAAAGAAAAAAATCGCTAGAGCATGACCACTTGCACAAAATAAGTAGACACTAATCAAAGGTACATCCTCACCAGGTTTGACATAAAGCGGGCCATAATTATTCAAGTTACAACTATTGCAAAAAGTTCCCATGTGAAACTTTGCTATTATTTTTTTTAAAAATTCCCCCCCCCCCCAAACAAAAAAGAAAAAGAAAAAAAATCATAAAAAATCCAAAAATCACTAGAACGTGACCACTTGTACAAACCTGGTAGAGATCCACCGACGTCCATTGCCACCAAGTTTGAAGTCAGTCTCATTAAAAGATTCCTCGGAGAAGTCCAAAATGTAAACAGCATTAGAATGGCCATTCACTTACATAGTAATTGATAGGAAAGGTGCATTTTCCGAAGAGCACCCGAATTGAAAAAAGTCGTTAAAAATCAGAAATTCACAGCTGTGGCACCCAGTGAACAACTTTCTTTCACCCTTCCACAAGGAACATATCCACCAAGTTTCAATTTAATTGGAGTGACGGTTCTGGGGGAGAAATAAAAAAATAGCGAAACCCCACAAAAATTCATGAAAAAAAAAAATGCAGTGCCACCTGGTGTTCAAATCAAGATTAAGTAGTCTCCAGGAGTGTCCCTGTGTGATATCAAAGGAATCGGGAGAGCGGTTTTGCCAAAAAAAAAAAATAATAAGGTTTGCCCAAAAAAGGACAAAACAAAACAAAAACACAAAAAACAAAAAAGAAGATAAGAAAATCACTGAAGTGTGACCATTTGAACAAACTTTGCAGATACCCATTCAAGGTACAGTGCCACCACCAAAGTCTTGAGTGAATCTGGCAGACAGTTTGGCAAAGAAGTCGAAAATGTGATTTGTGGACAGTCGGATGGAGGGCTAAAGGACAAACGTCGGATGGACAAGGGATGATGGACCATCCCATAAGCTACCTAACTCATAAGCCAGCTGAGCTAATTTTTTTTAAAAAGTAGCCACCTATCTTTAATGTCTAATGACAAAATTAAAGTTAAAATTAAAGGGAGAGCAGATCACCAAAAATAGAGTGATAAAAGCGGACCACTTTTCAAGCATCATTCCTAAAGTGTGAAACATCACTCCTTAAAGCTTGTGATGTCATGGCC
Organism: Hermodice carunculata; assembly: GCA_964020975.1. Taxonomy (NCBI): domain Eukaryota; kingdom Metazoa; phylum Annelida; class Polychaeta; order Eunicida; family Amphinomidae; genus Hermodice; species Hermodice carunculata. The sequence goes on along the minus strand of OZ026624.1, from coordinate 35,985,929 downwards.
ATATCCTGTCAATTACAATGCTAAGTCTGTGAGTCCCTTTGCACTTCTTTCTTGTTTGTGTTGTTGATACACCCAAAATAATCACCTCAGTGGGAACCCCCAGTAGCAAAATGGTAGGCTAAATGTCAATCAACGAAATAATAAAAGTGAATTTAACCCCTGTGCGAGTGTGCAAGAACTATGGTTTAATTAGCCCGTTAATATCTGAATGCACAAGTCCTGCCCCAGTGGTCTATTCTCATGTCCTGCAAGGGTGTGGGTCTTTTACTAAGAAATACACTAGAAAGGTGTAATTTTTCCCTAAAAACTGCCGCAGATACTAGGGATACATTTTGTATGAAAAATGTTGAAAAAATAGTTTTTCATTCACACTTAGTGCTTTACATACTTTAATGCTCAGTCAAGGGTGGAAAATACATTTTATTAAAATTTATCAAAGTTTGCCAGACTTTTATTGTTCTACGTATTCACTCATGCATTTGACGCACATACACTGTTCAATTGGACAAGTAAAGCTAGTAACCCAGTAGATGGCATTAAGTAATCAGTAATGCGTTTATATTGAAGTTAAATTAAAAAAATGTACAGCCGACAAAACCTTTGTTTGTTTGAGCGATAATAGGAGAACAAAAACAAAATCAGAGACTTCATTGACATAAATTATACATGTGTACAGTGGCGCCATACAGAATATATATTAAACTTCGACAGCATCATGAATACCAATCTGACATTTGTGAAGTTCAGTGGAGTCTTTGGCTTGCATATATATCCTCATTTTAATGACCAAAGTTTAGGCGCTGACTAGTATTTTCAGTATTTTCCTGATCGTTTTTGCACTTGTTGACCTCTATATTATGCATTAGGTAGTCTCCATAATCGAATCTATTTTGCTTCTATAAAAAGCTGACCATTTTGTGACAGGAAAGTAACCACGCCAATTCGTAAACGACATATGGGGGCCTTTATTGCCCTTGGATCTCCTTTTTCCATCTCTCTAAACATAGACATATACTGAACCCCAATGAAAAGTATCCACATGCCAATTTTGAAGTATTTTATTGTTTATACTTGAAACATTTCATACCTAGACGTGCTTAGAACTTAACAAAGCATTCACTTTTCTGGCGTAAAAATAATGTCACGCTCTACCGACATTAACGTCACTTACAGGCAAAAAATGTCATTAACTGCCCTAATTGAAAGTCACACAAATTTTTCTGTTCAATATGGGATGTGGCCACCTCGAGCATCAACACATGCTATACATCTGCGGCGCATACTGCTGACCAGGGTTTGAATTCTGTGTTGGGGAACATTATTCCATTCTTCCTGCAGAGCTTGGATCAGCTGGTTTCGGGTAGTAGGCCTAGGTGTCCTCCGTTGAATACCTTGGCCTACCTGATCCCACAAATGTTCAATAGGGCTCAGATCGGGTGAGAACGCTGGCCATTCCATGACATTGATGTTGTTCTCATTGAGAAAGTTCATTGTTAATCTTGCAGAGTGTGCACGTGCATTGTCCTGCTGAAAGATCGCCAGATCTTGATGCTGCTCCATAAATGGGACCATGTGCGGCTCCAGCACCTCATCAATGTACCGCCTAGCATTGAGGATCCCTTGAATGACCACTAGGGGTGTCCGGTAGCGGTTGCTGATGCCTGCCCACACCATGACAGAGGGTCCACCCCATCGATCTGCCTGACGGACACAGGCATCTGCATATCTCTCCCCAGTCCGGCGCCACACACGTTCTCTGCCATCTGCTCTGCTGACACAAAAACGGGACTCGTCAGTAAAAAGGACGGTATTCCACTGCTGGCGAGTCCACCTGGAGTGTGCTCTACACCACTGCAGTCGTCTTTCTCTTCTGGGTTGGGTCAGCAGGTTACCCCTGTAAGGTCTTCTGGCTGTTAGGCCACTGCTCCTCAGTCGCCTCTCCACAGTAGAACTACTGACAGGACGGTGATTCACCCCTTGAGTCTCACGGGCTGTTTGGGCTGCTGTACGGAAACGGTCTCGCAGGTGCATCAGCCGGATGTGACGGTCTTGGCCAGGTGTTGTCACTCTTTCTCGGCCAGGCCTAGGCCGATCATCTACGGATCCAGTTTCTTGTTGCCGTTCAATTAGTCGTTGGATGGTGCGCCGAGTACACCCCATTCTTTGTGCGATTTGAGTGATTGGGACTCCACCCTCTGCAAGCCCCAAAGCATGGTGTCTTTGACCTTGGCTCAGACGCGGCATGATGGCCTCAACACACCTGAGACCACTGGCTTTTTTCTTGGCTGAACATCCCTTTTTAAAGCCACTGAAAACATCAGGTCATTTTAGCCATCCAATAGGAGTGGTGGTCAGAAGCCATATTCGGTGCACAAAAGTCACATGCATTATGTAACAACCCAGCAAAAGTTAAAAAGTTGTCCTGAATGACCCTGATGTAGGCTCCAAACCATGCATATATGCACACACAGTACTTAGTAACTTACAAAATTAATGTGTTAATTTTTTTATGTGGATACTTTTCATTGGGGTTCAGTATAGAAAGAGCCTCCGAAAGGCCCCTTAAAAGACCCCGAAATATAAAAATAAAATCAATTTTGCAAGAACTCATCAAGAATAATAAATAGTCTGGAATGTAACAGTTTTAAATACGTTTTATCAGTTTACATCTGGTAAACAAAATATAGATTCCTAGCAGTGACACATCAGGTCAACATACAAGACACAAAATACTTCTCATAAGTACTTACTCAAAGAATAAGTTTCCATGTAGGTTTATATAATCCAACGGGAAATGATGCACAAATTGATTTGTTCCCATTTGAAAAGTAACTGGATGCATGTCAAGCTATACTCCAATATGATAACGATTGAAAGTGTCTACAATATGCCCTTGCATGACAGCGTGTGAGTTACAGAGATGTTTTGCACCTGCCCTTTCATTGGTGGCTTGGGCCTACTTTTCTCCGATTTTAAAAATTGTTTTTGCCACAACTCGAAAAAACTATCAACCAATTCAGGTCATGCTGAGCTTTTTAAATGGCTGGACGCTGGTTGCTACAAAACTGAATATAACTTAGCCGGTCAGGTTTAAAGGTCAAAGCCATGTGGTAGTTTACAAGAGTAACTCATAAGACTCCAGCCCTACCCCCACCCCTTAACGTCCAATGGTGACCCTCGAAAGGCTTTGAGGAAGCTTTTGGTGCTAAGCTAGGAGAAGAACAGCCTGTGGCATGGATTTTAGGTTTGACAGGGGGCTCATCAGGAGGAAAGAAAAGCGAAAGTACAGGCAATGACTGATTAGGAATATAATCCGGTCCAGGTGCCCATCACAGCAGTGTGACCTACGGCATGTGATGGAATTGAAGCTTGGCTCTGGCCGGGAAACATTGCAGCAGGAGCTGAGACGAGAGAACACTCCATGGATTCTCCAGCCTCATTTTAAAAAATTAATTAATTAATAATTGTTATTAATATTTTCCTTTTTTTTTGGGGGGGGGGGGGTTAGGGGGCACCTGTATAGAGCCGTGCTCAATTGTCGGACGCATACAATTCTCGAAAACTGACGATAATTTTGCCATTCCTTGACAAGATGTGGAAAAAAAGATATGAATTTAACTATAGCTGGCTGATTTTCCAACAGAAAATCAAATGTCTCCCAGTGCGCCATTACTATTGTCACCCTTATTTTTATAAATATGCATACCAATTCCAATGATCTACAGATATGGTGAAGGTACACTCTTTATTGACATTTCAAAACGTTGATTTTTTACCAAATGCCCACGTGACCTTGAAAAATAGGTCAAGGTCATACATCTGCAGTTACAAGCAAGGTCTTACAAAAGTCTTACATAGACAAATAATCACACAAGATGTCAACCTCTTTAAGACAAATCTTTCTCGAGTGCATGATCATGCAAAATTTCAACCTCTTAAGTCAAATCTTTGCGGAGTTATTGCGTCAGAAGAAGAAGAAGAAGAAGAAGAAGAAGAAGAAGAAGAAGAAGAAGAAGAAGAAGAAGAAGAAGAAGAAGAAGAAGAAGAAGAAGAAGAAGAAGAAGAAGAAGAAGAAGAAGAAGAAGAAGAAGAAGAAGAAGAAGAAGAAGAAGAAGAAGAAGAAGAAGAAGAAGAAGAAGAAGAAGAAGAAGAAGAAGAAGAAGAAGAAGAAGAAGAAGAAGAAGAAACGGACGCAAAAACAACATGTCCCCCGTTGCACGGGGAGACATAATAAGCACAGACTGAAGTGGGATGTAAGACAAGTTTACCATTTTTTAAATTTGCATATTTTCAGACACAATGTCAGCTTTTAGATAGAAAATATCAATTATAGTTGGCAAGTGTTATTCAACACCCTTGCAACGCAGTTTGCAAATTACAATTTTTATTGTAATCTGTATATTATTAAATTATAGAGGTTCTCACCCCAACGGCTGGAGTAGAATTTCCAGCTAGAAGACAAACAAAGATAACGTGGAGCTGAACACATTCCTATGTCCGACATTTAGGCACACTTGACTTTTTGCTCAATTTCTCGATCATCTCTGGTAAAATGTGCGCCCGTTCGCAATCCAAAGGATGCGATTCTTTGACAAAATACGCTGACAAGGAACATAGGCCAATGCCAACAATCCACAATGTTTGGTCTTGTCAGCGGCACTGCATAACAAAATCAGTAAATGTAATTTAATTTTCAGTTTGGCAATGAACACAACTTAGCGCAGCTTAGTATATCATGTAGCCAAATTGTAGGCCTATGATAGGCCTACTGCATGACTGTGGCAAGTAAACCGAGTGCCACAACAAAGGGTTACACACCTATTTAGTTTTGCTCCTCCTACTGTCTCCACAGGGTACTCCCATTGGTGACAGACCGGTTTTTAAGTGCATATTAATAATCTCTAACCTGGGCCATGTGACTGTAGTGTTACTGTGTTTGAAATTCAAGTGTTGATGCATTTTCATCGTCTCAGGTCACTTACAATACACGTTACAACTAGTGTTGGCTGTTGCGGCCCATTTGTGATTTATAGGCCTATGTTGCTTGTTGGTGTAGTTGTGGTGCCGTTGGTAAAACTGCTCCCTGAAAGGGATTCCTGGTGACGTCACGGCCCGCCATAACCAAAAGTGTTGGACACACCACCGCAGGCAGACCAAAAATGGTCTACAAAAGTACCTCAATAATCTTCAAAATTTCTGCAACAGGTGCTAGTTACAAGTAAATATGAATAAAACAAATGCGATCATTTTCAACAAAACAGGTAGGCTAATGAGAGAACATTTTGAGGTTCATGGTAATCCTATAGAATGTATGAAGTCCTATAGATATTTGGGATTAATCTTCTGTAGTTCTGGATCTTTTCATATGGCAATCTCTGATCTTAGAATGAAAACAATGTAACCAACTTTTAAGTTGAAGAAAATAATCAATGCGAACTGCCTATCACCAAAAGTTCCAATGATCTTGTCCAACTCCCATATTAAACTAAAATATGGAGCTAAAAAGGGGGGGGGGGGACAATGTGTGCACCAACCATCAAGAAAACGTTTTAAAAGTTTAATTATTCTGCGATTCAGAAAGTTCAGCTAAGTTTTGCGAGATATGCACTTGCGGTGCACAAACACACTACTTCAGCTACCATCTATGGTGAACTTGGCATATACCCCCTTGCTATTGCTGCACTCCAGTGTTGCTACAGATTTAAAGACCATACGGTGGCACGTCCGAAAGACACTCTACTTGGCTTAGCATGGGAAGAATGCCAAAGTTAAAATGCAGTGGCATGGTGGACAGATATTCACAAACAGAAAAGACTCCTGAATTGTTCTCATATTCACTCAACAGAAATTTTTAAAAAAATACAAGAATTTTTATTGTGAACACCAACCAGTGAGAAACTATTAATGACAGTAATAGCAAACTCAGGACTTATGCTCAGTTAAAGACATGTTAACACTATGGGAACTACTTAAACGAAAGTTATTACAGTTCCCACCGTCAAGATCTAACTAAAATAAGAACAAGTTGTCACAGTCTGGCAATAGAAACAGGACGTTATGCCAAACCAAAAATTCCAGTTGAAAAAAGACTTTGTCTATAATGCAATAAAGTTGAAGATGAATATCATTTTCTCATAAATTGTTCAATATTTAGTAAGGAAAGAACTCACTTTTTTCAGAAGGTAACTGCGCTGTGCCCTAACTTCTTATCACTTGATGACCAAAACAAATTTATTTTTCTCATGACTACTGAAGAAGAAATAGCCCGTGCCACTGGAAAAACTCTGTTTTTTGGTCATTGAGAGAAGAAAGGAAAATCTATATCCTACAAGTGTAAATCCCACCCCGATATAAAATGCATTACAACAGATACATGTCCATGTATGGATTCCACTTTACATGATATAGTTTGTAACAGGTGTCTTGTAATTGACTGACTCATCGTATATGGTGCCACTCTGTATGATTGAATTGTAATAGTGTATGTGCGTGAAATGCATGAGTGAATACGTAGAACAATAGAAAGTCTGGCAAACTGATAAATTTGAATAAAATGTATATTCCACCATTGACTGAGCATTTCAGAATTAAAGTATGTATTGCACTAAGTGTGAATGAAAAACTTTCTTTTCAACCTTTTTTTTTTTTATACAAAATGTATCCCTGGTATCTGTGGGCAATTTCTAGGGAAAATGTATATCGTCCTAGTGTATTTCTTTGTAAAATACCCACACCCTTGCAGGACCTCAGGCAAGACCCCTTGGGGCGTGACTTGGGTATTCAGTTATTAACAGGTCAATTAAACCATTGTTCTTGTATACTCGCACGTGGGTTATTAGTGTAGTTATGTTCTTTCTTTATTTATAAGGCCAAGAGGAAATTTCTCAATGTGTACTACGGGTAATCCTGTCATTTAGTTTTGAAATATTATCTGTAAAATGAACATATGTTGAGTTAAGTCAAAGTAGTGTCATATTTTTTATTTTTTTTTTTAAATTTATGGTGCTGCTTTGTATGTTGGTAGTTTTATAGTTTTGTGCCAGACGGCGACACTTTTCTGTACTGCTTTCGTCCCTGGCAAACATTTATGCAATAAAAGTATTACTATTGTAATCACCTTAGTTTACTCCTTATATGAGACCATTTCCTGAGGCACGTAGATTTTGGGGACCTTGAATTTGTTTTGAAGATCACCATTATACATGTTTCTGACGGGTTGTGGGCAATGAAGGGTTTCCAGTCTGCCTTTAGCATATGCTCTATTTTGCTGAAGTTATAAGCACTGATAGACTAACTATAGCTTGACAGTAGAAGACTAAACATTTACATACGGCTTATTGCCACATCAGAAATGAATATAAGGTTTTCAAATGTACGTTTTTTATCGCAAAAAGCCGTATTTTGTCCTTTAATTTTAAACAAACCATAAAATGTGTCAACAAACTTTGAAATTTCTATATGTTTATGAAGGGTACGTGATAATATATCAAAGTGATTGGACAGAAGTTTCAATTAGGTGGAATTGAAAGAAATACAAGCTTCAAAACAATTCAGAATTATATAAAATCTTTGTGCCATGCAAATACAACCTGTAACCATACAGCGGCAGTGTGATGTCTGTGTCGTTAGTACAGACCAAAAGACATCATAATATGTTTTTTCTAGATCTTCTCTTCTCCTGATTTTCAAAATTTTTTCTCTTTTATGTCAGAAAAAGCTACTTACGATTCAAATGGAGACACTAGTATTGGAGGATGTAGAAACACTTATCTCTAAGATATTTTCTTCACACTTGGTGGAACTCTATTTAAGCTGGATTCATCTATGGCTTACAGTGGTTCAGTTTTAGTGATATTTCGTAAGAACATGGTGGCCAAATAACAGTACATCCTCGAGATTCCCGTAATTGTAATACGATATAAGATGAGTTTATTTCAGATACTATATCGCGAAGGAAAATGCTTGTCAAAGAGACAGTATTTCACTAATCTGGGTCAGATCAATGGTATTATACATAATTCGTATTCCCGATATATTGTACATTTTCGGGTAGCTTTTATAGCAGCTTTAGTTTTACTGCTAGGTGTTTCGTACAATGAAAATTATGATAACCTGAATGTATTTTTGCGTCATGATCAGTTTAAACTGCCTCGTGGCTTGAAAATGGAGAAAACTAGAGTACCTGTCTACGTTCAATAAAGCTGATTTGTAACATAAAAAATATCCAGAAATCTGACTGAACAGATAGCTGAGAAAACATTACTCACACTCATGTATTCCAACCCAACAATGACCGTAAAGTTAAATACAGCAAACGGCAGAGATTCAAGAATTTCCAAAAGAGCAACTTTGAGCTTCCAATTCCAATGGGAGTGAACATATTTCACTTCTGATTTAGCAGTACAAGTGGGATCTATATAATGATACAGGTTCGTAGATAATGTGTACAGGCCAAAAGATTTAGCCATTCATAGAAAGCTTTGTGCGTCTAGAGCAGCATAAAAAACACCTCGCACTAGCTAGGCCCAGGGCGAGTGCTTGAATGTGTCAATCATTTGTCGGCCTTATTTGTCGTTGTTGTATAACGGCATCGAATTTTGTCACCCTTGTTACCTGACACTTTAATGCTTAACGTTAACCTGTCGTTTTCTGGTATAGCGATATTCTGATATGTCGGCATATTGGTAAGACCAGCTTTTTCGTGTCAATATTTTTGAGTCATCAGTATTATGACAGTCGATGTTTTGTCATGGCAATGTTTTTTTCTGTCGATGTTAGGTCATATTCAATGGCGAAAGGTTAAAGGGTAAGGAAAGGGGCTGAAACTATGGGGACTAACATTAGGCATGTGGTTGCTACATGTCCGTGTGAGACTCGCTATCAACAATCAAAGATGTGTGTCAACCCAGCAGCGGTTTGTGTGCTCTTGACTTGGTAACCAGTTTCGATGGTAATTATAGTTGCAAAATTTCAATATGAATTCACATAGCCTACCGCAAAGGCACACGTTTTAACTGAAAGTGAAACAAGTTCCTTGCTACCGACATTACCTCAAACAGCCCAAATAGGGCAGCATGGTAATGTTGGCTGCGTCACGAGATTGTCGATGGCGGCAGACAAATGATTGACAGCTCTGCACGCTATGCTTCCAGCTGGTCCAGACAGGCACGTGCAGGTCATCGCGTAGTCGGCCTTTACTTATTTACTTATTTGTTTGTTTGTGAACCAGAGTTATCGGTGCGGAAACACATGATCTCCCTCTGCACATGTATTGACTAACTGGTTATTACGTATCTATGGTTACCAGCTCAATGCTGAGGGCGAAGCAATGGCGAGTGATCTCACATGCAAGTTTTACCATTAGGACAATCGTTGGCTTTGATCTGTACGAGTTATTGCGTAAATGATCCTAAAACAAAATTTGAGGCTTTTCACCAAGGAACTTTATTATCAAGCAGGTATTCACAGGTTGGCATGTACAGATCCAGCTGATATTATGAATAGACATATGCATATAACCTATTATTAATACAGCAAATCCTCCATAACTGAAAGTCAAAACAATCCCCCCTGGTCCCAAGGTCTTTCGGGAAAGGGAAGTTTTAAAGTAGAAATATAGTATATACAAACCTAGTGTAGAGGGTCCCCTGATTACAAAATAATCAATCCAAGTCAAAATTGTGTCTTTAGCTGTAAAATGTATGAACTCTTTGTACCATAACACATCATTATTAAGCTTTATTTAGGAAGCAAAACACATTCATTGAATTGGAATATAGATGAATAATGTTAAGTTTCATCGATTTATTTCTGATAAACTACAAAATATAACCGCATGCACATGCAGTTTTAATCAGACTGTATGCTGATATACAGAGCATAATGACAAAAGAGCTCTAAACTTGATAAACAACACGAACTGTTTACAGGGCTATGTATCGGGATTCACCAGTGGGCTATATTTAGCACAGAGCAAGTTAATTGACCTGCAGAAAGCAGTACCCTCAGTGAATAGAGAATGTATGCTGAGACTAGAAAAGAAGATTTGCTTCAAAGCAAATCCGTGTGCCTTCAAAAGTTGTAAATGTTGAATGGTACAACTTTTGTCCTTTGGCACTTCACATCCCATTAAGCTTATGGCTAGGTGGAAATGTCAAAGTCCCAATGACCTTGACCGTTGACCTTTACAGGTCACATGTGCATTGCAAAACTGTACCGTGTTACAATACCCTCAATTTAAGTCCAACATGATTAGAATTGGATTGAAATTGGCCGAGTGATGGCTGGCTGAAATTTTCAGAGGTCCAAATGACATTGACCTTTGACTTTTAGAGGTCACATGTAAGTTCAAAATGTGCAGTGTTACAACAGCTACAATTTAAGCCCAACATGATCAAAATTGGATAAAAAATGACCAAGTTATGGCTAGAAGAAAGCCACCATTGAAGTGGCCTTTGACCTTGAAATGACCTTTGCCCTTGAGATGACCTCTGCCTGAAGTGGACCTTGACCTTAAAAAAGACATTTCTACCTAAAATTGGCCTTTGACCTTAACATGACCTTTGACCTGCCATGATCGAACTCCTATACACTCAGAGCCAAACATCCACTATAGTAAATAAGATATTGAAGATTTTAAACTTTAATTAGCCCTTATTTGCATAATTTTGAAGAGCATGACCGCTCATTATAAAAAGGCCAGACTTCATCCATAGAAGTATAATTGTGCCAAGTTTGGAGTTTCTAGGTGTAATACTTTTCAAATGAAATGTTGGCCAAATTTGCCTGTAAAGAAAGCAAGAAAGAAACAAACAAAGAAGAAACGAAAGAAAGAAATCCTAGAAAAACAATATGTCGGTGTTGGCACACAGACATAATTAGCAGCAGGAGGTGTGACCCTCGGAACTTTCAGTGCAGGTCTCAGCGCATATGGGGCTAAAGGGGTCTTAACGTCGAGTTACACGAGGTGCCATCACATGTGAAGCATTGCATGCAACACTAACTGCCTGTAACCACCCTGTTACATGCAAAATCGGATCCTGCAACAAGTCGCGCCTGATCCAGGACGGTCAGATTTCAGCGTGACTTCTTGGGCAGCAGGGTCGCTTTGCAAGGACTTGTGACCCATGAAGCCGATAATACCACCTATTCAAATAAAAGGAACATGTAATGTTTTTGGGTTTTTTTTATTCACGTTTCTCCTTTCACATACCTTAAACCTCCATATTCATTCATTCGGGAGACACGTAGGACGTGTCCAACAAACCCACCTTCGCTGAGGAAGGCAAAACGTGGTCACAAAAAACAGGTGGGTGATTTGAGACATGCCTACATAGACCGTTGGTCTCTGTGGAAAACCAACATGAAACAATCTGGGGGCAGAAATATCAGAGACAAAATGACACGGGAAATTGCAGAAATCATACGCGTCTCAATGACCGGTAAGCAAGTAATAATATTTTGGCCTTTACAATATATATATATACCTCATCTGATAATATAATCATGCGCATTTGATTTCAGTTTATTTTGTTATTCATGGTAACCCGGGCACAGGGTATTTTTATTATGTTTAAGTATTTTACACATGTAGGCATCCAGGTTGCGAAGAAAATATGTTTCATACCTGCACCTAGTTTCAATACCTTAAAAACAGGTTGCTAAAACCACAGGGGGCAAAATATTTTCATAAAAGTAGTTTTTTATTACAAGTGAGAATTCATTTGGTTTGCTAAACATTAAAATACGCAAAAGTATATAGTTTAAAGACCTATCGTTTATAAGATAGTCCATAGAATGATTCGAAAATGATAATGATACTGCTACTAATAAATATTAGTTGGTATCATTTTTGAATTTGTAAAGATATTTTTATTTGCAACTGGAAAAGTTAGAGTGCAGCTTTAAAAATGGCTCAATATATATTCATTTGTAATTATATGTAGTTTTTAAGTTCCTGTGAAGCAAACACGTAAACAGCAGAATAAAATTAACAATATGTAACCATCCTGCACTCAGCTACAAATCTCTATAAATAGGCTAGTACTATAACCACGGTCTACGACTGGCATTCTCCGTGTAGCCAGCGTGTTGCGCAACAAACCTTGCTCGCATGCACGGGACCGCATTCAAAGGGTCACCTCGTGTATCCGGGCCTTAAGGAGAAATGTGTACTTTTGCATCACTTTGCCAGGCTGACTTGAACATGTCACGACAGATGTACACACACAAACACAGACACATATATTATATAGGGGGCAAGAAATCGCATATCCGGTTTCCGGGGATAAACAAAACCGGTGCTCGCACAGTGAAAAAATTAAAGTACTTACGCCGTCGGACAAATAAAAAAGTTCCCTCTCAAAATTTAATCGTGCTGAAAAAATAAAAATCAGAAAACGACCACAGCCGGATCCGGCTTGACTCGCAAAATGCTGGCGATTACTGCAGTCCGTGCGATACCACTGCAGGCATGTGCGTGGGGACACCAATAGGTGATAATAATCCCTACGTATACATTCCAGGTTTAAACAATTATTTGGTCAGTAGTTGTATTCCACAGCACCTGGCTACCTACTTGATTTCTGTCAAAACAAGCCGGTATTTTCTCTGTCCGTGCAAGGTACATAATAATGATAACGATATCAAAGGTACGGTACAGGGCAGAAGCAATGATGAACACACTGTAACACGACCCGTGAGCCAAATGAACACATTGAAACACGACCCGTGATTGGCTCATTTTACATGTGACTCAATTGACCAATTGGGTGATGTGTTGGTCGCCAGACCACATGGCCACACAGCTGTAGGAAAGAGTGTGATGGTGCGCACACTTGCTGTGCATTAAAGGAAGCCTATTTTGGGTTTTGAAATATTAAAATAGACCTGTTCATACCGAGTTGTACCGAACTTTTCCGGATCGTAATTATTTATGCATTCCATATTGTTGGCCTAATTGTCCAATTAGCAAGTAGCTGAGTCGGGCCCACGCCGTCATATGTTTACAACGGATGCCACGGCCAACGCTAGTGGTTACAGCATGGATTGTGCTGATCAGTGCAAATCTTTCACCTAAAATGTCACATCAGTGGTGAAACGTGCATTTATAGTTTGCTGATAATTTGATTTTTCGTTAAATCCAAACACATCTTGTGTTTTACTTTTTTATCCTTTCACGTGTATTCCGGCCACCGTGGTCAAGCACAAAATGTAAAGAATGCAGGATACGCTTCCCGAAGTGAACCGAATAAACCCGAGTCCTATGAACTGGTCTGTTATTGAAATATTAAAATTTGGCGATTGAATTTGAATTCAGAACACCGTTTACTGCGAAGAATTTGCCAATACGGTATACATATACACGTTTACTTATTCTTTTTTCTCCTTCTCTTTCACTGCCTCCCGGTGTCTTTCTTTACTGCTGTATTTTCTCTATCATCATGTTACTACTAATAGATATGGTTGAGTAGGTCTGTTTTCGCAAAATGACTCGATGTACCGATAGCATTAATAGTGTAGGCAGGCGTATGCAAACGATGTGCATTCCGCAAGAGGCAACGCGAAAAAGGATCTTAAAACCAATGCAACTAAAAATCTTTATTAAACTTTACCTGGGACAGTGACTCCTATAGTCCAAGAAATTACACACTGTATATTTCATCGTAAGTCACCCATGCAAATAGTTTCGATGTGACATACAGGCAAGTGGATTTTGCCCTGCAGACAAGTGATTTTTAAAAACAAATTGTCGAGCATAAAGAGTTCTTTGATTAGAGGTGTGTAAATTTATATGAATAAATAAATAAATAAATAAATAAATAAATAAATAAATATATATATATATATATATATATATATATATATATATATATATATATATATATATATATATATATATATATATACACGTTTACTCATTCTTTTTTCTCCTTCTCTTTCACTGCCTCCCGGTGTCTTTCTTTACTGCTGTATTTTCTCTATCATCACGTTACTACTAATAGATATGGTTGAGTAGGTCTGTATGAAATATGTTGACTTTCTGGAAAAGGATTGTCAGGCATTATGCATGGATACATTTGATCAGGATATGTTACCTGTTGACACAATACAAAGGATGGCTGCATTTGTTTTCAAATAGCGTATGGAGATAAGGTTGGGAAACATGCTAAATGCTGACACAAATGTCCATCCGGAGTATGTATCAAGCCAACTATGCACAACAATATTCACAAAACTAAAATACCACTGAAGTGTGAACTATTGTAGATAGTAGTGACTTTGACCTTATTGTCAAGGTAAAACTTATACGTTTTTTGATAGGCTGTGGACAATGGAGGGTATCTATTCTGCTTTGGCAAATACCATGGTTGGTTGTAGTTAGGCATGACTGGCTAACAGTTGCACCGTAGAAAGCTGTACAAACGGCGTTTTGCTCATAGAGATGCACATTAGAAATGGATGTAGGGCCTTCAGATGTAAATTCTGTATCAGGAAAACAGAATGTTTTCCTTTAATTTCGCATAAAGTATACACCTTTACAGATTATAATATACATAGAGGGTATTTGGTAAAGTATCATAGTGATTCGGCCGAAATATCAGCCACAAAGAAGATAACTAGAATAAATAGCTGGTTTTCACTTTAATGGTTTTGACGTGACCAAGTGCAGAAAAAAATATTGGGTACTTTTTTTGCAATTGTAGTTTTTAAAGTGGTAAATAGGTCGTCGGTGATCACTGCACAAGTTTTTGGGCTTGGTGGCATGTAAGCTGCTGTACTTCAAATGACTTGACTGGGATTATACACCGGATATCCCAAAACATCAAAGTAACAATGTACCAGTGCATGATAGACTTCAGTACCTATAAGGTACTCATTGCCAGTAGAACCACCACTTGTACCTCAGATAGATCGAAACCAAATTTGGTCAATGCTTCAGTCTGCAAAAAAAATCTTTTTATGAATTATTTCTTCATTTATTATTATTCCTGCTTCATAGTTTTTTATGGTCTGTCGTCAAAAACTGCCTAGTCAGTCACCAACGTTTTATAATAAGAACATTCATTGTATTCCCGACTACAACTTACCAACTGCGAAAGCTGTCATTTTTGTTTCATTAATGAAAACGATATTTTGATGCTCCTCAAGTGTCTCAGTATTGCTCAATTCGATCCTGCAAATCAAATTCGCGGGAATATGCCGTAACTTCCCGCATGCAGTATAGTTAAGGGCAGCTTTTGTAGCAGCTTTAATGTGAGTTATATCTCTTACATTGAAAAAATAAACTGGATTTGCTGTATCAGTTGAAAATGTCTCAGCTACTGAAAATGAAGAAAGCAAGAGTACCTGTCTATATATAATAAAGTTGATGTGAAGCATATGCAAGATTAGCATTTAATTCACACATTCTGCATGTTTACTTTGCCAACATTAGATGGATACGCTAAATGAAAATAAATAAACCCATCTCTTTTATTTCTTCTATCAAGTAACATTGCCAGCATAAATGTATAAAGCTTGGAGACACTTTCCATGTAATCTACATGTGGGTACACTAACCATGTTTATGTATTTGCTTCACATGATAGCATTTTTGCCTCCAGAATAACTACTACTAACAATGACAAAGCTGACCTATCAAATACAACACGCTATTTACATCATGAAAAAAGACAAACAGGATCATTCACAAGCATGCACCATGACACTTCTCTCGGGTATGAAATAAGTTTCTGCTAATTAAAAACAATCATCTTCTATGCGGTCCTTTCTGTGCTTGGTATTCCATTCCACAGTCCTGCTTATTTGTCTGTGTTTTAACTCGGTCACCTAAGTTTACTGAGGAGTATTGTGGTGGGTGCACGGTTGGCCGAGCTGCGACACGCTCGCCTTTCACCTCTGCGGCCCGGGTTCGATTCACGGCCGGGGAAGCATGTGGAAAGAGTTCCTACCACTCTGACTGTGCACGGTGGTTTTCTCCGAGTCCTTCGGTTTCCTGCACCAAACATGTAGGTAGGAAGTATACGCCACGATCTGTGCCATGGAGAGTGATTCATATAGGCTTGGCCTGTTTCGCAATCCACGTAAAAGATATGGGTCTATACTTTTTTTACTGAGGAGTGTATGTTCTATGTCTGCAAATCGAAAACGTCCTGTGCAGTCTGCAGCACAAGCGTGTGTCAGCAGCATCATATGCGTGTGTAGTAGTTGAAAAAGTGAAGTCATCTACCATAAGCATGATAATGTTAAAAATTCTGATGCTCTTTTTCATCCAAAGTGCCGACATACAGGTTCTGGATAGGTAAAAATATTTGACATCATTGTCATACACATGCCAAGGTAGGGAGGTTAAAATTGATGGATGGATATGCACTTTTATTGCATGAACTACTATTTGCTGTTTATTGCTTCCATGTCATAAGCCAGATGAAAGTGACCTGTTACTTGTAGCAGTAATGCTTGACATAAATATCAAAGTGCTGACAACATAGTTTCAAATGCAAGGGACACAGATCTTGTCGGTCTCATTCAGTATATGCCCTATAAGGTGAATTATAAAGTTACTTAAGAGTGACACAACTGATGATTGTAAGGGCAGGGTGTGTCATGATCAAGCACCAGAGCTGCCTGATGTTATATAATTTACAATACAAATGTTACAAGGGTAAAATGATCTGAAGCTCTCCCCTTAAATTATCAGTGTTTAATCTGACCAATTACTTCAGAAAAACAATACCCATATTCATAAATTTTAACCAACAATAATAGTCCATGAGCCAGACTGAAAATTGGTACCATCTGAGGGCACCAAACGAAACCTTTATACCTGCGTTGGTACACCTTAGGGTATAACAAAAATGCATGATGGACTTTCCAGAAGCCCAGCTGGAGCCCGTTATTGCAATTTTAAAATTTTATACCTAGACGGCCCAAAAATGCTGTATATGGTGAATCGTGTTTTGTTATAGTTGGCCTCTACATTTTAATTATACTTGAAATATACATATTATGTTTGTGTCCAGTTAACAGCTGGCACAATGAACTTCATGCGACCTATATATACTAAATGAATCCACACGGGCAAGAAAAAAGCCATTATTATACCCACATTGATTGGATTTTTTTAGGGAGGGGGGTTGCTGCGCTCAGCTTGTAGATCAAGTATTACATTTCTGCAATTTCAATACCTCATGAATACATGGTCCAAATCTCTTGAAAAATGGTGCAAACATGCTTCTGGGTCATCCTTTGATCCCTAAATTGTTTTTGTCCTTGATCCTATTTTCAAGGTCACATCCTTGTGGAGGATATAACCGGTAGGCCTGCAGAGATTATTCCTCCATTGTAAGGCACATATACATCCTGGTGAATTTCACATTCTTTGCATGTATAATCTCACTTTGCTTTATTTTACTATTTGAAGGTAATTATGTACTGCATGATGATGACTAGATTTTGGTGAGCTTGACATTACTCTGAAGGTCACACACTTGTGGGTGGGTACATTTAGGATTTTTGTTATATAAAATTATATGAAAGGAGACAAAATCCGTTTTAAGCACAGTTATCCACGGCATTTATTTCTATTCTTACCAGTCCTCTATTATGTATGGTGACCAATATATACATATATATAAGTATAAAAAGCATTTTTTTGCATTTCAGACGCGACCGGTTTCAGCATTTTTATGCATTGTCAAGCTCCATAACGCATAGATGTTGAAATAATTTTCAGTCCAGTATAATCTTGACGTTATCTGTTGTTATAGTGAAATCTATCAGCATAGAAGCATATTATGACGTTCATTTATTCTGTTACTGATTTAGGCCTATTACATGACGTCATTGCCAAATCAATTAATAATAAACGTCTCGTAATGAAAATAGGCAAAATTTGTCCCAGATTACTTTAATTAGTAAATTACACTATTCAGTCTCAGCTTGTATTAACGTTGAAATGTGAATTCTTTTTGCTCTCTTTCTATGTCAGAATCATTTGACATCTGATATATGGGACATACAAAGAATTTAGG
Organism: Hermodice carunculata; assembly: GCA_964020975.1. Lineage (NCBI taxonomy): Eukaryota > Metazoa > Annelida > Polychaeta > Eunicida > Amphinomidae > Hermodice > Hermodice carunculata. The sequence continues at coordinate 35,967,894 of OZ026624.1, read as the reverse complement.
CACAAGAATAGAACAACTATCCATATGTTCACTGAGCTGGATTGCCGTGTCTGAGGCACCCGTATTTGCTGTCTGTGGACAGTTATGCGCCTGCGTAGTTCGTTGCCTGTAGATAAAATGTATACGTCATTGCATCCTCTACAGACAATCGCATAAATCAAGTGTTTACTCAAACAGTCCATTTCTGTTCAATTTTTGAAAGTTTGGTAGCTTTCCTGTTGTGTCCAGCGAAATTGTGTCAGTAACTAACATGTTTATACAATTCTTACAACGAGGAAGGCCACATTTTTGCCCCCACCTTGACTGTCCCTTGATTCAAAGTTTGCTCTCGTAAAAATTTGTTTTAAATTAAGAGGCTGTCATTGGCTTCAAATAAAATTCAGATTTTTAAATTTTTCTCCAGGTGAGGGATCCATTTCCAAGATTTCAAGGGTTTCACGTATTTGTGGTATTATTACTGGATTGTTAGGATTGTATCTTGTGATCATGACCAGATTTTTGTCACCCCCCTTGTAAGTTTTGCGGTCCTTTCTTAATGATTCTTGTGTTACACTTAAAGCTCGCAGAATACCCATTGAAATGAGTAAATCTGGGTAGTCCCTGGCTTTTAGAAAATTTCCCAGTTCATCCAGATGCGCTGCTTTTCTATTTGCATTTTCTACAATTGTACAGATCCTTCTTGCTTCATTATATGGGATATTTGTCTTAATGTGCCGTGGTTGACATGAATTGAATGGCACATGCTGATGAGTATCTGTATTCTTGTAGTATATATCCAATGAAATCTTTCCATCATTTAGAAGAACTTTCAAGTCTAAAAATTCTAATTCACATTGACTATATTTCGTTTCATATTGAACACTTGGTTCAAGCTGATTTAAAAGTTGGTGAAAATCGTGTAAATCTGACAGCGACTTTGTCCACATTATAAAACAGTCATCTAGATAACGTTTCCAGTTCCTTTAAAAAAACATGGCGAAGGATTCGGATGTATTTCTAAGTTTTTCGTATAATAAAAACTTCTAGATATCCAAGACTAAGCGTTGCATAAGTTGGTGCACATTTATTTCCCATCGCACACCCTTTTTATTGTATGTAGTATTCTCCATCAAATCTGAACACATTATTTTCTAATATTAGTGAAAGACCTTCCAGAATAAATTCTCTAGTAAAACGTTGAATTTTGGTGTAAGGATATTTGTTCAGCCAGTATTCAATTGCACGCTTTCCTAACTCATGAGGTATGTTACTACATAAATTAATCACATCAAAACTGACTAAATACCGATCCTTGACTTGCTCTCGTGATATTTTATTGATGAAGTCGATATGGTCACACACGTAGCTGTTGACATGCAATAAGAACGGTTTTAAAATTTCGTTCATGAGTTCACTAAATCTGCTCGTATTGCATACATGTCCTGCGACGATTGGTAGGAATTTGCAATCTGTAGGTTGAATAATATGTACATATATATACCATCTTGTTCATTCATAGCTTTTTTGATAATATCAGACTTATGAACTTTCGGTAAGCTGTATGAATTACTTGTTTTTGACTGCAAGCCATCCAGATAATTTCTTTCTTTCGTTGTAAAGATGTTACGATATTTGTCAATAAATTTTCTTAATTTATCACTCACTTTGTTTTCTCTGTCTGGTTCGCATCGCTTATAAAATTGTTCATCATTAAGTAATGATTTTATCTGTTCAGCATAATAATCGGTGTGCATAATGACAACCGCTCCACCCTTGTCTGCTTCGTTAATTATGATAGAATTATCAGTTTGCAATTCATTCATAGCTTGTAGCTCCTCTTTAGTTAAATTATTTTTGTTGGTGGGTGAAGGGACTTTCAGTCTGTCAATACATTTTTCTAAGTTCTCATTTTGACTTTTAGGAGGGTCGAAAGAACTTTTTCCTTTGACCAGTGATTCATCCCATTCCTTATCTGTATTGTGGAAAAAATCTTTCAGACGTAATGTACGACAAAATTTTAAAATATCACACACTTGTTCTTTTCTTGGTGTCGATGGGAATTTCAATCCCTTTTTAAGCAACTTTACTTGTCCTTGTGTCAATTGTTTGCTTGATAAGTTTATAATTTTAACAATACATGTAGATGTATTTGAAGTTCATATCTTCTTGGCTCCTGCTGTTGGGGGTATTGCTGCGCTCTTTCTCTCCACCTGTTGTATCTTTGCTCTTTTTGGTAGGTGTCTCTTGCTTCTCTTGATTGTCTCTGGTTTGTTCGTGGTCTTTGTCCTCTTTGATTTGTGTAGCCTTTTTGCTCTTGCAGAGGGCGTCATCGTGTATTTGGGCGTGGTCCTCTTTCTAAAGAAGGAAACTCTTCTTTAATTTCTACATTTAGACCTAGTTCATATCTCTGACCTTGGTTTTGTCTGTCCAATAGGTCTGTGTTATGTCTGGGTTGAAATACTTGAAATCTATTGTATGTAGGGAAGTCTGTGTTTCTGCTGTTGTCATTCCTAGCTACCATTGCAAAAGTTCCTGGTCTGTCGTTTCTAAAGGGTTCCATACATTGGTTAAACATTGACAAAATTAATGTTATTTGTCCTTTAATTCTGATGTCATGTCGATACAATGAACCTACAGCTATTGCACATAATAGTTTGGTTTTGTAATATTTACAATCAAAGGTGATCTACATTCATTTCAACAACCTGAATCTAATTGATTTTATATGTTCAAATTTACAATTCAATTTGGCCAAAAAGGTGGTATCTATTGTGATATGCTAATATGTGCATGTAAATTAGACATATAGTGACAGTAAAAAACAATATACGTACGTCGCGGTTATCATTTTCTTGCATATGGGTAACCCTAGCTTGTCTATGGGTTCCAACTTCTCCAAACAGGGAGACTGTCTTATTGATTGGCACTTTCTTTGCCATGAATAAATATTGATTAGCATTGTTTAGCAGTGTATGAAAGGTCCTCAAAGTTGATTAGCGGCTGTTTGGATGAAGCATATATTGACCTGTTCAAGTTACCTTATTCTACAATGTTTAGCACTTTCACTATTATAAATGTATATTGATTAGCAATGATTAGCAGTCTTTGCACATTTATTAAAATTGATTAGCACCTCCATTTCCTCAAGTTTCCATTTCAATTAACAAACTGTGATTTAAATCTTGCTACCTTTTGCCTTGTGACATGTATACTCATCAAACGAATCACTATGCAGAATTTTTTTTACCTTTTATGCAAAATAACATACATCTATTAAATTGCGTATACTGACTAAAAGCTGTGCCGCAGAAACGTCCTTCATGCTGTTTTGAGTTCCTGAGACATACACCAATCAAAAAAGCATTGTTAAGTTTGGTGCCCTCAGATGGTACCAATTGGTCAAAATTGGGCCCTCAGCTCATGGACTATAATAGAAATAAGATCCACGAGTTACCAAAGCATCAACAGTTGTCTTCCAATACCAATGTAAAAGAACAAATTCCACTCCTGACCTGAGACAGGCAGTCACCCATAAAAGGCAACTGGTGGTTTTAAAGCGGTAATCTCAACCGTTTAAATATTCATTAATTACAGACTTTAGTGTTTTCAAAACATACATCCTTAACCAATTTAAACCATGTTTCATCACCTGTACCAGAGATGAAAAGAAATACGATAGGCCTGTCAGTTTTTTTGGCTCTCCTCAATTGTCATTCAGCTGAGATTACAGCAAAAGAAGAACTTGGGGCCTCGATGTTTTTGTGATATACATGTATATGAATCTGGAATAATACAAACACACTGTGTCTCCATTATAACTGACCAGACCACACAGCCCACAGCACAACATAGCCAATGAAGTATTTGCTAATTAGTTTAAGGAAACCATTATTTATAATCATAAATTGAAACCAACAACGACAGCAAAGAGATTCAAGAATTATCAATTTTGCATTGATGCTGCGATACCCTAACATGTTTGTCGAAGTACTTTTTTTCATACTTTGCAACATGCACATGTAACATATGCACACGGGACACAGGAAGGAGAAAAAGCTGCGGAACATACTACAGTCAGCTGTAGGACATTTATTTTCAGTTCCAATGACAAGTGTATCATGATATTTTCCTGTTTTCCTGGGAAAGGTTTGACCACCATTTAGCATTATTTGCTTATTAAGACTTCTAAACAGTTTATTAAAACCGAAATAATACCAGGTACTATCCTTTTAAGTGATAACTGAAATACTGATACCTTAGCGCTGTACTCTTGGGGCATGCATTTCTGAATTATTGTTGCTTCACTAGATATCAACAATGCCAACTGGCTTTATTTTCGGCTCGGCATGTGGCTTGTAATTCCTCTCGGGAGGAACAGAAGGCTTTGCCTAGGACAATTGTGACTCGGATTTAATACGTATTAACGCAGAATCCACGTAATTTAACCATACCATTAAGGACAGGTAAGACACCATTAATAAATCCCATTTTAATTAATCCTAGCTCAAAATGTATTTGCGTTAGGATAGCACATCATGTATGAGTGTAATGGTCATACTCCAAAGAATTTACATGTCCCATATTTGGGTGTCTGTGATGTTAATTGTTGAATAAACAATTGAAAGTTGACCACAAAGCATCCACCCCATAAATGTCGATATAAGTCACTAATTATTTGTGATAAAATCATAATTACACTTGCATCTGAATCCTGATATACTGGCAACAAAAACGATCCTGCGAATTTTTACGTTTGGTTTAGTTTTGCGGTTATCCGTCCTCAAAGTTTGATGTTCCAATTTTTCCTTTGATTTCCAGAATGTTCATATTCTTCATTTCATAGAAGAAGAACAAAGCAAAATTTAGAAAATCGCTGAATTGTTTTTGCGGTTCAGATATTACAGAATCAAAAGCAGTTAACCGAAATAAATTTCGCTCAGCCGATTTTTTGAAATAACTATTCTTAGGTGGGGTTCTCGTCCTATTATTCTTTCTGAGAAAACAAGCTTCAGAGGCCTTTGATGTTGATCATTTGCCTCTGAAACAATACCGTGTGCTCCAGTTGAGCTGATATTTGTACAAAGCGTAGTAAACATCGTCCCTTAACATTTGGTAAGGTTGTCAATCAATTCTTGGCCAATCACATGGATTAAAGAGCCTTTGAAGTACGGAAAACATTATTCAACGATCTGTCAAACGGCGACAGTGACAAGCTGGTTTCAAAGCATGACGTCATGGCACGGCCTTTGAAGGGACATCGTCTGACGATTCCTGCTCCTCTTGAGCATTTAAAGTCTGCCTTCATTAAAAAGCAAAACAAGCAAGATAACTATAAAACATACCAATAAGGCTATGATATGTTAGCATGTTTGCATCTTTTCCCTGAACAAAAACATACTTTCGGCATCCCGCCTGATTTCGAGGTGTTGCCATGATACCCCTCACCTTTTGCCATGCGCTGCTACTACCTGCAGCGACGTGACAGGTTGTTAAATATGATTGACGGTAGGCATTGTTCCGTTTGGTGGCTGAAAACCAAAAGAGTGACACATGGACGTTCTGATGACCACATGCCGGTGTGGTTTTTGGCGCTTTTCTCATATTTCTACTTTAGTAAAAAGCTTTACAATTTTGACAACTTATAGCAAGGACATCCATCTTGTAAAAAACCTTACATGCACGTAAAAATCTCAAAGTCGGCCATGCAAAGGTTTCGGTGTCTTACCTGTTCTTAAATTGCTTTGAGCATCTCATGCTATATCCCATGTATTTAATCATATCATCAAATGTATATGACATGTCAAAAAATTAATTCTTATCAAACGTTTATTCCTGTGATAGTATTATTTGGACTGGTGGATAAATTCATATAACAATATGATTAAATATGAAGGATTTGAATTGTCAGGTTCGTGAGAAATTTATATGCATCGAATGTTACTTAAGAACCTGTGAGGTCATATATATATGTACATATATATATATATATATGTAGGTCAGCTCGAGGATTATCTTACCTCACTGGCCGGTGGTCACGCTTCCTTGCTGGTTGTATAGTGGCCATATAGCTGTTAGGCTGCAGCTCTAGTATGTGTATTGTAAATCTGGTGTATCAGCACTGTGTAGCCTACGTGCATCAGCTACCAAGTGGTAGACTTGCATCATTTTCACATAAGTGGTACACAGTGGCTATATAGGCACTATACAGCAGCTCCCTAGGCATTATCATGGTCATTTGTCAACAGCATATGCAGGAAGGTAGGGCATCAGAAGCACAGGCCACAGCATTGATCAGGACAAAAGGTAGACTCTGAATTAATTGGTTGTCAAGCAAAATAAAAATACAGTGAAACCTCATTATAATGACAATCATACATCCAACATATTCATTATAATGACACAAGTTTTTGAAGGCAAAAGTTCATTTTCTTTGTGATTTGATTCATTTATCTGACATATTCAGTTATCTGACACATTTTTAAGGGAACAAATGGTGTCCTTGTAACAAGTTTTCACTGTATATCAAAATACGGTAAACCTGCCAAGTTGAACACATTTAGAAGTCGAACGCCTGCAATACCTGAACACATTTTTCAGTCCCAAATATTTGAAATTGTATTTGTGTCTTTTTTCCCCAGAACCACTTCCTAGTAGTCATTACCCTATTCCGCAGTCTGAACTCTTTACTCTCCATAAGCTAACCTGTCCATGTCTAACCTATATACATATGGAATTACCATTGTTCATATTGCACAGGTTCCTCTGTAAAATTTTGACATCTATAGGCTGTATCAGCCCAAATAAATTAAAGGGTCTTCAGCGGGTAACTACTCAACATGTTTCGGAGCCTTTTACCCGTACATGTCTCTGAGTAGCGGCTCCTTGTCTAACCTAAATATTTAGCAAAGACAACCCACATAACAAAGAATAAATATGAACGTGGCAAATGATGAATTAGCTAAATACGTGAAGTTTTGCTTATAAATGCAGAGCTTCATTATGAAAGAAGAATACCTGTCAAACAAACCACAATTACTAAATTTGTATAGGACAGGTTCAGATAAGAACAATTTGACTTACCGCTGATCCAATATGTACCCTGTCTAGCTGGACAGCTTATCATAGTTAAACCACCCGCCAGTGTATAACTGAAGTGGAAACAAGCTGGGACCTTATATTCAGTCCCAGTGATAGTAAAATAAACAGTTGCAGCTAGACCACCTGTACAAACCAAGGAAAATCCTAACAAGGATTGCAACAATATTAATGGACATCCTGCACCAGAAATGTAAAACAAACTCTATGATGACACCTACCCCTCAACAATTAAGCTCTATTTAACTGCCAACCCTGAGTCAATGTATCAACGTAATGTGTCAGGTTTGTGACATTTGAGAAAATACTGTCAATTTTGAGTAATGTTTTAAAAATTGAGTAAATGTGCATTTAGGCATGTCAGAAAAGAATGAAAGTCATTTGCATTTATGCCAAAAACATGTTATCAAAACAATTTTTCTTAACAGGATTTTAAGTACAATTAGGCAAGCTTCTAACTGTCGTCAGTAGCTGCTTGTTACCTATAGCCCCTGGGGGTTAGACCTAACAGAAAACAAGCTACTAGCCTAAAATGTCTGAAAGGTGAACATTAAAACAGAGTGATGCCAAAAGATAAAGTTAAGTAGCACATGTATTTAAATAGGAGAGCAGAGTGTTTGACCCTGCAAGACTTGAACACCTGTCAACTCCGAACCCCAAACACCAAATTTGGGTCCCAAACCTCAAAATGAACCTGTGACAGTGGAACACTCCCTTTCCATGAACATTGAAAAATAGCAAAAATCATGCAAAATTCATTGTTTTCATGGTCTTTTACCTTGTTCTTGCTTTACATGGAACAGTACTTGAACACTACACTGCTAGGGGTATTATGGGTTTCTTTGTATTTCATCTTTGCTGCATGTAGGGATCTTTTAGCTTACTCTTGGTCATAATCTATAAAAAAGCTCGAGTAATCAAATAAAGTTGCACATCTAGAGAGCAAGCATAGATCTTTTCACTTCAAAGAAAAGTGCATCCTGTGTTGCTTTTACACATACTGGTACGTGGTGTAGCCTACTCCGTGAGGTACAGACTGCTCAGTTATGTTTAGCTTTGTAAGGGTCTGACATGAGTATTGTTTTAGGATTATCCACTTCTGAGGTTACAAACACAATGTGAATTCCTTAACAGTTACAAGCTGTTATAGGTGTTAAAGGATTAACAGCTTATCTGAGGTACCTATACCTGTTGTGACCCAAAGCTGCCTTCAGTATTTCCTGAGACAGTTAGCTAAATAGACTGCTCTTGGTTTTGGGAAATTTAACCTGCATGTACACGTGTGGATGTGAAGAAATTGCAGCAAAAAAGAAATTGCATGTGTAGACATTAGAAAAAAATATAAACTAATCAAAGATTCAGCTGAATTCAACATGCACTGATATCATGTATACAATACAGTGTGTATAACTCTTTCTTATTTTTCAAGGCATAAAGAACCATTTTTTCGTTGTTGTTTTTTTTAATTTGTTCAAGTTAAGTAGATGTGGAAATGAATGTAAATAAACAGGATGTATATTAAGCTTGTGAGATGTCTTTTTACTGAGGGTAAGCATACATACACATGATACCTGTGTAACATCCTGTCATTGCAGTCCCTTTCAGTATGTCAACCCCCCCCACAAACCTCCGAAAGTTGAACACCTGCGAAACCCAAACATTTTATTTCAGTCCCCGGGGCGTTCAGGTTTCACTGTAAAAGCAACTAGAAGCAGTAGACGAAAGGCATACTGGAGACCCCCCCCCCCTGCAACATGTGAGTACATTGTGCCTCAATGTTTTCCATAACCTTCTGCTGAGAAAAAAACTGTTGCGTTGAAACAGACATGTCATTTGTATTTTACCTTCAAAAAGGAAGGAAAATACATGTACTCTCATGTTCCCTTCAAATGTCTGAACAAAGTGGATATTAATAAATGAGTCAAGAGCAACAAAGTATCTGTATTTATTAGCTTGTATAAAGAAGCCTGCTGTGACCTTGGCCTATATAGCTGAAAGTCACTGTTGCTTCATGACACACCCTTTAGTGATAGACAACCATTTAAAGATAGACAATAACTATACCCCCCACCCCCCAAAGGAATGAGAAATCTTTATGTCTACAGGTCTACCGACAAATGCCTGCTGTAACCTTGACCTACATAGCTCAAGGTCACTATTGCTCCATGACAAACCCTTTAGTAAAAGAGAATTACCATACAAAGTTTGATGAAGATCTATGCATTAATGAAGGAGTTAAGAGTCCAGACAAGATTATGTCTACATGTTCCTGCTGTGACCTTGACCTACATAACTCAAAGTCATCGTTGTTTCATGACACACCCTTTAGTGACAGAGAATAACCATACAAAGTGTGAAAAAGATTGGAGCACTATTGAAGGAGATAGAGTCTGGACAAGATTATGTCTACAGACGGACATGGTGAAACCAGTACAGTGCCCCTTCTTTATAACGCTGGTGTTGGGGTTCACAGGGTATACCGTGTTATAGCAAAACCACCTTATAACAGAGGAACTTTTAACACAGAAGTAATGGGAAAACTATTTCAGTGGGAGCCATGGTACCAACCATGTTATATCAGAAACTGCGTTGCAGTTAATGAGGGGTGTTAGCTTATGGAGAGTAAAGAATTCAGACTGCGGAATAGGGTAATGACTATTAGGAAGTGGTTCTGGGCAAAAAGACACAAATACAATAAAGACAGAGCACTCTATATACCCCCCTCCACTTCATTTCGAGGGGTATAATAAATCCTGAAGTAAATGACAATTCTGGTTATATTGTAATCCGACCCCTCTATGATACACTGCTTTCCATGCAGAGCATTAATGGAATCACCCATGTGCAGTGTTTTCTCAGTTACTAAGAAATTGGATTCAATTTCCTTATTTTCAAAATTTAAAAAACTGACTCTGCCTGAAGATGGCCAAGTGCTGGCCAAAATACAACAGGACCTGGAAACAATGAGGTTGGAGAAAGAATAATAATTGTGGATAATAATACTTTGCCCAGCTGAGGAGCACCCATTATGAGATGAGAAGTGAGTTTGGTCAAGAAACACTTCAGAAAATTAGGCAACTGTAAGATTAAACAACCACTTGAGGTTCAGCTTGAGACGCTATCACATTGAACTGTCACCGAAAGACCTAATTAACACCCATATATATAATATATATATATATATATATATATATATATATATATATATATATATATATATATATATATATATATATATATATATATATGCAAAGTAGCCATCCATAAAATATATATGCAAAGTAGCCATCCATAAAACAAAAAACATTGAAGACAGATTACACATGCAAAATTATTAAATGAAAGAATAAGGTTCGAGTAGCAAAGATAATTTGCTTCATAGCAAATCTGGGTATATGTGTGTCTTCAAAACATGAAATAATCAAAGTGCATTGAACTTGGAATGGCAATTCAGGCTGGGGTCCATGTTTCTGCTTCTGGTTGGAATACTTGCTGCTCACAATCTACATATTTCCACTAATTTCACAAAGTCACTCTGGACACCCATAGTCTTTTTTGTGTGGCTAGTGGACTTCATTTGTTCAATAATTCTTCTTAAACCACCTGACAGTATGACTGATTTTTACCCCAAAGAGATGAGATTTATAAAAGAAGCATATGCTCACAGAAAAAAAAAACAAAAAAAAACAAAAACAAAAAAACAAAAAACAAAAAAACAATACAAAAAAAGAAAAAAAAAAAAAACCAAAAAACCCAAATGAGATTTATAAAAGATCCATTTGCACCAAAAGCAAAAAAGGTGGTCTAACAGGTGCCACAAAATAGGCAAAATATGTAGAACTACATGTACTGCCTCTGACTAGTGACAAATGACTGGCTGGCAGATATTGAAACATAACCCTGAGATTGACCTCTAACCTTGATACTGAAATATGACCTTTGTGTGAACCTCTGACCTAGACATTAGCCTTTGACCTTGACCTAGACCTGAGCTTGCAATTGGCCTTGACTCACCCCCTATTGACCTCTGACCTTGATATAGGCCTCTGACTTTGACGGTGACCTCTAACGTAGACATTGACCCTGGTATTAATCTCTGACCTTGGTGTTGACTTCTGACTTTGACATTGACCTTTGGAGCACCCTCTGACCTAGATATTCACCTCTGACCTTGAGAGTGACCTTTGACCTTGATATTGTTGTTGAACTTGACCTTGACATTGATACTGACCTCAGACCTTCTCTCAGTACAAAATTGCTTCTTGATATAATGAACTTCACTACTGGTGTTTTACCCAAGAAAAATTTGAAGGTTCTACAGCTAGCTGTGTCTGAGTTTAAGCAACCACAAATACTGAGTGGATTGAAAGAAAGAAAGAGAGAGAGAGAGAGAGAGAGAGAGAGAGAGAAAGAAAGAAAGAAAGAAAGAAAGAAAGACAGAAAGAAAGAAATAAATAAATGAGTAACTTCTCAGGAAAAGAAGCAGTAGGTGTGTGTTCACACACATAATGAGGGGTAAGAAGTTAGATATTAAAGGACAGAAGATGACCAAAACCTCTGAACCTCAACACACATTACCAGTGGAGCTGTGACAATAGATTGTCCAATTTTGCAATACCAGCTATATGTCAAAATTCACTGCAACAAAACACAGGCAAGAAAGGAGGTTAAACAAATTACATGAAGGCAACAAAAGAGAGGATATAGTGGCACAACCTACAGGACACAAAGATGACTGGGTGGCCCTAAATGTATCTTATGTGCTGTTTCACACCCTCATTACTATTAAGACAAGGCTACTGTGCAGAGAGCTCAATTACACTTGCTACCAAGCAAATTACCATGAAAAATGCCTTCAGAGACCACCTGAAAGGATAACAAACTAGTGGTTTCTCAACACAGGTGGTCTTTCATTTCAGGTATGATTAACAAAAGTACTAGGTAAAGTATTCCAAAAAGGAGGTCTCCCATGCGAGTGGTCTAACATAGAGACTACTCTTCCCACCGAGGTATCAATTCACAGAACTATCAGGGGTCAACAGCCTGGTCAAAGGTGCAGAAGTCCACTCGTGGATCATGGAAGTACTAAATAGTAGCTGGCCTCCTTAGGACAAATTTTAAATGCCACTGATGATGAGGGGATCAATCACTCAAACAGATCTAGTTTGAAGAGATTGACCTTGCCAAATACAGTCTCATTGCCAAGTGTGTATCATTCCAAACATCTGTGTACGGTGATATTTGCCAGTGATTTGATTGCAAGAACAGCTAAACTACCTGACTTTGTTAGCGATGACAGCATTAAATACCTCCCCCTAACAAGTGACTATCTCCCAGATTAAACATTCAGAAAAAGACTGAACCGTGAATGCATGGAACAAAAAAAGAGTGATAAAGACTATGGTACACTCCTTTTAAATCTTTGCAAAATCAGCAGACTATGAATTATGAAAGGTTGGACTATAGGTAATTCATGTGGCCAACTCACATGTTACCAATATGGTGGCAGTAGCACTGTAGACTATGGTCTCATCCATCAATCTCTTTCCTCTGATCAACTATTTCAAGGTTCTTGAGTGGTTCCAAACCCTATCTGACCACAGCCCCATTTCATTCATTCTTAATTCCAAATTCACAATTTATAAACAATCCCAGATTAAAATGACACAAGAAGAAAATCTTTCTATTTGGGACAATGACTCCGAAACAAAATCCAAAAAGGTTTTAAAAAAACCTGAGATCTTATGTCAACTGAACCAAATTGTTCTGTAAAAAAACTCTTCAATTATCAAACCAACAATCTCTATTGATAAACTGAATTCTGTACTTCTGTCATGCGCCAAAAAAATACTACGTAAGTAGAAATTTTACAAGAGAAAAGTAGTCAGACAGCGTTGGTTCAATAAAGACTGTAATGACAGTGACAGTTTGACAGTTGAAAGCTTTATTTGGTCTAAAACTTCAGTACATCAGTAATATACATAGTACAATATACTCATGTTTAAACCGGGAGACCTGCACTAAGATTCTGAAGAATCGCTATCATGCAGGCCACCCTAGAGTTAATTAATGTTAACTGCTATACATACATACGCTGTTGGCTGAAGGAATAAAAAGTTTTATACAATTGTTAGACCAAGTGATGATAATACATACATGTGGTTACTAAGGTAAATTATTAATTAGTGTTACTGATACAGATATGACAATTGACAATATTGCAGTTGGTTTCATAGTTATTAATGATGTACTTCTTTGCATATTGAGTAAAACCTTTGAAGGAATGAGTAAGGATTTTTGACATGACAAGTTCAGGTAAGTAGTTTTCATTGATTAGGTCAGGTATTATGTATCTAATACACAAACGACTAATTTTAGTATTAGTGACTATGATTGGTATAGTTGGGGTTAAAGTGGGGATATTATGTACTGTTTCATAGTATCTTCGTGGGGCGGAAGCAACCCTTCTTGGTCTGTCAGTCTGCTGTGCTAGATTATTGTTGAATAAGTTGTTAAAATAACTTGGTAACATATTATTTTCATATTTGAAATACAGTTTCATGCAGGATAATTTGAAAATGTCTGTAACTTTAAGTAAGCCAAGGCTTTTAAAGATCGGTGATGTATGTGCGTTGTATTTGCTTTTGCTAATTAGTCTTACTGCTTTCTTTTGCAGCTTGATGAGTCTACTACATGAGTGAAAACCCCAGGCTGTAATTCCATAATTCAAGTGTGAAAGGAATAAAGCGTTATAAATTATTTGTAGAATGCATTCAGGTAGTAAATTCTTCAATTTAGCTAGTATACCACATGTCCGTGATAATTTGTTAGATATAAGAGTGACATGGTTATTCCAAGTAAGACTGTGGTCAATTAAGACCCCCAAGAATTTAAAACTTTTTACTCTCTCTACTTGTTGATTGTTAATTTTAATGTTTGGTATTTGTTCATGGGATAATTGTTTCTGTTTTGTATGGAAGATCATAAATTTAGTTTTATCAACATTCAAAGATAGTTTATTCACAGCTAGCCAGTCACTAACTTTAGTTAATTTTTTATTTACATTATCTGAAAATGAAGAGTGTGATGATGTATCACCTGTGAAATTACATATTGTACTTAACAAGTTAGTGTCATCAGCGTACATGATTGAGATAAAGTTACTGGCTGTGTGTAGGTCGTTTATATATATTAGGAATAGAAGTGGGCCCAGGATTGAGCCTTGAGGCACTCCAGTGGAGATTTTCTGTAATGGTGATTTGATGTTTTCAATTTCAACATACTGGATTCTATTACTTAGGTAGCTACTGAACCACTGAAGCTCTGTATGTAGGATTCCGTAATGTTCAAGTTTTTTAAGAAGTATATTGTGGTCTATAGTGTCAAAGGCTTTGGAAAGGTCCAAAAAGACAGCAATTGGAATTTTGTTTTCGTCAAGATTAGCCTTTAGTCTATCTATGAGTTCTAGTACTGCTGTTTCCGTTGAGTGATTTTTTCTAAAGCCATATTGATGATTATAGAATAACATATTATCCATAAAGTATTGAAAGAGTTGAGAATGGACCACACGTTCGAAAACTTTGGAGATAGATGGTAGAAGAGATATGGGTCTGTAATTGTTGAAATCATGTTGATCATCTTTTTTGAAAATTGGTTTTACTTTGGCTATTTTTAATTTGTTAGGGAAGATACCATTTTTTAATGATTGGTTTATGATAGCTGTTAGAGGTTTACTTAAGGCCTCTGAGGAGAGTTTCAGACGTATGAGGGATATATTGTCTGCTCCAGCACTTTTTTGGGGGTTTAGTTTAGATATTACGGTCTTTATATGATCGTCATCCACATATGTGAAATGGAAAGTAGAATTTGTATTTGTGTTTTGTAAATAGGATTGGAAAGCTTTTTTCCCTTCAGTGTTTATTTTCTTTGCCAATGTTGGCCCAATATTGACAAAAAAATCATTAAATTTTGCTGCAATTTCCTGTGTGTCTGTTATTTGTTTATTGTTGATATTAAAATATTTGGGAAATTCTTTATAAGTGTTAGACTTATTTAGGACATCTTTGATGGTTTTCCATGTATTTTTGATATCATCTTTATATTTATTAAATTCTGCCAGATAATATGCAGATTTTGCCCTACGAATCATCGATCTGACTTCACAACTACACTCTTGGAGCCTTCTAGACAGATCGTTATACCTTTCATTTTCTTGTGTAATAGAGTGAACTTTCTTGTAGAGCATATCTCTATGTTTAATTTTGTTTAAGATGTCTTGGGTGATCCATTTTGTTTTCTTGTGTTTGTATTTGTTGATTTTTTTCTTTTTTAAAGGAAAGTGCTTGTTAATCATATCATCTAGTTTGACTGAGAATTTCTGATCATAAGTTATTTGCGGATCTGCATTTATATTATTATCAAAAATGGAATCCCAGTTTGTGTTGTGTAAATCTTCAAGGAAATCACGAGTAGCATTACCTGTGAAAGCTCTAAATTGGATTTGCTTTTTATTGATATGATTAACATTTGTATTAAAATTTATAGCTGACATTGTGGGCAAGTGATCTGATAGTTTATGAACTAGGATTCCCGTTTGAACAGGATTGCACGAATTTGAGTTTTTACTAAAAATGTTATCAATTAATGTGGCATTCCGTTTAGATAATCTGGTGGGTAGTAAAATATTTGGCAGCATGTTATGTTCAGTAATAAAGTCATAAAATTCTTGATACTTTCCATTTATGTTTACTTTCAGTAGACCAATGTTAAAGTCCCCAGCGAGTATGAAATTATGATTCTGGTGATCAAGGTTATTAATTACTGGGCAGAATTCCTGCATGAAGGACTCAATGGCTCTATGGTTATTGTTTCCTTTCGGGGGTCGATATATATTCCCTAATTTTATCTGATTTTTATTACTGTCCTCAATGTCAATAAATAGACCTTCCCAGTATTGAAATTTATTATAATTCTCTTGTTTTTTAACACTTATATTATTTCTTACATATGTGATTAGGCCCCCCTTTTTGGAGCATTCATTATTGCTATATTGTGAATACATATTGTAATGTTGTAGTTCAAATTGTTTGGGGTCATGAGTTTCATTAAGCCATGCCTCTTGTATACATATTACACTGAAGAAGGTATCAGTTTCAGCTAGGCTGTCTATTAGAACTTTGAACTCATCGAATTTTGCATTCATTGACTCAATGTTGAGGCTGAGAATTGTTAATATGATTTTGTGTCTAGTTAGAAACACCTTCAGATCCTC